>CAWUFW010004007.1:0-1200000 GCA_963921515.1 Calotriton arnoldi
GGTGTTTCAGGGTTTAGGGCAGTGCAGTGGTGTTCGGGCAGTGTAGGGTGTCATGCTGGGGGTGGTGTTTCAGGGTTTAGGGCAGTGCAGTGGTGTTTGGGCAGTGTAGGTGGTCTTGCTGGGGGTGGTGTTTCAGGGTTTAGTGCAGTGGTGTTCGGGCAGAGTAGGGGGTCTTTCTGGGGGTGGTGTTTCAGGGTTTAGGGCAGTGCAATGGTGTTCGCGCAGTGTAGGGGGTCTTGCTGGGGCTGGTGTTTCAGCGTTTAGGGCAGTGCAGTGGTGTTCGGGCAGTGTAGGGGGTCGTGCTGGGGGTGTTGTTTCAGGGTTTAGGGCAGTGCAGTGGTGTTCGGGCAGTGTAGGGGGTCTTGCTGGGGGTGGTGTTTCAGGGTTTAGGGCAGTGGTGTTCGGGCAGTGTAGGGGGTCGTGCTGGGGGTGGTGTTTCAGGGTTTGGGGCAGTGCAGTAGTGTTTGGGCAGTGTAGGGGGTCATGCAGGGGGTGGTGTTTCAGGGTTTAGAGCAGTGCAGTGGTGTTCGGGCAATATAGGGGGTTGTGCTGGGGGTGGTGTTTCAGGGTTTAGGGCAGTGCAGTGGTGTTCGGGCAGTGTAGGGGGTCGTGCACGGGGTGGTGTTTCAGGGTTTAGGGCAGTGCAGTGGTGTTCGGGCAGTGTAGGGGGTCATGCTGGGGCTGGTGTATCAGGGTTTAGGGCAGTGCAGTGGTGTTCGGGCAGTGTAGGGGGTCTTGCTGGGGGTGGTGTTTCAGGGTTTAGGGCAGTGGTGTTCGGGCAGTGTAGGGGGTCGTGCTGGGGCTGGTGTTTCAGGGTTTAGGGCAGTGCAGTGGTGCTCGGGCAGTGTAGAGGGTCGTGCTGGGGGTGGTGTTTCTGGGTTTAGGGTAGTGCAGTGGTGTTCGGGCAGTGTAGGGGGTCGTGCTGGGGCTGGTGTTTCAGGGTTTAGGGCAGTGCAGTGGTGCTCGGGCAGTGTAGAGGGTCGTGCTGGGGGTGGTGTTTCTGGGTTTAGGGTAGTGCAGTGGTGTTCGGGCAGTGTAGGGGGTCGTGCTGGGGCTGATGTTTCAGGGTTTAGGGCAGTGCAGTGGTGTTCGGGCAGTGTAGGGGGTCATGCTGGGGCTGGTGTTTCAGTGTTTTGGGCAGAGCAGTGGTGTTCGGGCAGTGTAGGGGGTCGTGCTGGGGGTGGTGTTTCAGGGTTCAGGGCAGTGCAGTGGTGTTTGGGCAGTGTAGGGGGTCGTGCTGGGGGGGTGTTTCAGGGTTTAGGGCAGTGGTGTTCGGGCAGTGTAGGGTGTCATGCTGGGGGTGATGTTTCTGGGTTTAGGGCAGTGCAGTGGTGTTCGGGCAGTGTAGGGGGTCTTGCTGGAGGCAGTGTTTCAGGGTTTAGGGCAGAGCAATGGTGTTCAGGCAGTGTAGGGGGTTGTGCTGGAGGTGGTGTTTCAGGGTTTAGGGCAGTGCAGTGGTGTTCGGGCAGTGTAGGGGTCTTGCTGGGGGTGGTGTTTCAGGGTTTAGGGCAGTGGTGTTCAGGCAGTGTAGGGGGTCGTGCTGGGGGTGGTGTTTCAGGGTTTAGGGCAGTGCAGTGGTGTTCGGGCAGTGTAGGGGGTCATGCTGGGGGTGGTGTTTCAGGGTTTAGGGCAGTGCAGTGGTGTTCGGGCAGTGTAGGGGGTCGTGCTGGGGGTGGTGTTTCAGGGTTTAGGGCAGTGCAGTGGTGTTTGGGCAGTGTAGGGGGTCGTGCAGGGGGGTGGTGAGTCAGGGTTTAGGGCAGTGCAGTGGTGTTCAGGCAGTGTAGGGTGTCATGCTGGGGGTAGTGTTTTAGGGTTTAGGGCAGTGCAGTGGTGTTCGGGCAGTGTAGGGGGTCGTGCAGGGGGTGGTGTTTCAGGGTTTAGGGCAGTGCATTGGTGTTCGGGCAGTGTAGGGGTCGTGCTGGGGGTGGTGTTTCAGGGTTTAGGGCAGTGCACTGGTGTTCGGGCAGTGTACGGTGTCGTGCTGGGGGTGGTGTTTCAGGGTTTAGGGCAGTGCAGTGGTGTTTGGGCAGTGTAGGTGGTCTTGCTGGGGGTGGTGTTTCAGGGTTTAGTGCAGTGGTGTTCGGGCAGTGTAGGGGGTCTTTCTGGGGGTGGTGTTTCAGGGTTTAGGGCAGTGCAATGGTGTTCGCGCAGTGTAGGGGTCTTGCTGGGGCTGGTGTTTCAGCGTTTAGGGCAGTGCAGTGGTGTTCGGGCAGTGTAGGGGGTCTTGCTGGGGGTGGTGTTTCAGGGTTTAGGGCAGTGCAGTGGTGTTCGGGCATTGTAGGGGGTCTTGCTGGGGCTGGTGTTTCAGGGTTTAGGGCAGTGCAGTGGTGTTCGGGCAGTGTAGGGGGTCTTGCTGGGGGTGATGTTTCAGGGTTTAGGGTAGTGAAGTGGTGTTCGGGCAGTGTAGGGGGTCGTGCTGGGGCTGGTGTTTGAGGGTTTAGGGCAGTGCAGTGGTGTTCGGGCAGTGTAGGGGGTCGTGCTGGGGGTGGTGTTTCAGGGTTTAGGGCAGTGCAGTGATGTTCGGGCAGTGTAGGGGGTCGTGCTGGGGCTGGTGTTTCAGGGTTTAGGGCAGTGCAGTGTTGTTCGGGCAGTGTAGGGGGTCTTGCTGGGGTGGTGTTTCAGGGTTTAGGGCAGTGGTGTTCGGGCAGTGTAGGGGGTCTTGCTGGGGGTGATGTTTCAGGGTTTAGGGCAGTGCAGTGTTGTTCGGGCAGTGTAGGAGGTCTTGCTGGGGTGGTGTTTCAGGGTTTAGGGCAGTGGTGTTCGGGCAGTGTAGGGGGTCTTGCTGGGGGTGATGTTTCAAGGTTTAGGGCAGTGCAGTGGTGTTCGGGCAGTGCAGGGGGTCTTGCTGGGGGTAGTGTTTCAGGGTTTAGGGCAGTGCAGTGGTGTTCGTGCAGTGTAGGGGGTCATGCTGGGGGTGGTGTTTCAGGGTTTAGGGCAGTGCATTGGTGTTCGGGCAGTGTAGGGGGTCATGCAGGGGGTGGTGTTTCAGGGTTTAGGGCAGTGCAGTGGTGTTCGGGCAGTGTAGGGGGTCGTGCTGGGGGTGGTGTTTCAGGGTTTAGGGCAGTGCAGTGGTGTTCGGGCAGTGTAGTGGGTCGTGCAGGGGGTGGTGTTTCAGGGTTTAGGGCAGTGCAGTGGTGTTCGGGCAATGTATGGGGTCGTGCTGGGGCTGGTGTTTCAGGGTTTAGGGCAGGGCAGTGGTGTTCGGGCAGTGTAGGGGGTCTTGCTGGGGGTGGTGTTTCAGGGTTTAGGAGCAGTGGTGTTCGGGCAGTGTAGGGGGTCTTGCTGGGGGTGATGTTTCAGGGTTTAGGGCAGTGCAGTGGTGTTTGGGCAGTGTAGGGGGTCTTGCTGGGGGTAGTTTTTCAGGGTTTAGGGCAGTGCAGTGGTGTTCGTGCAGTGTAGGGGGTCGTGCTGGGGATGGTGTTTCATGGTTTAGGGCAGTGCAGTAGTGTTCAGGCAGTGTAGGGGGTCGTGCTGGGGCTGGTGTTTCAGGGTTTAGGGCAGTGCAGTGGTGTTCGGGCAGTGTAGGGGGTCGTGCTGGGGCTGGTGTTTCAGGGTTTAGGGCAGTGCAGTGGTGTTCGGGCAGTGTAGGGGGTCATGCTGGGGCTGGTGTTTCAGGGTTTAGGGCAGTGCAGTGGTGTTCGGGCAGTGTAGGGGGTCGTGCTGGGGGTGGTGTTTCAGGGTTTAGGGCAGTGCAGTGGTGTTCGGGCAGTGTAGGGGGTCGTGCTGGGGGTGGTGTTTCAGGGTTTAGGGCAGTGCAGTGGTGTTCGGGCAGTGTAGGGGGTCGTGCTGGGGGTGGTGTGTCAGGGTTTAGGGCAGTGCAGTGGTGTTCGGGCAGTGTAGGGGGTCATGCTGGGGGTAGTGTTTTAGGGTTTAGGGCAGTGCAGTGGTGTTCGGGCAGTGTAGGGGGTCGTGCAGGGGGTGGTGTTTCAGGGTTTAGGGCAGTGCATTGGTGTTCGGGCAGTGTAGGGGTCGTGCTGGGGGTGGTGTTTCAGGGTTTAGGGCAGTGCACTGGTGTTCGGGCAGTGTAGGGTGTCATGCTGGGGGTGGTGTTTCAGGGTTTAGGGCAGTGCAGTGGTGTTTGGGCAGTGTAGGTGGTCTTGCTGGGGGTGGTGTTTCAGGGTTTAGTGCAGTGGTGTTCGGGCAGAGTAGGGGGTCTTTCTGGGGGTGGTGTTTCAGGGTTTAGGGCAGTGCAATGGTGTTCGCGCAGTGTAGGGGGTCTTGCTGGGGCTGGTGTTTCAGCGTTTAGGGCAGTGCAGTGGTGTTCGGGCAGTGTAGGGGGTCGTGCTGGGGGTGGTGTTTCAGGGTTTAGGGCAGTGCAGTGGTGTTCGGGCAGTGTAGGGGGTCGTGCTGGGGCTGGTGTTTCAGGGTTTTGGGCAGAGCAGTGGTGTTCGGGCAGTGTAGGGGGTCGTGCTGGGGGTGGTGTTTCAGGGTTTAGAGCAGTGCAGTGTTGTTCGGGCAGTGTAGGGGGTCTTGCTGGGGTGGTGTTTCAGGGTTTAGGGCAGTGGTGTTCGGGCAGTGTAGGGGGTCTTGCTGGGGGTGATGTTTCAGGGTTTAGGGCAGTGCAGTGGTGTTCAGGCAGTGCAGGGGGTCTTGCTGGGGGTAGTGTTTCAGGGTTTAGGGCAGTGCAGTGGTGTTCGTGCAGTGTAGGGGGTCATGCTGGGGGTGGTGTTTCAGGGTTTAGGGCAGTGCATTAGTGTTCGGGCAGTGTAGGGGGTCATGCAGGGGGTGGTGTTTCAGGGTTTAGGGCAGTGCAGTGGTGTTCGGGCAGGGTAGGGGGTCGTGCTGGGGGTGGTGTTTCAGGGTTTAGGGCAGTGCAGTGGTGTTCGGGCAGTGTAGTGGGTCGTGCAGGGCGTGGTGTTTCAGGGTTTAGGGCAGTGCAGTGGTGTTCGGGCAATGTATGGGGTCGTGCTGGGGCTGGTGTTTCAGGGTTTAGGGCAGTGCAGTGGTGTTCGGGCAGTGTAGGGGGTCTTGCTGGGGGTGGTGTTTCAGGGTTTAGGGCAGTGGTGTTCGGGCAGTGTAGGGGGTCTTGCTGGGGGTGGTGTTTCAGGGTTTAGGGCAGTGCAGTGGTGTTCGGGCAGTGTAGGGGGTCTTGCTGGGGATAGTGTTTCAGGGTTTAGGGCAGTGCAGTGGTGTTCGTGCAGTGTAGGGGGTCGTGCTGGGGATGGTGTATCAGGGTTTAGGGCAGTGCAGTAGTGTTCGGGCAGTGTAGGGGGTCATGCAGGGGGTGGTGTTTCAGGGTTTAGGGCAGTGCAGTGGTGTTCGGGCAGTGTAGGGGTGTCGTGCTGGGGGTGGTGTTTCAGGGTTTAGGGCAGTGCAGTGGTGTTCGGGCAGTGTAGGGGTCGTGCTAGGGGTGGTGTTTCAGGGTTTAGGGCAGTGCAGTGGTGTTCGGGCAGTGTAGGGGGTCGTGCTGGGGCTGGTGTTTCAGGGTTTAGGGCAGTGCAGTGGTGTTCGGGCAGTGTAGGGGGTCGTGCTGGGGCTGGTGTTTCAGGGTTTAGGGCAGTGCAGTGGTGTTCGGGCAGTGTAGGGGGTCGTGCTGGGGCTGGTGTTTCAGGGTTTAGGGCAGTGCAGTGGTGTTCGGGCAGTGTAGGGGGTCGTGCTGGGGCTGGTGTTTCAGGGTTTAGGGCAGTGCAGTGGTGTTCGGGCAGTGTAGGGGGTCGTGCTGGGGCTGGTGTTTCAGGGTTTAGGGCAGTGCAGTGGTGTTCGGGCAGTGTAGGGGGTTGTGCTGGGGGTGGTGTTTCAGGGTTTAGGGCAGTGCAGTGGTGTTCGGGCAGTGTAGGGGGTCGTGCTGGGGCTGGTGTTTCAGGGTTTAGGGCAGTGCAGTGGTGTTCGGGCAGTGTAGGGGGTCGTGCTGGGGGTGGTGTTTCAGGGTTTAGGGCAGTGCAGTGGTGTTCGGGCAGTGTAGGGGGTCGTGCTGGGGGTGGTGTTTCAGGGTTTAGGGCAGTGCAGTGGTGTTCGGGCAGTGTAGGGGGTCGTGCTGGGGGTGGTGTTTCAGGGTTTAGGGCAGTGCAGTGGTGTTCGGGCAGTGTAGGGGGTCTTGCTGGGGGTGGTGTTTCAGGGTTTAGGGCAGTGCAGTGGTGTTCGGGCAGTGTAGGGGGTCTTGCTGGGGGTAGTGTTTCAGGGTTTAGGGCAGTGCAGTGGTGTTTGGGCAGTGTAGGGGGTCGTGCTGGGGGTGGTGTTTCAGGGTTTAGGGCAGTGCAGTGGTGTTCGGGCAGTGTAGGGGGTCGTGCTGGGGGTGGTGTTTCAGGGTTTAGGGCAGTGCAGTGGTGTTCGGGCAGTGTAGGGGGTCGTGCTGGGGCTGGTGTTTCAGGGTTTAGGGCAGTGCAGTGGTGTTCGGGCAGTGTAGGTGGTCGTGCTGGGGGTAGTGTTTCAGGGTTTAGGGTAGTGCAGTGGTGCTTGTGTAGTGTAGGGGGTCATGCTGGGGGTAGTGTTTTAGGGTTTAGGGTAGTGCAGTGGTGTTTGGGTAGTGTAGGGGTCGTGCTGGGAGTGGTGTTTCAGGGTTTAGGGTAGTGCAGTGGTGTTTGTGTAGTGTAGGGGGTCATGCTGGGGGTAGTGTTTTAGGGTTTAGGATAGTGCAGTGGTGCTTGTGTAGTGTAGGGGGTCGTGCTGGGGGTAGTGTTTTAGGGTTTAGGGTAGTGCAGTGGTGTTTGTGTAGTGTAGGGGGTCATGTTTGTAAGATGCAACGCTCCAATACCTGACCAGTCTGCACTACATAAAACTACAAAAAATATAAAAGTGTTTTGCACACTTTTGTCATTGGGCTATATGTGGGCTACATCTGGGTAATATTTGTGCTACATTTGGGCTCTTTTTTCTCTGGTGGCCATCTTGGAAGACTTCTTTGTTATGAAGTTTCCTAATTTCCTCATTTACTGCAGTCTCCTCAGTAGGAAATGCTTTCAGTTTTTACTTTGATTCCATCAAGAAGGCATTCAGATGTGTCTCACATTTGCCATAAATTCAGAATGTTAGCACTCTAGTTGCTCATTAGATCACTGTAGTAAAGCTACTGCTCACCAGGGAGTTAACTGGAAGTCTGCTGCTGGTATTGAAAGTGATTGTTTCAGTCTGCATGTCAGAATTTTCTAATGAAATAGAAGAGGATTTGAGATCTCACTTAAAACATGCCCTCATTTTTCTTTCTGCAGCACTAACCATAATTTCTATTTCAAAAGAACCCCCTCATTTTGTTCCTTTTTAAATTAAATGTTTTAAGTATTAACGGTTTATTCCAATCAAGATGGCTTCAGGTGTGCCATACTTTTGTCATAAGTAAGGCTGTTAGCGCTCTAGTTGTTCTTTAGAACACTCTGGGAAGCTGCAGTAGAACACAAAGGCATCAACTGGCAGGCTGCTCCTGTTGAAATATAACAGGAAGATATTTGAGATCACACTTGAAACATGTCCTAATTTTTCTTTCTACAGCACTACCCATAATTTCTATGACAAAATGAACCCCATCATTTTGTTCCTTTTTAAATTAAATGTTTTAAGTGTTACCAGTTTATTCCAATCAAGATGGCTTCAGGTGTGCCATACTTTTGTCATAAGTAAGGCTGTTAGCACTCTAGTTGTTCTTTAGAACACTCTGGGAAGCTGCAGTAGACCACAAAGGCATCAACTGACAGGCTGCTCCTGTTGAAATATAACAGGAAGATATTTGAGATCTCACTTGAAACATGTCCTAATTTTTCTTTCTATAGCACTAACCATAATTTCTATGACAAAATGAACCCCATCATTTTGTTCCTTTTTAAATTAAATGTTTTAAGTGTTACCAGTTTATTCCAATCAAGATGGCTTCAGGTGTGCCATACTTTTGTCATAAGTAAGGCTGTTAGCACTCTAGTTGTTCTTTAGAACACTCTGGGAAGCTGCAGTAGAACACAAAGGAATCAACTGACAGTCTCTGCCCTTGTTGGATGTACATGTTTTACTGAGAATGTCAGACTTCATTCTCACATGACTGAGAAAGATAATGTGAATTTACAGAAAATATGCTCTCATTTTAGCTTCTGGAGCACCTTCCAAAACTCTATGGGACAAGCATGTGAAAATAGTTTTCTCTCAAACATGATTCATGATATCCCAGCAGAAGGTTTTTCACAGGGTAAAATCACCTTAGAACACACCACAATTCCTGAAATTAGTATGGTACCATCAACAAATGAATTCTAATGTAACTAAAGTCTGTTATCACCCTTTATAGTTCTCCTTTTGGTAACCCTCAAAATCTTTGATTCACTACAATGCATTTCAATGGGGTACTATCATTTATATTGGTCCCAAGATGGCTGCCAGCAATTCCAGGATGAAGTGCTGACAGCCAATCAGATCTCACGATGACATGTGTGGTTAGGCTCCGCCCAGATATATATGTGATTTTACTTTTGATTTTCTCAGCAACTACTGAACGGATTTACACCATTTAACAAAAGGGTTCTTTCTGAACCAAGAACTACCTCTTTGCCAAATTTGGTGTAATTCCGTTCAGCAGTTCGGGCTGTAGCCGTGTCTAAAGTTTCCTATGGAAAATTGCATGGGGAAAACACGTTTTGGGACCCCCTTTTTCTCGGCCCCCACTTGCCGAATCACCCCTAAACTTTTAGGATATGAGCGGACCGGAGCGGGCCATAAGTTTTGAAAATTTCGCGAAGATTCGTCAACCGGCGCCAAAGTTATTGGAAATAGAATGTTGTGAATTTCCTATGGAAAATAGGTCCTAACTATAACTATCTACTGGCGACCGCCAGTAGATAATATATATATATATATATTGTGATCAAGGCTGCCGTGGGCAGTTGAAACGCGTTGACAGGTTGTCACTCTAAAATGCTTTAAATAAACATTTGTTGCATAATTTGCCGAGGAGTTTATCCGTATCCATTTGTTTGCTTCTTGGATACATTGTTGCATGTATATATATATATACATATCAACGAACAAATCCAGTGCCTTTCTCCTGCATTGGAATGACGACACCGCAGTCTCCAACTCTTAGGTAAGGGTTTTGTATGCTTCAAGCCATGACGCGTTTCAGCAGGATCCCCTGCCTTGATCACATTCGGAGAATACTAACAGAAACACTTTTAAAGTTAAAACAAGTCACATCACATGACCTTCTGAAAATAAACATAGACAAAACACTCCGTTCAACTATGAGATTTTCCACACTCACAAAGTTTCCTTCAAATTCTGTAAACATTACTTTCCATTGATTTTCTCTTTTTCTCTTTTTTATATAATTATATCACTTTTTTTGTACTTTGTGATTTACTATTTTTTTAAAACATGTTTTTCTAGAGTGTGTATTTTTTTTTCTCTTTCTCTTTTTCTCAATTAAACTTTATTGTACCATTCTCTGACACATCCACGAGCCCGTGAGTGTCCTAATTCTGTCTATGCAGAGTGACACGTATTTCATAACTATTCGATCTCTATAATATACTGTCATCCTTGCACTTTATGATAATAAGTGTCCGGATTTTCGGTTTACTGTTGTATCATTGTTTACCTTTTTCTCAACAAGGGGGTGCATAGTGCCTATACGAGTGGAAATATGCGCATACTGCATATTGTATTGCGTGGTGATATTGCTGACTGAATTAAAAATGCAAGTGCTTTCATAAAATTACGCAATTTACGCAATATAGCAGCAGATATGAATGTGCAAAAATGCAAATTTATAGCCAGAGCGAACACAGTTTTAGCAGCATTCTTTTGTGCAAATTTCGCAATAGCACCAGATAGGTCTTCTATACAAAAATAATAACCACTAATAATTTATAAAGTGTATTTGTCAGTAATCACCTACTAGTATGCAGTTTAGGCTACATACTTCACATCCTATTGCATGTTGTTGTTACTGGCTAAAATATAAGTGCAAGTGCTTTCATATAGTTGTGCAATTTACGCAATATAGCAGCAGATATTTATGTGCAAAAGTTGCAAATTTATAGCCAGAGCGAACACAGTTTTAGCAGCATTCCTTTGTGCAAATTTCGCAGTAGCAGCATATAGATCTTCTGTGGCAAAATAGTAACTACTAGTAGCTTTTGAAGTATGTCTCATACTTGTCAGTATCATCCTATTAGTATGCAGTTTAGGCTACAGGTCAGTTTGTATACATGTGCAAATATACAAATAAATAATGATAGGTGCAAGTGCTTTCTTTTAACTGTACAAACAATGCCTTAATAACCCCTAGACATAGTACAAAAATTATAATAACAGCTAAGATACCTAACAAAATATACATTTCTAATACCAGCCTGAACCCAAATGCCTGATTCAAAATACAGTACACTAATATGTGCAAATTTTGCAAATAGCAGCTCTTAATTTTGCCAAAAGGCCAGTGCTTCAAACCACATAAATATACTTATAAAAATATAAATACTCAACAGCTTCCACTAAAAAGGCAATTGATTAAAATGTTATAAAACCGACTCCTATATGACAACACCCGTCATGATTTGATAGATTGTAAATCTCGATCCCCCTCTGCAAAAGATTGTTTGACTAATGGTACCAACAAAAGTCTAAATAAAATACTTTAAAAACTTCTTTCTATACACCAAAATATATACCTAGAACATATCCCTTCAAGTGACATCCTCCTTGCAGTATTCAATTTTCATTCAAAATCAATTCATTTTACTTTTCATATGCTCCATCCCTTATCCCAAATGTACACATAAATCTTCATCAGAATTTAGACCATTGGGGCCCTTCGAGTCAAACATTATAATGTACCTTGATTCCAATTGCCTCAATTTCCTTTCTCGGTTTCCCCCTCTCCTTCTTTTAGGGACCGAATCGATTACAAAATAAGTTAGTTCCTCACTCTTTCCTCCATGTATTTCATTTATATGACGAGCAACTGGATATGTTTGATCTTTCTTATTTACTGCTCTAAGGTGCTGTAGGATCCTGACGTGAGCCATGTGTATAGTGCTGCTGATGTATCTAAGTGGGCATGTGCATTGCAGCACATATACAACATGGTCACTTCTGCAATTTAAAAACCGTGGAATCCTCCACGGTTTGTGCATGAAAGGCAAGCGTACTGTTTTAGTATTTACACCATGTTTGCACGCCTTGCATTTCCAAACATTTCGTGAAACCTGGATTATCTGTGAGCCAATTCTTTGATTCAATTATCTCAGGGCTACTCTTCACTAGATCTTCTCTCATAGATTTCGCCCTCCTGAAGGATATAGCGGCTTTCTGGAGACCATGTTCCCAATCATAGGATCCCCTTTAACCAGGTGCCAATGCCTATTCATGCAGTCTCTCACACTAGCATGATAGGCATTGTACCCGGTAATCATCCTCACATCTTGTGCTGATTTTTCCTTCTCTTTCCTGGTACTCACTAGGATATCATTCCTGCATAATTTGTCAACCTTTTTCACTGCTTGATCTAATACTGATTGACTGTAACCCCTTTCGCGGAATCTCTCTGTTAGGTTTTGCTGTGCTACTTGTAGAGAATCTGTCTCACTGCAGTTTCTTTTCATCTGCAATTGCTCGGCATAAGGGATGCTGTATTTCAAACTTTGAGGATGGAAGCTTTTACAATGTAAAATGGAATTACCAGCTGTAGGCTTCCTAAAGGTACGTGTGTGTATTTTATCTCTGTTAGTGAAAACCTCCAAGTCAAGAAAGTGTACATTTGACTCACTAATGGAACTAGTGAATTTAAGGTTAAGATTATTCACATTTAAAGATTCAATAAACCGGGAGGCACACTCTATCGATCCATTCCAGACAATAAAAAGATCGTCTATAAATCTGACCCAGACCTTTATATTTTCTTTCTATTCATTTGCAAACTGGACTTTGAGCACCTGCTCCTCCCACCAGCCCATGTGAAAATTCGCATAGCTGGGGGCGAAGCAGGTGCCCATCGCCGACCCCATGAGTTGTCTGTAGGTAACATTTCCATAAAGAAACAGGTTATTGTTCAGACATAGTTCAGCCATTTTTAGCAGCATTTCGGAATGTTGATACATCTGGACTGGTCTTCCGCTCAAATAATGCCTAAGAGCTTTAAGTCCATCTTCATGGGCGATACTCATATACAACGAGGCAACGTCTAGGGTAATCAACAGATTCTGGGTCTCCCATTGGACATTTTGCAGTTTTTTCAAAAAGTCTCCCGTAGCCTGGTTGTGTGATGGCAGTTGTTTCACAAAATCTTGCATAAAATGGTCCAGATAACGTGAGGATGTCTCAAATAGACTACCAATAGCAGAGATAATCGGCCTGCCAGGAGGTGACGTTTTGTTTTTGTGAATTTTCGGTATTAAATATAGAATGGGCATTACCGGTTTTTCCACCTTCAGGTATTGGTATTCTGCGTCCGATAACAAGCCCATGCCTCTCCACCTTGATAACTCCTTATGATATTTATTTTTTATCTCTAGGATGTTACTCTGTGGTACTCTTTGGTAGCATGTTATATCATTCAGTTCGAATTTGGCCTCTTCGTTGTATTTTTCTAGTGGCCATAGGACCACGTTCCCACCTTTGTCAGATTGTCTCACCACGATATCAGTTCTTGCCTTTATCTTATATATATTTGTATATATTAGATTTTTTACTGAGAAACAATGACATTCTCCACATATAGCTTAGTGAACTAACTATGCAGTGTTTATGACCCCACATACTACATTAATAATGACATGTTACACAAAATGGTTTGTTCACTAAACTATAACTGATCGACTAACTCCCAGTGTCCTGTAATGGCAGCCGCAACGTTTTCTTTTGTGTTGCAGCCAGTCACTAGATGATTTTGGTACTCCAGTTCCTGTACCGGTAGCATGATATCGAAATGGCCGAAGGGAGCAAAATATCCCCTATGCCAACCAGAAGGGCCTAATTTTTATTTTTCTGTCACCACAGGAGTCCAGCTGTACCAACCGTCCAGATATCTCAAACTTTTTCTTCATGTCCAACTCGAGCCCCTCTTTAAATGCTAATTTCTAAATAATGGCTGAACAGATTTACTTCGAATTACAAAAACAATGCTCTCTGAATAAAGTTCTAACTTATTAGGTAAATTTGATGTTACTCCTTTCAGCTGTTTTTGCTATATCAGGGAGAAAAGTTTCCTATGGGAATTAGCACTGGAAATCACACTTCTAAACACTATCTATTCACCCCCATTTAATGGATCAGCACAAAACTTTCCATGGAGGAGCCAAAGGGGATGAATTTTTTTTAAAAGTTTTGTGCAGATTTGGCAAACGGTGCCAAAGTTATTAAAAAAAATGCCTTTCCTATGGAAAATCTGACCTAACTATAACTACGCAGTAGCAACTGCAATATATATTTATTATTGTTGTTGTGCGTGAAGAGGGGCTAGGACTCATGGGATACGAAAACTCTAGTAGACCTGCTGCCCCTCCCTTAATAGTGGTATTAAATAGTATTACTGTCTGCACATGTGCACACGTGTTTCACGCTATCAGGATTTTTCTTGTGCAAGAGGAAAGTAACCCTCAAACATATGGCTGTCATGCTCCTATCATTAATAGCCCATCTCTACCACTATATTGTCAGCATTAAGTCTGAGCAGGTAGTGATAGACACTGGGCACACCAGCCCTCTTGTGAATAGGGAAGTTGACAGCAGAAGGGCCACCCACAAACAATGACTGGGGCAAGCGTTCAGGTCCCATTCCTTCCATCCATATCTGTGGGTGTGTGCGAACCATCAGAGGCAGGTCTGTGCTCGAGGACGCAGGAAGACCTGCAACAGAGGGAGGCATGGGCCAGCAGGACAAAATATACACTGGCCAACAGAGGGACTTGGCTGTCCCACTTCATAAGTCAAAGCACATTTAACAAGATAAGGGCCCACCCTTACCTCCTCCTCTCCAGAGCTCATCTTCACCACTGTAGGATGAAACTAAACTATCAGTGTGAAATATGAGCAGAAGGCAATACAGTACTATACAACATGATGCCTTTTCTAGAAACTAACAGTTTGACAGTTCAAAACAATGGATCAACAAACAAGTCAACTTCCACTCCTCCAACTCAGAGAGGTGGGGTTGTGGGACAGAAGAGGCCAAAACTTGTAGTGCTGTAAGTGGTGTTACAGAAGGCTTAAGATGTGCAGCTCAAAGTCACAGTGTTACTACAAAGCAATCCTTCAAAAGTTCACTGTCCTGGGCCACATTGCAGAGACTTTATAACCAAAGTAGGTTTGTATACCATCTCCGGCTGAGCTTCATCAAGCACATGCAATGCATAATGATAGATGGCCTTTATCACTGATAATTTCGGTTAGATCCAAGAGTCGTTTTAGACTTAAAATGGCCCTAACGCTGCCCTTATTGTGCTATGACTTTATTATATTTACCAGCAGTCAGAGTTGCAAGACTATCCCAAGGAGACATAAGGAATAGGGAAACATTGTTAAGAAGGGAATGGGCAGGATTTGCCTCAGGAGTTTGGTTTAAGGGGCAGGACCAGGATCTCCTCAGGAAGTGTAGTGGTTTCTAGGACTGGGAGGTGAGTCATGAAGGGAGTCAGATATATCTGTATAACCTTCCTTTCTCTTTCACATACAAATGTAATGGTTTGTTAGCGATAGGAAAGCAGAAGGTTTTAAAGTAGTTGGTCAGGGATGAAGGAACGTCTATTCTGCCAACTTTTCTTTCTCTTCCACAGAAATATTCATCATGGAATTAATTCATGGGGTGAAGAAAGTTAATTAAGTGCTGCCCATGGGCTAAGTAATATCGGTTTTGGAGAGATTCCAAAAACATGTTTGATTTATTAAAGCACATCCAAAGAAATCTATTGGATTTGACCTTTCTTACGAGCAAACAACCACAAAGGTCCTCTACATCAAAATTCAATATTTTTTTAACCCACATAAAGAGGACCATCTCTAGAGGTACCAGGTGTGCCATAAGTGATTGAAAAGGGGGCCTTGTTCTCTCAAACTTAGCTCCGCCCAGGTAGGGGGTTCTACTCCGAGCAAGCACCCAACTCCGGTTTGTCAACTACTGGAGCACAAGCATGATGGAACAGTTTCCTGACTTACCTCCACCCTCCAGCTAGGTAGACTTCGCAGTTGCACCAGCACATCTACCTAAAAAAAATCATTCATCCTTCCTAGTCAGAGTCTCTTTTGGCCACTCATGGATGAGATGCAGTCGGGACACTTTTTCTGCTGTGGCCAGGAGGCCACTGAACCTGCTCCTTTGAAAATGGAAATTAAATCACTTGTCCTGCTGGCAGTAGAATATTCCTGTGAAGTACCTTGACTATCGAGATCTAGTATTATTGTGCCTCCTACTGATGTGGGTGTTGTGGAATTTGCACACAAATCTGAAGGGGTCTGAGTCCCAGCAGTCCCCTAGTGTATTTTCCACTTGTGTCCAAGTCTGCACAGCAGGACCATGTCATGGCAGTAGTTGCTGTTTCCTGACTCTCTGTTTGTAGCAAGTGTTGTTCTGTGCAGCGTCATTGGTGGTGCCAACATAAGTTGCTACTTTATGCATCAGCATGTATCTGGACCGCAACCAATGGTACCCCTGTCCTGTCAATGTTACTGACACCAAAGTAAATGTCCACAGCTCGACAGAAGTTGCCACTGAATAGCAACTTGTATGGAGCGAACCTGGTGGCATTATACTGGGTACAGCTGTAAACATGTTCAGTGGTGTGTACGTGTTGTTTTCACTTTGTTTTCCAGTGGCATGTCCAGGAGAGTCCCGCCCAAGCATTCTAATTACACAGCACCCTGGTATGGGGTTGTCATTGGGTTACTTCACCCTATATAACTGAATATGTCCAGGTTACTTTCAAAGCCTCTGACCTGATCTGAATGCAGTCTTGCTAGCCAGCCACAGTTGACAAATACGTCTTCCTAGGGCACTTTTGCACAAGCAGAAGCTTGTGGCCCAGGCAGTGATAGACCCGAGTCTACCTTGAGAAGTGAGTTGTGATGATGTAGCTTGCAATACCTTTCCTCCAGAATCAATACTATGAAGTTCTGCAGATGATGCATCTGTTCTCCATTTTTGGTTGGGACTTATGGTATGGCTTCTTAACATCCATTGTTAGGCAATGCGAGTAGAACTTTCTTTGAACAGCGCTGAAGGTTTTTGGATTACCAAATTGTCTACTGAAATCCTGCGATGGGCTACAACTAACACACAGTACTTTGGGGGCAGAACCAGACAATGCTGACGGGAGAAGACATTTCTAGAATTTTTCCGCACTTGGTTCCACATTGCTCCACCATTTCATCCCATTGTTGAAGAATGGTGCTTGTCTTTGCTTGAGCCAACCTGACTGGTGCCAGTAGTTTCTCCAACATTTTGATTTTCAGGATTAGAATGATGTTGAAGTCCCTCAGCTGCATTGTTCTGATGTCCTTGCTGTGCAGTCAAGCAAGTTAGGTCAGATCAAAGTAGGAGACTCTGCGGTAGGTGGCTAAAATGGGATCAGGATTTGCGCCCAGAAACAGCTCTATGGGCATGAATTGGTTAATCACCACATGCTGGCTGTGGCTCATGAGAAGAAGGCTTTGTGTCCAGAAGTTGCAATTTAGCCATTGTGGCTCAGGATCATGTGCATGAAGATAAGATATAGGCCTCAATATTCCCAGCCTAGAACTGGAGTGGGAAGTCAACGGTGAAGAGTTGTGTAGCTATGAGTGTCCTTTGACATCACTTGACCATACTTTAAAAATTCCTTGGCTCAAGTTTATTAGGGACTCATTTCACAGGTTGGGTAGGATGGAGTTATTTAATCCCTGGGTCCCTGTGACAATAGGTCTCCGCAGGACATGATGCATTTTATCATGTTTTGTAAATTTTATACTGTGTCCAGGAGAACCTTTACTGTCCCATTACTTAAAGATAAAGGGGCATATTATCAAGGAAAGTATCGCCGCTTTTCCGGCACATATCGCCGGAAAAGCGGCGATATTTCTATCGCACTATCACCAAGGACTCGCTAACATGCGTTAGCGCTTGTTTCCTTGGGATAGCTGCCGGTTATCCTGCTGCTTTGCATGTCAGCGATATTTATCGCTAATGATATGCAAAGTAGGCGTTCCTTACTAAAATAACATGAAAACTGTCGCTAACACAACTTCCCCCTATTATCAATCCGGTCGCGAACCCGCGTGAGCGATAATAATAAAAGTAGCGCTAACCGCGATTATCGCTGGTATCTGAACGCCTGATTTAAAACTGACTTAGCTATATTATCCTATGGGAGGTGGATTGTCAGGATAAGTCCACCCTGCCCTATTATCAAGGATTTCCCTATCGCTGTGGTTTTAGCGATATTCACGCATTTCGCCGCTATCGCTGGATTTTTTATCGCATTGGAGATAAGCGTTGATAATAATGCGCTATCTCGGCGATGTAATCCAGCGATAGCCGGCGATAATTAAAATCGCGCTAAGCGCGCTTAGCGATAATTATCGCTGGCTGTTGATAATATGCCCCAGAGGCTTTTTACAAGTTTGTCCTGCTCTTTTGTTTTAACAGATTTTACCTGATGAGTTTACTCTTTTTAATGTTGTATGCTTTTTAAGAGCTGTAATTTCCCTCAGGGACATACAGGAAGATTAATCACGCTGCTAACTCCTTATGTATTTTTATGGATGAACCGTTTTATGTGTTGTAATAATAATAATTCTGATGTACACTTTTTATGGTTTTAAATGTAATCAAATTAAGATTTTTTTTAATGAATGATGACTGTGGTACAGGCATTGCATTGTTACTGACTGAATCCGTTACTCGGTCGGCGGTCGCGTCAGTGAGCGCATCTCGGCCATCTCAGTGAGCGAGTCTCGTCTGTGCCCCCGGCCCCTGCCCTGCAGATTGTCCTGGGGTGAGAGGGAATGCCCCCCACATCTGAACAGAGCTCGCTCCGTGCTGTTGCCAAGCAGTAGCGCTCTCGTTTTGCCGGGCGTCCCCGCTGCATTACAGAACATTCCCTGAGGCATTGGAGCTGCTGATGCACTTGACAATCTGAGACTATGTATATGTGAGACAGTAGGAGTTCACCGAGCAGTATGAGATAGATCCAGAATTGGCTTCCATTATTAACATGGCTGTTTCTCAGTCTGTTGAGATGGCAATGTCAATGGCATTACAGAAGTGGCAGAACTCCACCGCCAATGCCACTAAGGGTTCTTCTTGGAGTCTGTTCAAGACACACCATGCGGGTGCAAGAGGGCCCCCATTAGAGTACAGGGCTTTTCATAAGTCGAAAGAATTGGCAGAATACTTTGGTAAACTGTGCAACTTCATACAAAACTCGAAAGTGGATCTCTTGCAGGAAGAGGCCCTAGTGGCCATTTTCAATCTGATGCAAGTCCTAAACAAGACCCTTGGTCTGAACAGGATCACAGGGGCATGGATTCTCTCTCCACTGATGATGATTCTGACAAGGGATCTAAGAGATCATTAGAATACCACCCCTCAGGGGGAACCAATAAGTTATTAAAAACGGAGGCAGCTAGAGCCTAAAAAGACTGAGATGATTCCTCTGACCTTTTCAATCCCGATAACAATGTGGCATCCCCACTACTCTGAGTGGGAGCCCTCGGAGAAGGAGGAATACTATTTGAAACAGCAGCTACGACAGCCATTCGACAAGGAAGGCTGCAACAAACTTCGCGCAGAATGCCCAAGGCCTTCCATTGAGGGTAAGATCGCAGCCACACCCGAACTTAGACACCACACTAGTGACCTTTATGGGAAGACTAATTAGGGACCTCAAGAGGGCTATTGACAGGTTTAGGAGGTCATGCCAAGATAAGCTACTGGATGTTGCAGGGCTCCTTACAAAGATCATGGAGTTGGCGAAGGATGCTAAACGCACAGGCGCATCCTATTGGGATAGGCCCAAAGGGCTTAATGTCTTTTGGGCAATGCCAACTGCTCCCTGTCGCAGAGTGTAGATGATCTCTGTTGCTCCGCTTGGACCTTAAATTGTGGGAATCAGCCACCGCTGAGGCTGGCCCAAAAGCAAAGGGTAATCTCTACAGAGAGGCCTTTATGAAGGGCCTAGTGAAGTTCGTTCAGGCCTTTACGGCTCTGGACTAAGCTCAGGCATCCTTAAAGAAGGTTTTCAGCCCCCATTTTTTGGCTCGGCTGGACATGGTAGGGGTTGCTTGTCCGGCCATTTCCAACCCAGGGGGCTCGAGGGTTTCTAAGGCTCCAAACGCACAGAGAGGTCATACCAGAAGGGGCCCTCCCACCTCTTCTCTTCCAGGAACAAGTTTCAGAGAGGGCAAGCCAACAACTTCACAGGTGAGAGTTCAGTTTTCTTCCTTTCGAAGACTGGGGGGCTAGGACAGTGGAATGTCTGAGCAAATGGAATGAAATCTCAGACGACGCATTTGAGCTTCAAATAATACAAGGGTTTCAAATAGAGTTTTAGGGTACCCCCACCCAGCAGGTAAGACCGAAACCTCTCATATTTTCAGACAATGTCTGTGGAATGATAGACCAAAAGGTACTAGAATTAGACAGCAATGGTGCGGTAGACAGGTCTTTTTACAACCAAATTTTATTTTGTTGTTTTATATAGCGCGAACTTGACCCTAGTAGGGTGTCAGAGCGCTTTACATTCACATAATTTTCTACTTAAAACAACATGAACACCTTGCAGTTTCAGTACACCTGATCAGTATACAGTAAGTTACTAGCAACAGTTAAGCTACAAAGTCATAGATTAAGTTAGTTAGTTGTACATTGCAAAGTGGGAGAAACATTTGTGCGTGACATTCAAATTTGCAAAATCAAAAAAGACGTTATTGGTCACTGTGTGGTAGCGTGTGTATTAAACAAGAAGGTCCTCTGCTAATGTCAAGACTGCTGGAGTTATGACAGGAATTTGCTCATGAGAAAGGTTTTGGCTGCGTTTTAAAAAGCCGCGATGGATGCGATTTTTCGAATGTTAGGGGGGAGAGCATTCCAAATTCTTGGTGCTGCGCCGGAGAAAGCTCGGTCATATGTTCTTTTCTTTCGGAAGAGAGCCGGTTTCAATAATAGCATTCCTCGATTTTGGGAAGCCCGGCATCCTCCTGATAGAGTGATTTTCTGAGCTAGGTATCTAGGGGTATTGTAATGTATCGCTTTGTGAGTGATACATGCCATTTTTAGCTGTATTCTTGCTTCGTAGGGCAGCCAGTTGAGCGCTTTCAGATGAGGGGTGATGTGGTCGAATTTTCTGGATCCAGTTATAAGTCTTGTAGCCGCATTGAGACAGGCTTTTAGTGGTGCTGTTGAAATTTTAGGAAGACCGGCTAGTGTTGTGCAACCGTACTCGATCCTTGAAATGACTAGTGCCTGGACTGCAGTTTTGAGGTCTGAGTTATTTATGAAAGGTTTCAGTTTTCTGAGGTAGCTTAAATGGAAGCGGGCGTTTTTTGCCATCGTGTTGATATGTGCAAGCATGTTCAGATTTTTGTCTAGCATAATGCCCAAGGATTTGGTTGAATCCACAATCCTCGGAGTACAGTTTAGCGCCGTGATTAATTTGGTCCATTCCGTGATATTCGTGGCGCTTTTCTGGGGGGAAATCAAGAGGAATTCAGTTTTCTGTGGGTTAAGCTTGTGGTGATTACTAGTTAGCCAATGGACGGTTCTCTTTAATGCCTGGTTCATGATACCGATCTCTTCTATCGATGTGATCTTGATGTAAAGCTGTGTATCGTCAGCGTACATGTGGAAGGAGATGTTGCTTGCTGTAAAATTTCTGTGAGTGGCTCTCCGAACAAGTTGAATAGAGCAGGGATAATGTTGAGCCCTGTGGTACTCCGATAACATTTCTAGATGAAGCAGATAAAGATTGGCTCACTCTGAATTTTTGCAATCTGTTTTCTAGAACGAACTGAACCACTTTTTGACTATACCCTCTAAGCCCATCCTTTTTTTCAGGCGATCTAGTATTTTGGTATGGTTTACCGTGTCAAATGCCGCTGAAAGGTCAAGCAGGATTAGGAGACAAGTTTCGTTGCGGTCGAGGGCAAGTAGAGCATCATCCACGATGTGCAGAATTACTGTTTCAGTGCTATGGTTCGGTCTTAATCCTGATTGGAAGTCATTCAGCAGTTTGAATTCAGAGATGTGTCGGCTCAGTTGTTGTTGTACTCATTTTTCCAGGACTTTGGCTAGCATGGGAATGTTTATTACTGGTCTGTAATTGTTCAGGTCTGCGAGGTTCACTGTTGTTTTTTTTAAAAATTGGAGTGACTTGCCCTGTTTTTAGGCAGTCCGGTAGTGAGCCTTGCGCTAGTGAAGCGTTAATAATCTTTGTCCAAGAGGGGATGAGCAGATGGTTTATAGTAGACCAACACTTTGCAGGTAGAGGATCGTTGAAATGATTGTTTGGTTTTATGGTCGAGATAATCTTTGCGATATCTGTGTCAGAGACAGGCTTGAATTTTGACCATAAAGCATTCTTTTTAGGCCTTTCCAGCATTGGTTGAGCTTGAGGCTTGGCTGGGGTGTTCTTTTTGATTGAAAGGCAATCCGCTGCCTTTTTGAGCTCCACCTCCATTGAGATGGCTTTGGCTGTAAAGAAGGAGGAGAATTCTTCGCTGTTTATGTTAGATTTTGTAGCTGTTGGTGTAGATTTGGCCATTTTATTGGATTGGTATTTTAGTATTTCGAGAGTTTCCTCGGTCTGTTTTTTGCATTATCCAGTTCTTTTCTAAAGAAGTCTTTTTTTGAATTTAGAATGCTTTTATTGTAGACCTTTCTGGCCTGTCTTAGTTGGATTAAATGTGGTGAGGAGGGGTGTTGTCGCCATTTCCGCTCTGTGAGTCTGAGTGACCATCTTTCTTCATTGAGGGATCCATTAAGCCAAGGGTTTTTATCTTTGTCTGGGACCCTTTTGAGTTTTAATGGGCTATGTCCTCAATTATGCTCGTCATCGTATTATTGTAGTAATCCATGAGGTCCTTGATGTCTTCCAGGTTATTGGGAGGTTGCAGTTCTTTCACACAGCGTGCTGCGAGAATTTCCATATTAATTAAGCCCTCTGGTGTCGCGAATCCATTTTCTGGGTTTTATTGGTTGTGAAGAGATTTTCTTTGTTATGTGGGGTATTTGGAGGGTAATGATATGATGATCAGACCAGTCGCAAGGGGTGATCTTAATTTTATCGACAGCTTTTTCTTTAGAGATGATTCAATCTAAGGTAGAGCCTTTCAAATGAGTTGGTAGGTGGCATTCTTGAACCAGCGATTGCTCTACGAGGAAGGTTTTGAGTAGGTTGATCTGATTGTCAGTGTGATCCTCCCAGTGAAGATTGAAGTCTCCTAGGAAAATATCATTAGAATGGGGAGTCATGTTTGCTGTGATACTTTCTATCAGCTGGTCTATGAACATTGTGTTTTTACCGGGAGGGTGGTAAAATGCATGAAGTTTGCAAGTTTGAATATTTAAGGATCTTAATGACAGCCCAAGATATTCACACGACTCTAAGGGGTCTGATTGTACTTTCGTAATGGCTATGTCAGATCTATATATACAGGCTATACCACCGCCCTTTTTATTTGGTCTGTCTAGTCTCACAATACAATAGTTCGGGGGGACTAATAGATCTAGGCATAGGGAGGATGAATCAGAGAGCCATGACTCTGTTAGGATGGTTACGTCTATTTCCTGGTTTAAGATGAGGTCGGCTATGTCAGCGGCATGTTTCTTTGCAGACCGACAGTTGAGTGGTAGACACAAAATAGGTTTCTGTGGTTTGGTCAGTAATGGTTCTTGCTTTTCGGGAATTGGTGTCACATTTTTTAGGTTATAGACATTTGGCATTCTAAGGCTAGTCTTTGCAGTTCTGCTTGCGTTAATTGGGACTGACTGAATGCGATGTTCGTCTAACTTGGTGGGAGGATTGGGGAAGGTATATATGACAGCACAAGGGTTTGTAACTCAATGTCTGTCAGATATCTGAGTTGATTGCGAGAGCGGTATAGTCTGTTTGTCATTGCCATTGGGATAGACTTTAATGTATTATGGGTATCGTGATCGGATTTCTGTAGGCACTCCAGTTTTGAAAGACATTTTTCTGATAAGAGAAGTAAGTTCTTCATATCCCTGATAGCTAGTTGCATGGCTTTGTAGGTCTTGCTCGCTTGGGAGCTGAGGTTATCATCATATTCCGTACTGGGATGAGGAGAACTGAGGTTATCAGGCTCCATGCTAAGTTGCTGAGCGACCGGAGGTAGTCTGGGTGACTCTATTGGTATGTTGGGATGCGTTGTTTCTTGACGTTTTGGGCTACTGTTGGGTTTATCTTTGCATATTTTCTTATGTCTTGTTGCTGTTTCGCATTTCTTAGAGCCTGACCTCCGAGTACATTTCAAGTTATCCTGGTCAGTGCTTGCTGACTCCATCCTAACGACTTTATCCAATATAGAGTTGGGACCTGTGTTAGGGCTTGCTTCAGAGCTATGTGCTCTGTGTTTAGTAGGGGATAAATTGGATTTAGGTAATTGTGGGCTGTTACTCTTAGCTACAGAGCTTCTGGGTTCCATTTTCGACTGTTGGGGCTCAATAGTGGTGATGTTTTCTGTCCTGGCAGATTGAATCCTGTGCTGGGAGGTGGCTTGCAAATTATTATTTGGCAGGTTTCTTGAGTGAGGGCAGTTAAGGACGTGTTCTTTCAAGGTTGAGAAATATTCGTCGAAACGTTCCAGATCTTTGTTGGCGGCTTGTATGAGAACTGTGCCGTTCTTGAAGCATGTTATATTCAGTGTAGCTCTTAGTTTTCGAGAGGGTGATGTTAACATCTTCATGCCTTAAGGAATGTTTCTTACTTCCTGTACCTTCAGCACGTTATTAAGGGTGTTGCGCCATTTAGCCATTTTAGTAGTGAAGAATAATAGGTCGTTAATAATAGCGCCTTTTTTATGTTGAAGGAGGGTCTGAGATTAAGGTTTCTGGGTTTTTTCTAAGTAATTTGTGTTTAAAGGATTTGGTGGCGTTTTGGGAGAGATTATGGGGGTATGAGATTGTGTAGGAGTTCCTTCCTTCCGATTTCAGATAGTTCCCCGTCATGACTATGATTAACAATTACAGTCTTTACTATTCTTGAGACCTCAGTATTATGTCTGTTTTGTAGCGGGAGGAAGAATATAAAGATATCTTCGATTATAAATTTCCTCAGTTGTTTAGTGTTCTGTGACATAGGATATACACTGACATCTGATGTCTCCTTGAATGAGAGCAAATCCAATGTGTTGTTTTAATCTTCATTGGTTATGTTAGATCTCTCCAGGGCATACCTGGTTCAAAATCGTCTGGATTCCTAAAGGCAAGTATATTCTATATTAATTGGTCTATTGAGGAGTGTGGTTGCTCATTCTAATGTGAGGGAAATTGAATAGCACTGACCAATCCAAGATGGCTGCCTTCCAAGATAGAGGATTGCTTCCTTTTTCTATCTCCATTGGTAGAGAGGTGAGGACCAATCCAAGATGGATTTTTGAGCAATTTTTTCGTGGTAAAAAAGAAGGACAAACTGGTTTGTCCCATCATTCACCTAAGAGAATTCAATGCTGGCTGGTATACAGACATTTTAAGTTGGAGGGAGCCCATCTTAGGAGGAAGTCAATCTTCTAAGGGATCTCCTCTGACAGGATAACTGGATGATCAGATTGGACTTGAAGGATGCCTATCTGTCTATCCCAATCTTTCCCTCACACAGACGCTTGCTTCAATTTCTTTGGAGGGATCAAATTTGGGAATTCAAAGTACTTCTTTTCTGTCTTTTGTCCACACTGTGGTGCTTTACGAAACTGCTGAAACCAGTAGTGGCGTGGTTACCAGATGGGGACAGTGCATAATCATATACCTTCATGACATGATTATCATGTCTCAGGACAGGACCCACGCTGATGAGCCAAGCACAGACTACGATCTTGCTTTTGGAAGATCTGGGGTTTATATTCAACCTTACCAAATTAAATCTTATTCCCAAACACAGGATGGAATTTCTTGGGTTTACCATCGACTCAATCACTGGAAGAATAAGATTGCCTGATGTTGGAAATGGCCCTTTCTGTAGGGCCACTCCCCCGGAACGTTTTGCCTTCCTCCTCCTCTTTTTGCTGAATTCGTTTTTGTTGGCTTTAGGACTCTGGGCACTTTACCACTGCTAACCAGTGATAAAGTGTATGTGCTCTCTGCTTAAAACAGGTGACATTGGCTTTTCCGCAATTGGCATATGAAATTTACTTATAGGTCCCTATTAAATTGCACTACATGTGCCCAGGGTCTGTAAATCAAATGCTACTAGCGGGCCTGCCGCATTGGTTGTTCCACCCACTTAGGTAGCCCTTTAAACATGTCTCAGGTCTGCCACTGCAGAGTCTGTGTGTGCAGTTTTAAACTGCCATGGCGACCTGGCAAATTAGCCCTCTTGCCAGTCCCATACCTTCCTTTTTAGGTCGAGCCTCGAGTAGCGCGCAAGCGCTGCTAGGCGAAGACTTTAAGTAAGGGAGTTTCAGAAGCAGTCCAAACGCTTGTGCGTCGTGGCTGGCCTTTTTGGGATGGTTACGCGCGGCAGACATGTGTTTCCCATTATCGTGCCCAGACGCGTGCGCGATAATTGGAAAAACATGCCGGCAAAGGACATGACGCACGAGCGTCTGGTCAGCTGAGCAGGCTGCCGCGTCCCTCCTCCCCCTCCGCTCCTCTGTGGTGCGCGCACCACTGTTTATTTTTTTTACCGCGCGGCCGCTATTTTTATTAAAAGATGTTGCAGCACTTTTCTCCCAATTGTCAGTGGCTTTTTTCCAGTAAATTGCTTTACCTCTCAGCTTCGGTAAGAATTCTGCGCTGCCTTCTAACCTGTTGCGCAGATGTCTGGGTTGTGGTTTTATTGTTGCAGGGCTGGGAGGAGCTGGAAGGGGCTAGGAGCTTCTTCCCAGAAAGCGTGGCTGGTTTCTGCTAATTAGAGAAACAAACTCAAATCATCTCCTCACAGAGACGCACACTGAAGCAGAGGCGCTGGTCCGGTCATGCACCACATACAAATGATTTGAAAATAGTTTCCTTCAGCTAAAAAGAAAAAAAAAAGGAGGGAAGTAAATGCAGAAGGAATGTGCAGGATGTTTACAGGATGTCAGTTCGCCAGCTGTCCCGGCCTCTGGGCTACAAGTCGGCACACTACAATATCATCAGACGGCAGGCGGCGAGCACCATTCCTTTATAATCTTCTCAGCTATGGTGGGCCTTGGAAACACACATTCGACATCTGGCTTTTCAGCTGTGTGCCCTCTCTCTAATGCAGCTCAAACTGTACAGGCCGCTCTTTATTTATTTTTAACACTTCAAGGGACCATACTAAAGACCTAAATAAAATATGCGCTTTAAAAAGCATTGGTGAAATGAATAGGTCGCATCTATGCAATTGACTTTATTGCCTTTTCGCCATATTGCACAGCAGCACGGCTGTTGTTCAGCATGGCTGAAGTTAGGGGGAAAGCACTATAATGCAGATAGTGGTGGCCACGTCATAGCGCCTTTTTTCGGGCAGGACGAGAGGGGCAAGGAATAATGTGGAACGGACGGGACAAGCAACAATGTGGGAGGCGTAGGAGGATGGGGTATGCAAGCAACAACGCAGGAGGAGGGCAGGTAGACAGCAAGTAGGCAACAACGTGGGAGGGACTGAGCAAGCTAGCAACAACACAGGCGGGCGCTGGAAAGGACGGGGCAAGCAAGTAACATTGCGGAATGGGAGGGGTAGCACAAGCAAGCAACTATGCGGGTGAGACGGGCCATGCAACAATCTGGGAGGGGCCAAGAGGGGCGTGGCAAACAAGCAACAATGCAGGAGTGACGGGGTCAATCAATCAATCAATCAATCATTTGTATAGCGCGCTACTCACCCGGAGGGTCTCAAGGCGCTTGGGGGAGGGGGGTCCGCTACTGTTCGAACAGCCAGGTCTTGAGTTGCTTCCTGAAGGAGAGGTGGTCTTGGGTAAGGCGGAGGTGGATGGGTAGGGAGTTCCACGTCTTGGCAGCCAGGTAGGAGAAGGATCTTCCTCCCGTTGTGGCTCTTCGGATGCGGGGGACGGCGGCGAGGGCGTGGTTGGTCGATCGTAGCTGGCGGGTGGGAGTGTAGAAGGTCAGACGGTCGTTGAGGTATCTGGGGCCTTGGTTGTGGAGGGCTTTGTGTGCGTGGGTGAGGAGTCGGAACGTGATTCTCTTGCTGACGGGGAGCCAGTGCAGGTCTCTCAGGTGTCTGGCGATGTGGCTGTGTCGGGGGATGTCCAGGATGAGTCGAGCTGCAGCGTTCTGGATGCGTTGGAGTCTTTTATGAAGTTTGGCTGTGGTTCCGGCGTAGAGGGAGTTGCCGTAGTCCAGTCGGCTGGTGACGAGGGCCTGGGTGACCGTCTTCCTGGTTTCGGTGGGGATCCACCGGAAGATCTTGCGCAGCATGCGTAGGATGTTGAAGCAAGACGAGGAGACGGCGTTGACTTGTCGGGTCATTGAGAGGGAGGAGTCCAGGATGAAGCCCAGGTTGCGTGCGTGGTCCGTTGGTTTGGGTGCGTTGCCCAGGGCAGGGGGCCACCAGGAGTCGTCCCAGGCGGAGGGTGATGATCCTAGGATGAGGACTTCCGTCTTATCTGAGTTCAGTTTCAGGCGGCTGTTCCTCATCCACTCGGGTAAGCAAGTGGTACATTTTAAAATATATAAGAAGAAGCAAAAGTGTTTTTTTAAAGAAAGGAATGGTAAGGCTGCAGATTGCAGGTGCTAGGACTTCCAAAAGGAGAATTAGAAAAAAGTTAAACAGATGTGCAACGCTTGGGAGAGGAACCTAAATGCTGAAAAGTGGCTGAAACAGCAGGGGGTGCGATGAAGCTGTTTGATCAGTGGGGCTGTTTAAATAAAAACAAATATCTGTGTGCCATGGAGTGCTGAAAGCAAAAGAAAAAAGTAGTTCCATGATATGGAGTTGTACAATGCTACACTAAAGCCAGTATAAAGAATGGTGAAAAAAACTATGCTCCAGAGGAGGAACAAACACAAGAAGAGGAAGGAAGAACATTAGTTAAGTTGCAAGCACATGAGATTAACAAGAAAACCAACCAATGGCAGGCAGTTGGCTGACCCAAATTCCACTGTAAGTATTGGAATTGTCCACAACAGGTCTACAACAATAGTGAGACCAAATGAAATCTACTGATAGATAGTGCTAATGCTGAAAGTTGCCAATTTTGCAAGAAATAGGTCCCAGTTGTAGCCCTCTGCCCTGCAATTTGACTAACTAGTGAATGGTCTTTGGGCATGCCACGTAAAGGGCCCATCTGGTGTGAATAAAACCAAACATCTCTCTTTCCCTAGTCCGGCATCACTAACAATCACCAATAAAGGCATTCCAGAAAGTTCTTTTGTTTGATGATGTGTAATTGGGTTTTGGGACCCGTTGTGACACCACTCAAAAGATGGCACCTAGAACCTGCCCGGGATGGATTCACGAAGAATTGTTTTTAAAAGTCAGAAGTCTACATATTGTAGGTTTCCTTCTACAATTTGAGTACGTTGCCAAATTTTCGGAGATTCCGAAAGTCTCAAAGGAATAAACATGGAAATCATTGCAAGAGATGGATTTTCATGCATACCACTACTCCTCAAACGTACTCCTGCAGACTATAGAGGGTGGACAGTCTGAAGTGAAAAATTGTATTAGTGCACAATGTCATAACGAAACTAGAGGCTCCCCTGCAAAATACATGCAGGGGGCCCCCATGCTCCGGATCCAGTTTGGAGCTCTCAGGGCAGGGACCTGCCAGTACTGGAAGGGGCTCCCGGAGCTCTGGGGCCCCACCAACACTGCAGGGGCTTTTGTTACGCCACTGTTAGTGCATGTCAAATCAAGTAATTCTTTATTGCTGCGATCTAAAGAGCCATATCGATACTTACATGAAAAATGTCCTAGTTCCCCAATTATAGAAAAAGTCCATTGGATTCAGGACTAGGGGGGCTTATTTACAATACCTTTGCACCACTGATGCGTCACTTTTAATGTGGGGGAAAGTGATGTACCGGCAGCGCAAGGGTCTTGTAAATAAGTCCCTAGGTTTGCTAATGATGTTCATGTAATCTTGGCCGATTCTCCCCACTCTCCCATACTCTTTTCCAAGAATCCCACACAAATGATGTCCTCTGATATTAAATGGGCACGATTCGGATGAGCCTTCAGGAGAACTAGTACATTGCTTCTATTATGAATATCATAAGCTCCATGGGAGCTGTGGAGGATCACACTTCAGTTCTGTTCTTGATCCCTACCATGCTCTGTGCTGACCTTTCCCCCTCCTTTTGGCTTAGTATGCACATGGGGAGAGGATGTGGCCTCACGGCTACAGCTGCCGACTTTGGAGCAGGGGAACCAGGTTCGAGCCTCTGCTGAGCATCCTGTGATTCTAGGAAATCACTTAATCTCCCCGTGCCTACCAAGAAATGAATGTGTACTTGTGTAACGTAACTGGTGCTCATGTAAAGCGCTCCAATACCTTCGGGTCGAGTTTGCCCTCTATAAATCTGTAAAAACAAGCATTGGCATAGCCAATAGGTCTCGCTTTTGGGACCTTATAAGTATTTAGTTATGCAGCACAATATCCTTGGTGCAACAACATCAACCGTTGCATGGCTAAACACTTATAAGGTCCCAAAGGCGAGACCTATGGCTATGTCAATGCTTGTTATTACATATGATTCACCCCGAAAGTTGGCTCTGGACAGCCCTAGGGTAGGGTGCAGTGTACTTAAAAAGTAGGACATGTACTTTTGAGTTTTATGTGTCCTGTTGGTGAAAAACCCTTAAATTCATTTTTCACTACTGCAGGGACTATCTCTCTCACAGGTTAATATTGAGATTACCTTATAACATTTTATACGTGTTATTTCCAATTGGGAAGAGATTAGAAATATGGGATCACAATTTAGAATGACAATTTAGGATGAAGTTGGATTTTAAACTGTAATTGTGGAAATGCCACTTTTAAAAAGTTGGCATTTTCTTACTTTAGCCATTTAGTGCCTTCTGCCTGTCTCTGAATTAACGTCTGGGGTGGGTGATAGCTAGGCTTTGTGCATTCCCTCTAGACAGCCACCCACAAAGGGAGCATAGGTGTGAATGATGAGCCACCCACATCCTGATGGGCCTTCCTGTGCAGGATGGGAGGGAGGAGCTGACACTTACAGCTGAATAAGCTGTGTCATGTTCTTACACCACAAAGGCCTGCATACCCCTCCTGCAGAGAGTCTAGACCAAGGGCAGGAATGGCAGGGACTGTGAACTTCAAAAGCCTCTCTTTGAAGACTCCCCAACTTCAAACGCCCTACTGGGTATAAGTACTGGATCCCTGACACCACCAACTCAGTACACTTCTGGACCTGTGGATACTCTGCCAGGAAGAAGATCTGCTTTGCTGCTACAAGGACTGCCACTCTGCTGGACTGATACTCTGCTGGACTCCTGCTTTGCTGTGCTGATCTGTCTGTTGCCTGGGAGTGAGAAAGACTGGACCTGCATCTCTCCATCTCAGAACAAAAGTGACTCTAAGGGCTTGTGGACTTTCCTCCTGATTGAAGTCTCAAGGACATAAAATACTTCCAACTCACCTATTACAGCACCTGGACTCTGCCATTTGAAAATCTTGCCCTGCAAAGTGGTGCCAAGCCAGCCCTGGGCCCTTGGCAGTGGGTATAAACTGCTACAACTGCCAAAATCCATGCATCACCACCGTAGCACCGCTCGGAACAGGCGCATCTCCATCAATCCCAATGCATCGGTGCTGCTGCGAGGATCGACGACATCGCACCTCAGTCGATGCCAAAGCATCGCCGCTGTTGCGAGGACATTGCATCCCTGTCAACGCCAAAGCATTGCCGCTGCTGCGAGGATCGAGGACATCGCATCTCCGATAGCATGGTGCATCATGTCCATTCCTGACACATCTACGACTTTGCGAGGTTTTGAGCCAATGCATTGCCTGCATCCTATGGATTGCCACCAACGAATCGCCTCCTTTGATCCTCACATTTCGACCTCGACGCAACTGCAAACCAAGATACTGTTTCAGCGGGCAAAGGCTGATCCCTGTATCTGACCCATGCTCCATTGCGGTCGGCCTAAACTTTTGGATTTGACCCGGTCTAGTATGACTATATAGCCCCGGTTGGGGCTTTATGCTTTTAAGCACTACATTTCAGTTTATTCTTAAAAATTCATTACTCTGGTTATACTTATTGGATTTTTGCCATTTTGGTCTTGTCTTGTTCAATAAATTAAGGTCTATTTTTTTAACCAGTTGTGGTACCTTTTTGTGTGTTTTTTTCACAGTTTTACTGTTTGAAGTGTTGCAAAAATACTTTACACATTGCTCCTTAAGTTAAGCCTGACTGATCTGTGCCAAGCTACCAGAGGGTAAGCACAGGTTAATTTAGGGTGTGCATCTAACTTACCCTGACTAGGAATGTGGTTCCTGCTGGGATAGGGTGCATACCTTTGCCAACCATAAACCCAATTTCTAACACCTGACTACAAGATTTCCATGATAAAGGTGGCGCTAAAGTGGCTGATAACGGCAGAACGGATTACTTTGAGGAAGTTAGCATGAGTGGTAGACCTACGAGCGCCATTGATTCAGATGATATGTCCAGGGCCTCTACATTACACAGCCTTACAACAGCTGAAGATCAAGCATTTACAGAGGGGTCGATCATATGAGGAAGAGGTTGCACTGACTGTGGAGGCCAAAAGGGAGATTAAGTGGTGGCTGGACCACATGGCAGGGCCAAGCAATTTTCAGTTCTCTCTCTGAGATTGTCATCGAATTGGATAACAGTCATAGGGGCTTGGGAGCCAGATGTGAAAACACATCCACCAGAGGGAGATGATAACAAGAGGAATTGAAGCACCACATAAACTGCCTATATCCTTTCCCATCTGCAGGCTAGCAAAGGACAAGGTGGAATGCTGCATTCTGTTGAAATTGGAACGAGATCCAGGGCCTTGGGGGCCTTGGCCGAGATTGCCAAAGATTTTTAGCACTTTTGTCTAAAGAAGAGAATTTTGCTGTTCGAAATGCTTCTACCGAGCACCTCCATGACCATTGCAGATTGTATTGTAACTCACGATTCCCGAGGGGTACCAGCAATAAGAGACTGAATTATCAAGTATTTACCTGCGTGTGCCAGAGATGGGGAACACCACTCATTGATTTGATTTCATGGAGACTGAATGCTCAGGTTCCACTGTGTTCTGGTTTGGAGGCCAGATCCAGAGGCCACAGAAGTGGATGCTTTCTTCAGGACTTGGGGAAGGATTTGAATGATGCCTTTCCCCCCTTTCTCATGATCAACAGAGTGGCGACACAGGTCAAACATCAGCAGTGGGAGTATATCCTGGTGGCTCCGGTCTGAAGGTCGCAATCATGGTTCCTGTTACTTCTGGAGGTGTTGTGCGATTACCCGGTACTGCTAGGAATGTCGCTGGATCTCCTACTGGGTTCAGGTAGAGAGTGCCACCAGATGATTCAGGAGAACAATCTACATCTAATGGCCTGGTGGATATCAGGAGAAGATGAAAAGTGCCGGGAATTTCGCTGGCAGCGTCTTCTTTCATGGAGCCGGCATGGGCAGTAGGCACCCATAAGATATACAAGTCTACCTGGTCAGCTTGGAGATGTTGATACATGGAGAGAAATGTAGATCATGCGGGGACCAATGTTGTGATTAGAGTGAATTTCTTATCACAGCTGGCTGAGGTAGGTAAAGCATAATTTACTGTTAATTCCTTTCATTGAATGATTTCAGCAGGTCATCCATCTGTAGCAGGTAACCCGGTGGATCTTCATCCATTTATACGTAGATTACTGAAGGGCATCAGGTTCTCTAATCCCTCAAGCCCTAAAATACAATCACACTTGGGATGTTAGCAAGGTATTATTCCTTCTCACAAGGTGGTTGGACAATTCAGACCTTTCTCTGAAACAACTTTTTGCTAAGCTTACAATGCTGCTTTGCCTCATTTCATGTACAAGGGTGTCTGATGCTAGGGCATTAGAATTGCAAGGAAGGTCCTTATCCTCAGACAGTATAATGTTCAGCAACTCGCAAAATACCAAATGTAACACAAAGACAGTATTCTACCCGGTCTTCCCAGACAATTCCAGGCTGTGTGCGGATAACGGACCGCAGTCATTTAACCTCGCGTATCACGTCGGACTCTTCCAGCCCATCGGCTCATCCCCAATGATAATACACCGGACAAGCACTAATGAATATATAACTTGCCTTGAGAAAGCCCTGGCCTGCTGGCCTTGTGGGCGAAACACGTGTTGGCTGTTCTTTTCCTTTTACAATTACTTTTAGAAAAAAACCACTTCAACAGAGCACTTTACTCCTTGTACCTACCTGAATCTGGTATTAACCGAGAAACTCACATGATAGTGAGGGCACAACTCCATCAAACATGTGAAAATCTATCACACACTAGGTGGACTCTGGGTAAAACCACCAGATTGGGATGTGCCACAGCCAAATTTTGGGTCATGACAGAGCGAGTGTGAACCCTGGCAGCACCCACTAACCGAAAACGCCATTGTGCGTGGTTGCTTATTTGAGTTTGTACAAAAGTGTGTCTCAAGAGCTCAAACCTGGTGGAGTATGCAAGCTACTGATTCCTATTATCAAATCCCACAGGGCAGTATTTACACCCACTATGGTCAGATAGGTTAGATGGGTGATGCAGGCGGCCGGTACTGATATTTCCATATTTTGGGGGGAAATGGCATCCAGGGCTTTCATATTGGGGGCTAGATTAGGAGATATCCTAAAAACTGTGGATTGGTCTGCCGACTCAACGTTTAAGAGATTCTATTTTAAACCAATGGACCAGTTGACTTCCTTGGTGGTGAGTAAGCTTTAAACGAGCATTATCAAGTCTCCGGTCCTGACATAGAATAGAAACTTTCCTAGCAAGCATGAAGGAAAATTTAGTTTCTTTTAATAACACTGTGGTGCAGATTATCCGCTCCCCTCTGTATTCCCTACACATTATATTGTGCCTCATGTATTTTTGCATTGTTGAATTGTTCAATTTTGCCCATGTCAAGGTATTTACTGATTATATTAAGGGTTTTTTTCATGCAGAGGATTAATAAATGTTGTCAGTGGCTCTGGAACAATTTTCAGAGTGGGGTGCTGCTGTCAATGTTATGTCACTGAAGTGATGGTGTTTTAGAAAAATGCAACTTTTGCACAAAGAGGAAGTGAGTTTTAAATTAAGAAAGTTAAGCATTATCTAATAGAATTAATAGAACTGAAATGTTCCTTCACGTTGGCTAGGAATTTTTTCATTTTGTGGTAGTCCTTGAAACAGAGGAAGGACTAACTTTGCAATGGAAAACAATATAGGAAGGCGCTGCTTTGGGCCAGAGCCTCAGAGGTGAGGACTGGGACGAGGAGCGACGATGAGGAGGTAATGAGAAATGTCTGTCCCACCAACTAACCAAAATGTACAGAGTGAGAAAAACACAACAATGAGGATTTTGAAGAAATTGGGAAGTGTGCAAATAGGTGGATTTAAGTGCAACACGTTTGTCAAATCATAACAATTGAACAAAATTATCCTATACTGCAGTTCGCCCATAATTCAGATTTACTACGCCTAATCACAACTTCAAATCGTTTTTCACTAATAGCTGAAAATGTCAGTTTGACCATCAATGTTCACTGTTCTTTTTTTTCCACTACCCAAAGCTGAAGCCTAAATCCGGCCCTGTAATGAAAAATGTACAACTAGTCATCGCCACCCAGTGGAATGTGACAGAATTACAGTTTTTAAATGTATATATTTTTCCACTGTCGTTCTCGAACATTGTCCACTTCACTTACATATGCGTTAATAAAATATCTGCCTTTTTGGAAAAAACTGTGTAACATGCTCATTGTCAAACAAAAGCTATGAGCATTTCGGCATCGTTCAGGATTTCGTTGAGTTTTTCCCCACGGTGGCCTAATCCTCGAGACAAAAAGAAAGGTGTCACTTCGTCAAAATATTACTTACTTGCTGCGCACTCGTCTCCACTCTCTCGCCTGCAGACAGGCCGCACTTGTACCAGTTGCGCTCTTCCTTGCCAGGCTACGAGCACTGGCGGATTGGTGGAAATAAATTCTATAGTAAAGCAGCGCACTATTTCTATGGTGGGCACTGTGGTGTTGGGCCTCAGGCCCACATGCGGAGAAGTGATGGACACTGACACAGAGTAGTCTGGTGCAGTAATTGGGCCCAGGCACGTGCGCCCGGCCCTCTTTATTGACAGGGTCACCTGACTGGTGACGCCTGTGGTGGGTGGGTGTCTAGTGTGGGTTACATCAGCATTGGAACACTAGACCGTATCCAGCCGGATACTACATCCCTCCCAAAATTTAATGAAAAACAAACGAAAGTCCAACCTGTAATAAAAATACCTAAATAACACATAGCACCAAATGAGTCTATACAGGCCGTCAGCCAGGCAGCGCAGGAGCCTCGGACTGCATGGTCGAGATGCCTTCAGTCGCCTTGGCGATGTTCTTTAGACGGGCCTGCTCTCATGGTGTAGAAAGTCTATGTATAAAAGTTCAGCGCCGATGCATCTGGAGCTGTGGTGAAATCCACTTTGGTGTCGGAGACGATCTCTGCGAGTGAGGCCTTCCGGTGACTCTCCTTACTCCTGACTGCTGAGCGACGTTAGACTTGCCTCTCTCGCCTGGACTCCTCTGCCACTGGAGCCTTTTGGAGGACTTTCCGGCTGGCTACCATGGGACCGTGTGGACCGTGCGGGGCTTCGTGTGAACCGCGCGAAGGCGTCACTGGGGAACTGCCAACGGACTCACAGCCAAGTCGCTCATGTAGCCTCCGAGGGTGGTGTCATTGTCTGGGCGTCCTCGCCGTCTGGACTCTGGTTCTGCGCCTTCCTCTGGCGATCTTGTGGGTGACCAGTCTTCAGCCGTGACCTTCGTGTTTCCTGCGCCTGACATGGAGCTGCGGCCGACACATCTCTCCCACTCGGACTCCCTTCGCACGGGAACTCCGTCGAGGCCCTTGTCCCCTGGACTGCCACGTGACCGCGTGGGCTGTGTGGGCCGTTGCGTAGGCCACACTTAGGGGGTCGCTGCAGAACTCCCAACAGGGCCACGGCCAAGTCTTGTGTAGTCCCCAAGGGCGGATCTTCCAATGGCCGGGTGTGCTCGACTTCGGCAGGCTGTAGGTTGACTGGGGTGCACAGACTGTTCCTGGGTGATTCGCCTCCTTGAGCTCCGGTTGTTCGGGGTGTGTGTGTGGATTCACTCGGGTGGTACGATGCTCCTTGGTGACGATGCACCTGGACGGTGGTACCCGGATGTTAGTTTTCTTCAGTGGGCAGGCAGGCGGTGATCTTCTGTCGGGGTGACTTGAGGGAGTGAGAAGGACCTGAGGGACTTCGTGGCACCGCTCCGTTGTCTTCAGGCAGGTGCACTGCGAGGTGTGGTGCTATCGATACCAATCAGCCGGTGACAGGTGAGAGGACGGTCGAACTGCGAAGCGTGGGGCCAGGACGCAGATCGCGCTTGCTAGCGGCTTACGGTAGGTCCTCCAGCGGAGCTGTCTCCAGTGACGTCTCTGCACCCCGGTGGCTGGCTTGTGTGGATGAACACCTTCCTCAGTGCTGATGTGAGTCTTTGGTCCTGTCGCTCTTCTCTGTTCCATCTTGCGCGCCTTTGGTGGTTGTCTGCCCTGTGGCATCGTGCCACGCTCTTCTTCTTCCGACCAGGTTTTTCCTTGGATGTGGCGTCCTGCCACCTGTCTCATGTTTGCGCCACATGGACATCTCACTGGTCGCGTCGATCTTGTGACGGTCTCTCTCCTTCCTTTTGCGGGCCTGTTGCAGGCCTGTCCTGTCTGTAGGACTTGCATGTGCTTCTTGGGGACTTCCAGTGGCACCATCCCCTCCGGATTTCGCGGTGTCCCTCTTCTCTTCGCTCGAGGGCGTCGTGCTTGCGCCTCGAGGCTGCGCCGTCGTGGCGTCTGCTTCTTCCTTCCTTCCGGTGCGTTTGTCCGGACTGGTCACTTTGCGTGATGGGCTCCTTGTTCGCTGTGCGCCGTGACGTCCGGTCACGTGTTGCCATGCTGGCGGAGCGCCTGTTGCTTTGGCGGCCTGCCACATGGAGTGTGTGACTCCTCTCTTGCCCGTCTTGGGTCACCACCGACTCCGTCTCGAGGCAGTGCAAGGGAGGACACTGTGTTGCCTTCGGCCCACTGCGGGGCTTCGCTGAGGCGGTGGAGATGTAGGGGATCTCCCTCCAGCAGTGCTTCTTCGCTGCGACCGTCTGGCAGGTCGGCTTCTCTTTTTTCCTTGTGACCAACTGGCTGGTCAACTTCTTCCTGCGACCATCTGGCTGGTCGGCTTCTTCCTCCTTGTGGGTCTTCATGCTTCTGGTGTTCTGCACAACCACTTCTCTCCGCAGTCGCACTGCTTCGGCGCGCTTCTGACTGCACCCTTCGTTTGCCTCATAGGACGCACTTGCTTAGCATCTCCTTCCGTCCTTCGCACCTGGACTGTAGCAGCTGTTGCTGTGCTGCTGCGCACCTGCTTGGCGTGGTGCTTTCGTTTACTCCTGGCGCGTTCCAGCGCATGGTCTTTCCATCCTTAGGCTGTGTGATGGCTTGGCGCCACTCTGGCCCATATGGCAGCTTTACTGCGCACTCACTGTATGCACTTGGCAGTCCTCACTGTCCAGTGTTCCTTACTTGCCAGTGTCCTGCACACTCCTCGCTGGGGTGGATGCAGTGTTGCTTTCAGGGTTCCTTTCTGCTAGTGCTCTGTGTTCCCACACCTCGGTGCAGTAGAGATGTGGTGGCTCTCTGTACTGCGTTCAGCAGTGCTTCCTCGTGGAGATGGCTCTATCTGCCGGGCACCTGTCCGTGCTGCCAGGGTCACTGGCGTGACTTTCTGCGCGTCTCTGACTTCACGCGCTCCGTCTTCTTCTCGGATGCCTTTGGTCTTGTTGCCTCATCTGGATTGTGCTTGGTCACCCGAAGCTTGGCTGCCTTTGGGTCCACTTCCTTGACTGGACGTCTCTTGGTGGGCAGCTTTGAACTTCCTGTGGGACTTGCGGGCTTCAGCCGCCTCGGCTGAAGCACTACTGCTTCCTCGGGGGCGGGCAACGACCTTGTGGTGGCGTCGGTGGGCCACTGGGGGTAGCACGTACAGCGCACATCTTCCTTGCGCTCGTCATGTGGGTCGGCTGTCCACGGCCTTATTGCATTATCTTTACTTTGCATGTACGCTTCTCGTGCGTTTGATGGAGCTGTGAGGCTTTTGTCGCACTTTGGCTTCTGGTCGCTCCTTGCTAGGGTTGGCAGTCCGTTCTTTTAGAGATGTGACCTGCGCCTCGTGGGGCAGCGGCCACTTCTTGTGAGGCCGGGGTAGGGGTGCAACTCAGTCTCCGCAGTACCACCCACCGTCACTAGGTGGCACTACCCTTACTTTCCAGAGGCTGTTGCAGTCGATGCTTGCTGGCACTCCTCGTTCATGGTATTGGCCTCTTGGGTCTCAGTACGACTCTGTTCTCCGGCAGAGCTTCTCATAGGAGCAGCGGTGCTGCAGGCTTCTGGGCGCTGGGGCTCTTCCACTAAGACCTGAGTCTAATTGCTGCTTTGGTCTCCCAGGCGCGGTGCCGGCATTTGGCATCTCCTACCTCTGTCGTGTTGTAGGCCCTCAGTCCGTGCCTTGGCTTTGGGCGCAGTACCTCCATTTGGCCATTAGGTGGCAGTGTTGCTGCATTCTCGTGTCTCAGTCTCTGCCGAACTCTAATGGTGCATGGCCTCGTGCTAGGGGATGGCGCTGCCTGAATCCACTCCGCAGGGACTCCGGCACTAGGATGAACACGTGCCTTCAGCAGCGCCCCGGGTGCCCCTCGTCCCGTCACTCACGCCGTCCAGGTAGGTGCTTTCATTTGTTTTGCACCCTATGAGCAAGTTCACTCATGAGAAAGTGTGAGCAGCTTCACCCCCGCTGCGGGCTTCACTCTGCTGCGTCTTTACTCCTGCTGGCCTCCGGGTGCTAACCTCACAGCGGCTCCTTCTCCTGCCGATCGGATGTCACGGTAGGGGCTGCAGAGCCTTCCTCTTGCCGGTACCACTTTGACTCGCCGCACTCTTGCTGACCTTGGTCAGAGCGGGGTGTGGGTCGCCTCGCTGCTGGCTTCTAGGGGTTGGCCTCCTTGCACGCTGGCCGCTCCGACCGGCCGTGCGCTCTCTTCCTCGCGGGGGCGGGGGAGTGGTCAGCTACTCCACTATCCCACATTCGGCTTCTCTTCTGGCGCTGATGCGGGGTGGGCTCCCGCGGACCTCCGGCGTTCGAGCTCACTCTTCCCTACGCGCCTCAGCAGGCATGAGGGCATGGACCTTCGCTCTGCGCTGCCGCGCCGTATCCGCTTCTTGGGGCAACAAGCAGTCACGCTGGGTAGCGGGTGTCGGCGTGGGCAGCCTGCACACTCAGTCGGGGAGGTGGCGTGTGCCGGGGGGCAGCGTCGCTCCAGATTCCTCTCACCTGGGCACTCGTACAGTCAGAGAGTGGGCGATGCCGGTGTGGGAATTCGCCTCCGGTAGCGCTGCTCGCCTCATAGGCGGGCACCTCGAGCCTGGTGCGGGCACATCGCTCCGCCACCTTCCATCGACCTCACGCTGCTGGGCCGGTCAGTACGGCGGGCTGCAACCGCGTCAGCTGCAGTCGAACACAGGGGCAAACTGGAGGGCGTGTGCCTCGGCGAGCCACAGCCCCGGTGCTTCGGCCGCTGCAGGTCCTCTAGGGTCAAGCTACACTTCCCCCACCAGGACCCGGGAAGCGGTCGCCACCACACACGTGGGATAAGACCCACTCGTCGCCATTGTGGTGTTGGGCCTCAGGCCCACAGGCGGAGAAGTGATGGACACTGACACAGAGTAGTCTGGTGCAGTAATTGGGCCCAGGCACGTGCGCCCGGCCCCCTTTTATTGACAGGGTCACCTGACTGGTGACGCCTGTGGTGGGTGGGTGTCTAGTGTGGGTTACATCAGCATTGGAACACTAGACCGTATCCAGCCGGATACTACAGGCACAGGAACATATTTGAGGGGGACTCGAACTTATTTTTTCATCATCAGACTTTGACCCAGGGAAAGAGAGAGAAAGGCAGAAAATGAATAAAGAAGGAGGATCGGAAAACAGTGACAAAGGGAGAAAGCAAGGAAGAGAGACCCTGCCAGAGAGAGAAGAGAAGAGAACGAGAGAGAGAGATGGAGTGAGATAGAGAGAGAGATGGAGAGAGAGAGATATGGAGAAGGGAGAGAGAGTGATATGGAGAGGGAGAGAGAGAGATGGACAAGGAGAGGGAGAAAGAGAGAGAGAGATGGACAGGGGGAAAGAGGGCTGGAGAGAGAGAGAGATGGAGAGAGCGAGATATGGAGACGGAGAGAGAGATGGAGAGGGAGAAAGAGAGGGAGAGAGAGAGATAATAGATAGAAAGTGTAGGGTGGCTGAAGAAAGAGACGTAAAATCGAATCAGGTCAGCCTTGGTATTTGGCAAGCGGAGCCTTCTGCAGCATCAACTAAAGAAAACTTTGTACCCACATTTATTTATTGAGTTTACAAAGTAAGCACCGAGTGCACCATGAGTAAAATGACGTCTTCAAAAAATGATAGTGTCGGTCTTTGGGAACCCACTGCTCAGTGCTGCCTCTAGCGACTGAATCTTGGAGTGAGCCCCTGTTGCAATGCTCCAGGGTGAGGCCTTCCTCACCTCTGCCCAGCATCAGCCACTGGGAGCTGCACCAGGAAACTACTTTTGAGGCCTCTGCCCTGGAATGCCCAGTACACACACCACTAGACATCTGGGGCCCAATTCACAGACATGTATGGCCACAGACCTACATTTATTGCTAAAAATGGCTATATTTATGCCTGCAAGGAACAGAGAAAGGTAAAAAAAAATCCTGCCAGGCCTAAATGGTTTTACTACTATGGAGAAATGCGCAGGAGTCACTCAACAGAGGGAAGTGGACAGAAGAAGGTGTAATTAATCTTGCTAGTTTCTAAATAAACGAGAACGTCTGTTATAATTCGTGTCTGACCCATTCATTCATTAGCAGACACTTTCTCTCGAAGTTTGGCCTGCTTTTAAGGGCTGGGAGGATTTAGATATCTCCGGGTTTTCACTATTGCCATTCTGTTGGGTAATACACAGGATATGGACTGAATCATTTGTTTATTGCAGCTTTGATGTAAAAGGTTAACCATGTTCAAGGTGATACCTTGAGTCCCTGAAAATATAGGACCTTTGGGTTTGTTTTGTTCTTCGTTATTTTAACTGTGCACCACTCTTATTCGTAGATAAAGTGTTATTCCTTTTATGACTGCACATTGTTTTTTATTATTGTGATTAATGTGTTGTACCTTTAATGTACACGCACTCCCCCAGACCACCGTCTTGAAAGAACCTTAACCAAGCTGCATTAGAAAGTCAAGCTCCTGTTATTAATTGATTCATTCATTCTTGGCCTAAGTACAATGCATTCAAAACTCAGAAAACCGGCCAGACACATAGGCCCAGGCTATGTCTCCTTTTCATTTTTAGAAGCCTTATTAGTTTGGCATCTATCTGGAGGTCAGACCATAAATGGACAGGAATATATAGTGTTATAGAACAACACACATAAAGGTAGAAGATACCTAAATTTAGAAGTAGAAAGCATTTTTAGGTGTGGCGTAAGCCAGGACGTTTTTATTTTACTAAAATTTTATAAATGATCTTTTACTTCTAGGGACTTTTAGCCAACCCTCTTCATTCATTGGTCTGTTATTGTGTCATTCACATTTTTCTTCCGCCCTCCATGGCAATAGGACAGCCCACTTCAGCTGCTGGCTAATGTCACTATTAGAGTCATCATTTTACTATTTTACAAGGAGCACGTCCACACACAAATTAGTTCCCTTTAATGCCAGAGTGTGTTACGGCCATGTGTGCTTTTTGAAATCAGAAATGATTTTTGCTTTTAGCCGCTGTGTTTTTAATTGACGCGACAGCAGTTTCCCCAACAAAAACGTTTCGCAAAAACCATGACAAAACAAAACAGGCATTGACAAAATCAAAAGTATGGCAGCCAACACCAGACCTATTGGCTTTTCTAATGCTTGTTAATACTACTGCAATGTTTAGGACTGGTTTTTCACCTGATTTCTAGTAGGCAACAGACATACATTCGACAGTATTTCAGGAGAAGAATTTTTACACCACATGCTGCAGCAAATGATCATACCTTCAAGTATGAACACACAATAGATTTCTTTCCCACCAACCAACCAAACAAATAGTAAGAAATAATAATGAATGAGGCAAAAATATGGTCATTCCTTATTCAAAAACCCAGAGGGCATATTTACTAATCTTTCACAAAATGCAGGGTTGCTATGCTACATTGCATTAAAGGCAGAGAGCTCCATATTTACCAATATATAGTGCATTCTTGCTCTCTCCTTGCGTTGGCACACTAAGTGCTGCGTAGCTCCAACGCAGGCACCCTTGAACCATGGTGCTAAGGTGCCGGCGTTATGGGAAGTATTGTTTTTGAGCAGGAAGGGACACCTTCTAGCACACAAAAAATCCATAAAGGCATTTTCCTCTTTCTATGTGTGATGCGGACTACATCACGCATAGAAAGAAAGTAACAAGGAGAAATAAGGATTATGATACTTACCCTGTAAGCATCTGTTCTTGGCATGTAGAGCTGCAGATACACATGCCTTGCATACTCCTGCAACTAGTGTTGGGTCAGATGGGGCCGGATGTTTGAGGAAGGCATAGCATTTTGACGCATTCCCAAATCTACTAGCTTCAGTAGATCTTGGAATGCGCCAAATTCCATGGGTGGATGCATCGGAAGGGCGATGCTCCACCCCTGGAACGCCTCCCAGCATGAAATGTAATGTGACGCAGCGCAAGCTGCTGTGTGGCATTACATTTTTTTACAAAGCCATGCAAGGCGGTGCAAATCGCACCTTGAGTGGCATTTTAAATATTACTGAAACCTTTGCATTGTCCTTGTGTTGCCTTGCGCGGTGCACTGACAACAAAAAGTCTTGATAAATACTGGCCACTGTGTGCAAACAGAAGGTAAAAACTAGCATACTTGCATACTTTAGCAAACAAAAAAGTGGCTTATTTGTAGTGTACCCTTAATTTAGAGTATGAGCCTGTTATAGAGTTCGGTTGGCAGGATACTCAGTCGTGAACGTGACGAATATCCCGTCTGCCTTATTACAAGTGCCATCGGATAGAATAGACTTGTAATACAGCGGACGGGCTATCCATCAGATTTGTGATAGAGTATCCTGTCCGCTGAACTTTAAACGAGGCCCTATATTCGGATAGTACAGTTATGTCACAAAAAGGTATTTTACTCATAATTAAACATCAGACTGGCAGTTTATGGCAATAGATTCTACAGTGAGACCCACGGGTGTTCATACATATGCCCGTTGCAGCGGGTGCCTACTGGCCCACTCTTGTATAATCTATCTGGTCTCTATAACTGGAATTGAGAACCAGGCTGACGCTGGACTGGAATCTCCAACAAGGAGTCTCCTCTGCCCAGCAACAACTTTTCACTGGGAAGTCCCTTATACATATGTTAGATAGTTGGCCAGTGAAGGCCAAAACACAGTGCTTAAATTGTTCTGCGGTTTTGGGGCTAATACTTCTCTTTCATCATCCGAGTTTGACCCACAGCAAGAGATTGAAAGGCAGAAAAGGGAGAAACAAGGAAGAAGCGAAAGATACCAATAAAGTGATGAAGCAGGGATTAAAAAGAACCTGCTGGTGTGAGATAAAGAGGCAGAGACAGGAAAGAGGTATGAGGTGGAATCAAGACCAAACACTCAGCGCTGACAGAAGGGCGGTAAGCATTGCTGCACGTAACCCACTGGTCATCTTCTGGCTTCTTCTTTACCTCCCTTACTCCTTAAGTAAGATGCCTGCATACAGCCAACTTCAGTTGTTGGTTAAATGCACCAACCTTGGCTTAGCATGACCCTCAACAGAGCACTGACTGACTTACCACTCCTATACTCTTTGAGTGACCTCCTCTGTTGCTCTAGACTTGGGATACATATTCACCCTCTGGGATCAGTGTCTGGTAACATTCTGAGCTTCTAAAAAAGGGGGCCTTTAACGAACAGATTAAAAACTATGCTTGTCAAAATCACAACTGCCACTGATCTTTCCAAGGATGGGACCAATCAGGAAGGACCAGAGTAACTGATGATGGTGGCGTGCACCGGAGGAGGAAGAGGAACTGGCCTGCTGCCAATGCTGCTGCCCTGGACTCTACGTCAAATTCCAAAGTGGAGCTAACACTGTAGGGCACAGTTAGTGCATTCATTTGAGTAAAGCTGCTGTGCCTACAGCTTCAAAATGAATGATTTGTGATGCACTGTTTAAGGAATTGCCATGAGTAGGAACATCACAAGAAAGCAACCAGGGGGACACCCTAGAACACTCAAATAAGGTCCGGAGATAAACTGTTTTATCTAGGATGTACTTTTTGATCTTGGTACATTTATGGGGATGATATAGTCAAGATGTTTTGTGGTTTTATGTACTTTATCAAGGCATTATTAATACAATTCCAGATTGTTCCCATTTCACCTTGATCCATGGATATAATGATTCCGAATGGGATTTAAGTCACTTAAAGCCTCAATAAAGCATTCAGAATCCTGAGGCAAGAGTGAGGTGATCATCACTAACAATATATAAAGATCAAATGGCATGTATAAAAATGGTGGCAAATAGTCAACGTCAAACAAAGGTCTGTGAGGATCTCCAGGTACGCCGATGATAAAGCGCTCGGCGCTCTTAAAACTTGTAGGGGTGCATTATACTCGTGAATAATCTGCAGTCAGATATATCGTGTTGTTTTGCTGTAATCCATGTTATTAGAATGAAGCTGGTATCACTATATAAAGATATTAGAATGAAATCTGTAATGCCGTATATGAGAATGATTAGGATTTTGCACATGTTTAGAGAAACAATGTAATCAGGTATGCCGACTAACAGAGGCATCCATTCTGCATCTCTAGTCTGTCTCAGGTCCTTGGAGAAAAGTATAAAAGACACCAAAAGGCACAACTTCATTATTCCAACCTTATTCTTTCTTTAATCGCTTACATATTTAGGATTGCTTTGAATGTGTTAAGTGTAACAACATCTAACTTCAAGTAATCCGTGCTTTCGAGCTTTGTGTCTGTCTTGCTTGAAGCGTGCGTGTTACTAAGCTGCCACCACCATCTCATCCCTGACTCAACAGGAGTCTTGCTAGTTTGACCACAATAGTCTTTTATTTAGGTAACGTTTTTTATCCAAAGCACTTTACATAGAATATTGCATACAATTATTATTACTCAATCAAAAAAATGCACTCATTTTATAGATGTTAAAAGGATGAAAGTTTGAGTTGACTTTGATGGAATTCAGACTTGTGACCTGCAGATCACACAAGGATCTCAACAGTGAAAACTCAACTCATCCAGCGATCTTACTAGCACAGAGCTCGCGAGGCACTCAATGGGTCTACTTGACTGGTGAGTAAGAGGTCTCGGCTGAATGCACCAAGAAGTTTACAGATCTTCCCATACACAGAGCTCGCGAGGCACTCAATGGGTCTACTTGACTGGTGAGTAGGAGGTCTCAGGTGAACGCACCAAGAAGTTTACAGATCTTCCCATACATAGTAGGAGATAGAAACTTGCACTGCTGCTGCACCTTCTGTGTGAGTGTGGTAATAGCTTGCACTTCCATTGCTGAGCATGCAAAACCTCTGTGCTATCCATTGCTTACTGGTTCTTACTGTTAGGGAGGCTTGCAGTATCTGTGCCCTATTGATGTCCATGCAGTCTCTCGTATGTGTGAAGAAGTCTTGACCAGGGGCGGCTCCTCCGCTAAGCCAGAGGAGCGTCGCCCACTGCTTTAAAGCAGTGCAAAGTACAAATAAATGATAATAACGGAACGTCTGTTATTATCATTTTATTTTTAGTATTGCAGTTGCACTGCAGTGCAGCCAGGTTGTTAGGGTGGGGCCGGCATCCCCTGACGTCGAGGCCGGGGGAGGAGGGGTGGCTGCACCTTATGTGCGCATGACGGTTTGGTCTGCCGTCTCGGGCTTGGTCTTGACCACTGCTACCCACGCTGTAGGTGTGCAGTGTCCGGAGATCATGTGCATTACTGCACCATTTCTGTGTATGAAAGAAGCTTGCACTGCTGGATCTATTTTATATGCATGCAGGGAGTATTTATTGCTGCTGCCTGTGCTGCGCCATTTTTATGCATGAGAGATGTTCGTACTTCTGCATCAGGCCACCTACTCTGTGATCATGGTGAAAGCTTGCACACCTGATGCCACAGGTGGATACCACTATTGTGTTTTTTTGTTTATGACATACACATTGTTGGTGTCTGTGATATACCATAATAGTGCATGAGAGCGTGCACTGGCGCATCTGTTTTGTATCTGTGGTGGAAGCCTTTATTGCCGGTGCCTGTCATGTACTATTTTCACCTGTGAAAGAAGCTTGCACTGCTGCTGCTGTTCCAGATGTGTTCCGTGTGAGTGTGGTGAAAGCTTGCACAGCTCTTCTCCAAGCTTTTCTTTTCTGTGTGTAAGGAAAGTCTACAATACTGATGCTCATCTTCTACTAGTTTGGCTGACTTCTGCCTGTTCTGTGTGTCAGGAAAGCCTGCTTTGTGTCTCCCTGTGTTAATCCATTTTTTTATATGAGAGAAGCTTGCACTGCTTTTTGCCAGTGCTGCATCTGTTCTGGATTTTTTTTAAAAGCTAGCTCTGCTGTTGCCTGTTCTCTGCCTGTTGTGTGTATGTGGGGGGAAGCTTGCACTGTTGCTTAGGCTGTAATGTTCAGCGTAGTACGTTTGCAGACTTTACGTCTTTTCTCAGTCCACAGTATTGGAGTAAGGGCTCATTTGCAGGCCTTCTAGTGCACATCCATCATCGGAGCATTATTCCACTTGTAAAAAGATATTAGTAAAAGCAGAAAATGAGGCAGCGTGCTTTGGCATTTGGAACTACTATGTCCTTGGAGATGTCAGTGACACTGGTCATCACTTCAGGTATGAGGTGGTTGACGTCATCACGTCGGCGCTGGGAAATAAACGTTAGCCTGGCGGACTCCATCGTCAGATGTTTCCATGTATCCACAGGCCCCCAGCTGCAGAAGGCTGCCATTAATGTACAGGCTGTCGTCATCGCAGCCGCCCACGACGTCCAATGGCAGAGAGGTCTCAAGAGTCTGAAGGGTGCCATGAAGGTCAGAAAAGGTCGGGCGGTGCTCTGGACACTCCTGCCAGCAGCGGCACATGGCGTCATACCTGGATTAGGCAAAGAACGCACAGAACATAGAAAAAGAAAAAAACTGAGGTAAGTCCTGGTACATAATACTTCTTCAGAATTCACTTCAATACACAGACATGGCAGTTTGGAAGTAAAAAAAAAAAAAAGTTTTTTAAAGTGCAACCAACAACCCTTACTAAACAACATCATGGCAAGCATAAGCACGTTTAACACTTTTGGGGTGCAGCAACAGATTGGATAATGGTAAATCAGGAGACAAAAAGGGAATTGGGCACCTTGTGAATATGGAGTTATTCGTAAAAAAACAAAAAACAATGGGATGTGGCCAAACGGCTGGAGCAGTTGACCGTGAAGCTGGGGAGCCAGGTTCGAGTCTCGGCAGGGACGCTAAACATCCTGTGATTCTGGGCAAATCACTTAACCTTAACACTTTTGCATCACTTTTCCCATGTTAAAAATGACGCAAAAGTGGCGCAAGGGCCTTGTAAATAAGCCCCTCAGTGTCTAACAAAATGAATGTGTCCGTCTGTAATGCAACTGGTGCTCATGTAAAGCGCTCTGTTACCTTCGGGTCAAGTTTGCGTTAAAAAAAAAAAATGTCTTAACATACCATATTTTGGTTTCTATCAGTTCTGGTACAGACTGTCACACTGATACTTCATTGACTTTTCCGCAGCCCTCCCCAAATTCTCAGAGGTAATGGCCTACCAGTAGTCCACACTCTCTTCCCGCAGTCCAGTTGAATTTGAATATAGTATATATATATGTTGTATACACGTTTCGCTCCATGGAAAAAAATATTGCAGTGAAACCAAAATTAAATTTCTCTACCAGCTAGTCGATTTAATTATAGCTCTGTGTGTAGGCCTGCCTTGACAACACTTCTCACACCTCTTTAGTTATTCTCTCTCTTGAAATGGAAAGTTATTTAAAAAAAAACAGCACACAACCATCGACTATAATTAGAGAAGTAGAAAAGATAGATTCCAAGAAACATCAACATGCACCCGTGTTGCACTTTTATCAAAGATTTTAACCCCAACCTGAAGGCGGAAGCTGGTAATATGTATGTGTTAGAGTTCACAACTACTTTTTGGATTCAAAGCAAAACCTCCGAAGCCTTGTTCCCAAAAGACCGGGAGTTGGCAGATTTAGTGCAACGGACTTTGCAAATGCTGTCTGCAAATTAGCAATGGACTAGGGTTTTGTGATTCATAATCACCATTACAACATGCTGGATCCGGGTCATCGTGTCGCTGTTGTGATTGTGGCTCAGGAAGGCACACATAGCTCTCTTGATTAACAAAAGCCTTCCTTTTTTTGTGCTGATGTACTGTTCGTCCCACTGGAAGAATTTGTGTTTTTTATTGCTGAACATTGAAACTGATGCAGAACCGGTTTGGGGTGGTTTCCTTCAGGTGTCCTTTTCAGGCTGCTCTCTAGATACAGGCATTGTGCAGTGATACCCCTCACTGCCTGGAACACTCACAACATAGTCACAAAGAGGTGTGAGGTTTTGCACTGACTGACATCAGCCCAATTGAAAATGTGATCATGGAGCATAACAGGTTGGACCTCACCTAAGGGCCTGCCATTCACCTTACACAACAGAATCTGCAGTTCCACGCCTCGCCCTACCATCTACGAAAGGGCAGTGCTTCAGGAAATATAAACAGCATCCCCTTGCTAGTACAGTCCTGCATTTCAGTGTCTGGATCTCCACCCTCCAGTCACAGGAATGCAGGCAACACACTTCCACTGACTGGTGAAGCGGTACTCGCTCTCCAGCTTCCTACTCTGCTTTACAATTAATACTGCACGGCAAAATTTGAGAAGACATCCGCTGCAGCATTAGCAGAATCCTAGTAGCACCGCACACTAACCGCCAGACTCCACGACAGTGGCATACAGGGAACTGCCCTAGACTGGATCTGCTCCTTCCTCACCGGCCAAACTCAAAGAATCCGACTCCCGCCCTTCCTCTCCGAACCCACAGAGATCAGCTGCGGAGTGCCCCAAGGATCCTCACTTAGCCCCATGCTCTTCAACATCTACATGGCCCCCCTCACTACCATCGTCAGAAAACACGGACTCAGCATAGTATCCTACACCGACAACACCCAGCTCATCCTCTCCCTCACCAAGGAACCCGACATTACCAGACACAGTTTCCAGGAAGGAATGAAAGACGTCGCATCCTGGATGAGCAGCAGCTGCCTGAAGCTTGTGGTATTGGGTTGCTTCCTTATGGGTCGCGTGAGGCTTGTAGAATGTGTGGGGTAGAACGATGAGGGTGGAGGTTCAGGAGATCGACGGTTGAAGGACAATGATGGGAGATGTCTCTGGTGCCGCTTATGCTTTGTAACCTATTTCCAAATAAATTATTATTAACCACTTCTTACCGTCTGAGGACCATCTTTTCCACAATGGCGACGAGGGTGGGATGAAGCGGCATCGGCGACTTCATTATGAACTGCCTGGAGATTTCCTGAGTCATCGAACAATGGTTTATCCATCGTTTCGTTTGAGAATCCTTAAGGGTGGCTTTCCGGATGTTCTTTGAAGATTTCGCGTTCCGGATATTACCTGAGGACTTCGTGTTGCCGACCTGCAATCTGTTGTGAAGCAGTTCATGAAATGCTGCCAGAGGGTCGCAGCATGTTGTATTGATGACGTCAGTCAGGCGACGTCCATTTTGCGATCTGGTCTGCTTCACTAGCAACGGAGTCGGCGTTTCAAGGATATTAAGTGCGGCCATTTTACTAAGAATGCCACGTCATCACGTATGACTGTGTTTTGACGTGTGTCTGCCATTTTAGTCAGCTGCTAGTGCGGAGCGGAGGAGCATTAAGGAAGTTGGCAGTTTTACAGCAGAGCAGTGAGGAAGTTGCAGTTTTTCGGCATCAGTGCTTGCAGTTGATGGAGCAGGATAAATGAAAAATGTTTAACCTCCTAATAATTTTCGTAAAATAATTAATAAACATGTTTGTTTAAGTAAATAACCAACAATGTATGTTACATGTAAAGGGTTAAAGGTAACACGCTATTTTTGTGTGCAAATTAATCTACTTATAATTGTTGACGTGTCTAACATAAACGTAATATTTGCGTACTAATAAAATAATAAACGCATGATTTGTGCTTTAAAAATAAAACGTGTGGTGGCAAAATAAAGCGATGGTAAGTAAGGGACGGCTTTATATGTTGCTTTTTGCTAGGTAATACCTAATTGGGGTACGTAGAAAGACGGGAGGGAAACAAAAGGGTTTATATTCTTTATTTTAACAATATTTTGTTTATCTTTGAAAATAGTGCGCTTAGGCCTGTTGAGCAGCGATATAAAATGGCCGCCATGAGCTAGAGTACGCATGTGCAAGAAGCCGTGGGGAAAAAGGAGAAAGGCTGTGAAAAAGAATGACCACGTGTTCGTGCTGAGAGCCTAAGATGGAAGTATGGTCAAGGCTATTGTGACCTTACTGAGCAAATGTGTGCCAAGATGATCAGCAAGAAGCGTGAGAAGTCAAACTGAATAAATGGACGGAACTGTTGAACCTAAAAGTATCAGAAAAAGATACAAATTGAACTGATCGAATACTGATGAGTAATGTCATGAACTGTGGGAAACGATGCAAGCATGGACATTCCACAAAGAACTGGTTAAGACAAGGAAGTTTGATAAAAATGTATATGGACTTGAATGAACCAATGAGAGAGAATCACGCCATAAAGATGCAACATTTTTATTTAGTAAGCTAGAATTAGGGTATAAGAAGACCTACTCTTGGTGGGGAGGGGTTAGATGTTGGAGAGAGTGGAATGCTGTAGAGAAGTTGCTGTTGACGGAGATGCTGTAGATGGGTGAAGTTGCGGTTGCTGATGCTGACGAGCTGATGCTGCTATTTTATATTTTTAGTTGAGTATAAGATGCTGCTTTTGGAGAACCTTTTTACTCCTGATAGATTTTTCATTTAGAGCTATTAGATTTTCCAAGACAGATAGATTGATCTTTTGGAGTTCTTGCTGTGACAACCTTATTTTTCCGTCTAATAGGTATGCATTGCAATTTCAATTTATTCTTATAATGATGATAAATGTAATAATCTGAATAATAAGCTTAAACTTATTTCTTGCTTCGAAACTTTATATAAACTTTATTATTCTTTAAACAAATGACTCAGTGATTCTTTAGCTCAATAATTAAGGTAAAATGTTAAAGAGTTTATTGTGATTGAGCTGGTCTTAATCACCATCAACTGATTCCTACTAGTTGGTCCATCGACCAATGAGCGGAATACCTTAAAAGCAAATGAGAAACATTATGTCATGTTAAAAAGAGGTATCCCGTCCCCTTCCAGCGAATTGTTTTACTGTGTGTTTTTCTCCTAGGTTAAGGACGGAGGTAATCCAGGGAATAAATGAGTAAGTGAATGTATATGCGGTGTTATGGGCCCCACCGTCATATGGATATAGTTTGTGTGTTGGAGGGATAGTTGCACCTGGATGACCGAAGCATATAGGAGAAGAATTTTTATTGTTAGCGCTGGATCAGATTTCTTGGTAGCAGAGTTATGGTTACTATAGATTAGTTTGGTGATTATTGATTATTGATTATTGATAAGTTCATGTCTAACACTTTATGTTGAGTCGCGTTATGTTATATGTAAGTTTTCACGCTTCCGGGAAGTAGGAAGTGGAACACGTGTGGCAAGAGAAGTCACATGGAATAGTGCATTGTCTGAGTTCATATTGGTGATAACACAGGTTGTGTTATGATAGGGACATTTTCCGCATAAAAGGTGTGTAAGAGAAATAGTGACCGGTTTTCTTGTGAAACTCTGGCCTTAATTCTCAGGAGCAGTATAGTCTCCACATGTGTTTTATCCCCAGAGAAACGGGTTTACCGCTTGCTTGAAAGAAGGGTAAGGTAGAGGGAAGTGCTACTTTATCGGCGAAACAGAAAATTCTGTGGTAGGGTAGAGGTAAGCGCTGCCTACTGGAAAATACAGAGTTCTTGTGTAAATGGTCAAAGCTATCTCTTTGGTTTAGCGAATAAGACAATGGAAATGTGTTTTAAATGTTGTAACTAACGAAGAATTGTTGAAAAAGAAATTGCCGATACATTTTGTAAAGGAGGGGTCAAGAGCAGAACTGACGTAGACAAAAGCCGCGCTGGGATTGGACAGTGCGCTAGTCATACGGAGACAGGAGCAGAGCTGACGTAGACAAAAGCCGCGCTGGGATTGGACAGTGCGCTGAAGACAGAAATCGCTCTGATTGGAGCTTTGGGGTGAATCGCGCTAGGATTGGTCGAATAGCCTAGTGACGTGGAAGTTTGTGATTGGAGTGTTAGTGTGAGTCGCGCTAGTATTGGTTCGAATAACGCATAGAGAACAGTGTTGAATTGCGGATCATTTGAGGAGAGAAAGCGATTGTGAATCATGTCGTATTATGAATATGGTAGAGAGAAAACGTCGTGGATGTCGAAAGTCAAGAACTTCTTTAAGAAAGACAAAAAGGTAGTGACTAGAGAGGGACAAGTAATTCCTCCGCCGAAATCACCAGCTTCGCATATGATGCTGAAATATGGATATCATACATGCATATGGTTAGAAAATTGGACAAAATATACCAAGAATGATGGAGCATTGGCTTTCCCTGAGAATGGTTCATTTAATGTAGCTGTACTACGGAATTTGAGAGAGAAGATGGCAATGTTAGAACCTAGACCTAGACCGACACAGTTTGAAGCTTTAACTGAATGGGAAGATGAGATGTATGAACGAGAGAGATTCAGAGGATTAAAGAATCATGAGTTTGTGCCTGGAAGGTTATGGGGAGTAAATCATGAGGACAGAATAAAGCGTTGGAGATGTGCTAATATGACAGGAGGTTTGTTTCCAGCTTTTACAGTTGAGGAAGAGGCAAAGAAAAAGTGTACAGAGAAAAAGAAACATGTGGTTATGGAAAAATATGGGTATGGTGGTAGTGAGACGGAAGACGAATTGCTGGAAGATATTTTAAACAGAAACCCACCTCCATACCAACAGACTTCTGCGGTGGTGACACCTAATGCACCGCCAATGGAAACTGGGAGGAATAAAAATCCCGAACGAAGAGATGAGATAAATAGGTCACAAGATCAATTAAAAACTTCACAAAATGAAGAGATAGAAAGTGACAATGCAACTGAACTTGCAAAAACCACAAGAGAATTGACTGAGAAAATAAGAGAATTGACAAAGAATATGGAAGCTGTAACTGTACCAGTGACGATAGGTCCAGTAATGCCAATTTTTGAGAATCAGAAAATTGATGAACGTTCTTTAGTGATTCCCATGAATTCACATTTGCAAAGAAAAAGAGAAGGGATGGAACTGGACAATGAAGGTGCACACCATTTGGTTAGTACCTATAGACCAAGCCCACCTACTAATTTGACGATAAATGAGAATGAGTTCAGGAGAATACCCATGGTAACGGAGTCTGCATCAGGGACACCAGAAAGAAGTAACAATTGGATAGAATTAAATAGTACACCTGTAGGTCCGACTCCAGATGAGTTAAATGAATGGATGAAAACGCTAAAAACGAAAGAAACAGAAGTAAAACCATTAGATGTAATTAGGTTAAAAATAGACATGGAAGAATTGATTTTAGGAACGATTGGTACAGAAAAATTGAAAAGTTATCAGGATGACGAGATTATGTTTTTGTGCAAAAGTATTACATGGAGAGCTAGAAATTTACATGACAAATTAGAAGAGACAGCGATTGAACTAGGAGTAGAATTTGTAAAAGTGAGAACGTTGCAGAAACCATATAGAGTAGATTTTTGTGAGAAAGATATAGAGAATCTGAACACATCAGGAAGATTGACCCAAATAAAAGAATTAATTGTTTTATTGAGAAAATGGGGTGATGTGGATAGATGGAGAAATAGATGGATGAAAAAGAATGAGAAAGTAACAGATAAAGCATCTTTGGCTTTTGCAGTAACAGATAAGGAACCAATTGTAAGGGAGTACCCGATGAGAGAAACTCCAGGAGGTAGTTATGTGCATGTTCCATGGACTAGACAGGATATACTGTCATTTACAAATGACTTCCCCAAGTTGAGAGAGAAGCCAGTAGAATGGTACAGACAAGTGGAGAGATTTGTTAAGGTTTCAAAGGTGTTGTGGATAGACTTGGATGGATTGTTTGATATAGTAGTACCAGCTGATTTGTGGACAGAGTGTAAGATTACTATTGATTGGCCAACTGTAGAATATCCAAGGGATGCTAAAACAGGAGCGCCAGGACCAGAAGTGATGAGGAAGTACGATCAAGTAATTACCTTTTTGAAGAATAAGATTCCACCTAAAGAAACAGATTGGGTAAAAATAGACAGAACCACGCAGGAAAGTAAAGAATCAGTGCATGCTTACTATGAAAGACTGTTGTTAGTTTTCAAACAGTATAGTGGTTATGAGACACTAAATGAGAAGGATATGAGTCATTTTGTATATAGATTTGTATATGGGTTGAAACCAGAGATAAGTGAGATGATTAAACAGCATATGATTTGTTGGCAGAATAGCACAGTAGATGAAGTTTTGAGATATGCTAAGTATTGCAGTGATGATATTGAGAGTAGACAGCGTAAATTGAAAGAAAAAGCCATGTGGGCACAGGTGAAAGTTGCAGAGAAACAAGAAGCTCAATTGAGTAATACAGGTAATGAAGCAGGACAGGCTAGATCTCGACCAAATATAGGTAAAGGAAAAGGACAAATGAGCATAGATGAGGCAAAGAAAAAGTGGCCATGCCACAACTGCGGAAAGCTAGGGCATTGGAGAAACGAGTGTAAATTTCCTCCAAAACTTAATGTGGAAAATCAATCATTAAATTCACAGGTGCAGAGTGAGGTAGTTACTCAACAGAGTCAGGTGCCACAACCACCACTTCCCAAGAGTGTTAACCAACAGAAATACAGTGCAGAAACAGGATTCTACGGAGGAGAGCAGGTAACACAGTTGCCGCGTGCAGCTGCCATTTCTCAATATTGGTTACGACAGGATGAGGATGAAACGGATGAAAGCTTCTGACGGTGCCTAGGAGAGGGGAAGAGTGCGTGCTTGGCGCAACTCTAGAGGTAGATCAGTCTGGTCCATTTGTGGATGGAGAAGTGAATGGTGCAAATGTAACATTCCTTGTGGACACTGGAGCTACCCGTTCTACTGTTAGGTCAGTGGAAATTCCAAACCTTCCTCTCTCAGGTGAACATATCCAAGTAGTTGGAGTTTCGAATCAGCAAATTAAGACGCCTCTTACTAAATTAGTGGAGGTAAAGATTGGTCCATTTAGTGAAATGCACCGATTTGTGGTATGCGATTGTAGTCCTGTGAACCTATTAGGACGCGATCTATTGTGCAAAATGAATTGCACTATCTATTGTACTCCAGATGGAATTGCATTTCAGACCCCAGATGAAGATGTACTGTATAAAATGACAATGGTAAATTTAGAACCAGAAGTAAATGATTTGTTTCCTGTATTTGATGCAGAGAAAATCCCAATTGAACTGAAAAAGACAGTGAAAGAAGAAGTGTGGGACTTTACAGGAGAAGATATAGGATTAATGAAAGAAGTAGATCCCGTTAAAATAACCGTAAAAGAGGGAACGAGTTACCCAAATACGCCCCAGTATAAATTGACACCAGAAATAATTGAAGGAATAACGCCAGTAATAAATAAAATGATTGAACAAGGGATTCTAAAAGAAATAATGAGCAGTCCATGTAATTCGCCAATAATGGGACTGAAAAAGCCAAACGGAACATATAGGATTGTACAGGATTTGAGGAAGGTAAACAAAATTGTAGTACCTTGTTGCCCAATAGTACCGAACCCTGCTGTGATTCTATACCAGATTCCACGTGAAGCAGAATGGTACACAGTAATTGATTTATGTCATGCATTTTTCTCTATTCCATTGCATCCAGATAGCCAGCCATTATTTGCGTTCAGGTTTGGAGAGCGTATTTTGGCATGGTGCCGAATTCCTCAAGGGTACACAGAAAGCCCCTCGATCTTTAATCAGATTCTAAAGAAATCCTTGGAAGATTTAAAAATGCCAGAAAAGTCAGTGATGGTTCAGTATATTGATGACCTACTGGTGGCATCAAAAACGAAGGAAGCATGTGTCAATGATACAATTGCTTTGCTGAATCATTTAGCAAAAAGAGGACATAAAGTGTCCCCATCAAAATTGCAGTTTTGTCAACAAGAAGTCCAATATTTAGGGCATAAAATTGAGAAAGGAGTGCGAAAGGTAACGACTGAAAGAATAAAGATGATTCAAGGAATGAGAGCTCCAATGACGCAAAGAGAGGTAAGAATGTTTCTGGGAATGGTTGGATATTGTCGACAATGGATAAGCGGTTTTTCGTTGATTGCTAAACCGTTGCAAAAACTGACAAAGAAGGATGTTAAAGATCCTTTTGAAATGAATGATGAGGAAATGAAAGCATTCAGAGAGCTGAAAAAGAAATTGTGTGAAGCTCCAGCATTGGGAATGCCTGACTATGAGAAAGATTTTGAGTTGTATTGCAGTGAAAGAGATGGATGTGCATTTTCAGTCTTGGTACAGAGACATGGAACCATGAAAAGACCCATTGCATATTTTTCAGCTGTTTTAGACCCTGTAGCGAAAGCGTTGCCTGGATGTTTGAAAGCAGTTGCTGCTACTTGTGTGAGTCTGGAACAGAGTGAAGGCATAGTGATGGGATATCCACTGAGAGTATATGTTCCCCATTCTGTGGAAATTCTCTTGACAAGAACGAAAACCCAATACATGACACATAGTCGGCTGACTAGGTATGAAAAAGTAATTTTGAGTGCAGATAATGTGACCATTGACAGATGTATGAATGTGAATCCTTCGACATCATTGCCAGATGAAGAGAGTGTAATTGAAATGGATGAAGTAGATCACGATTGTCTGAATGTGCTTGAATATTGTACAAAACCGAGACCAGACATACGAGATGAGCCCTTAAAGGAATCAGATTATATTCTGTTCGTGGATGGCTCATGTTTGAGAACAAATGATGGAGTTCTAAGTGCAGCGTATGCGGTTTGCACAGTAGCAACTGTAATGGAAGCATCTTGTCTGAAAGGGATACGGTCTGCCCAAGTCGCAGAACTAGTAGCTCTGATTCAAGCCTGCAAGTTGGGAAGAAATGTACGGGTTACGATTGTGACAGATAGCCAATACGGCTTTGGGGTGGTGCATGATTTTGGCCAGATTTGGTCACAAAGAGGTTTCTTGACATCTGCAGGAACGCCAATTAGAAATGGAGATTTTGTGAAAAAGTTGCTTGAGGCGATACAGCTGCCTAAACAGATTGCTGTTGTGAAGTGCAATGCACATAAAAATGGGGAAGACTACATAACTGTCGGCAATAAGTATGCTGATGAAATTGCACAGTACTGTGCAAAGAATGTGGTCTCTTTGAACAGGAACCGAGAGAGAGAGCATATTTCTTGTCCTTTGCTTTTTACTAACCCTGTTGAGACATGGGATGAGGTGAGACAGTTACAGGAAGCAGCAGATGATGAGGAAAAAGATACATGGATAAAAGCAGGATGTAGAAAACATGAGGAAAATGATGTTTGGGTTTACAGAGATGAAAGACCAGTTATGCCTGATAGTATGATTTCTGACATGGCACGGATGTACCATGGACAAGCCCATATTGGGAGAGATTCAATGATCAGACTTTTTAGACAAACATGGTATAATCCAAAATTCAGAGCCATAGCTGAGAGTCTTTGTCAAAGATGTCTTATTTGTCAACAGTTAAATCCAGGAAGGAAGACAGTAGTGAGTTTAGGAACAATAGGACGAGAAGGAGGTCCGTTCACTAGAATGCAAATGGATTTTATCGAAATGCCCCCGAGCAACAGACTAAGGTATGTCCTAGTAGTCGTCTGTTTGTTTTCCCGTTGGGTGGAAGCATACCCGACCAGAAGGAATGATGGAATCACGGTAGCAAAACTTATGCTGCGAGAATTCATTCCGAGGTATGGTTTTCCAGTCACGATTGAAACAGATAGAGGAACACATTTCCAAAATGAATTAATTAAACTAATTTGTGAAGCACTTAGTATGAAACAGAAACTGCATTGTGCATACAGACCAGAGGCTTCTGGAATAGTAGAGCAAGTGAATGGAACAATTAAGAACAGGTTAGGAAAAATGTGTCAAGCCACAGGACTCAAATGGCCAGATGCCTTGCCATTAGTTTTAATGACAATAAGAAGTATTCCGGAAAGGAAAACTGGACTCAGTCCCCATGAGATAATTATGGGACGAGCAATGAGACAAGCACATGTACCTGTCAACAAACTACTGACTATAACTGATGATCTGGTGCTGGATTATTGCAAAGGATTGGCTGATGTGGTGCGTTCTGTGTTTCATCAGGTTGGACCGGATGCGACCACTCTTGAAAGAAAACCAGCTCACGACTTGAATCCAGGAGATTGGGTCCGCATAAAAGTCCACAGGAGAAGAAACTGTTTGGTTCCTCGCTGGGACGAACCACGACAAGTGATCCTGGTGACAACCACTGCAGTCAAATGTGCAGGAGTGAAACATTGGGTGCATGCCAGTCACACCATCAGAGTTCCAGAACCTGAAGATCGACATGTGAGTCGACATCTGGAAGTGTTGGATAACAGTTCAGCATCAGAAGCGGAAGAAGAAACGAACAGGGTGCCAGAATCTGAAGATCGACCTGTAAGTCGACATCTGGAAGACCCAACTACAAGTGCAACGACAGAAGAAGTAGAGGAAATAGCTGAAGTTCCAGAACTTGAAGATCGACATGTGAGTCGACATCTGGAAATATCAGATACCAGTTCAGAATCTGATACAGATCATTCGGATTGTGAGGAAATTCTGAAAAGAAATTGGAAATTTGAAAGCATAAGAGAAGAAACTGAACACGAAGACAGTAACAGTGAGCAACCAAGTACAAGTTGTGGTAAAAATCCTTCGGAGATAATATTAATAGATGAAGAAGGGAGAGTTTCAAACAGAAAGTTAGAAAAATCGGAAGATCCCCGAGGAGCAATAGGGACAGATAGCCAAACAAAAGAACAGGGAAATTTAGAAGCAGATAGAGAGATTGACACAAATTCGGAAGAACCTCGAGGAGGGACAGAAATAGGTGAACGAAGGAAGATAAGAAAAGAACCACAAGTAGAGGAAGAAAATGAAATTATAAGATTCAAAATAAGAGACAATAAAGAAAAAACTGAAACAGAGTCTGAAGAAAGTGGAGAAGAAAGAAACCAAAAACTAGAGTCAAGAAAAAGGAATTGGAAAACAGAAAGAGAGGAAAAAGAAAGTGAGGCAAAAAGGCCAAGAAAAGGAGACAATTGGCCCAACGAAGTAAGAAAATTAAGATACAGGATCATAAGGTTAGATGGAAAAAGTGCTGAACAAGTGAATGAAATAACAAGCCAGAAAGAGCAAGAAAAACAAGGTGGAAAACACTTGCAGAAAACGAAAAGAGTAAAGAAGGTAAATCCGAAGTATAGATCGCCTGAATGGTTGTACCTTGCTTTAACGGATAACAAAGAAGAAAAGAACACTCACGAGAACCCCGAACAAAGAAACCTAATGGGTGAAGGTGAAGTGCAACAAACTTGAAGAAATTTAAACAATTTCTACCGGACTTGACAAAACACTGGATCTGACGAATTTCTACCGGATTTGACAAAATACTGGATTTGACAAAGAAAGAATTCTGAAAAGAATTAAAAGAAAGTACCAAGCAAAGACAAAAACATTGGAGTGCAGAGTGACTAATAAGTCATTTTTGAGGTGTAGTGACACAATTTTCTTGAAAATAAATAAATAAGATTATAAAACAAAATGGAGGATACTAGAGATAGAAAATGTAGATGTGAGTTTTTAAGTAGATGGTGTAAGATGTGCTTCTTTTGTACAGGATTATTAATGACAGTATGGGTGGTTTTAGCAATCACTATTCCAATTAGTTTAGCTGTAGTAGAAACGTCTAATCACACAGAGAAAGAAAAAGGAGCTAACACTCAAGAAACAGTTATATTAAAAAGTAGTGCAGAATTACATAAGGACAAATCAATAACAGATTTTTCAAAGAATGTTTTTACTAAATTATTATATGAGTATGTAGAAACAATGGATGTAAGAGATTGCTATGTTTGTATGCAATTGCCTGCGTCTGTAGCAGAGGGTGTGACTTATCATCACCTTCCTTTGACGTATGGAATAACATGTAGTGTTTTAGCAAGTTTATTTTATAAAACAGGTAGATTAGAATATTATTACACTGACATAGATAAGATTTTTGCGAAAGTTTCTGTAGTTCCCGAGCTAAACAAAATAAAAGAGGGAAAAACGTTTGGTGAATATTTTATAGAAGATAAGATTTATACATTAGATAATATAGTTAAAAACAACCTTACCTGTGAGTTAAAGAAGGAAGAAAAAGTATTTTTAGAGATGGTTGAAGAAAGAAGAGTGAAATTTCAAAGAAAAGTGATAGAAGAGACAAAAACACCTCTTTGGGCGTTTGAGGAAGACAATCATGACAAGAAAAAGACAAATGCAGCTATGACTCTGGATTGGCCCCAACAGGGAAGGTTGTGCATTAGAAGAAATAAAACAAGATATGACAATTATTTTGTGGGTTCCAGTATTTGCCATGACAATTATCAAATTTTAGGCGGATGGGGATTCAAAGGGGAAAAGATCCAATATTTCCAGGGATCTATTATGTTTACGGTAATAGGGCTTATTACAGGTTGCCGGACCATTGGTATGGGTCATGTTATTTAGGCCTGGTCTTTCCAAAGATTTTTCATATGGATAGAAAAGAAAAAGGAACACACAAAATGATAAATACCTTTACACGTAGAAAAAGGGAAAGTTTTTCAGAAATAGTAGGTGATATTTTTGGTGCATTGATACCAGCAGTGGGAATATCTTTGAATGCATTTAGAATTCGGAAATTATCCACAGTGGTAGATCGTTTATCTACAGATACTGCTGGAGGGTTCTTGATGGTAAATACCGAGATGGTTGCCATGAGAGCTATGGTGATGCAAAATCGACTTGCCCTTGACATTCTTTTGGCAAAAGAGGGTGGAGTCTGTGGAATGCTGAAAGTTCAACATTGTTGCACTTACATTCCAGATAAAAGTGAAAATATACAAAAGTATATAAAGAATATTACAAATTTGCACAAAGAACTTGTTCCACTGGAGGTTGAAAGTGTATTTGGAAAACTTGGTAAAGGGTTTTCTTCAGTAATAAATTGGTTAACAAGAATGAGTGGATTAATAATAGGGAAAGTTATAATAATAGCAACCATGATAATCATAATAATTTTAGTGCTGAAGCTTGTAATTACATGTATAAAGAAAAGAAGAAGACAGAATAAAATAGAAAAGGAAAACATGATAAACAAGGAGAGAGAGAGAGAAATGGGTGAAATAGAGCTAGAAGAGATAAAAGAGAACATGTACAAGAAGACCAAGAGACAAGTTGAAAGGGATACAGTTGTGTAAACTAACAAAAGCAAACGGATAAAAGAAATATGCTGTCTGAGAGAATTGTATAACTTGGGTTTTGTGGTGATATTAAAAATCACCAAAGGGGGAGTTGATGGAGCAGGATAAATGAAAAATTTTTAACCTCCTAATAATTTTCGTAAAATAATTAATAAACATGTTTGTTTAAGTAAATAACCAACAATGTATGTTACATGTAAAGGGTTAAAGGTAACACGCTATTTTTGTGTGCAAATTAATCTACTTATAATTGTTGACGTGTCTAACATAAACGTAATATTTGCGTACTAATAAAATAATAAACGCATGATTTGTGCTTTAAAAATAAAACGTGTGGTGGCAAAATAAAGCGATGGTAAGTAAGGGACGGCTTTATATGTTGCTTTTTGCTAGGTAATACCTAATTGGGGTACGTAGAAAGACGGGAGGGAAACATAAGGGTTTATATTCTTTATTTTAACAATATTTTGTTTATCTTTGAAAATAGTGCGCTTAGGCCTGTTGAGCAGCGATATAAAATGGCCGCCATGAGCTAGAGTACGCATGTGCAAGAAGCCGTGGGGAAAAAGGAGAAAGGCTGTGAAAAAGAATGACCACGTGTTCGTGCTGAGAGCCTAAGATGGAAGTATGGTCAAGGCTATTGTGACCTTACTGAGCAAATGTGTGCCAAGATGATCAGCAAGAAGCGTGAGAAGTCAAACTGAATAAATGGACGGAACTGTTGAACCTAAAAGTATCAGAAAAAGATACAAATTGAACTGATCGAAACTGATGAGTAATGTCATGAACTGTGGGAAGCGATGCAAGCATGGACATTCCACAAAGAACTGGTTAAGACAAGGAAGTTTGATAAAAATGTATATGGACTTGAATGAACCAACGAGAGAGAATCACGCCATAAAGATGCAACATTTTTATTTAGTAAGCTAGAATTAGGGTATAAGAAGACCTACTCTTGGTGGGGAGGGGTTAGATGCTGGAGAGAGTGGAATGCTGTAGAGAAGTTGCTGTTGACGGAGATGCTGTAGATGGGTGAAGTTGCGGTTGCTGATGCTGACGAGCTGATGCTGCTGCTGCTATTTTATATTTTTAGTTGAGTATAAGATGCTGCTTTTGGAGAACCTTTTTACTCCTGATAGATTTTTCATTTATGGCTATTGGATTTTCCAAGACAGATAGATTGCTCTTATGAAGTTCTTGCTGTGACAACCTTATTTTTCCGTCTAATAGGTATGCATTGCAATTTCAATTTATTCTTTTAATGATGATAAATGTAATAATCTGAATAATAAGCTTAAACTTATTTCTTGCTTTGAAACTTTATATAAACTTTATTATTCTTTAAACAAATGACTCAGTGATTCTTTAGCTCAATAATTAAGGTAAAATGTTAAAGAGTTTATTGTGATTGAGCTGGTCTTAATCACCATCAACTGATTCCTACTAGTTGGTCCATCGACCAATGAGCGGAATACCTTAAAAGCAAATGAGAAACATTATGTCATGTTAAAAGAGGTATCCCGTCCCCTTCCAGCGAATTGTTTTACTGTGTGTTTTCTCCTAGGTTAAGGACGGAGGTAATCCAGGAATAAATGAGTAAGTGAATGTATATGCAGTGTTATGGGCCCCACCGTCATATGGATATAGTTTGTGTGTTGGAGGGATAGTTGCACCTGGATGACCGAAGCATATAGGAGAAGAATTTTTATTGTTAGCGCTGGATCAGATTATATTCTTTTGTGGCTGTCAACATCGGTGACAGGCACACCTGATCAACGTGAGCAGTGTATGCAAGTATCGTCCATCTTCCCTTGACTTTTGTGTTGTACTTTGGGCATCGGTACTTTGTGGCTGTCAGCATCGGTGACAGGCACACCTGACTGACATCTTCGGTGAGCAGTGTTGCAGGTATCGAATGATTTGTTATTTAGCCATCGGTTTTGTGGCTGTCAGCGTCGGTGACAGGCACACCTAACATTATTGGTGAATAATTGCTGCAAGTGTCAACAGAAATTTTCGTTTTTTGGGGGGGGTGTGCTTTACAGTTACACCAAGGATCTGCCTAGTGATTGGCACACTATAGTAGTCAATGGCGGTGATCAGCACGTCTAAGTACACTTCTTGTCTTCTTATCTTTGCAACAGTTAGCAATTCGTGACTTTAGTGTGTGGATACCATGGCAGCTATTCAACCGCCGCCATTATTTTAGCAGAACTGGATAAACCCCCTATTGCTTGGGATCTCTGGATTGACCTTTTTGAGGCATATGTAGATGTTCTCGAAGAGGAGGGGTGTTCGGAAGAAAAAAGTCGTCACTTCTCAAACACAGATTAGGTGTTGTTGGTTTGAGGAATTTAAGAACTTACCGTCTATTGAGAATGCTGGTGAGGTTGGAGTTTATCAATATGCTGTGAAACAAATGCAAGAGAGATTTGGCAGGAAGATTAATGTGGTTATGGAGAGGTTTAAATTTTATTCTAGAGTGCAAAAGAGGATGAAAATATTGATCAATTTGTATCTGCTCTGAGAGGTTTAAGCGGTAACGTGTGAATTTGACCGTATGACGTATGACCAGGTTCTTCGTGATCAAATTTTGATGAACACTAAGTCTAAGAAAATTCAAGAGAAGTTGTGGTCATGTGGTGAGATTTCTTTGAAGGCAGCAGTTGATGTTGCTAGGAGTGTTGAAGTGTCAGATGAGTGTATTCATAAGGTGAGGAATGAAAATAGTGGAAGTAACCAAGTAAGTGCTGTAGTTAAAGACTCTAAAGTAAAAAGTAAGAGTGATGCTAAGACGGGAGAGTATTGCAGGAAGTAGATCCACTGAGTCTCGAGGATTATTGTGCTTTAGGTGCGGTTCTAGTAACCATTTAGCCAATTCCAAATGGTGCCCGGTATTAAGTAAAGTGTGCAGTACATGCAAAAAGAAGGGACATTTCAGTAGGGTGTGCAAGAGTTTGGGAAAGAAGGTTAATTATATTCAAGAAGATGTGCATGATGATGATTTGAGTATAATGGGGGAAGTGTCTAGTGTGCAAGATAATCTGATCAATGAAGTGGATAAGGCTAAGAAATTGCCTACATGTATTGTGTGCATTGATGGTGTGGAAGTGTGTACGATGGTGGACTCTTGTGCATGGTATACCATCATGGGTAAAAATGTATTTGAGAAGTTATGGCCAGGTAGACCATTGTTGGAGCCAGATGTCAATCCTGGTAGTTACTCTGGCCATAAAATTAATCTGGAAGTTTTTGTGTGGGCGGAGGTGAGTTTTGGGAACAAGTCATGCCAAGGTAAAGTGTATGTAGCTAAGAAGGGTGCTAATATTTTGGGTTGGCCACACATCATGGAATTGGGTTTGAAAATTGATGCTAGTTTGGAGTCTCCTGTGTTTGTGGTGCAATGTGAGAGTGAGGAAGAAAGAATATGTCCCCAAGCAGGGTATACCGAACTTAAGAAAATGTATTCTGATGTTTTTTCTGATGGTGTGGGCAAGATGGCAAATTTTAAACACAAAATTATATTGCGAGATGGTGTTTGTCCTGGTAGACAAAAACTTAGCAATGTTCCAGTCAATTATCGTGATAAGTTGGGGGACATTCTTCAAAACATTGAGTGCGGATGGAATAATTGAACCCGTGGAGAGCTCTGATTGTGTTTCTCCAGTTGTAATTTCTCTTAAGGCTAATGGTGACCTACGTTTATGTGTGGACTTGAGGTGCTTGAACGATGAAATTTGGGTAGATACATTTCCTCTTCCTAATTTACAAGAGTTGACTTCTTCTATTGGTGGTGCTTCTTGGTTTTCTAAAATCGATTTAGCAAGCGCGTATCACCAAATTGAATTGGATGAGAATTCCAAGCATTGCACAGCTTTTATTACTCCAGAAGGCATGTTCAGATACCGTAGAATGCCTTTTGGTTTGGCAAGCGCTTCAGCAGTCTTTCGGAGGGAAATGACAAGAATTTTGTGTGGAATTTGTGGAGCAAAGGTTTTCCAAGATGACATTTTAATTTTTGGCAATGACAAATATTCTCATGACAAGTATTTACACGCAGTATTTGTGGCTCTTAGGGAACATGGATTAACTGTTAAGAATGAGAAATGTGTTTTTGGTGAACGTGAAGTTGAGCATCTTGGACATGTTATACCCCAGGATAGGATTCAACCTAAAATCAGCCATGTGGAAGCGATTCTGTCTGCTCCAGAACCAAAGAACAAGGAACAGTTGATGTCCTTTTTGGGTCTCACCGAATTTTATTCACGATTTGTTGAAAACTATGCATCCAAAGTGGAACCATTGAGGGCATTACTTAAGAAAAAGTGTCGTTTGTGTGGTCACAACAACAGAGACTATGTTTTGAGGCAGTGAAAAAGAAATTTCTGTAACTCCTTGTTTGAAATCGTTCGTGCCTCAAGCTGATTGTGTGTTGTCCGTGGATGCTAGTGGGTATGGCATCGGTGCAGTGTTCTCTCAATGCATGAAGAATGAGAAATGGGTGGTTGCGTATGCTTCTCGAACATTAACAACTTCTGAACGGAACTATTCTGTGATTGAGAAAGAGTTACTTGCAGCAACTTGGGCGGCTGTGAGGTTCCGGATGTATGTGTGGGGAAGAAATTTAAGATCTGTACTGATCATAAGCCTTTGGTGAATATTTTGAGACCTGAAGGGGAGGAATTTGACACCAAGGTTAGCCCGATTGGCGTCTAAGTTGCAAATGTTCTGCAATGAAATTGAGTATATTCCTGGCAAGGCAAATTTGGTTGCGGACGGACTTTCACAGTTGCCTAGCATGGATGTGACTGTTGTAGTGGAAGGGGTAAATGAGTGTGAGGTTGCTTTTACTTTCAAAGATATAACGTCTGTTCAGTGTGGGGAGAAGGTTGACGGTAATGTGATGTCTGAAGAATCGTGGTTACATGAAATGGATAAGGATGTGGTTTTGAGAGAGGTTGAGAAGTAATTGTGGGCGGTTGGCTGAGGGAATCACCTTTACGTGGGGAATGTTCTGCTTTTTGGAAGGTTAAAGAAGAGTTGTGCGTGTCAAATGGTATCATTTTAAGAGGGGGCAGGATTGTGCCTCCTGTGGGCATGAGTAATGATATAATTGAGAAGAGTCACAAGGGTCATGGTGGCATGTCAAGTACTAAAAGAAGAATAAAAGAGAATTTTTGGTGGCCTGGTGTTGACACCATGGTAGATCGCTGGGTTAGGAGTTGTAAGGTGTGTGGTGCTAGTGATAAAGTGGTTAAACCTTTGAGCATTCCTTTGACCATGGTGGAGTTACCTGAGGGACCATGGCAAAAAATTGCCATCGATTTTATGGGACCGTTTTCTGCAGTATCTGCCAAGGATTGTTACGCTATTGTTTTAATTGATTATTATTCTAAGTGGCCGGAGGTAAGGATGGTCAGCAATGTGACCACGGATGTGGTTATTGAATTTTTGGAAGATGTGTTCTCTAGAGAAGGTGTTCCAGAGATCTTGGTCTCGGATAATGGTTCCCAATTGATATCTAATAAAATGAGTTTTTAAAAGAGATGGGTATTAAGCATGTGAGATCATCGTTATATCATCCTGAAGGGAATGGCCAAGTGGAGCGCTTTAACAGAGTGGTTAAGGATGCTATTCAGTTGGCTTTGAGTGCAGGGTTGCCTTGGAGGAAGGCTTTGCAAGAGAGACTTTTGGCTTATTGGGTTACTCCCCATTCTGTAACTGGTAAGACGCCTTTCGAAGTGCTGAGGGGAAGGAAACCTTCGACAGTGCTAGTTCCATGGTGGTTGAGGAAAAGGAATGTCAGAATTAAATTTAGCGAATCTGAATGTGACGAGGATATAAAATCTAGAGTTAAGGCATTTCAGGAGCGTACTGTGGGTGCACGAGGAGGTAATTACCGATGGCCTGTTGTTAAAGTGGGTCAGATTGTGCGTGTTAGGAATCCCAGAAGTGTGTTGAAGGGTGAGGCCTGTTGGTCAGGGCCTTTGAGGGTGCAGAAGGTGTTGGGTAGTGCAGTGGAGTTGGAAGATGGAAGGAGATGGAATTTCTGCCAGTTGAGTTTGTGTAATGTGCAGGATGGTGTTTCTGGTGGGAAAATGGCCAGTGAGGAGGAGTGCAGTGGGTACATGTTGGGGAAGGATTTTGGTGTGGAGTTGTGCAGTGGTGATGTTGTGTTGGAAGAAGCTGCCAGACACGAGTCATGTGTTGATGGTAATGCTTTGCGTGGAGGTGGAAGGTTGAGGAGAATTCCGTCACATTTTGCTGATTTTAAGTTGGGATGATTGTTGTTATTTTCCTAGTTATTTAGTTGGTCTTGTTTTGTTGTGGGAGCTAAAAGGGGGAAGGTGTGTGGTATTGGGTTGCTTCCTTATGGGTCGCGTAAGGCTTGTAGAATGTGTGGGGTAGAACGCTGAGGGTGGAGGTTCGGGAGATCGATGATTGAAGGACGATGATGGGAGATGTCTCTGGTGCTGCTTATGCTTTGTAACCTGTTTCCAAATAAATTATTATTAACCACTTCTTACCGTGTGAGGACCATCTTTTCCACAAAGCTCAACTCGGAGAAAACGGAAGTCCTCGTCTTCGGACCCACCCCTTCGCATGGGACAACATCTGGTGGCCCACCACCCTCGGCCACCCTCCCACACCCACAGACCACGCCCGCAACCTCAGCATCATACTCAACTCCTCCCTCACCATGAACTGACAGGTCAACGCTGTATCTTCCACGTGCTTCAATACCCTCCGCATCCTCCGAAAGACCTTCAAATGGATCCCCCGAATCTAGAAAGACCGTCACCCTCGCACTCATAACCAGCAGACTGGACTACGGGAACGCCCTCTATGTCGAAAACAACAAATCTCTACTCCTCAAACTCCAGACCGTCCAGAATGCCGCAGCCAGACTTGTCCTCTGCTTCCCACTACAAGACCACATCGCCCAGCACCTACAAGACCTCCACTGGCTCCCCGTCAAAAAGAGACTGACTTTCAAGCTGCTCACTCACTCCTACAAATCCCTCCACGACACTGGACCCCAATACCTCAATGAAAAAATCTCCTTCTGCGCACCCAAAAGAAACCTCCGCTCCGCCGACCTTGCCCTGGCCGAAATCTCACACATCAGCAGAGCCAGAGCAGGAGGAAGAGGGTTCTCCTACATCGCGGCCAAGACCTGGAACGAACACCCCCTCAGAATTAGACGAACCCCCACACTGCAAGCATTCAGGAAGAGTCTCAAGCTCAAGACCTGGCTCTTCGGATGAGACGGACCTGCGCTAACCCCCCAGCGCCTCGAGACCCTGACGGGTGAGTAGTGTGCTTCACAAATACCTGATTGGTTGAGTGATTGAATCCCCTTTGAAGGTTTGCGCCTAGCCGTTATTTTAGGTTTCCAACCCCTGAATCATTCAGAGGTCCTTGCTGAAGCGGCAGTCTACAGATAGCCTACCATTGCAGAGACTGTTCAACCGAATCTAGTGCCTATCAAAGGTAAAGAATTTTGCACAATCTTCACATGAAAATAATGTTATCATTGCATCTGTCTAGAGTCTTGTATCCTCATATTGCATGCTCTCTCTTGATTCATAAAATCTGACATGAAAAACTGATCTGTTTACGTAAACTTTCTGATGATCGCCTCTCCTTTTTCCTTCAAATAACCATCTTCTTCTTTTGCATCCTTTGCATGCCTTTTCTCTCTGGGCACAACCTTCTCTAAGTCACTTGCATGTTTGCCATCTCTGTTAAAGTATTTCGGCAATTTGCACACAACTCCTCTCAAAGATCTCAACCTCTGCTATTATAAAAAATCATACGCCTGCAACCGAACAACACCTAACCTCCTCTGGCTCATCTATTAACCCTACAAACACCTGCACCCAGCCCCCAATGATACCACCTAACTCCCATTAGTTTAATCTACCACTAAGAAACTGGAGTGAATGCATGGAATGGTTTGCTTGAATGCACAAGACTAATCCCAAAAACCAACAGTAACAAATAACACTGAATTAAACAATAATCTTGGCTTCCAGAGCAGCGTACTGCCCAGCATAAAGCACTTCAACGCCTCTTCAGGGGTAGTAAGCACTATATAAATTCAATTATAATTAAGGCTTCCGGCTTTCCGTGTTAATGGATTTTTACATATAAATACAGACAGAAAACATTTTGGTTTTTGGCTGTATTTATTTATAGAAACGGGAAAATACTGACAAAACAAATGCTCCTGCCGCCTCTGTGCTCCTCTCTAAAATCTGTGTCAGAGGCGCACAGGGGCTGCGAATGAAATCTGAAACTACTGACGCTCTGGAGAGGGGTGAACAAGTGCAGCTGGGAGCGCCGTGTCTGCAGAGACCCTCCAGTACCCCTCGCTGTGGCGCTCATGCAAGGTAAATTCTTTGAGCAGTGCAAGCATCCGATGTCCTTTAAAAGGTGTGAAAACACCCCAGGACATCGGCTGCAGCCAAGCAACCTTTTGTTGTATTAGAGGGGAAGGAGTGTAGAACAGCATGCGCACGGCCACTTTACAGAAGTTGGCCAGAGGCAGGCTGTGTAGACATGTGGGTTGTGGGCTGGTTTGGCTCCCTGTGTTGTTGAGATGCCAGTGAAATGGGACAGCCTTGGCACAGTCTCACTTCCAGATCTGTTTTTTGATGAGCTTGCTGTCTTTTATCTTTGCAGCAAGTAAATGAGGACCATGGTAAAATGTACCTGATGCCATTAGCAGTTCTGTTGCCCTTGTAGACAAATTAAAAAATATCATTATTTTTGTTTCTCTTTTAAAACCTACAAACATATATACAACATATTGTATATATGTTTGTAAGTTTTAAAAGAGAAACAAAAATGATATTTTTTCCCAAAAAAATGTGTTTGTGGTATATGATTTGTTGTTTTGAATAAGGCATATGAATTTACGATAGGACGATGTACTGTCAATAGGGTAATATGAAGTTCCCTATTAGTTTTTCTACATTCTGTAGTACTTTACCCAGTATAGGAGGGTAATTTGGGTATACCCCAACATATTTTTGAATAGAGTTGCTTCAAGCAGCATTGATATTCAGAGGAGTAAGACACCTCAAAATTCAAAACTGTTTTTTTTTATCATGTGGTCATTTCACTTCAGTATATTAAATTATACCATTGCATTGACTGACAATTATTAGAAAGGATTGTAATCATGAACTTAGAGACACTGATGCCCTTCCGCCACTGCCCTAAAAACGATGCTAATAGTGAACCTAGAGGGAAGCCAGTTGTCTTTTGCCCCCCAGATGTGGCCTAAGGTGTGACTATAGATGTAGTAGAGTAACATAATAGTCTTTTGTTTTTGTGCAGTGCACACCCTGAACTGATTCATTTAAATGTGCGCTGTGAGATGTTGGCCTGGTATATGCTGTCCACTAATTAAAGTGGGCACCTTGCACCAGTCCAAACAACCCTTATGGTGATTTAAGAGGTCAAAGATAACCTTAGAAAGCTATCTGAGTGGTAGCTGTGGGGAGCAGCCTTCAGGCTTAGTCTTGAAGGAATGTTAAGCAGCTTGTTTTACCAGAATGCAACCTTATAATATTGGTTAAATGAAAGGGAAACCACACAGTAGTTATAAAAATATGTATTTATTGATATAACACTCTCTAGTATGACACAGTATCTTCTACACGAAGATACTCACAAAGCACACAATATTGTAGCATAGAAACAATCGTAAATAGCACTAATACAGAGTGGGCTCCAGGGGGAGACCAAACCATATAAAAAATAGTGGTATAAGAACCACAACTCGAGTCAAGACAGTGTCTAGAGGATGTAGAGTCGCTGGGACCCCAAGGAACCACCCAAGGTGAGTAAGTAGGGACCCCACGGAGGACGGGTGCAGTGTGGGAACACGACCGCATGCTCCGTATAATTCTATGGGGAAGTCGAGGTTGAAGTTTTAAAGTTTAAGGACCCTTCCCAGTGGACTTTGAAGAAACCCCGTGGAAGTTAGGGGATTGGAGAGCCACCCCACCCGTGGATACCGTAGTACCAGAGTTACCTATCCCAGGGAAGCCGGGTGCATTGGTCTGAAGTGGCGTCGGAAACCGCCGTCGATCTCAATGGAGGATTTTGAAGAAGAGCCGCTGCTGGAAGGAAGAAAAGTGTCAGTTGGAATCCAAAGGTGGATTCTTGTCGAAGAGTACCTGAAAGCAGAGGGGACAGAGTCTGGGTCACTCAGGAGTGACCAGGGGCTCGGTAGACGAATGCCCACCGATGTCGGGTGCTTCAGGTGCGTTGAGGGAGTCCTTGACTCTGCAGCTACAGTGACCAGGAGACATCGAGGACGGCCAGGAGCCGGATACGAGCTGTCCCACGAAGGATGTCGGGTGCTGAGGGGTCGGTGTCCAGCAGGAGCACCAACAAGATTTGGCAACGGCAACCCACGCAGAAGGTCAAAGAGGGTTACGGTTCGGACCAGCAAGGTCCAGGAGACTCACCACAGCAAGGGGAGTCAGGGCAAGCCTGGAGCAACCAGGGGAGCCCAAGAAAAGCAAAGTTGACCCTCAAGTGGACTCACATGCCGGAGGCACAGGAGTCGGGAGAGGACCTCGAGTGATTTCACAAAGCAGCAGCCCACGGAGCACTCGGTGCGAGGAGGCCGGAGTTCTTTGTAGGAAATGGTGCCAGAGGTTGGGTCTACTCGGAACCCAGTGCACTTGTTCGGGGAACGCCAACAAGCATATGCACTTGCAAATGTACGTGGTGCACAGGGGTTCAGCTATTGCAGCCCCCACGAGGGATTCTGACCTCAGACTTGGTGAGAGGACAGCTCAGACCTTGAGGGACCTCCTGTGTTGCTGGAGCCTTCGGAGTCCGTAGGAGCTCAGGATCAGCAGACCGGACAGATGTTGTGGTGCCTGCGAATGCAGGGGAGTGACTCCTTCACTCCAAGGGAGATTTCTTCAGTTGTCCTTGATGCTCCACAGGTCCTGCACGGAGCCTGTATGGTGCACAGGCACAGACGATGCTTTAGACTGAGAGGGAGATGAAGTCGGGCCTAAACGAAGTTCAGCGAAGTCTAGAGTGTCCAGACGGTCGAAGTTCAGAGGTTTCTTGTTCAGAATCTTGTCCACGTCGAATCTAGGGTCCTACAGCCAGGTAAGCCCTTAAGTACCCACGGAGAGAGTTGGACAGATTCAGGGGACCCTCCCAGGGAGGGTTTGGACAGTGGGGAGGTTGCTCTCCCATATCCTTTGTCCGTTTCGCGCCAGAGCAGGAGCCAACGGCTCCCAGAACTAGTTTGAACTGGATTATGCACAGGGACACCAAATGTGCCCCTCATGCAGACTTTCGGTCGCTGCAGCGCACCCACCCAGGTCTAATACACTAAATCCTGTCTGGGAGGTGGTCACACCTCCCTGTGACAGGATGCCTATTGTTCTGCCCTCCCCTGCTCGAGCTTGGCTCAGCAGCACGAGGGCAGAAATGTGTCTCTGGTCGGCAGCAACCATTTTGTGCTGTCCGGGACTAGGAGGCTGGTACCGGAAACACCAGGGACCTCACGAAGCTCGCTTCTGAGGGGTGGAATCATACCTCCAACACCGGTTACCGGTGTGGGGTTATGATTCCACAATGTTTGACACCAAACACGATAGGGTTACTTTCAGCCGTTTTAGAGTTGGTCATCATGCGGTTGCATAATGCCACTCTGTATGTCCTAAATGGATGTCGTAAATGGCTGCTGCACTAACAACCCGGGAGAATGGACTCCATAGGCTGCAGGGGTGTCTTGCCCATGCAGTGGCACCCTCTCACTTAGAACCAAGCACCCTGCCTTCAGGATTGTTAAGGACTGCTATAGGGGTGGCTTTTGGTTTTAAGTGTAGTGACCCTTAGATATAGTAAACCTATATCTTAAGTAAGTGGTGCATGCACCAACCTACACAGGCTGCAATGGCAGGCCTGTAGTTCCATTTTGCATGGCCTCTCATGGGTGGCATAATACATGCTTCAGCCCATGGGAGGCCTCTGGGGTACCTATGCCCTGGGTACATGGGTACCATATACTAAGGACTGACAAGGGTACCCCAGTATCCAATCTGGAGTGTACCTAAGTACATAACATAACAGTTTAGGGAGAAAGCAGATAGACTGGGGTCCTGATTAGCAGGATCCCAGTCAGACTAGTCAAAAACAGTATCACATTTAGCAAAAAGTGGGGGTAACCATAAGAAGCAGATCCTACTTTCCTACATGCGCTCACGTGACGATGAAGAAAAAGACCACATTTTGGAAAAAAGCAGTTGGTTAGGATGACACAATGTGGTGAAGTGGAAGCCGGGACTGATGCAAGGTTTTCTTGTACCACATTGTGCAATTCGACATCGACATGTTCATTTCTTTTGCTTTACCATTTTATACCAAAGCTTAATGTCTTTTCTTTATTCTTTGATGTGCTAAATCAGAGCACTATGTTAAATGCATCTGTGCTATGTATGTGTCATAAGGATTAGGGGTGTTTGTGTTTGGGGAGGATGATAATTTACTTTTGGAAGTTAAAATAAAAACTATAGCACCCTTGGGACCCTTTGTTCCAAGTAGCTAAAAGTCTTTATTGTCATCCGTTCTAGAACTAATTCATCCACCTACTCATCACCCATCCAACTATTCATTCATTCATTGAGCCTTGCACCCATGTCTCCAGTCTCCATACAACATTGCAATGACTGGGCAAGGTTCTATAAGAAAACATGTGGTGTGCAATGCATCATATTTACAAAAAAAATTCCATACATTTATTTAATGGCAAACCCTCCCCAAATCCCCTTTTAGGTGGTCAGGCTTGTCCGCTGCGCTTGCTAGCTCACTACGTGCAGTATGGACGGTCGGACAAAATTTGCTACGGGTGGCTTTTGTTCTCAGTACGGCCCTGATCCACCTTAAACATTTGTAATGGAATGCACACATGCTTTCTGACCATTTTTACAGTAAGAATTTGTGGCGTCTAAGCTGCCAACATGCGTTCGCATGCTTGAGACACTGGGAGGAATAGTACAGCATAGCAGCCAAGAACTATGTTCGGCTAGTAGGTCCTGTCCACAATTTTTTCCAACAATTCTAGGTCTTGTGGTCCTAGTTTTATATTGGGTTAAGTACGACTACAAGTCCCAGAATTCTAAGAAAAAGTCACAGACTGCCCTAACTAGTCGGGAAACTTGGCAGCTATTGTACAGTCGGCAGTTGGGCTGCTTTGCACAGTTAACCTTGCATGAGACTATAGGAATACATGACTAGTTCTGCACTGCATAACCAATGAGGTTCACCTAAAAAAGGAGCATTTATTTTCAATATATTACAAGCAGATAAGTGCAGGGCATCGCAGCCCACTATGTTCATACAAGACCAAGGCGTATTGTTAGATAAAGTGAACTGTGCATAGGACTTCCTTTCACCATTGCGCTTTGAAAAGTGTACGCATACTGATCTGTGAAGTTCCAGTACATACACACCCCGCCCCTTTAGCAATATTTTACCGGCATGGCTCATCAGTTAACTGTGACCACGGCCACTGGAATTATGGGTCAGGGGAGCACCAACTTGTACAGCAGGGTTGACTGAATTATGCAGCAAGTAAAGTCAAATTATGTGGCATAATGTGGCACATTTTGTGATAGCATTACTTCATTATTGTGGCATGTTTACACATGGTAACACTAGCTGGGTGAAGGCACAGCAATAAGCAACCGAAAGGTGACCAGTCAACCTTTGCAAAGGGTCTTCCACTGCACGGCAAAACATGTTGCTGCATTTTTAATAACTTTTGGTCTATTTGAGCTAGTACCAGCATTTTTTGTCTTTTAAAATCTGCATTTTATGCAGCAGATGATGGATTGGATGGCAACGACAAATCCATAATTATTTTAAAATGCTGTAGCCGCAGAATCGCATAATTTCAGTGGCCCTGATTATGACACAGCATAACCTTCCCGCCGAACCTTGTAAGCTTGCCTCTCTGTCGTTGAGGATGCCACAGCCTATTACCCTGGATATGGTCATACTTAGACTAGTGAAGAAATTGTTTTACAAACCTGGAAGTTGTGCTAGGAAAATTCCATGGACATGTTAAAGTGGCAACATTTCCTAGTGCGCCGCTCTGGGGTTGCAGAAGAACCCCCTAACCAGATCCTCACTGACTGAGATGCACTTTGCCCAAAGACTGAAGCATTGATCTGAATGTGCGAGTGGGTGGCCAAGGAGTCCTAGTGCCCAGACCTGTGTGCCACTTTGTCTTCTTCCTGATCCAATGACATATTAGAAGGACAGGGTGTTGTGGACCTGGGTGCCAATGGGCATGCAGGCCCTCAGCGGAACACAGATATAGGCTCTGATTACCTCTAGCAATAGGGAGAGCATGTAGGTACATTGGCTTGTATGGTGGCCTGCACATATGGCACCCAATGTAAAATACAGTAGCACAGAGTGTGGCTTCGGCTATTTTTACTCTTTGACCAATACCGGTGGTGAGTGATGGTCGCCCATAGTGATAGAGGGCAGGAGTGGGATGCAGATCTGTAAACCCATGCTGTGCCACCGTGCGACACACCATATCAGCTCCCCTCACATGGTCTCCACCCAGTGAAGAGCAAATATCACACAGTGGAACAAACAATGAGCTGGGAATACCCTCAAGGAGTGGGTTTCCAACTCATGCTGGATGCCATGCACTGCTGAAGGCTCTCTCGGAGCCGTTAACCTCCCCAGGTCTTCGGCCACAGTCTTCAAAGCTTTTGTGGGTATATTTGATGGGGCGATTGGGGGCAGGTAGAAGTGCTTCAGAATGTGCTTGACACAAAGCCCCGCCCCTCCAGGACCCCACCCCCACCGGGCACACAGTCAAATTCTCCTAGAAGTTGACAGGTCTGGGGATCTGCAGACCGTAAGGCCAAAAATAGTCCTAGGCGATTAGTAGGGCAAGGAGTGAGAAATCGGTAGTGGCCTATTTGGCTGCCATCACTTCACTCTCTCCAACTGAGCAGCATGAACACCAACAGGACCTGGGCTTATGTAACATTTAATGAAAATGAAAAGCCTAAAGTCATGAGATACACATGCAATGTTGGGTCCAATCATAGGGCCCGCTGGCGTGCCACCTTTAAGTGAAGTGATTATTTCTTCACCCATTACTTGCATCATTACTTCCTGGTACTGAGCGCTTGAGTACAACTACTTTAATATTTCTCATTTGTCCCTTAAGTCCCTGCCCCAATGAACGAGAACAACTCTGAAGAACTGGACAGCGACATGATGTATCAAACAACTACAGAGCTACAGAATGCACGGTAATACATTTATCAGTACATGACTTCCTTACTGGGATACTTCAGAAACTTACAACTCATCTGGGCACATTGGGGGCTTCTCCATGCGATGTCCCCCCTGCAGGTGCAGGTACATTTCATGGTTCTGCACGCCTGGGTATGGGGTCTTCCCACAGGACAATACTTCCCACATGGTGACTCCAAATGACCACTAAGGAGAGACAAACAGATGGACCTGAAGTGTTGCAGGGGTGAACATACAGAAAAGGAGGCAGCAGCATGAGGGCCTCAGAACTGGGACAGGATTGGAGTTTCTGCAGCTCACCCACACCAAAGAGGAAAGGCAGAGGGCTAGAGAGAGGAAGGAGGTAGACGTCAGAGCTAGACATCCATCTTTAGTGAAGATAAACTCCTAGGGTGAAACACTGACAATCCAGGGAATGCGCGACCAGTTCTTAATTTGAGCTGGTGGTTTCCGAGGCTCGGGACCAGCACTTAAATGTCAGTCTGCCACAAGGTGGCATTGTCTACATAGATTACAAATGACTATTACCTGCCGCCCAAGCCATTCTCTTAGCTTTGGGGGCCTGAAATAGTCTGAATTGTCACACTTGTAAGAGTGTGATAGTCAGTAGTTGTGTTGTTACTGTCATTGGCAGCTTGTCAGGGGTAATGTGTGGTACCTGCTGCAGTGGCTTCCAGACGAGAGCTCTGGTACTTATTTTTTTTACAGATTAAGCACTATGGAGCCCTGGGGGAGACCAAAACCAGCACTAGTGCTGTACACACAGCACACACGAAGACGCGGACAAGGGCAGGCAGCCGAAGGCCGAGAGCCTGGTGCTCTTCACAGAAGCAGCCCTAGTGCAGCATGTTCAGAACAAAGAAGGAGACCCAGGCACAGAGACAGGAAGGATGAACATAATAAACAGTGTAATACACCAGGCATTAGTGCCACTCGTTAATAAAAAGAGCAGTTTACCACATCCGTTTTGGGTGAATAGATATACTCTGTGACGCTTTCAATTGCCATCCACTTCACCGGCATCCGCGACACCACACCCTGCCGGTAATAATCCTTGCTGTAGACTTTTCTGGAGAGTCCAAAGTCAGCCACACATACCCGCAGGTCTTCCCGCAACCTTTTAGGACAAAAGTATAAATGAACGAAAATGTAAGCATATGCCTCCCATCCGCCAACTACACCTGTAATGCAGAACTCCCCTTTCGCTTATCTTTGGCAGTACCCACCTCAGTTTTACCACTGGGGACTAGATGTACCACTGAGGAATAGCTGTACCACTGAGGAGTTGATGTACCACTGAGGAATAGATGTACCACTGAGGAGTTGATGTACCACTGAGGAACAGATGTACTACTGAGGACTAGATGTACCACTGGGGACTAGATGTACCACTGAGGAATAGCTGTACCACTGAGGAGTTGATGTACCACTGAGGACTAGATGTACCACTGAGGACTTTATGTACCACTGAGGACTAAATGTACCACTTAGGAATAGCTATATCAGTGAGGACTAGATGTACCACTGAGGACTAGATGTGCCACTGAGGAACAGATGTACCACTGGGGACTAGATGTACCAGTGAGGAATAGCTGTACCACTGAGGACTAGATGTACCACTGAGGACTAGATGTACCACTGAGGAAAAGATGTACCACTCAGGACTAGGTGTACCACTGAGGAATAGATGTACCACTGGGGACTAGATGTACCACTTAGGACTAGATGTACTACTGAGGAGTTGATGTACCACTGAGGAATAGATGTACCACTGAGGACTAGATGTACCACCAGGGCTTTAAGTGGGCCGGGTCTCACCGGGTCTGAGCACCGGCAGTTTTTTTAAGGGGGCCTCGAAACGAGTCTCTATCGGGCTCTGTTTTGTGCCTGCCGTCACTGCAGTCCGTTTTTTTCCAGACTGCAGTGACAGCAAGCACATGAAGTGCGGGTGCTCACACTGCTCACTTCTCACTAGTGTAGAAGTTACGGCATGACGTCATGCCAGGTGAGCGTTGTAGGGGAAGGGAAATCCTTTAAAGAGAGTCATTTTCTCTCTGGAATTCCCTTCTCTTTTTTAAACTCTGGAGCAGCAACATTGTTGTGGTGTCACCGAGCTTTAAGTGGAAGCTTTTTCAATATTATATGCAAGCCATAGTTGCTGCCTATTTATCTTTTGCAATTAACAACCATTGACAAAGCCAATAGTCCTGACTTGTTGTAGGTATGATGTTACTTGTTGTATCATATATCTAGATGCAATGACAGAAACAGCAAAATACAAGTCGGGCGGCACACTATGGTAAGCACAGATTTTTAGCTTACGTGTTTTAAGCCACGCCCTTAATTACATTGGCGACGCCCATTTGAGAGACCCCCCAGCTTTTTCATCCCACTTAAAGCCCTGTGTACCACTGAGGACTAGATGTACCACTGAGGACTAGATGTACCACTGAGAAATAGCTGTACCACTGAGGACTAGATGTGCCACTGAGGAACAGATGTACCACTAGGGACTAGATGTACCACTGAGGAATAGCTGTACCACTGAGGACTAGATGTACCACTGAGGACTAGATGTACTACTGAGGAGTTGATGTACCACTGAGGAATAGATGAACCACTGAGGAGTCGATGTACCACTGAGGAATAGCAGTACCACTGAGGAATAGATGTACCACTGAGGACTAGATGTACCATTGAGGAATAGCTGTACCACTGAGGACTAGATGTCTATGAAAACTAATTACTGCAGACACGACAACCCACGGAGCAAGAAAATATAGTCACTTTTCAGAAAGACCAAAAAATATGCAAATGTTTGTGTAATGTGTAATAAATGTCCTGTGACATGCAGCTTGTAGGTTCGCCTGATATTTATATTGAATATCTTGAAAAGCTGACTTGATTTGCCACTTTGTAAATAATCAAAGGGAGTGAGAGAGAACATCAGTTGGGATCCAGCAAATTCCCCAAAATGACCCTACATAAATAAAAACAAGAGTTCCCTAAGAAGTCCAGTCTGTCTGGGCAGTACTGGCATGTGAGTGATTTTTACTATAAAACTCTCACCCTTCTGGATTTAAGACTTTCACAGGTTTATAAAACCCATCGTAATAACAGAATGGAGCCTAAGCAAAACTGTTCCCTGCAATTGCTGTAATTTTGTCCCAAGGGTGAAAGTAACTAGATATTAGCCATGAGCATGAGCAGCTGAGCTAACCATTATGGAAACTCATCCAAAGGCACAGTAAGGAGCTGAGGCTTGTTTTAGATTTTCATTTAGCAATTCATTCAGATTGCCGGCTTTTGCACACAAAAAGTAAAATATTTAGGTAATAATTCATACAATGAAATTGCTTTCGGGAAAAGAGAAAGGTTATTGTATAGAGAAAAAAAAGAGTAAATAAAGGTAGACTGAAAACAAGGGTGAGGAGAAAAAAAAGGTCTTGGGACAAGTTCCTGGAGCGGTACATGAATCTATTTCAATATTGCATCCAATTTATTTCAATCACAGTTCTATCAGTCCATCTATATAAGTCGGTTAGACTCATTTGACTGCAGCTAGTGACCAATTTCAGTCACCTTCGGAAGGCCTTGAATATGAGTTACCAGGTAAAACCAGATCCCTGCACAAAAAAAGAAATTGCACTGGGATGGGAATTCCAATTTATGCGATAAATACTGTACTCCTGCACTTTTCCAGACAGATTTCACCAGGAAGAAAAGGTGGTGAAAAATGGGCAGAAGCAATATAATAGATTTGGTCACTGGTGCAGTTAACACCAATTATGCATGTAGACCAGGAGACTCGGAATAGGAGGTATTAATTGGACCTAGTTAAATATCCCACTCACAATATCGGTACTTACGAGGTGCAGTAAATATCACCCTTTATAGGACGAGCCTAGCCAGCGCTTACGCTGTCTGGAAGATCTGTTGTATGTACTTTGTGTGGGCTTTGGAGCATTGGCCCAGGACTTGTCTGCTTTTGTTTTTGCTTAGGGACTACTTTTTTTTCTAGCAACTGCCTCTATTTAACTGTGTTGATAGAAAACGACCAGCAGAGGTCAGCAACATACCAGAACCCCTTTACCCAGGATAATGTGCTTCATAGCTGAAAACTTATAGGGTCTCAAAGGTGAGACCTATTGCATTGCAGGAAATTTACTCTCTCTCTAAGACCACTTTTTCAAAGAGTGTAGCCACTGCGTTTGTCTCCAATGTAAATGTGCGAGAGCTGTAGGCATAGGTTATTTTTTTTGAAAATGCTGCCATTTGAGGCCTTAGCTCAAGTTAGTGACTTATGGAATTGATATTTTGGACTCATAGCAATTCCAAACATGACCTCAATGCATTACTCTCTTGGATGTTCACCAGGGCTTTAAGTGGGATGAAAAAACTGGAAGTTCTCTGAAAGGGGCATAGCCTGTATAATTAAAGGTGCGGCCTAAATATGTAAGCTAAAAAGCTGCCTGACTGGTATATTGCTGCCTCTTTCTGTTATTGCATCCAGATATGTAATAAAAATGCTGAGATTACACCTTAATAAGCCACGACTATTCACAGCTGCAGGTTATTATGTTCATATCTTGTAAGATGAACAAGATGTCATGTGTCTAAAGGTTAAAAGTGGGGGGCAATGGGAGCCACACCAGCTTCACAATAATAAATATTTTTAAATTCTGTATTAGTCAATCCCTTGAGCCATATTCATAACGGTCTGGTAAGGAAATGTCATTTTTTTTGGACATATGGGCATGAGTTAGAGCTTGCGGACAGAGCACAAACGTGACTGAGTTCACTGTCCCCCCAACTCTAGTCTTCTCCCCTTACTGCAAGTCAGGCCGACTGTTAGCTTTCCGTCAGTGATGCCTCCATTGGCTCCCTGAAAGGCCTGATGGAGTTCAGGCTGTTGGAGTTAGTACATCACACCGCCCGCCCTATTTTGGGCGGATTATCTGAGCTCCTTTTTTTCTGTCCGTCGTGGCCAGGAAAAACCTAGCAGTGACATACAGAAACATTAAAATTATGGCCCCCTATCCCCCACATCAATAGAAAAAAAATCAATGGGTGTGGGACTCATTATTTATCTGTTTTCTAAAAACAAACAATTATTTTGGGGCTTTGTTTTTGAAAAACAAAAAGATTGATGGACGGCCGTCAAAACCGATTGCAGCTGCCCACCAAAATGTTGATATCTTTAGTGGAACTGATGATATGGCGTTCTTCTGAAGGTACAGAGATCACCACTGGGTCATTCGCCAACCTGATGGACAGAGATAAAATGACCAAACCCTAAATCAAGCCCATAATTAAAATACACAATAAGTGAGATGATTTTGGGGACCGAGAAGAGTGCATCGGGATAGGAGGTGTGGTGGGGTATGGAAAAGCATTCACTCTCCATCCTAGCAACAAGGCTCTGTTAAATCTTACTCTGAAGCATAGTAGTAGCCGCCCGCATGCACATGACAAAATGACTGTTCTAAATGATGGTTGTGCATCAAGTAAGAAAATGGTTGACTTTCATTCGCATTATGCCTGTGCCTGCCATGAGAACTGCTAGTGGGAAGACTGCCGGATTTAACTGCATGACTTTCAGTGATGAAGCATGTAAGGGAGTCCTCCTCCTTGATTGACTGGTTGACGATTGTGTATGAACAGAAGAAGCCACAGACTGTTGTGCACCCGGAGAAGCTTTACATCTAGCTTATGGTTTACATGAAGGGCCAAGGATCGTAACAACACCAGAAATGTCCTGCTAGCCTCAGAGCTGCTCCTAATGAAGTCTACCTGGTGCTGTGCCATGGGCTGCAAAGCCAGCAAGATGCTGTTGCAATTGTGAAATGCTCACATCCCATACAATCAGTTCCCCCATGAATTAGTTAGTGCATGCCCAAGTGAGCTTTTGGTCTTACTTTAGAGTGAGTTCTTCAGATGCCATGACATTGGGGAGTTTCTAAACTGATTTGATGGTAAATACAAAAATATAATTAGAGAGCTAGACAAAGACAAATGGATGGATGGCTCACAGCCTTAATTAAAAGACCTGCCAAAACACAGGGTGCCACTTGATGTCAGCTCCCTTCACACAGCCACTGGGTGAGAAGCCGATATCACACAGTGGATCAAAAGGTGGGCTGGAAACTCTGCATAGAGTGGGTTTTCAGCTCGATTTTGTTGTCCGTTAAAAGGAGTAAATATACTCAAGGACATCAGTGGCAGACTGAGAATCTTTTGTTTTTTTTGGGTGGGGATGGGGAGTGAAAGTGCCTCACAAGCGGAGTTTGGCACAAAGCCCCACCCCTCTAAAGACCCGGCCCCTTCTTCTCACAGGGTGAAACATTTTTAGAAATTGGCAGGTCTGAATTAAACATGTCACTGTTCCACCTTCTTTGCTTTGTCGTCATTTCTCACTCCTACATCTTTATAGTTATTACGCTGGGCTACAAATATATTTGTTTTACGTACACATAACCTTTAGTTTTTTAGAACTTGCCTGTGTTTCTTTCAACGCTTATATATATGTACATACATGCTTTCTGGTGCTTATGCATCTAATGCTGTAATCTAGATTGTTTACTTTAATTTATAAACGTTCATTCAGTAAACCTGGGTGATTATCCTAGACCTTAGATGCAGATTATAATTTTTTATACATTGACGTCAGCTCCTAGGGTTTCAAAGCAAGTATTCCCAACATTCTCAGCATCCTCTGGGAGGGTCCATAGCTTTTGATCAGGGTCGGATTGGCAAACAGGAAAACCTGGCACAGCCAGAAGGGCTGGTCTGACAGGTCAGTGTGCGGGCTGGCTTTTTTGGCTGCGTGTGGGCTTCAATTATGATGTGGTGGGCCAGTTTGTACTGGTGGTTTCCCTAACAGTACCACAAACATTGTGTGGAGACAGCACCAATGCCACAACCCGGAACGGAGTGATCCGCCAGAGGGGCTCCCCGGGCGCACCCGCCGTGAGATCTAATACAACGCTGGAAGTACTTGTTCCAGTTTTTCACCCCCTCACGGCATCTCGATATGCAGTTGGTCCACCGTGACCTGATGTGATGATCCTCAATCTTTAAGAAATACTGTTACAATTTACCCTTTGTAGGCGGGATACTTGACATTACCGCAGCTTTGCCCTGAGGAAGTCGCGGAAGTAATTTCCACACGCGACGAAACACGTGTCGGCTGGTTTTTCTACCTATCACTGAAACTTAAGAAAAAATTAAAAGGCTGAATTTTAATCGACATCTTTGAAGAGATTTCCTTTCCGTTTTATGTATTTTGTACTGTAGCACTTACTTTTACATACTGTGTTAACTTAACATTTATGTGTGCCTAGGTTTCCGTTTTGCTTGTTTAGTGAGGGTTTTTTACCTACACACAATTGGGGGGTTACAGGGTTCATCCCCTCTCCTAGCTGCACCATACGGATTATACTTTAAGTTTGAATTTGTGCGTATATAGGGCAGAGCGCCTAGGATCTTTCCCTGATTACGAAAACACTTCCTCTAGAGTCTCCTTTTGCTGGAGTTCATGGCTTCTCTTCACCCAGGAGGTTCTCATGTATCTCCCTTCTGGAGCCTATAGGGGAATTGGACAGTCCCTATTTCTCTCTCTCTCTCCAAGGAAGAGACTCTGCCTTCCTTGCACTGGGTGAGTTTTTGTCTCACCCTTTTTGGGACTTAATGGGCAGGAGGGAGCAGGTTCCAGGGAGGGGAATGAGTTTCTATGTTCCTCTCTGTAGCAAATTTTCATCGCTCGTCCACTGTGGGAAAGAACTCCTAAATTCGCTCTCTCTTTCTAACACAATTTTTGATACAGTCCCACTTCCTGCCACTGCTACCCACTCACATGCAGTTCCGAGCTGCCAGGTCCCGGTGGATAAGGCCCCTGCTGCTGAGGTATTCCATTCCAGCGGCAATGTCCACGAGGAAGCCCACCAGGATCCGGAGTGGCACAGTCTTGGGGAGAAAAGCAAAGGAATCATGCATGAGATGATTATGTACAATCAATGACCAAGGCATACCAAAGTCTCATGAAGACATTGCTGCAGAAGAGGAGGCACTTCAACGGAAAGGTTATCAGGAGGAGAACATTTCAGATCTTGTCAGCGTAGACAACGAAAAGGCACAGGCAGCCAGCATCACACTACTCAAATATCTGTGGACCTTTCCAATCCAACATTTGATTTTTTTCAGACTATGCTTCAGTTTTAAAATCCTACCACTCTGAGCTTTTGAACATCATATCGGATATAACAGCACTCTACAAAAATGCTAATCGAGTTGTGACATATCAGGCATAATGCCTGAAGCAATGGTGATGAATACCTGATGTAGGGTATTCCCTCATCTGGCCGAAAGGCATGTGTATCTGTTCTAGGTATTCTAGATGAAAAGTAAATGGCCCCAAATGTATGCGTATGAATTACAGCAATAAATCGAGTTTCCTATAATTTGTATTTAATATTTTTCAAATAATTAAATGGCTGTTACTAAAGCAATTAAAATAATTCCGGTTGGGCCTTTGCCACTTTATTTTTTATCTGTGGACCAATGGCAAGGATCAAAACCATTCAAGATTGAGGGAGCCTGCTATATACTGCAGCTTGCAGAGGATTCTGGAAAAGTGCTCTGAAAAAAGGACTTCATGTTGAATATCTGAGACTTACATTTTCAAGAACATAATCAAGCCTGAACACAGGAAGGGTTGAAGGAATAAAGGTTTAAACAAAATAGGTAAAATGTAAAGACCTTCATCAGTAAATTGTAAGCCTCCCTACAGAAAATGGAGGATGGTAACGGCAAATCCAGACTTTGGGCTCACGGATACACTTTCCATGAGTAGGGACTCTATTGTGTTTTAGTGTCTTAGGAGTGAGCTGTGTGAGGATGCAACTTCCATCAGAGTGGAATGCATTGAATGGATGTTCGGCGAAGGTTCTGTGTCCAGAAGTCTAGCTGTTGGGGTGTCTCAGAAGAAGGGATTAGCTGGTAGGCCCTGTAGCTCCTGGTGGAGCTTTTTACATGGTACCTATGTACTGGGCAGGATAGGCCATACAGACACTCTGGCATTTCCCCGGTAGGCTTCAGGCCTTTCAAAGTCGAATGCGGCACCATTATACAACCATGAACGCACTATTGCCCCCTTAGCTCCAGTTGAGTCACAGACACCTACAGTGGGGAAATGTTTCACATTTTTGCCATTGATGATTATGATTTACAGTCAAGCACTGACTAAGTGCCTGATACTTGCAACCTGAAACACAAATAATAAAGAACCCGTGTTTGTACCTGTGCACAAAGATTTTCGTCATTCTGACATCTGTGATGATTTGAAATGATAGAAAAGATATGATGGCGAAATGATCTGAAGCGAGTGAGAAGCAGATCACACGACCCACCAGTGACGCGCCACTAGAAGCCCCTAGAGTTAGTCAGCATTCTAGAACAATATAGTGCTGTTGTATATTTCACTCATGACCACTGTGCATGCAGCTTAGCTGCTGTATTTGGTGTAAGAGAGTGATCAGCCGGACTGGAGAGCAAGGTGTCCAGTTTGCCTGAGAGCTGCCCAGGAAAATTGTCTAGAGTGGAACATTCTCTAGTCTATAGAAGAAAATGGCTGATGAGGAGGTGTGTCCCAGAAAGAAAAATATAGAATCACGCCAAAGCTATGGAGTGGTTTGCTAGAGCAGTCAAGCAAGGAGCTGCAATGGTCTTTAGGGGACAGTGGCCCTGTTGAGTGGAGTCTGCGTTTGTGAATATTTCATTCGGCAACAGTTCCACCTACCATTTTTCTGGTGCAGCTGTGTTGACAGGACATGTTTGCACTGCATTCCTTGCATTCAAGTGACTGTGTGGGGTGGGATTTTGTTGTCAGTGGCATGAGATGTTCTATGCACATTTTTGGAGACTCGAGAGTCTGTACGCATGTGCTCCATTTGTGCATGTATGTGGGGCTAATGTGATTACAGTGTGCCCAGGGGTACTTCTTGTGCTGTGTGTGTTCCCGTTTGTGGGGATTATTCTCAGACTGACAGATGCAAGGATGTTTCCAATGACTGATGACGTTCAAGAAAGAGATCATATATTTATCAAATAGTAGAAGCTTAGAATTTCCCTAGTGACTTTAGACAGGGGCGTAGCTTAGTCAGTGAGATTTGGGTGGGGGGAGGGGGTGGATCTCAAATTTCACAACTAACAAAGCGCTGGGTGGTAGGGGTGATATCTCAAAGGGTGTACAGCACCAATAAGAGGTCAGTAAATTGTGAGTGCAGCTTTCCGACTGCTTTTTAATCAGACATGAGGCTTTATTATTGTAAAGGCCCACATTTGTTTCAGATTTTGTTGTTGGAAAAACCCAAACGTCAGTGCTTAATTGGTGGAAGAATAGGTGCCGGTGCATAAAGCTCTGCTCTTAATTCTGCGGCCGGCACCAACATGCTGAATACCACGGCTGCATAGTCTGGAATCCACTGCATTCCTCTTTAATCCACTACCAGAGACTCCCTGTCCCTTTGTCTCACTCTTGCAGGTTCCTGCTTTCTCCCTTTGTGACAGTTTTTCTGTCTTTCTCTTTTATGCGTTTTCCTTTCTTTCTCTTTATTCTGATGAGAAAAAATAAGTGTCAGTTCCCAAAAATGAGTGCCAGTGGGCCCCACCGGCATCCAGTGGTCCAAATAAGCCCTTCCAAGCCTTCTTGGAGAGGGTTGGACTGTCTTGCTGCAACTTGCTCAATGCAGTAAGGGACTAGCATCACAACATTTTCAAGGGCTTGTTTTAGGTAACAGTCTAGCTCCGCAATATTAAGCATAAATGTCCTAAGAGCGCTGTTGTGTTCTTTTGCCTTCTGTCCCATGTCACACTCCACACCCCCACTAAAAAAAAACAGGAAAGATAGGCACTGATGTTTACAATGTGCTACTCCATCCCATAATGTATTGACGTTGTGGGACAAATTTACAAATCATAATTTACGGCTGAAAATGTACTCCTGTCAAGCATCCACCAAATGATACTTAGCATTTACTGCTGCATGACTGTACTCACGATTATGCAGCAGTAAACCCCATGCACGGAGTGTGTAGTGGGTGGATCAACTATGACCTGCCTTGAGAGTTTGTGAATGCCCACCCACATTTGTTGGTGGGTATTGCCAAACTCCTCCCTGATGATTTTCCACCTTTGAAATTGCCAGAGATTTCTTCAAACAAAGTGCTGGAGTAAATTGGCTTCTAGGGTGGAATGGGAAAGAGAACTTCCCCAAATTTCGTGTTGGGAAAGGGGTTTCTGCACACGAAAGATGTTTTTCCCAGTGGAGAAAAAAGTACAACTGCAAATCGACCTTTCCCAGTGAGAAAATATAATGTTTGTACATTCTGCATTTTGAAAATAGTAGATCCAAAAATGTCACCGGACCAAACTATTGCATGACATGGCTAGCAGTATTCCTGAAAACCTGAGACTGGCACAATTCAAGACTGCTACTGCCAATGTTTGTGAATTCCAAAAAGTAGTAAATTTGCACATATTCAAGCACTACTTTGATGGGTGCGGATTTGCTACTTTATAAGCAAACCAGTCACTCTGGCCCTCTTTATGAGGGGCCCGGGAAATTGGTGTGATATTTATTGAGCCTGATAAAATGCGACTCCACTGAGTTGGAATTTATTGCTTGTTATAGGTACTACCATATTACATGTTTTTGGGGAATAACATGGCGATCTTAGTGCTTACTGCACCAAAATGTGCATGATCGGGTAAGTACCGGGCATTTGTCCCCACATGAATTTCAGCAGGTTTAACTTGCCGATATTTATCTCAAAACTCATTATTGTGATGTGTGCAATAACTACAGTTACCACACACATCACAATTAACCGGGTGTGACGTACTTCTGGCTCAAATATATTTAAAATCCCAATTCAAAAAATGAATACATTAAAAACTCTTCTTTAAGTGAGATGAGGATGATGAGAAATGCCTACAGAGACATAGCAGACTTGACTTACGGCCCTCTGCTCCAACTACCAAGCCAAGAATGCATTTATTTGTGGGGTGTCACATTCCAAATATCCTCACCCCTGAAGCTACGCTCCTGATTTTAGGTAACCCTTATACGGCAAAAAGGACTTTGTGTGCAACAGCCTATGCCTCTATGTTGACCCGAATTGCTGAGGTTTCGTACAAGAAGGAATGTTCAGGGAGGATGTTTGTGGTTAGTCACACCACATTGCTGTGTCTGTGGCATTCTGCACCATAAAATACTGTTTCTGCAGCACCATAGAGGTGCAGCTGCCCTGCTGATCCAAAGGAGTGCCGCTTTGCATAACACATATTTGAGGGATTTCTGACTGTTTGGTGGATTATGTGGATAATCTGTTGACACACTTTGCTTTTTTGTATGACACTTAGTTGGATACTTGAATGAATTTGAGATTTCTGTAACGTTTGCTTAAAGGACGATTACTGGAGAACCTTTCCTTAAATATTTTAGGAATTCCCTTATTTTAGGAATTCCCTTATTATATTTAAGAAGTTATTGTTATGTGATTTCTCTCCTAGTGTTTTTGCTGATTTGAATTTGCTTTATTTACCTGAGAAGCTGCATTAATGTATGTTGTGGTGTACTGTTTTGGTGTCTGTGTGCTGTGTGTGTGTGTGTGTTTTGGCACAGCGTTGAGGATCCCTTTGCTAAGTGAGGTTTCAGGATGAGTGGGTCATGGTCTGTTTTGGGATTAGTTATTCTGTGCAGTCGCAGCTCCTCCATTATATGCGGGGGAGCGTCGCCTCACTGATTAAAATGCTGAAAAGTTGAAAAATAAAATGGTAAAAAATGTATTTATTACCATTTTATTTTCACTGCTCCAGCCCAAGCCATGTTTGAGGGCAGGGCCCCTGCTGCTGACTGGCAGCAGGGGAGGAGAGGTGTCCACTCCAGTTTAAGGTATGTATATCATTTTGGCTGTCTGTTTTGTGATGGCCAGCCTGACATACGCACTTTAAACCTCTCCAACCCGAGATGTCTTAGACAGCTGATTAGAGAGCAGGCACAGGCCCTCAGTGCCTGAGGGAGCGTTGAGCCAGCCCACTCCAACCAATCTTGGCGCTTCTTTCATGCTGCTTCATATTATCAGCGATACCAAAGGGGATGATGGACAGAGCGTTTGAGCAAATCAAACACTCACCCCCCGTCAACTGATCTGGGTTTAATCCATCATCATTCTTTAGCTCACTCCATCACCCCAGTTCAGACATGGCCATATGCAAATCAGTCTGACCCTGTGCCTCATGGGAACAGTCCAGCCCGAACTGCCAAGCCATGTCTTCCCTGGACCGGAAACAAGCATCCTGGGACCGGTTTCTGGCTATTCAGCCGTCATCAGCCAGGCTAGCTTGAATCCAGTGGCAAAGTGAGCAAGGGACCCACGTCTGGGCATACCCTGCCAACTTAGGGCGAACAAAGCGATACCAAAGGGGATGATGGACGGAGCGTTTAATCAAATCAAACACTCACCCCCAGTCAACTGATCTGGGTTTAATCCATCATCATTCTTTAGCTCACTCCACCACCCCAGTTCAGACATGGCCATACGCAAATCAGTCTGACCCTGTGCCTCATGGGAACAGTCCAGCCCGAACTGCCAAGCCATGTCTTCCCTGGACCGGAAACAAGCATCCTGGGACCGGTTTCTGGCTCTTGACTGGGGGTGAATGTTTTGATTTGTTCTGCATTCCGTCCATCAATTGTGTATCTTTTGCTTTCTCGCCCTAAGTGTGCCAGGTATGCCCAGACGTGGGTCCTGGGCTCACTGTGCCACTGGAATCAAGCTATCCTGGCTGAAGAGGGGTGAAACCCCGAAACCGGTCCTAGGATGCTTGTTTCCGGTCCAGGGAGGACCTGGCTTGGCAGTTCGGGCTGGACTGTTCCCATGAGGCACAGGGTCAAGACTGATTTGCATATGGCCAGGTCTAAACTGGGGTGGCATGGTGAGCAAAAGAATGATGGATTTAACCCAGATCTCTTGACTGGGGGTGAATGTTTTGATTTGTTCTGCATTCCGTCCATCAATTGTGTGTCTTTTGCTTTCTCATATTATCAGCAGCATGAGAGCAGCGTCTGGATTGGTAAAGAGTGTTGGCTCTGACCACGTGCTCCCAACGGACTGAAGAACACCGAGGAGGACCAGAGAAGGTGAGCCAGTGGGTAACTACATATTTCATTTTTATTGTTCTAACCCATTGAAAGGTACTGTGAGAAACTTGCACTGCCTTCAACCTCAACTCCAGAGCTTTCAGCCAGGGTCCTTTAAAAACACTGTTTATAACGAGCCATGATAAAGAGCTTCGGCGTTAACCCTAAAGGCATTCTCAATGTCCCACAGTGCCTATCAGTGGGTCAAATGATTTATTTGTTTGTCTCATCACTTATGCCTACCACCAGCCACCACTTGTTCTGTGACTACATTGTGTTTTTTTTTTGTATGAGTACATTGAAGACATCGAGAGAGAACATCGAGACCTCCTGTGCTGGAGGTGGTTGCATAGTGAGTGGGCCTTGACTCGTTGTGGAGCATCAAGATTCAGTGACAATTTTGTCTTAGTCATTACTCATGTTTATCAGAGAGTGGTTTTGTATGTTATGCACAAAATATCTTGTATGCTCTGAGTGTGAGGGAGCACTGCCATGCAGAGTGTCTCATTTGGTTCCATGGATTTAATGGGGTGTTTGTTAATGTGTGTGTGTGTGCAGTAGTATAACCTGTTTCTGTATTTTTTAAATGTTTGGAAAGAGAGAAGTATTAAATTGCATTGTGCTGTGTGTGCAGTGTGTGTGAGCTGAGCCATTATGTTTCATCCTCTGGAATCGAATATAAGAAAATGATGTGCTGCAAGTTTTTATGTGTTGAAGCGTGAGTGATTTAGACTTCTGGCTCGTGTCTGATGCATGGCAGAGGTGATAAGACCTATAGTCTTTAGTGATGTGCATTACATGGAAGTAATAGTTTTTATACTTATGCATGCAGACTTCCTTTATTATAGCAGACTCCTATACCAACAAAAGGCTGCAGACCACCAACATTGGGCAATTCCTTATCTGGCACAGATTCTGGGATATGCGGTACAGGTATAAAGTAGACTAGGTTACATTGGTCCACCTGTGGCACACCATGTCTTATTTGAGGATATCCACTTCAATAAAATGACATAAATGGTCCTCTTGAGAATATTTCATAAATTGCTCCCACATGTAGACTATTGGCTGACACACCTAGGCTAAAGGGACAGTTATGCAGATGCCGTATCACGCAGGCTGCTGTCAGAGTAAAGATGTAAAATAAAAGTCTATGACATGAGAAGTCCCGGGTTGCGTCTGCTGGATTGTTGGGTGAAAAAGTTAAGAACTGAGGGAAAAATCAGGTGTTTAAATAGTGGTTGATACTAAGCCTACTAAGCCTTACCATTGGCACCTCCTGGTGCTGTGTCCCCAGCAGGAAGGAGCGCAGATCTCCATGCCTCATGAAGGGGAGGATGAGCATTGGCATCGGAAACCTCTGCTCACAGGCGTCCCTGAAGGAAACCCCTAGACAGAAATAACACATGTACCTCAGTGCAAAGTATTACTCCATCGCGCCCCATCATTATGTCTCACTTAAACATGTTCTCCACACTTCAGCCCACACTCCATCCCACAGACTGCTCACTACATAACTCATTCTTACTTTTCTCTTCAACTCCATCCCTTTCATTTTGCTCTTTTCACTATTTCACATTTCTTATCTCTATTTAACTCCATCTCACACACTTTCCTTTCCCTACCCCCTCTAATGTCTCCCTCTATGGAACAATCCATTGACTTCTCGATTCCTCACTTACAATGTATCTCTTTTCTACTCCTCTGTTTCACTACTCCACAATCTCCTTTTCAAAACTCTCCCTGTTTCAGTTTTTTTCATCAGAGTACTGGGAATCTTATTCGACTAGAGTTGGGCTTACCCAAGAGTTGAAGAACATTTGGATGATCAAAGCTCTTCATGAGTGCTGCTTCGCTCAAGAAGGACCCCATTTCTTCCGCAGTGCACATCCCATCTTGAAGCAAAAACAATACATTTTAAGTTGCATGTCCCAAATCTAGCACGCAGTTATCATTTGCTGCTCAAGCTAACGGATGTGGGAGACTGTGGTGTGGGTGAAAAGAGCGAATCTGAGCTAAAGTTACACACAAATTATTCTCAGTTCTGTTTGGTGGACTATAAACTAAAGGTCAGCATTAACTGGGGCCAGCAATTTTCCAGCTGGGTGGGTCGGCTGGTGTAAGGGTGGCACAAATATAAAAGCTAGTTATTGGCTGACAAATATTTTGAAGTTCTCTAGCCATGGCTGTGAATTTTTCTAATGTTAAACCATTCCGGCCACCCAGCCGCACAAAAGACTCTCCGAGTAATGGACATTCATAAGAAGCACACCAGTAGAAATGTATGTGGATAAGAGGGTTACAGTCAGAATGTCACATTGCTCCTGCCACTGACTGTTGAGATTAAGTACTTTTAAGTGACCTCATCACTGGCTGTGAACTCTTCATAGTTAGGGATTTCGTTCTCTGGTATTTATAGTTTTGACACTCTCATATGTATTTATTCTTATCTATTTGTTCTCATTTAATTGGTGTTTAGTCCTATTTTTTGATGGTAAAAAACGAAGTTGCAACCAATATATTTCCACATTTATGTAACTGAATAATGTACGCTCACATTTCAATGCATATAAGGTTTTAGTGATTTAAGTAGCCAAATATAACAAACCAACACACTCACAACCACCAACAATGTTAATATTAGCACAGTAATGGTAGTTTTCTAGATCTGATGAGGACATTTTATTTTAATAAACCCACAGGCAATCAATAGAGAGCTTCTGGCATGCCAGTCATGAGTGACACATTGGAGAGACATCAAAATAGGATTAGATGTCTGTATTTTCCGGTTTTGAAAAATAAAGACAGGCAGGGAAATAGATTGCTTCAGACTGCATTTATCAGGAAAAATCAGCCAATACAGAAAACCAGGAGCCTTATTTATAATCCTGCCATCTGACTTTCTTTCCCAACAGACTTCCTCAGCATCAAACATTTTAAACTTGAGATATAACCATTTAGAATTTCAGACTGACACAGTTTTGAGTGTCAATGAACCTGAAAATAATGTTTTGGCTCTTCATTTCTTTCCGTGAGACAATAGTGAGTGCTCTCATAACACTCTGCCAGTCAAGGTATAGAATGGGTATTTATACATATATGTGGACTCCCGCTATCTAGAGTTGATTCATACCCGATTAGTGTGCTTAATCCAGGTCCTAGGCCAATCCTATCTTAATTGGAAATGGTATGAGGTTGTGGTGACTCGTCAGCAGGGGTGGGGGTGGGGCGTTAATAAAATGTATACTACTGACTAGTTATTTGTCCAGGAAATAGTACAATTGTTACACAACATGACGTGAAGAGATGTTCTGTTAAGAAGACAACGGTTCAACTGGGTATCCGTGGGGATGGGACCACGTTTGCAATACACGGTTACGATGTGTTATGTTTGTTTTTGAGCGCTGTCATCATATTGCACATTTGTATGATTATGTTATGGTGAAAATAACATTCAAGCATTTCTTCCACCTGTACTGAAACTGGAGTAAATCAATAAAGTTTGTTTAAAAAAATAGAATGGGTATTTATACAGCACTTACTACCCCTGCTAAATTGCTTCGTGGATGGGTAGCAATATATAGATTTACCGTGAGTTGCTCTCTACAGAAAATCAAGACAATAAAGTGTAAGACATTCTTTGTTATTTAAGTCTGTTAACATGCCATTTAATGAGGAACTTTTAATACCCCTTCCTATACCATAACACTCAGCAGTCAGACAGTTGATTGTAGTTTATACAGGCTGCTTAATAATTCCCTTTTACTGCTTGACGCTCTTACACTCACATAAGACAAAACTGCCACGGGTCATATCTATCACCGAGTACTGTACTATCAATCAATCAATGAAAACTTTATTTTGGATTCTAGAAAACATCTATAAAAAACTTCACAGGAATACAAATCACAAAAATACGTCAAGCCTAAAATCTCATTAAAAAAACAAATAGCTCCAGCAGTATATAATGCCCGTAAAAGAAATACATTATTGTGCATGATCATAAAAAGTTCAAAAACATTCTCATGCCAAAAGTCTAAAAATCCATTGATTTGTGCAAACGAATGGCACATTTTAAATAGCTACCGACTGCAGAACACACCAAGGGATTGGATAACATGCGTAAAAAGAAAAGTGCAGGTCTGTGCTGATAAAAAACATTTAATTGTAAAATTGATATTACAAATGTATGCCTAAAAGACACAATATTTACAGAAAAACATAAAATGTGTCAGAGTCTGATTAGAAACCTTATCACAGGGGCAAATTAAAATAGACACTGAATCATATTGGCCAAGAGGGAAACACAACTGACTCCTAATAGTGCTTAACAGGAAATTTGTTAGCAGTCACCGTTCCCATGTATCTTTTTTTACAAAATCTAAATAGAGCTCCATGCCATCACAAGTTTCGATCATAACATAATCCCTGACAGTGGGTTTTTATATTCTTTCTCTTTACGATTTGCCGTATGAAACTGCACAAAATATTTTTGGCCTGTTCAGCATCTCCTTTACTATCAAGTATGGGGAAGTGAACAATCGAGTCTACCCAATTCTTCCACAGTATTCTTAATATAACTTAGTCATTCGATTTTATAGCCTCGCTTGCATTTTAAGCAGTCAGTAATAACCATACAGTTGAAAATGGCCTGTTCATTTGCCCAAACAGAGATTCAGAGAAGGAGCGGTGCTAACTTGATGGAATCCTTGATATACGAGATCCCCAACACCTTATGTATGCAGAAGTGCGGACAAGATGGTGGGAGTCCTAGCAGATGCCCATGAAAGCGATTTTCCTCCTGCTGCATTTTTGCACATTTTTGATAACCCCAGATAGCTGCCCCATAAGATAAAACTGGAACACAATTGCATTTGTAAATTTAGAGGATAGGCAACACGAGATTGTATCTCACCTTTCTGAACAGGTCAAAAACCGCCCCTACAGATTGGTTATAACAGAGACACCTGTGTGACATGCAGGATAACCAGGAGCTCTGTGTAACAAAGGTCACCCCTAAATATGAAAAATCACACACTCTTGTAATCGGTCAGGGGTGTGTAATTCCTATAGCCCAACTCCTAGTGTGGGTTCAAGGACAACAGGTTTTCATGTTTATTTTGGCCTTGGGACAAGTAGGTTCAACCCCTTGCAGCACAAACCCTTTGGCTGCCAATTTAGAGTACCACATTATGGATCAGGGTAGGGCATTGTCTGCAGTTAAGTTAATATTTGTGTACATATGTTAATGCTGTTCAAAGTTGTATTTATGGTTCATTAATACAAAGCCTTTCTTATTAGGGTGAGCGCTCTAAGGAAATGTTGTAAGCTCAGACTGCACTACTGATGCATGGTTCCAGTGTAAAAATGTGTACATGCGTTTCCAAAGTTTAGCAATCTGAGGCTACATACAATGCTCCCTGAATGCTCTCTAATTTGATGCAAATATCTGCAGAAGCTTGAAAGCAAGATTGATGATCCTTTGTTTTCAAAATAAAATGTTCACCAAAAAAATGCAACTAGGAAAGAAAAAAATGTTTTGCTAAACTACTGTAAAATTGTAGGTAACATTTCTTTGAGCATCATTTACTAAAATGAGTTGATGCAGGCAGGTATGCCAAAAAAATATTCATCATGGAAAATCAGTGCAACCAGTTTCAACAAGATAATGGGAAACAAGAAAATAAACAAGCATTCGCAATGCCAATAGGTCTGCTATTGGTGGTCAGCCTTTTTGGTTTTGTCAATGTGTGTCTTGTTTTGATATGGTTTTTGTAAAACTTTGTGGGAGCTGTCAGACCCTCACCATAATAACAAACATTGGCAAAAGCAATAATATTTTTTGGACTCAAAAAACACACGTTGACACAGTAGTCCCTGGCTCTGAACAAAACTATTTTGTGTGCCGATATGCTCCTTGTGAAAAAGCAGAAGCTAGTCGATGGATGGATAGATAGAGATATAGAATTTTAATAGAAACAAAAGGTCTTGGTTGACTCCAGACCAAATTAGGGGCCCAATTCTTAAAGAAAGTCACTAAATTACACCCACGTTATATGTCCTTGCATTAGTGCAGATTTATGGTTTTAATGAATTCATTAGAATTTACAGAAGTAGGCCAGGAAATCATACTCCTAGAAAATGTTTGTGAACTGCTTATTAGCACGAGTAAAATTTGCAGGTGTAGATTTGCTCATGTGAAAATCTGTTCAGCGTTTACAAGTTCACTTTCCCTTCAACCACTTTTTTCCCAACCCTGGGAGAAGTTTTACTCTGCCATTGTCAGGAGTAAATTTCCAACCTTTCTCAGTATGGGAAAAGATTAGATAAAAGCTGGTGAAAACCCCAAAACATGCAATTGTGGGGCATATCTACGAGGACGGCGATAAGTCAACGCAAAGCGCGCTTAGCGCTTTTCTACTTATCGCCGTCTATCGCTTGATTATATCGCCCTGGTAGCACGTTATCTACAACGCTTTTCCCCAGGGCAATATTATTACCAGCGATAGCGGGGGAAATCGCCGTTTTGCAGGGAACATCGCTGGTTTTCCAGCGACGTTCCCTGCAAAACGGCGATAACCTTGCTGATACGACCCTGTGGTCGTATCAGCACAATCCACCCCCATAATAGGTATGCCTAAGTCTGCATTTTAGCAGACGTTAGTTTTCGGCGAAAACATCGGTTTTCGCCCAAAACTAACGTCTGCTAAAATGCGTTGGCAGCCTTGTAAATATCGCGATGTGCACATCAGCGATATTTACAAGGTTGTACTGCCCAGTGACGCCCACTTTGCATCTCATTAGAGATGCAAAGGGAGACGTCGGGTAAAAGGGTGCTAATATGCGCCAATGCATGTTAGCACCCTCTTGTTAATAGGGCGATAATTTTATCTCAGCTTTTTTGGCTTTAAAAGCCAAAAAAGCGGAGATAAAGCCCTTGTAGATATGCCCCTTAGTCGGTTTACACAGACTCAAAAGGGCACTCCAACAATGGAACTATTGGTTAACACTACCTCCATCCCCAGTATGTAGGTCTGCGGGAAAGTGGCAAAAAAAGGAAATTGCTAGAATTCGCAACCTACTATAGAATGATCCCTGGCATAACCAGAAAGGCTAATATCAAAACGTTTATATAATGAGATTGCGCCATAATTTATCGCTGAACTACGTGGCACCAAAGGGACAAGTTTATTTTTTAACAGGACAGGTAGATTTATGAAGCAACCTGCCCCATGGACAGTAGATATTTTATTAAAATCCACACCCCTGTATGGGACTAGGGCCAACCTGATATGTTAAGCTGTATGCACTTTGTTGTTGCTTGACACTTTTTATAATCACCCTACGCTAGCTGGGCCAGCTAGCTCTGAATGTAATGCACTTTATTTTGATTTGCTGCTTCCTTGTGATTGTTTTAATGAGAAACTATTAAGTATGTACTGTTTTGGCCTGAATTGCCTGGATGGTTTATATTTTTGGCTAATTTGCACAATATATTCATTCTTTTTTCTAACTGTATAGCTTAAGATTGAACTGCTGATCTATAAATTGATGCATTAACTTATGGTCGGTCTTTTACTGATTTTATCTTAAAAATGCTGATGCATTCTGTTTTTATTGATTGATTGATGTATGTAATGATGTTTTTTTAAATTTTTTTTTATTAAGCACTTTTAAGGTCTAACTTAGACCAAGTAAAGTTATTTTGGATGGCAATCACATTATTTCACAGAGTACCACTGCTACCCGTTGTAGTGCCTTTTGTATGGATTTTAAGTTTCTTAATAATTTATTGTACATAAAGGATTACTGTAAAATTTCCAGGTTTCCAAACACTGATTTCTACATTTATGTGTGTTTTTGATAGGATTAATTGACAATCAACTATTGATACTGATTCTTCTCAATAACTGAAACCTATAAGGAACCTTGTTGCTTTTTTATTATTACGTACCCTATCCTTTCTAGGTCTATGGGTAGCTTCTGTGGTTATATACGTTGATAAGGCAGTTAAGGCGTTAAAATGCATTGGTTTTTAAACCGTCTTATTTTTGTTTAGTTTTCAGATAAACGGTGAATCTTGATTTGTTTTTTGAATTTGCGAATAGGAAGAGTGAGCATGAGGTTGGAGAGTGGAAAAGTACAAGAGTCAAGGGTTTGTGAAAGATTATGTGAAGTGTGAGTGGGGGGGTGCGACGCCGGAGTAGAGGTGGCTAAAAATATGTGGGAGTGGATTATGTGAATATGGATGTGAGAGTTGATTGGGTGAATAGGATGAAAAAAGATACAGGTTGAGGGTGAATGGGGTTTAGAGAATGTGGATGAAGAGAGATTGTGGTTATGTGTGAGTGTACATAAAAGGTGGAAGAGGGACAAATGAGTGGATATGGGGCAGAGTTTGGATAAGAGAGAAGGTGGGTGAAAGAGCGAGTGTGGATGGAGGGGTAACACTTGATCAGCAGTGATAAAGGGCAGAATTGAGAATTGATGAGAGAAATGGTTCTGGAACTGCAAGTTACAGTTTTTAATCCTCTGCTGTCAGTCTTCCACTCATCTGAAACTATTCACTCCTAAACATTTATAATGGTCCTGCAGCGCATGACTCGGAAGCCATTGGTTTTTTTGACAAAAAAAGTATTTTGGAGCCCTGACCATTAAACCCAAGCACCAGTCCAGATCTATTTGAAAGACACACTATCTTAGGAACGAAATAGCAGCAAAGTTAGAAGTAATATGACTACACCCGATAAGTGCAACAACTCATTACTGATGCACTGACTGGGAAATTGAGCTTTTAAGATTTTATTTCAGCTGTGCGCTAGTAGCAAATCTCCTCCATGCACATATACCCCAGATGCCTGGGTATCACCCTGTACCCACCTTTCATGGTTTTAACTGCCACCACGACATCCTGTGAACCTGGCTGCACCATAAAGCCCTCATAGACTGAGCCAAACTCCCCTGCAACATAAACATGTATGTGTCAGTTTAGTGTGAGACATGATCAGATACATTCCTTTCTGGGCTTGGTTTCACATATACAATAGTACTACTGACAATCAACAATAGTTATTTTGTGATTTGAGAATATCGAGGGCAAGGTATCGATAACAAAAATATCAAAAGCTAAGTGCATATAGAGAAATTATAGATTTACTGTACCTAACTCCACCTCTACGGTACCTTTATGATATATATTGTCATGGTATATAATTGTTAAGCAGGACTGGTGGCAAGGGGGGAGACCTTGCTGAACTGGTGGATTAAGGAAAATCAATTTACATCACACATCACACTTAAAGTGGGCATACAGTTTTTATGTTGTATGTCAGAACATCAACGTCACAAATATTGACCTATGAAAATATCAGCTGCCTACTATCAACTGCCACTATATCGCCAAGGTAAGTCTACATAGACAAGCTTAGATTTAATATTCTTATCTCCGCTTTTATGTATATTTAAGAGGTGTAGATCATCAGGGTATGTAGATGTGGAGTAAAGCTAATGTGCAATATAATAGGATATATTTTATTTTACTTTCTGCAGTTCTGACTTCATACTCCGATAGACCACAGACAGTGCCTGCACACTGAACTCAAAGGATCTTTTCAACCAATTGGATTGTTTCCATTACAAGCGTTTTGAAAGTTTTCCAAAACATAACTCTTAAACAGACCGTCTGTCCACCGTAGAGGCTGCACATATTTTACAACACAGATATGTAAGACGGTAGAGGCATATATGCCACAAATGTCTTAGCTGATAAAATTACAAGCACCTAATCTTCTATAGCATTTGCTCATCCCAAATTATACATATTACATATATGAGAATATTGTGATTGTTTAACATATACAAAGTTAAAGGTACAGGGCCTATTCACAAACTGCATTTTGTAGCATATTTAATAGTACTAAACAACAGTACTACTAATGTACTACAAAATGCATTTCACAAACCTTTGTCCGGAGGTCTCCACCAAGTGTGTTGAACATCAAATACAGTCATAAAGTCATTACTCGTAGTAACTTTACAATCATATTTGATCTTTTTGCTGACTCTACACCCTATTTCTGGGGTTGGGGACATGTAAGTCTACACTTTTCACTAACATTACACTCGTAAATAGTGACTAGCCAAAAGTAGTAAAGTTACTCAGATGTGTAAGAGAAAGCTTGCATGTGTATATATACTCATATGTAAATTTACACTTGTGATTAGGCCCCACAGTATTAAACCAGATGTTGTTTTTACCTTTCCACAATGTGACTACTATAGCTTAAACTTCTCCACCTTTGAGAATATTCTATAGTATCGTTATAATCGCCATGTTTGTTGTGAAAAGCACGCACTGAATGTCTTGTACACAATGAAAATATGCCACTTAGCATATTGCAAATTATTCCAATTTTACTGAGAATACAACTAAATGATCATATTTGTCGACAGCATTAAGAAAGTTCCAGTCATCATTTTTTGCGAGAGGAGAAACACGTGTCTGCCCAGTCTTAAGATAATTGACCAATGCTGTGAAACACATAACCCCTTTGGCAATTAGAAATCATCATCAATACATATCTGTAACATGACTTATAGTCATCATTTCAATAACTGAACAGCAAATGACACCTGGTCTCATAACTTTGTGTACCCTTCCGCTATCACTTACTGTACAAGCCTCGGAAAGACTGGATTCAGAGATCAATTCAAGGGCAGCAGAGCCAAAAGGTATCTTATCTTTGATCCTTTCAGAACAGAACATTTATGAGTGGTGCATCAACCCCTTTACAGCCTTCTATATTACAGTGTCTCATGGACAAACTGAAGCCTGAAAAGGGGAAAATGGATCAAAGATGTGTACCAGTAGTGAATCTCCACCTTGTATCCTGAGCTGGTATAAAAGGTACCTTCTCACCACTGCCCAAATACACTCTACTTTAAAATGAGCCATGTCCCTCCTCCATTACTTACCTGTTCCAAGTTTTCTTCCCAAAGTCAGTTGGTTTCGGTCCACTACCAAATCTTTAAGGGACTGCTTCAGAGAGCTGGCAATCGGCAGAAGCTGTACTGTAGGGAGAGTGGAGAAGTAGAGAGATGTTTGTGTTTAATATTGTATTCTGTTGTCTTACTCTGGGGTGTCATGCTGACAGGGAAATAAAAAGGCCCTGTGGGTGGCAGTGGTTATTTGGTCCAGGTGAAGGCGGGGGATTCGGGGGTGCGGAGGATTGATGTGGGACACTTTCTTTTCAAACTTTCTGGAGAGACTAAAAGGGCTGTGGAACTATCAGTTACTTGGCAGAAAGTGCTAAGTGGTGTCTTGATCTGTGATGTGTTCTATTTCAAATATCTTTTTGGATGGCTAAGACAATGCAATGATAGGAATAATGTGCTCTAAAACAGGTGGCAAAAAAGTCGACCCATGTTATTGCCCATTACCAATTGGGCAGTGCAGAATTCTGACCAGATAGTGTAACAGTGTTCCCCATTGCCTTTTGATTTTCCCACCACCCTTCTAATGAGGATCCGTTTATTTACTAAGTCCATGGTACATGATTAACGTACGTGTTTCTTCCACGGTCCTTCTCCGATATGTCACTGTATGCGCCACTTGTAGTTCGGTACTATATGGCTTTGTTTTCCGCATGCGCCAGAGTAGGACAACTCCCATAATCCCCAATGCCAAGAGACATCCAGCCACCACGGGCACCAGCACCCCCGAGAAACGCCCTTGTGGAAGATCCTGCTGACCCATAAGTTGCATCGTAGTATATTCTACAAAAAAAAAGTCAAAAGAGATGGGGCTTTAGGAGGAGTGGCAGAACTGCCCATTCTGAAAGAGGAATCCTAAGCAAATGTATATCTGTGATTGAGGGAACACACCAATACAAGTAAGGAAGTAATACTTAAAAAGTATGTGAGTAGACACAGCTGCATGAACAATATGCAATTACATCAAATGAAGTGACGTCATAAACCTAACATGCCTCTTGTTTTATGGGGAATGGGTCTTTTTCAAATCTATAGGTCTAAAGATCTATGGACTGACTTTGTGACTATTCTGACACTTACATAGATACAAGAGGCTAAAATAGAGTAAATAAGTACAATATCCAATTATTTTATTTCAAATAATTTTTATTGAGATTTTTATGTTTTTTGAAAGTGAGAGCAAAAGGAAAGGGATAACAGGGTACAAATGAGTGTATTCAATCCAACAATGAAATCTTGCTGCTTCAGTTGCTCGGCAGTCAAGATAAGTGCTCCCAGTTTATTCTTGTATATTATTATAGTGAGGATGCATTTAAGCAAAAGTATACAGTAATACTTATGTTTTTGGCAGGCTTATATGACTTTACACTGTTGATTCCACGTTTATATGAATAGATACTGTGGGTCATTTAATGCGAATGCTTTAATCAGTCAGTCAGTCAGTAATACCTTTATTTGGCCAAGATTAGCCATAAAAGATATACAAGCAGATTTTAAGATTCCAAATAAAACATACAGAGCATCCAGCAAACAATATTAAACCGTTCAATACCAAACAAGATCAGTTGAGGAAAAAATACAATCCAGTATCACAAAATTAAACTACTACTAAAAACCTGGCAGTAATGGCACATTCGGTCACTATATTATATGCAGGTCAAATAATGGTGACGTAAAACACTGCCCTCATCCAGAAGGCTAGCCTTCCATAGATTTCCTGCATCTCACTGCTGCTTTAAAAAATGAACTAACCCTGAAACATGTTGGGGCGGATTAGAAGCTGAAGGTAAAATAATGCTTTCCTACAATTTCGGTGCCCTGAGGATTTTATTATGAGTTTAAGATAGAACCGAAAGAAAGGGTTACAATTTTACAAAAAAAATAAAATGCATCAAAGTTTGGTTTGACAAACCATCACATGCGCAGGGCGGGCGGATCCTCCCAAAGAGCTGCAATCTTTCCAAAAACACAAAAGCCACCACGCCATTCCAGCCCTAAAACGAAAGAGGAGAGACTTCTCCCACTGTGTGAGATCTAGGGTCAGGTACAGCACGGGGTCAGCTGGTGCTAAAAACCTATAGTACTCTCTCACAGACATTTCTACTCAGTTCATTACACAGCCTCTGTGTTTGGCAATGCTCAAAAAAATGTAGCTTGACCAACTTATCGTCCCTTTTTAAATTGGGGGGGGGTCAATAAACATGGCAGACAAACCCATTGCATTTGAAGTTTCGAAGATATAGTCTATCCACCGAATTGAGAGTCCCTTGTCCTGACTGAGACAGTTGATGATAACATCTTTGAATAAACTGGCCTCAGGGTTGGTACAGACATTAATCCATAGCTGTCGTGGGGACAGTTTTACTTTATCTGAGATATACTGTAAGGTTAGCTCAGAGCGCATAATAAAATGTGAGCTGGAGGGGGGAAGATGAAGTAACCGCCGACAAATTTGCTTTTCCTCGGCTTGGAGGGAGCTGGCATCGTGGTGTCCCCAAACCCCTGCTCCATACAGAGTGGCGGAAACACACTGGAGGTTGTATATGTTTAAAGGGGGGAAATGGTCCCTTTTCCTAAGGACCCAGTGAGATTGACTACTGCTCTAGCCGCCCTACTAAGCTTTAGGCATGAACTATTAAGCTCGTTGCTAAGATCCCGTAGAGCTAAAAGTGATCCCTAAATAGCTGAAGTAGCTCACGCTACCAAGCGAAGGACCATTTATTATATGCTTAGGTATATTTTTCCTACCTGGCCCACATGCCATAATATGTGACCTCCCAAGATCTGTCACCAATCTAGGCTGCTCTTAAAGAAACAATGCGCTCAACTAGCGCCCGAAGTGCTTTCGGGTTCCGTGCCACTAATAGCGCAACTTCGGCATATATTAAGGCGGGTGCCTGTTTATGAGCAATCTTAGGAATATCATTAGAGGCTTTGATCAAAGAGGGGCACAGTCCATTTATATAAATAATAAAGAGTAACGGGGTCAAAATGAATCCTTGCCACACCCCTCAAGTAAAGAGGGAAATCATCAGATGTTTCACCTGCCAGGGCAAAACGTACCTTCACAGCTAGATTTCCATGCAAAACGTACAAAAAGTTCACTAATGCTGTCTCCACCCCAAAATCCGATAACATCAGCCACACCTTGGTATTACAAGTGCCATAGCTGCATCACCACCATTTCTGTTGCACAGAATCAGGTGAAAACGGAGTGGTGCCATTCCGCATTTTGCACAGAAGAGTGTGCCTATGCATTCTTTTGTTGTCGCTGAAGAGGCCTGTCTGGGAGTTCGATATACTAGTAATACAGCCATGCTTCCATGTTTGTCACATACATCCGTTGTCGTTACAGTGACTTACGGAGAGGAGAACATCAAAAGGTGAAAATTCTTGGTGGAAAAGAATGAGCTATGAAATGAGAGCACAGCTGAATTTCTAAACACAGAACCCCTTTGGCAAGAGCACAGTCGGCCTAACACTCTCGCACTGTGTAGGTGATGTAAGGACTGACAGGAGAGAACGTGTACTCACGATGGACACTGTACTTTAAGTTCGTGAGAAAGATCCGTGCAGAATATGTTTTTTGAAAAAGGCCCTTACAAATCCAAGAGGCATGATGAAGGTATATTGTTGAAGTTGAGTAAATGCAGAAAGTGTGTCAGAAACGCTCATCGCCACGTGTAGCATATCAATGTGATAATGAGAAGGACCCATAATTAAAATGGGTAAATATGTATATTTCTTACATAGCTCCATCCACACATGTCCAATTACCAACTGCCTCTCTGTTTCTGAAAACCTGAGAAGCTCATACAATAATCACACGGGCATTCTGAGGTGCATTCTTAATTCCCACTACAATAGACCGTTTAACCACGATACCGCAGTTACATTGTTCCATTTGTGATCCATTTGTGATCAAATTAGATTTTGGTGAGGTTGGTTTATCAAGCAATTCTTCTGCATGACATGTAACTTGTGACTGAGTGTGTGTTTCTGATTTACTTTGCAGATAGGATGACATTTTAATTTATTATGCATGGCTTGTTTTGTTAAGGAAGTGCTTGGTGTTTGGATGCCTTAGCCTCTGTTTAAGGCCCAGTACTTTTCAGTAATCACCCTTGGAAATTCATGTGGTTTGCATTGCTGTCAAAATTAAAAGTTGGATTTTTTTTGTTCACAAAGTAAAGATCTGTGCGTATATACATTGTATTTCAAGATGCAGCACAAATACTGGCCTTTTGTCAAAAGTATCCACTGTGAAACATTTTGCTGTGTATGCTGTTTAAGTTCACAGCTGACCTAGTAAACATCATCTTCTGATTCCTTTTCTTTATTCTCTTCTGTGAAGATACAGCTTAACTCAGCAGAGGCACTCTGTTCAGCAATGATGCCCAAACATTACCATCACTTTCCTTAACAAAAGCCAGACATTTTGAAGATGTATTTTAGTGTGTGTGAGGATTTGGGTGCAATATATGTTATGGCTGTGCAACCTTACACTATAATACAATCACAAAAACTGTCTTGGTTCCAGTCAAGCTCATTGCCAAAACCTTTAGCTCAATCCTGGGTAGCTGTGGCTTTGAGCAGGAAGGCTTAAACAAAGGAACTAGTGTAAAACAAGCACCAAACAATGAAATAAGAAAGTCACATAACAACAAAGAAATCCGACACCAATTTATAAAAATAGATTATATTTTTATCAATTTTTAGAGACCAAGACGAGCAAAATCCATCAAAGGTTTCCGGAGATATAGATTTTTAAAGAAAACGTAAATCTCATTTCTCTTAATCACAACTGCAAACAAGCATTGGGAACTATAAAGTTGTGTTCGGCTACTCTAGTCCAACCAGTATGACCAAATTCGGCAGGGAGAAGGTCAGGGTGGCACTAAGGAGTATTTGGAGAGTTACCTCATCACCAAAGCGTTCTCCAGTCCAGTTCTGAACTTTACACCACGACCATCATAGACTTTAATGGAGTGGTCCTGATGCTGAGGATACAGGTGATGGAGGATGCTCTGGCTGCGTGTCGGTCGACGTGGTTGTCCTTGCAGTTACTCCTTGGTCCACGGGTTAGGTGGGGCGACTTTGGTCATAAAGGTCGGTGTCCCTCAAAGGTCTCTTTGAGCCAGTAGAAGGCCAGCTGTTGTTGAGCTACCGGTCTCCAGTCACAGCGGGTCCAGCGGTATCCTTTGTTGGAGGCTAGTGTGATCTTGGGTGACCAATTTGAACTCAGATGACACTCCCGACTCTGGCAGACTCAGGTGCAACTTTTGGCCATCGAGGATTGGTCTCTTAGGGCGCCCAGCTGCAGTCGGCAGTGATTCTCCAAAAGTGGCTACTGACTAGCCAAGTTGAGCTATGTCAACTTTGATGGCCCTGATACTGGTTCCAGGGGGTCAGCCGACTGACCCCGGGAATCTCTTTTTTGGTCTGGGGCTTGGGAGCGACTTTTCTTCGAGCCAGGAGCCATGGCACAGTCCTACCTTCACTAGCCCAAGGTGCGGCAGGTGCAGTCCAGCGGATGCAGCCTCTCTTTGCAAGGTCCAGGGGTCAGCAGAGCAGTCCTTCTTCGGTCCCTTCTCCAGTTCCATAGTGATGTGAGGTTAGGGGTGCCAGGGGTGCCATATATATGCCCAGAAAGTGACCTGGGGGATTATGCAGTCACTAGTCAATGGGCTACTAGGTTTCTTCCCATCCTGTGATGACGTCTGGCTATGTGTGGCATCTAGCAATCCCAGGGTATACTATTCTTCCCACTCTCAAGATGGCTGAACCCTTCCATGGATGTTAGGAGCTCAGTACCCCACCCTACAGGTCGGGCTACCTGTGGACTACACACCCACAGGAAAACAGGTTTGGGCACTGGTCTCCCCTCTCTGTTTCCGCTGCCAGCCTGTATCCCTGAAGAAAGAGTAACCCCTCAGGAGTGTGACTGCCATCTGCCCACCAAAGGCGGCTGCACCTTTGAAGCTTGCCTTTTGAGGCAACATCCTGAGTGGCGTCCTGCAAGGGGGATGTAACACCTCCCTCTGTAGCAGGCTATCATTGTATCTAAGCCTGGGAGTCATTCACAATACTCCCCAGGAGGGCAGAAAGCTGTCTGGGGGCCAGCAACCGTGTGAGGCCACTGGACAAACTGGCTACAGAGTGGCAACTTTCTAAAAGTTGCTTTCCTTTAAGAGTGACATTAAATTCGACTTGGGCATCAAGTCGGGTTTAATGAATGATTATTTGATACCTTGAGGTAGCCATTTTAGTAGTCCCATTCAGAAGTTAGCCGGGCTGAGGGGTCAGCCGGTAACTCTGTGTTAGCCAATGGGGCTACTAACTTTTCCACAGCAAAACAAAAATTTGGAAGTGTTTCTGTGAGGACAGAGTAAAAGCATATGTCCTACTTAATAATATATAGCTCCCTGCCTTACGGTTTCAACGGCCTTCCTTAGAAGAGACTTGCATACGTTGTTAGAGAAGTGGGTTCTTTGCCATTGGATTAAATGGCAAAGTCGAACTAGCAGTTTAAAACTGCTCTCCTAGGCTGCAGTGGCAGGTTGGGAGCCATCTTGAACTTTACCCCACAAAGGGTGGCACAAGCACTGCTGCAGCCCTAGGGGGACACTCCATCTTACATGTCTTGGAAACTCTTAGTACCATATACTAGGGACTTATAAGTTAGTCAGCTTACGCCAATTCGGGGTAGCCAATTCATACATTTGTAAGGGGCTAGAACACTGGCACCGAGGTCTGGTTAGCAGGCCTCAGTGCACTCTCAGAGTCGAAAAAACAGCAGCATCAGTCAAAAACTTTGATGTGATCATGCAAAAAGAAGCATTTCCTTACATAAGTATTTATTTTATTGTAGATTATGTACAGTGTGTAGTTCTATTTCAATTTTGTAACTTTAAGACATACAGTAAGTGAAATGTGGGCTCTCTGGTACCTGACATCAGTGCCTCTGGCAGTATTAAGCATCTGCTGACTCTCCGTCGTATTGCCAGATAATGAGATCATGTTAAACATCACACTCAAGGCTTCCTTGTGACTCAACACCCTGAGTCTGACATCAGCCTGTGACATTACTCCAGGTAACTGACTGACAACTGACTCTCAAAGAACCCAGTCTCTCCTTGTAAAATAGAAACTGATTTATCAAAATCAGAACTCTATGTTTGGAAAGATTATATTAAACAAAATGTAGTACAGAATTCACTTTAGCCTCTTCAAAGAGACCTTATCTGAGAGATGCTGCAGGTAGACATCGTGCTGTTTCTTGCTATCAGTTGCACCCTCAGGGCAGCAGTGAGTGTGGCTGACACTGACCGGTCGCATTTACTATTCTAACTCCAGTCCTAGAATATTTGGGCAAAGTGCACCTCTACCCCCAAATCATCAAGGAGGCTTATGTAGTACTCCAACTCTACAGTTTGAATATTTAGGGAAAAGTTGAAAATTCAAAATGCATTTCACAAAGGAGTTGAAAAGGAGACATTCTGCATTGCAGAAAGCACTGCCCTGAGTACGATGCTCAAGGAAAAATCTAGGAATAGCATAAGAGATGCAGCCCATTCGTCTGTGGGATCTAGGATGCTATTGTGTTGCTGTGATAAATGATTAACAAAGGTGTGGTTTGTCAGCTTTTCTTGATAATTTATGCTTATTGCAAATGTTTTTAATTAATCAATTTCAATAAGGACATTGCAGTATTGAGGTATGATAGGGTGTAAACATCTATAGCAACACTGCACTTTAAACTCATAAGCAGCCTAGGACCAGCCTTTTAAGGTTTCATTACCCCACTCTAGAAAGTGAACTTTTGTGCCTTTCTGCTTACTCACCGTTTTCAGGGAGCAACACTGTCAGGTCAGCCGATGCCTTGTCTGCAGGGTGTAGGTGATGAGATGCCCTGTTCACGGCTTCGATGCTGAATCGATACTCTATGCCAGGCTTCAGGCTCCCTACAGTCACTGGGCCCTGTGACAGTCCAGTCCACCCAGGATAATAGGTGAGGTTGGCACAGGGATGCCAGGTTGTTGTGTTGCCCCTCGAGTGACATGAACAGTCAATCTGGAAGATCCCGCCCTGCCACTGATCCCAAGTCCGGGGTGGATCCCAGGTAAGGATCGCCCATGTACCGTTAATGGTGAAAGCAGCATTTTCCGGTGCAGATGGAGGTTCTAAAAGGAAGGGAACATAACTTTAATGTAAAATAAGAAATGCCTGTTGTACTTTGATGGCATCACAGCTGAACAAGAGCACTGTTCCACAGTGGTGACATTACTGATAAATCAAAGTACATTAATAAACCTTAGCGACTGTCACACAGAGATGATGTAATATATTATCTTTACAAAAACCCAATAAAAAGTATTTACCCCAAAAAATTATGTAACATATTAAACCACAGAAAACGGTCACACTTTGATGACGTCACTGTTAAACCACTGCAGACTGTCCAAAAGAGATGACATAAATGTTAAACTAGAGAAAGCTGTTTCATAGCGTTGATGTGATTGTTAAATTAATGCATATTGTCCTGGATGGATAGTGAGCAATAGAGGCAAATAACCTATGGTTACCATTGATGACGTAAGTACAAAGCTAACTCCCAAAAAACACTGAATGCTTTCAATTTAATTCTAGACTGGTGATTGTCTCTCCGTCACTCCTTGAACCCTAACAATGTTTGACTTACAAGGACCATCTGCCACTAGAGCATTTCGGGTCCAATGATAAAGCCCCAAAAAAGTAGGTTGAAAGGTGCATGCAGTGGCATAGCTAGACCTTGTGCCGCCCATGGAGGACCCTTTGTCTGCCGCCCGCAGCGGCTGCATGTAAGAGCCTGAGGGGAGTCTGCCGATCTCAAAACTCGTGCCGCCCGGGGGGACCTCCCCCATTCCACTTGCTACGCCACTGGATGCATGTTTGCCGTGGTTGCATGATGCTTGGTCACTAAATATATTTTGCATTATTTGAACATAGGTAATCATATTACGTATGATTTGAGTAATATATATGAGACCTACACTATCTGCAGTGTGTGAGTAAATGGAAGTGAGTCTTTTAGCTCATCCTAATTGTTGTGTTAAATGTGTGCCACCAGTGCACAGAGCTTATCACAGAAAGAACACCTGTTTTTACAATATGATACCTTCATGTATTATGTATCTTTTTCAATATGATTTTTCTATTTCCACAGATACCGCCTGGAAATAATTGTGCGGTTTGTATATTTGCGTTAATGAATGTATGCAATGTAGGAGCAACTGATGCAGTAATAGAACCACAAATAGGATTCAAGTGAATACCACATAGATCTCATTTTGTCCGGACGAAATGTGTGGCGCATATGAGCAGACAAAAATGGCTGAAATATTTAGACCAGCAGATCCGGGAGCTCTAAGACACTCCATGAGCATCCTCTTTTCATTTTTAACCTCGCCAAAGGAGAACATTTCACAAACATGTACAAGAAACACTGGTCCCACAGTTGAAAATGATACAATCAATACAACTGAACCAAATAGTGACTTTAATCATTAGTTACAGTAAATCATATATAAAGATTTTTTTTTTTAAAAAGGTTTACTTTCTGATGTTTCAGTGGGTGTGTAGTGAGAAATGTGCTCAGTGCTCTCATCAAAGTGATACACATGTGAACAAATTCAGTGATCAAAGTTATGTATCTTAAAAACAAGAACAACACGGCCCATTCATATATGATATAATCTATCTAGGATCCATAGTGGTAGTCGACGACATTTCAATCCCTCAAGAAGATGGGGAGACCATCATCAGGACGCATAAGATAAAGAGGAGCACGAAAGAAGGAGAACGAGAGCCGAAAGAGGGAGAACGAGGGCTGAAAGAACGAATAATAGACATAGTTCAGAAAGAATAGTGTTACAGTATGAGGTGTAAGCCTTTAATATAGAGTGTATACTCCCAGAGCGAAGTTCAAAAGCTTCTGTGGGGAAGAAAGGCGTCCGTACCTGAAATAAGAGGTCAGATTATGGATGGAAAGACAATTATAAAAAACATTACCTCTGATATCAGGGACTCAGCGGTATTTTCCACCTGTCACAAAGTGAAAACTTTGTTTATAAAAGTTCTTTATATATGATTTATTATAACCAATGATTAAAATAACCATTTTGCTAATCTGTATTGATTGTACTGTTTTCAACTGTGGGACAAGTGTTTCTTGTATATGTACATACCAAAGGTCCCCGGTGATCCTCGGGTTCCCTTGTTAACCGCAGTTCTGTTTGTGCAATCACTGGATTGCAAGGGTTCAATTATAAATCAATTTCCTCACATAGTGCATGGGTGTGTAAGATTGTACATTTTTTCCTCCCTTGTTTTGTGTGGGAGGTCCTCTAGAATATGTTCAATTTTACTCCTACATATTCAGAGGAATATATACAAAAGATGTTGAAAGGACCATCTTTGTTCTCTGAAAGTATAGATAACATATCCACAACATCTAGTGATCTTCCAGAGAAGTTGGAAAATGTAAAAAAAAAAATATACCCAACTTCAACTAATGATAAAAAATGATGATTGAATATCTTAAGGCTGACATTATACTGGCCGGTCTATAGGTTAAAAATACACCAAGCATCTTCACTCAGGATAAAAAATATAAGCAAGGCTTTAATCATATGGGGTCACTTGTTCCAGGCACTGGATGGTGCTTAGGATAGATAAAGCCTTAGAACATTCAAAGAAATTACTGGAAGAAATTTCTGAACTGGCAAGACAAGTAAATGAGTCAGACGTAATCGATGATGCTAAAGCTACTCTGACCAAAATAGAAAAACAGATATACGAGTTTACCCATATAGAACAAGACAAGAAGTCCGATAAAGTAAGAAAAAATATGCAATTCTATAAGGTAGAAAGGGCCTTTCCTTACCTTACAGATGATTATTACACTAACAGATCTGCTGGGGCTATGGGTCCCAAAGAAACCCTGGGGACAATACAACAAGCAGAAGAAGTCTGTATCCTTCTCAGATACACCAGAAGATTCAGGAGACAACTCAGACCCTGGAGAAGGGACGAGAGGGACAGCCACTCAAGAAGGACAGGAATGTTTTTTCGGTAGAAGACAACCACAACCCAATTGGAGGGGAAGAGGGAGAGGCGGAAATCAGAAATGGCACAACATATCTAGGGAGAGAAAGACACAACAGAAGCATTATCAATGGGGCCCTCCCTAGGAATAATTGAACCCCAGCCAATTCCCATTTTAATTTATCTACACATAATTTGTTATCCACAGATGTTTCCCTACTCAGCTGTGGACTCTCACATGACCCTACGAAACGAGTAGACTTTCTAGATTTACCAACTGACTTATTGAAGTTTCTCAGAAAGATCAGACTGAGAGCTTTCTTTCAGGGAACAGAATCAAGTGGTTGCACAGATGGCACAGACTCCAACCTTCTTCTATATTTTTAAACCCGCCCAGTAGCACCCCCCTTGAAATCTTTGCTTTTGAGAAATATGTCTTAAAAGACATTCATGACCTAAAGCAAAGGAAAATCTTCACAACATACAACATTTCTCTAGATGACCGCAAGACTATTTATGATCTCAGAAACAATACACCTCTGATAATCAAACCATCTGACAAAGGGAGGCATAATATTACAGGATAAGGATACCTACAAGTCAGAAACACATTGCCAATTATCTAATAAGGATCCTTATGTAAGACTAAATAAGTATCCCACCAGTGATATCCAGGTAGAGATTCATCATCATCATCAAATAGCTTTATTCGACGTTTTCAGTCATAAAAGCACACAGTTATACACAAAACATTAGAAACAATAAAACACCATTAGATAATGCATAAAATACCATAAAAACGTTAATTACAATTTTAGTTCTTGACATTTCGTCAATATATGTCGAAAAGAACCTCACGCTAAACATACTATAAGTTTCGAGACCCAAAACATTTCCCTGACTTTAAAAACTACCATTATTAAAATATTTACCAAAATACAAGCTTTAGTAACAACCGGCTTTAAATTCATAGTAATCTTGTTTACCCCCACAGTAAAACTATACGATACACCCGTCCTGCCTATCAATTCAGTATCTTTTACTAAGCCTTCTAAAATCACACATCAAATTTTCGTTGCGAACAAGCCCTGATTATCCAAGCCCACCCCAGGAATTTAGCCATTGCTATGGTTATTGCTTCCTTTGTATCACTTCTTAATATTCTGACTGCTTGGTTCGCACCTCTTATTCCCAATAACTTGCATATAGGGCGCAGCCAGGCCCGGCGTGGGGCATGGTAACCTGCACATTCAAACAAAAAATGGCCCATTGTTTCCTTTTTAATCATACAAACTGGGCACAACTCACTATGTGCATTAGACCACTTGTTTGTGAAAACTCTTATAGGTAAAGTACCTATCCTGAACTGAAAATACAGTTTCCGCTCTAGGGGTTTAAGAATGCAGTCCCAATAATATTCAAACTTCGGCATTGGTTTATGCTCTAGAAAAATCCCGTTAGGGATGAGGAATCAAACCTGGCTTCCGTACAGTTAAGGACCTTTTCCCAGTATTTAGCCTTTAAAATCTTTTTGGGTGGGAAAACATTATTTTTCGGGTCCTCCCATAAATGGCTCATGCCAAGTTCCACCAGAGATCGTTTTAACTCCCTGAGCCATTTTATCTGGTGCTGCGTGTCTGCCTTAATTACGTCTAAAAATCCAGCTGCATAATCTGCTAGTTCTGGGGTGGACCACAGCCTGCGCCAATACAAAAGAGGGCGAATTTTTGCTAGATGTGCTATAGGCTTCCTCCCCAGATCATACAACAGTGGATATGTAGGTGTACTTTGCGGCAGTCGAGTAATGTGCCTAAAAAACTTGTTTTCGGAGATTGAGAGTTTAGATAAGTCCTCATATCCCCAGAGCTCAGCACCATACAATGCAGAGCCCATTACCTTCATATTATATATTTCTAGCACTGGACTTATTGGCTTGTGAAAGGAGGAATTGAATTCTCTTTGGAGTGCGCCTGTTAATTGCCGATGTTTTAGGGTTGAGATATCAAGTTGGTGCGCCCATTTTAACCCTTCCTGAATGATCACTCCCAAATAGGTAAATTCCTTGACTTGCTCTAGTAGGAGATTACTCATATTTATACCACCCCTAAAAACCCTATGCGGATTAAAAACCATCATCTTTGTCTTTGACACATTGACCTCCAAGCCACGCCTTGAGCAGAACTCCTCAAAGATGGTAAGTGCTCTTTTGAGTCTGCTTGGTGTCTTGGAAATGATCAATGTGTCATCCGCAAACATTAATATCGGCACTTTTACTCCTGCTAGAGTGGGGGCATCAGTTGGAGTCGCCAGCATGAAATCCACTATCCCGTCAATATATAGACTAAATAGTGTTGGGGCCATCACACAACCCTGCCGCACCCCCTTTCAACTGGGAAGGGTTCTGTGAGCTCTCCCTGCTTACCCCACCTAATCTTGGCAGAATTAGTCTCATGTAACCGGGCCACTAAGGTCAATAGGTCTAGGGGTAGGCCCATCTCCTGCAGCACCTGCCAAAGTTTTCCACGCGGTACGAGGTCAAATGCCGATCGGAGGTCGACAAAGACCGCATACAGACTTCCTTTACCCAGCACAACTGTCTTCCAAAAAAGTAAGGTGAATCTAAATACCTGATCAATTGTGCTGGTGGAGGATCTAAATCCAGCTTGAAAAGAGGATAAAATACTAAATTCATCAATCCAGCACTGTATTTTGTTTAGGACCAACCTACCCATAATTTTTTGAGCAGCATCTATCAAACTTATTGGTCTGTAATTACCTGGACGCGCTCTATCCCCTTTCTTAAAAACGGGAATAATTTCAGCCTCGGCCCAGGAAGTTGGAACAGCAGCACCCCGGGCTATAGAGTTTGTTAGCAGGTAAAAATACATACCCCAGCTCTCAATATCATAATGGAATACATCCCCCGGGATGCAGTCTGGGCCCGATGCCTTACCAATTTGGATAGCTTTGAGCACTTGCTTTACATCTTGCATAGTAAAATATATCTCCTTAAAAAAACATTTAGTAAAACTACAATCTGAGTCTCTCACTTCAACAGCATACTGGGGCTTAAAATAGTTAACCCACTCTTGCTGGGCAACATAATTCGAGGGTGCTGCAGCACGTCCCCACTGCCCCATTTGTAGACATCCCAGAACTGTTTAGTATTTCTCCCTGCACAAGCGACCCGGAGTTCCTCCCAACGACTGTTATCCCAGGTCTTTTTTGCCTTAGCTATTGCTATACGATAACTAGCTCTTGCTTCTTGAACTGACAACAAAGCACCCGCTTTTATGGCCCTACCTACTGCTACACGTGCCTCTTTACAGTTTTTATTATACCATTTATGAATTTTTTGGGTAGGTGCCTTACTAGCATTACCTCCCTTAATAAAATAAGATCGTAGATGGTTAAAAAAAATGGCATGTATATTGGTAGAATCATCGGGCGCCCCTGGTTCTCAGCACACACCCTCAACTTCTGGAGGGCACAAGCCAGCTCTTTACCAATGCTATCTAGTACATCAGGTAGCTTTGATATACTCGCCCACTTAAGGCGCCTCATATCGTTCGACTGAACAACCTCTGCGGTAGCATACATCACATTTGTTTTGTGCCCAGTCTTGGACTCTAATAGGTCCCAGTCCAAGCATAACGGATTGTGATCACTTTCCATTCTAACCTGAACCCGCATATCCTTTATCCTACCCCATAGCGTCAAACTTACCAACACATAATCTATCCTGCTACTGCTATATCCATTATCGTAGGTATTAGTTCCTGTTTTATCTGATGGCGTACGGCCATTTACAGCCCGTAGGCCCTTCTCTATACAAATGGTGTTAATTTGTATCACTACTTCAGTCCATCTTTTTATTGGTTCAAGCTCAAGTCTCGGTATATCCCACTTAATATCTTCCTCTTCCACGAAATTACCTTCCTCCCACAAAAGGGGCTCAAACGTCACATTCAGGTCTCCCCTATCACAATATTCGAAGTCATTCTACTATCCTCTAAAATGGTATCTAGGGCGGTAAGAACACCTGACCTTTTCCCCTGGTACCACGTATATAAATGTTAAATAAATTCAATATTACCTTTTTCCCTCTAGACAGTTGCACCCACTGGATATCCTTATTAACTGTCGGTATATCTTTTACATCCAGTCCTAGGTTCTGCTTTACCCATATTATCAGACCCCCAGACGGTCTCCCTTTTGTCCTTTTGATGCTGGGATAAAGGAATTTAAATAACCTAAACAAAAAAGAGGGCTTTCTGCCCAAGTCTCCTGAAAGAGGCAGATATCGAAAGCTTCAATAAAACTATGCCAATCTGGGCAACCCAGTTTGGATCCTAGTCCTGCAATATTCCAGGATAGTAATGTTCCCTTCAAATCCACAACCTGGGGTTTACCGCACAATGTTTGATCCTTACCCATCATATTCGTGTCCTGTTCATTGGATGCCCTATCCAGGAGATCTAAGTCATCCTTTGATAAATAAACTGGTTGTGGCATACTCTCTATTATCTCCCCTAGATTTATGGGTTCTGGGTGCAGCCATTCTACTCTTGAGGGATTTATTAAAGGGTAGACCTTGTCAATAAGAGTTTGAACGGGCTGTGGTTGTCAGTCGCACGCGTCCAAGCCGGAAAGGGGGGCAAATCTATTCACACATCCAGGGTTATAGACCCTGGGTAAACAACTAGAATCTCCCCAAGCCTGTGCCCTTGGACTCAAACGTAACTGTAATGGTCCCAACACTTTAGGGAATAATGGCCTATAAAAAAAGGCCAAGGGTAGAACTATGATCTTAGTTACAAAGTTGTTAGAAAAACTACCCAACGACTCCAGTAGGTGTTTGACAATAAATTCATTATTAAAATTTAATACCACACAATCCCCATCAAGTTCTTTCCCCATTGTCCCTATCCAGGTAACTCTCCTTGCCATAATAAGATGGTTTTTGTCTATCCTATCCCAAGCGCCAGCCCCCTCAGACTCTGATCCAGCCAAAACATAGCTTTATGCATCAATTGGACAGTTGATTCAACTTGGCCCTCCCTTAGTGATGGCACATTTCCCAGCACCACTACCAGAGGGGCAGCTGCCGGAGGCAATTGTAATGGCCTACTCCATTTCTCCATACCTTTCCCATCTCTAAATACCACAGCCGTCTTCCTGATTACGCCCGTAGAGCCTATCCTAGATGGTAATATACCTAACCCTGTCAGGTCATTTCCAACATTAGCAACCAATGAAACATGATTATTTGCCTCTACCCTATTATTGTTTTTATTGGGCCCAGTTGGGCTCATAAGGTCTTGTGCAAATTCTCCTGAGGTACCCCCAGGGAGGTAGGTTCCATGCTCTTAGCTCGATTGGTATCATGTGCTGGTACCCAACTTATAACAACAGGTCCAGGGCCCTCCCCTGGGACCTCTTTTCAGACAATATAGGATTAACAACAGGTATCACTTCGACACCGTTGCTCATCTTTTCAGACAATATAGGATTAGGATTAGGTTTAGAAACAAGTATCCTTTCAATACTCTCTAGATTACTAATTAGGGGTAGGGAGGCTTACTGTTAGTTATATGAGCTTCTAGAATCCGAAAATTAGTTTTTGATTGCAACTCAAGACCCTTAAGCCTATCTTCAATATAAACCAATCTCATAGTAAGCGGATTTAATATAGTTAGTATCAAAGCTTCTAGCCTCTGCCATGTGGCTTCATCCTGAGATAGGCTTACAGTAGGAGGGGTATCGACATTTCGAATTTTTGCCTGTTCTACTACACCTTTACCTTTACTTAAACCTTCCCTTCCCTTTTTGGACTGTTTCGCAATTTTAGCAGGGTTTGGTCTTTGTGGGCCCTCCCCCTCTTCCTTTTCACCACAGAGATGGGAATTGGGTCAGACACGGGAGCTATATCAGGAACAACTGTTATAGGTGGCTTCAATACCTTATTAAGAGAGCATTCTAGATTACATATCGGATTTACCTCCAGTACAGCACTACTTGGGTTACATAAGCTATTAGTTAGCGACCCAGTTACCGGGAGAGGGCCACAATCGAGGGATCCTACACCATCTATATCAAAATCTAAAACCCCGTAGTGGGCCCTTTACTTATAGGTTCCAGGGATAGACGCCGCTCCGCCATGACAATCTCGTGTTCAAGGACAGAAGTAGCTCTTAATAAAAATGTATCCAATGTTCCTGCAATAGACCCACTTCCAGTAACCCCGGCAACCTGAGCCCCTTTCCCCTCCCATCACGTCTATTCATTATACAATATGAATACTTTATCAGTAACCCCCAATAGAAAACCCTATCCTCTAACACCTAAACACAGAATGAACCACAAACCCTTTTGCAACCAAATTTCAGGGACGTGGCCCAGTCCAGTCTCTTCCGGTCTTTGACGGGCGTAGACGGGCCCGTCTTGGCCCGGTCTTCGCCCGGGCACGCCCGCGTGCGTCCGCGTTGCGGGACCGCTGTGTGCAGTTTAAAGCCCCTCCAGGGACCAGCGAAAAAGTGCAAAGTGCGTGGTAGGGCCAAGGGGCCGGTAGCAGCAACCAGAACAGGGAACTCAGTTCAGCGGTCTCCGCGCTGCGGGACCGCTGTGTGCAGTTTAAAGCCCCTCCAGGGACCAGCGAAAAAGTGCAAAGTGCGTGGTAGGGCCAAGGGGCCGGTAGCAGCAACCAGAACAGGGAACTCAGTTCAGCGGTCTCCGCGCTGCGGGACCGCTGTGTGCAGTTTAAAGCCCCTCCAGGGACCAGCGAAAAAGTGCAAAGTGCGTGGTAGGGCCAAGGGGCCGGTAGCAGCAACCAGAACAGGGAACTCAGTTCAGCGGTCTCCGCGCTGCGGGACCGCTGTGTGCAGTTTAAAGCCCCTCCAGGGACCAGCGAAAAGTGCAAAGTGCGTGGTAGGGCCAAGGGGCCGGTAGCAGCAACCAGAACAGGGAACTCAGTTCAGCGGTCTCCGCGCTGCGGGACCGCTGTGTGCAGTTTAAAGCCCCTCCAGGGACCAGCGAAAAGTGCAAAGTGCGTGGTAGGGCCAAGGGGCCGGTAGCAGCAACCAGAACAGGGAACTCAGTTCAGCGGTCTCACGCGCTGCGGGACCGCTGTGTGCAGTTTAAAGCCCCTCCAGGGACCAGCGAAAAAGTGCAAAGTGCGTGGTAGGGCCAAGGGGCCGGTAGCAGCAACCAGAACAGGGAACTCAGTTCAGCGGTCTCCGCGCTGCGGGACCGCTGTGTGCAGTTTAAAGCCCCTCCAGGGACCAGCGAAAAAGTGCAAAGTGCGTGGTAGGGCCAAGGGGCCGGTAGCAGCAACCAGAACAGGGAACTCAGTTCAGCGGTAATATACTTTCTAGGTGGCAATAGCCTTCATTTCCGCTTTGGATTCTTCAAGCACGGGGCAATGCCATCCCTTCCATCCTTTATCAATAGCTTGCTCTGCTGCTTGAGTGCCTTCCTCGGCGGACTCCATGGCTTTGGTGTTGTAACCCAACTCTGTGTGCTGGCTTGCAGAGCCCAATGATGGTAGAGATTCTTAAACTCAGACAATGGCTAAAGAAGAGGGGACCTTCAGGCAAAATGAATTTCTTTTCCTGAATATAAAGAACCCTAGTTACACTGTGATTTACACCTTGCCCAAAGTGAACAAAAACCCATCCAGTCACCTGGGCAGACCCATTATATCTGGGTATGGTTCTATACTGGAACCCATAGGACAATATATAGATTAATTTATAAAACCTTTTACACCCTTGACACCTCGTTCCTTGACACCTTGTTACATATGGGACAGTATGGATTTCATTAATCTAATTGAAAAGATGTCTTTCTCACAGTCAGAATGTCTGTTAGTAACCATGGACATTGAGTCTCTATACACCAAGGTGCACAGACATAATATCGAGTTTTTTTTTTCGACCTACAGAAATATTGAGTTTTAAATATCGTAGGGACAGAATATCGACATCAAGAATATCGGTGACCAGAATATCGACCAGAAGGTAAGAAATATCGTTTTAGTTAATATCGAAGTTAGTAATATCGTTAGCTAAAATATCGTTGTTAATAATATCGATGTTTATGTTAGTGTTATGTATCTTAGTATGTATTTTATATGTATGTGTTCCACATTGTTTGTTATGTTTTGTATTTTTTTTTAAATATATGTATTAAATGTTTAGAAGTTAGTAATATTTTTTTTAAGTAAATGTTGCGTTTTAGTCCTGTAGCGGGTTGTGGGTTTATAGGGGAATAGGGTGGGAAGTAATTTAATTATAGTAAATTAAATTATAATTTTTAGAAATTATGATTTATTTTTAATTAAATTTTGCATTTTAGTTCCGTAGCGGGTTGTGGGTTTATAGGGGAATAGGGTGGGAAGTAATTTAATTGTAATTAAGTAATTATTCATTTTTATTTATTGGTATTGATAATTAATTTATTGTTAATTAATTATTAATTGGTAATTCATTTTTATTAATTTATTATTTGATAATTATATTAATTGTGTTAATTTTTATGCGGAGTGGGTTGTGGGTTTATAGGTGAATAGGGGAAGTAATTTAATGTTATTCAAGTAATTTTTAATTTTAATTTATTGGTATTTATAATTAAATTATTGTTAATTTATTATTAATTCATTATTTAATTAAAAAAATTATTTAATTGATAAGTATGTAATTTTTCACCCCTACGCTACCCAACACTTTTCCTACTGTTGCATTCTCTGGAGTGGGAATAGTAATTTTTACCCCTACGCTATCCAACAGTTTCCCTACTGTTGCACTCACTGGAGTGGGAATAGTTATTTTTACCACTACGCTATCCAACACTTTCCCTACTGTTGCACTCACTGGAGTGGGAATAGTAATTTTTACCCCTACGCTATCCAACATTTTCCCTACTGTTGTACTCACTGGAGTGGGAATAGTAATTTTAACCCTTTCGCTATCCAACACTTTCCCTACTGTTGCACTCTCTGGAGTGGGAATAGTAATTTTAACCCTTTCGCTATCCAACACTTTCCCTACTGTTGCACTCTCTGGAGTTGGAATAGTAATTTTTACCCCTACGCTATCCAACACTTTCCCTACAGTTGCACTCACTGGAGTGGGAATAGTAATTTTTACCCCTACGCTATCCAACACTTTCCCTACTGTTGCACTCTCTGGAGTGGGAATAGTAATTTTTACCCCTACGCTATCCAACACTTTCCCTACTGTTGCACTCTCTGTAGTTGGAATAGTAATTTTTACCCCTACGCTATTCAACACTTTCCCTACTGTTGCACTCTCTGGAGTGGGAATAGTAATTTTTAACCCTACGCTATCCAGCACTTTCCCTACTGTTGCACTCTCTGGAGTGGGAATAGTAATTTTTTTTTTTATAACAGATTTTATTGATTTTCCATAGCACCAGTTGGGCAGGCCCCAAAAAACAACATATAGACACATTGCAAATTGTAAAGATTGCAGGCGCTGGATAATTTCCCCCCAGGAGGTCTGCAGAACATCAGACCAAACAACCCACCCCTCCCCCCTCCCCCACACCCTGCACCACACGTCCCTTAAGAAACAAACTGTACTAATACAGCGGAGAAGTTTGATTCCCCATACATGGCGAGCTATCACATTAAACTGGCGAGCCATTTACTACCAGTCTTTCGAGAGGGTCCTGATTTGTTGATTGCATGAGGGGAGACAGGTCAATACCCCGGTATTTTGCCCACTTAGCCCAGATCTTCCCGTGTTTTTGTGGGCAGCCCCTTGCCTGGAACACCGCCACCTCGGCCGACATACATTTATCTAGAGCTGTTTTCCATGCCGCTACCCCGGGGGGAGAGGAAGCCTTCCATTGCTGTGCAATGTCCCGTTTAGCTAACGTGAGGCCCAGGAATAGGAGGTGTCTCTTATATCTGTTCCCCCCTATATCTTCTGTGCAATGCAGGAGTGTCAGCCTAGGGTCCGCCGGGATGTCCCAGGCCAGTACTTGTCCCAAGCAGGATAGCACACCCGACCAGAAGTGCTGCAGTGCCCCACAGCGTCCCGCTTCAGCCCCCGACATCGCCATTGCCATCCCGGACGGATACAAGATCACCCGCAGGGACCGCACCAACGGAGTCGGAGGAGGCATCGCCATCGTCCACAGGAACACCCTCAGAGTCTCAACCAACACCGACAACACCCTCAGCACCGCCGAACACATGCACTTCCAGATCCACACCGATCCCAACACCACCCTCAGAGGAACCCTCATCTACAGACCCCCCGGACCCCGACCACAGTTCAGCGATTCCATCGCTGACTTCGTCAGCACACACGCCATCCTCCTCGGGGACCTGAACTTCCACCTCGAGAACAACAAGGACACCAACTCCACCACCCTGATCGACAACCTCGCCACCCTCGGACTCAGACAGCTCGTGACTACACCCACCCACGCCGCCGGCCACACGCTCAACTCCATCTTTTCCGCAAGCCCACATGTCTCCTTCAACCACACCTCCGAACCCCACTGGACTGACCACCACTGCATCCACTTCACCTACAGGAAGCCCACCACGCACCACCGCACCGAACAAATGCCTCGCCGCTGCTGGAGCAGAGTCACGGAAGACCAGCTAACCACAACCCTCGCCCTGAGCCCACCTGCCGAACCCTCCGACCCCGACACCGCCGCCCGCAACCTCAGACAGTGGATCGACGACTGCGCCAACACCCTCGCCCCGCTCAAGAATCCGCCCAACAGCCACACCAGCAAGAAAGCCACCTGGTTCACCGAAGACCTCCAGGCCTCCAAACGAACATGCCGAAAACTGGAGAAGATCTGGCTCCACGAACGGACAGCGGACAGCTACGCCGCCCATAAGAGCGCCATCCGCAGTCACCATCACCTCATCAGATCCGCCAAAAGGGCCTCACTCAAAGACCGCCTAGACAACAACGCACACAACAGCAAAGAGCTCTTCAACATCGTGGAAGGAACTCTCCAACCCCAGCTCCAACACCAACGACATCCAGCCGTCGCGAGACCTGTGCGACTCACTGGCCACCTTCTTCCACCGCAAAATCGCCGACATCCACGACAGCTTCAACACCACGACCGCCCCGGCAACCACCGAGACCACTGCCCCCACAACCACCAACCGCCTGCTCTCCTGGACCAACATCAACGACGAGGACACCAGCGAGATCATGAACACCATCCACTCCGGTTCACCGCTAGACCCGTGCCCTCACCACATCTTCAACAAAGCCAGTACAGCCATCGCGCCCCATCTCCGGAAAATAATCAACATCTCCTTCGAGACAGCAACCTTCCCGGAAAGCTGGAAGCACGCCGAGATCACCGCCTTACTCAAGAAACCCAAGGCAGACCCCAAGGACCTCAAGAACTTCCGACCCATCTCTCTGCTCCCGTTCCCCGCGAAGGTCACCGAGAAAATCGTCAACAAACAACTGACCCGCTACCTCGAGGAGAACAACATCCTGGACCCTTCCCAGTCCGGCTTCCGCAGCAACCACAGCACCGAAACCGCCCTCATCGCCGCCACCGATGACATCAGGACCCTGCTAGACAACGGAGAAACAGCAGCCCTCATCCTCCTGGACCTATCAGCCGCCTTCGACACGGTCTGCCACCACACACTACGAACACGCCTTCACGACGCCGGGATCCAAGAGAAGGCCCTGGACTGGACCACATCCTTCCTTTCCGGCAGAACACAAAGCGTCCGCCTCGCTCCCTTCCGATCCAAGGCCACCAAGATCATCTGCGGCGTACCCCAAGGCTCCTCCCTCAGCCCAACGCTGTTCAACATCTACATGGCACCCTCGCCCACGTCGCCCGACAGCACAACCTCAACATCATCTCCTACGCCGACGACACCCAGCTGATGCTCTCCCTCACCAAAGACCCTCACACCGCCAAAGCCCACCTCCACGAAGGAATGAAGGCCGTCGCCGAATGGATGAGGACCAGCCGCCTGAAGCTGAACTCGGACAAGACGGAGGTCCTCATCCTTGGTTCCAACCCTTCAGCCTGGGACGACTCCTGGTGGCCAACATCACTGGGAACAGCCCCGCCACCCACCGACCACGTACGCAACCTAGGGGTCATCCTCGACCCCACCCTCTCCATGACTAAGCAGGTCAACGCCGTTTCCTCATCCTGCTTCAACATCCTCCGAATGCTCCGCAGGATCTTCAAGTGGATCCCCACCGAAACAAGAAAAACAGTCACCCAGGCCCTCGTCACCAGCAGGCTGGACTACGGAAACGCCCTCTACGCAGGAACGACGGCTAAGTTCCTGAGACGGCTGCAACGCATCCAGAACGCCTCTGCACGTCTTATCCTCGACATCCCCCGATGCAGCCACATCACACCCCACCTGAGAGACCTGCACTGGCTCCCTGTCAACAAGAGGATAACCTTCAAGCTCCTCACCCACGCACACAAAGCACTCCACAACTCCGGACCAGCCTTCCTCAACAGACGACTCAGCTTCTACACCCCCACCCGCCAGCTCCGCTCGACCAGCCTCGCCCTCGCCACAGTCCCCCGCATCCGGAAAACGACCGCCGGCGGCAGATCCTTCTCCCACCTCGCCGCCAAGACCTGGAACACCCTCCCCACCAACCTCCGACAGACCCAAGACCTACTGGCCTTCAGAAGACTCCTCAAGACCTGGCTCTTCGATCAGTAGCAGCACCACCCCCCTCTTCCCCCAGCGCCTTGAGACCCTCGCGGGTATGTAGTGCGCTTTATAAGTGACATGATTGATTGATTGATTGACAGCTCCAAACAGAGTGGAGAAATGACCCATCCTCCGAGGTACAGCGGAGGCACGAGGGGGATTGAATGGCCCCCATCCTCCAAAGGCGCAGGCGAGTATAATAAATCCTGTGGAGGTATTTGAACTGGATCAGCCGGTACCTTGTGGAGACAGCCGAGTACCTGGGGCTAGCCAGGGCCTCCGTCCAATCATCATCTGTCAGAGCCGGCACGTCCGCCTCCCATGCCGCCCGGGTCCGATGTAGGGTGGTTTTGGAGTGTGTAGTGAGTGTTTGATAAATTTGACGGATTTTGTGTGCCCCTAGGTACCCCATTAATAGCCTACCCTCCATTGGGTGAAATTCTGGGAGCGACTGGAGGTTCCGTATCAGGGGAGACAGAGCATGACGGAGCTGTAGATACTTGTGGAACTGGGACTTGTGGAGATCAAACTCCACCTGTAACCTCTGGAAGGATTTAAGCGTGGGCCCCTGCATCACATCCCCGAGTGCCGAAATCCCTATGTCATCCCATCTACGAAACCCCATCAGAGACGAAACTGGCCGAAGGTGCGAACCCTGCCAGAGAGGAGTTGCGCCCGTCAGCAAGCCCCACCAACCCATGGACCTGGATACCTGTCTCCAAATCTGAAGCACCGTTCGACTGGCCGGGGGGAGCGTCTCTAAGGAAGAAGTGCTGTATAGCAGGTGAAGCAGCGGGTTTTCCGCCAGGAAGAGCCTTTGGAATAGTAATTTTAACCCCTACACTATCCAACACTTTCCCTACTGTTGCACTCTCTGGAGTGGGAATAGTAATTTTTACCCCTACGCTATCCAACACTTTCCCTACTGTTGCACTCATTGGAGTGGGAATAGTAATTTTTACCCCTACGCCATCCAACACTTTCCCTACTGTTGCACTCTCTGGAGTTGGAATAGTTATTTTAACCCCTACGCTATCCAACACTTTCCATACTGTTCCACTCTCTGGAGTTGGAATAGTTATTTTAACCCCTACGCTATCCAACACTTTCCCTACTGTTGTACTCACTGGAGTGGGAATAGTAATTTTTACCCCTGCGCTATCCAACACTTTCCCTACTGTTGCACTCACTGGAGTGGTAGTCGATATTTTGTCAGTGATTCATACACCAACATACCACAACAGGATAGGATCCAGGTTATCAGAAACCTACTCAAGATCAGACCCAAACCACATCGGGTCCCAACGGCCTTCATAACTGATTTACTCACACTGCCCTTAACAAATTTGTTTTTCAAATTCGGAAATTACTTTACATGCAAATAAAGGGGACATCTATGGGATCGACTTTCCCCCTGGATTTTGTAAACCTCTACATGGATAGTTTGGAATTCTCTGTCATTCTCACTGATTCCAGTCCATTCAGAGAACACATCAAAACATGAAAACGGGATATTGATGATATTTTCTTGATCTGGAAGGGTTCTCTGGGGGCATTGACACTCTTTCATACCTTGTTAAATCAAAACTGCAACGGCCTGACTTTTACTTTGGCAAGTAGTAACAAAGAGATCCTGTTTCTAGATGTGATTATCAAAGTAGATAATGACACTCTATACACTACACTCTACCGGAAACCATCTGAAAGAAATGCCTTGTTGCAATACTCAAACTTTCACCCTGTACATTGAAAGACTCTTTACATAGTCAGTTCCTAAAGATACGTAGAAATTGTCATCACAGATCTGACTTCTTTAGAGAAGCTGCCATGTTGGGTGAAAAACTCATCGTCAAGTGTTATCTTAAACGCCTTGTAAAACGCTGTCTGAAAAGGGCATGGTACTTTCCCAGGGAGATGTTACTCTAAAAACCAAGGGAGAAATGTCTGAAAAAGTATTCGTGTGACTACCTTCTCTCCAAATTCTAGCTTAGTGTCTAAAAGTATTATGAAGCATTGGAAGGTATTGGCTGCAGGGGATCTTGCTCTGGAACCTTCGATGTTCTCTTACAAAAGGGGTAAAAATCTGAAAGACCACTTAGTAGGGGCCGCACTCACACCAGAAAAATCGCCAGAAACCCATATTGATCATTGGGCACTACCCCGGTCACTGGACCCTTTAAATGTGGCCAGTATAGTGTGTGCCAGTTCTGTATAGAATCTAAATCAATTCAACATTACAACATTGAGATACCCCTGCACGAGCTTCCCATTGTAATACCTGTAATGTGATCTACTGTATAAAGTGCCCATGTGGTAAACTATATATTGGGCAAACCACCCAAAAAATCAGAAACTGTATCTGTCCACATCGGAGTCATATCTGCTGTAAGGTCCCCAATGCCACCCTGGTAGAATACTTTCTTGCTAAAGGTCATACAGAGAAGGACTTAAGATGGCAGGTGGTCAAGGTTATAAAATTACCTGAAAGGGGCCAATTTGGAGCAGCTACTCAATAAGGAGGAATTCAACTGGATCCCTTGAATGGACAGAATGAGAACCGGCCTGAACCGACAGGAAGAATGGACTAATTTGATTTGAGCAATCCCCAGTGTGTGACGATCAGCACCTTCACTATGGACCCTTCAATTATCCTCATACCAGTTCTGGATTTTCAACTTGACTGCCTCTGACTCCATTATTTTCTCTCCCTTGATTTTCCCTTGTATTTGATGATCTGTACTGATTACGCGGTTTAACCTGGCTGTTTTCTGCATTAATCATGTATACTATATTGCTGTTTTACACATGACCTCAACTGATTTATTTTGCCTGACAATACATCTGTTTCTAATCTGTTGGTCTAGCTATTTTTCCTATTCTTCTTTCCTGACACCTTTTCATTAGACAATTTGTGTTCTCCCAACATGGCAAACACTTATTCCCTTTTGCCTACTAGTCATTCTGTGCCCTCTCCTACTTTCCCATGGCATTCTGGGCCTCCCCACTGAGCATGTGCAGTGAGAGATGCTTCTCTATATAAGCGAGCACAGCTCCCTTGTCGGTATTTGCCCAACCTGAGTGCAGACCTACTGTCCATGGACCATTCTTTGCGAATCCCTTTTATTTTTCTGAGCGCTGTAAAGCACTATGTGCTTGCAAGTGCTGCGATACAGTGTGCATGATTTCAGTGCTCTGGCTTTCTTTCTCTCTTCCTGGAGAATACAATATGGACTTTTGGAGCCCACATTACCTCTGATATCAGGGAATTGACTGTCTTTCCCACCTGTTATAATTTTTCTTCTGGAAAATCTGAAATATATGGCCCTTTTCATTTTATACGTATTTTCATCACATTTCTTCCCTCAGGGCACTTGTATACCTTTTTACCTCCATTTTTATAATTGTCTTTTTCAGCCAAACTCTAGTGGGATGGACATACACAGTTACAATATTGTTACCTGTTCATTCGACCTACCAGGATTCAGGTAGAGCTAGTTCTCCCCACTTCCGCAATGTTTGTTTGTATTGGGCAGCCTACTGGCTTTATCTTGAACACGGACCTCTTATTTCAGGGACGGCTGCCTTTCTTCCCCACAGAAGCTTTTAATCTTCACTCTGTGAAATACACTGTATATTAAAGGCTTACATCTCACACCGTGACACTATTCTTTCTGAACTGTGTCTATTATTCTTTCTTTCAGCCCTTGTTCTCCTTGTTTCGGGCTCTTCTTTATCTTATGAGTCCTGCTGATGGTCCCCCCATTTTCTTGAGGGATTGAAACGTCGTCAACTACCACTATTATATATAAATAGGCCGTGTTGTTCTTGTTTTTAAAACACACAACTTTGATCACTGAATTTGTTCATGTGTGTATCACTTTGATGGGAGCACTGAGCACATTTCTCACTGCACACCCACTGTGTCGTCACAAAGTAAAAGTTTTTTTAATAAAAGTTCTTTATATATGATTTACTATAAATAATGATTAAAATAACTATTTGTTTTATTTGTATTGATTGTATTGTTTCAACTGTGGAACTCTTGTTTCTTGTACTTACCCAAGATCCCCGGTGATCCTCAGGTTCCCTTGTTAACTGCAACCCTATTTGAGAAACAGTCCTTTGTTTTGGCAATCATTGTTATCACCAAATCTAAACACGTTTCAGTAGAGGGCTATCTCTCTGGTGATTAGCTGTCCAAGAGTGATGACATCACTGTAAACCAAAGCAGACTGTCCCACAGTAATAATGTCACTGTTAAACCAGAGCAGACTGTTCCATAGTGGTGACTTTACTGTTAAAGCAGACCACACTGATAAACCAAGGCTCAGTGATGACACTGCTGCTGAAAAAGAACACACAATCTGACAATGATGGAACCACCAAAGCATTAGAGTACACATCTCATTGTGATGAAATCACTGCTGAATGAACGCATCAGTCAATCAGCAATGATGACACTGCTAAATAAGATCAGTCTGCCCCACCATGATGACTTCATTGCTGAACCAGAATATGCCATCTCATCATGACGGTGTAACAATACAGCTAGTGTACATAAGGCCACCATGAAGACATCCATGCTGAACCAAGCACTATGCTCTAGAGTATTGGGGTACCTCCTGAACTAAAGCAGTAGTTACACAATGTCACAAAACCAGAATACATCATCCCACAGTGATGACACCACTGCTACACCAGAGAATGATGCTCTACAATAAGAACATAATTACCAATAAAATAGCCCACTTTCCCACTAAGGAACACCTCAGCTAAAAATGTAAACAGAACTATGAAGACAATACGTCCATGCCGACCATGTCATATAGAGAAAATAACAGCTGAACCGCAGTTCACCATAACACAGAGATGACATCTCTGTTGAACCATTGACCTTCTTCTTGTAGTGGTGACATTCTCGCCCCATTAAAGCCCATCACCCAAGAATGGGTGCTTGTGTTCCGGTTCAGGGAGGACCTGGCCTGGCAGGTCGGACTGGACTGTTCCCATTAGAGCAGGGGCAAGCTAGATTTGCATATGGTTGGGTCCAAACTGAAATGGCATGGTATGCAAAATAACAGTCCACTGGGATGCAGCTTGAGTAATTACCAGAGGCTGAGATTAATTAAAGCATTCCATCTGTTAGACTTGCCCCCCTCTGCAGGGTCATTCACAAACTTTTTGACTTCACCCTTCTATTTTCTGAACCTGTTTTTGTTGGCTGTTAGGAATTTGTGCACTTTACCACTGCTAATCAGTGCAAAAGTGCTTGTGCTCTCTCCTTTAAACATGGTGAAACTGGCTTACACCCACTTGGCAAATTTAATTTTACTTGTAAGCCCCTAGTAAAGTTATATTACACATACCCAGGGCCTGAAAATTAAATGCTACTAGTGGTCCTGCAGCACTGATTGTGCCACCCGCTTAAGTTGCCCTTTAAAACATGTCTCAGGCCTGCCACTGCAGCCTGTCTGTGCAGTTTTAAACTGCCATTTCGACCTGGCAAAAGAAACCTTTTGCCAGGCCTAAACCTTCCTTTCTAATACATATAAACCACCTCTAGGGTAGGCCCTAAAAAGCCCATAGGGCATGGAGCAGTGTATTTAAAAAGTTGGACATATCATTTTAACTTTATTGTATCCTGGTAGTGAAAAACTCCTAAATTCGTTTTCCACTACTGCAAGGCCTACCTCTCTCATAAGATAACATTGGGTTGCCTTATTACATTGAATAAGTGCAAACTTTTGATTAGGAACAGGCGAACATTTCAGGTTTGGTGTCTGAAAAATTGTAACTAAAAGTCCTCTTAATGGTAAAGTCCGATTTTAAGTTACAATTTTGAAAATGCGACTTTTAGAAAGTTTGCATTTTTCTGGCTTACCATTTGGTGCCTGCAGCCTGTTCCTGGGTCACAAACCTGGGTGTAGTTGACAGTTGGACTTTGTTTATTCCTCCCAGACCGCCACACAATATAGGGATTAGGCGTGCCTGGATGGACTATCAATTGGCAGGGTGGGGGGTGGAACTAGACACTGCCCCACCTGCAACTGAATAGGCTGTGCCCTGCCTTCAAACAAAGGACTTGTTACCACTGCATTGTTCATGCATCCAGCTTGAAATCAGGGCAGGGGAGGCAGGAAACTTCAAGGACTTCAAAGAGAACTCTCTAGAAACTTCTCAGACTTCAAAGAAGGCCCCAGGTATAAAAACAGAACCCACATACCCACTCTTCAGTACACTGCTGGACCTGTGGATACTACAGAAGTAGGACTGCTGTGCTGCTTTGCTACTCTGTTGCTCTGTTGCTCTGCTGCCTGATACTCATGCTTGCTGAGAAGGAAGATGGACCTGCAACCTTTATCCCAGGCTGAAGTGACTCCAAGGGTCAGCCAGCCTGACCAATCACAACGCTGCATTGCAGCGTTGTGATTAGTCAATGAGCCTGACTGTGCTTCCTGTCCGAGACGGAGGAGAGCAGGAGCGTAGACGCGGGACCCGGCAGCAAGGTAAGTGTATTTTGTTTTATATTTTACATTGTGCCCTCTGCTGCACCCCCCTACCCCGCCCGCCTCACCACCCGCGAGCCGTGCCGGCCACCACTGAGTTTTGGGCTCTAACCGAACGCAAACTGGCCCGTTTCTCGCCAGGACCTTGTTGCTTGTGCCACTCACCGACGCAAAGTTCAGGTGAACCCGACTCTTCGCACTACAGCGACCGTCCACGGCGCCTGGCATCTCAAAATCTGCAGTTTGCTCTACAGCATTTATAGCCAGCCAACGCGAAGCTCCAGCAATGAACGTCGGCTACGCTCAACAGGATCTTTGCGCTACAGCGATGACCATCCGCAATGCCTGTACTGCTCTGCGTGCTACTCCGACGACCATCTGCAAAGCTCTTCTTGCTTCTCGCGGCCCCTTCCACCGGAAATGGAACTCTTCACGCCGGACTTTGATGGTAACTCTTTCAGTGGGACTAACATGGTCCCTGTATCAGGCCCACACTCCATCGTGGTTGACCTGAACTTGTTTTCACCTGGACTTGCATGACTAGATAACTGTGAGTGGCACTTTGTGCTTTTAGGCGCTATGCTGACATAAAACCTTTAAAATTGCATATCTCCGGTTCTACTGATTGGATTTTTGTTGTTTATGTGTCAAATGATGTATTAAATTTGGTCTATTTTTGTAAATTTGTGTGGGGTTTTTGTTGTGTTGTGTTTTCACTTTAGTACTGTTTGAAGAGCTTCATAAATACTTTACACATTGCCTCTAAGTTAAGCCTGACTGCTTTTGTGAAAAGCTACCAGAGGGTTGAGCATAGGTTAATTTGGGGTTTGTTTGCGTCTTACCCTGACAGAGATTGTGGTTGCTCCTTGAATAAGGGTTTCACCCCCCTCAACCAGTAACCAAATTTCCAGCACCATCCATCACTTTTTTATATACTTCAGTGTAATGCCTTAAGTGGGTTTGGTATGCCCAGACCCGGGCCCTGTGCACAATGTGCCACTGGAGCCAAGCTACATATGTCTGATGAGCCCTAATTAGGGCATAACCGGTGCTTGTGTTCCAGTTCAGGGAGGACCTGGCCTGGCAGTTCGGGCTGGACTGTTCCCATTGGAGCAGGGTCAAGGCAGACTTGCATATGGCTGGGTCTAAACTGAGGTGGCATTGTGTGCAAAATAGCAATGAACTGGGATGTGACTCAGAGTAAGTATTAGTGACTGCGATTAATTTGGCTATTTCATCCATCACTTTTTTGTGAACTATAGTATACCTAAAATTGAGCTATCACTAGTTTATTTGCTGCCTTTCAAAATGGCTTATTTAAGCCTCGCACTCATACAACGTAGTTCGACTTCCTACACTTTCATCGCAGCTATAGCAGCAAGCGGCTTTCCCTATCTTGCTTGTCTAACTCTGATGGGACAACATACGGCCCACTGTCAAGGGTGAAATAATTCTTCATTGCTGCTTCTTTGTGTGTTGTTAGTCTTTACACAATTGTCCTATTACAGGCATATATACGTTCAGACTTTCAAGGGTGCCCGCCTAGTGCAGCAATGTCCTTACACCGTCTGTTTTTGAAGAGGAAAACACAATTCTTTTTTACTTCATTGTGTTGCCAGTTTTGTCCACGTCACTGTTTCTCTTTGACACATACCTGCCTTTTCAACACATTTTTTCTGCATCCCAAGTTTCCTGTTCTTGGTAAAGGACCTGGCAAACTGTTGTCCATCCAAACGTAAGCAGCACCTTGAGCCTGATTCTGCAGGCACAATGTGACAGTGGATTGATTGGTCAGTCCCCGCACAGATTAATAAAAGGGCACGTCTTGACCAAGTAACGCTGTTTATCTCTCTTCAACCACAGCATTTCCACCTATTTTCACACCTTGGTTGTCCACCCTTACATGAGGAGGCCCTGAGCTTACTGACGCAAGATTGGGTATTTCGGGATGTGGTTATTTTTATGGGACTTCTCAGAGGCTCCTGACCACACCTTCATTTCTATAAGAACTATGAGTAAAGAGTTGTGTGGGGCGTTCGGGTATAAAGGAAACCTTTAGGTTTTAAACACAAAGATGACACCACCTTACTCTAGATACATTAACCCAGACTCCATAGAGGAGAACCTGAGATATGGCTGTGTAGTGTAATACATATTTCCCTTCATTGATGTGAATTTACATAGGGCGTTGGGTAAACGCAAGAAGAGTTTATGCAGCCTTGCTGAAGATCTTCCTACCACAGGCAGAGTTATATTGTTTTTCCGTATAGTTGAAAATGCCCTCTCCAACCCTCATTCTGTTTGCGGTACCAAGAGAGTTTCTTGCATGACCAGCAATTTTCCAGCTTGTAGTTGTAGCCCTGTAAAAATGTTCTTCCATCATCTATTCCTCAAGATAACCTGCGACCTCGAACACTCCAACGTTTGACGACGCAATTTTACCTAAACAATAAGGGGCTTATTTACAAGCCCCTTGCGCCGCCGGTGCGTCACAGTGCGTGAAGCACCGGCGGCGCAACCTGCTGCGTGATATTTACAAGCACACGTAAAGCCACTCTGCGTGGCTTTACGTGCTTGTAAAGATCGCCCCTTTTCACGCAACACTTTGCGTGTTAGGGGTGTGAGATGGGTGTTGCTGTGGGTGTTCACACGCAACATCCATGTCCACTGATGCATTTCCAGATTTACGAGCAATCGTAAACCTGGAAATGCGTCAGAATGCTATGCCACCCCAGGGGTGGCGTAGCGAGGCACAACAAGGAGAAATGTTTTCATTTCTCCTCGTTTCTTTCCTCTTTCAATGCGTGCTGCATGCTACAGCACGGATTGGAAGAGGAAATCACCTCAATTTATTGTTTTTTTGTGGGAAGGTGCCCCTTCCTGCACAAAAACAATCTCCCCATGATGCAAGCATCCTTGCACCATGGTGCAACGGTGCCTGCGCATGGCAGCAGCTTGGGCGCCAGTGCAGGGAAAAGCACAGAGATACGACATATTGTTGTAAATATGTTGCATCCCTGTGCTTCACGACGCAGCAAAATCACTTGCGGCACCGCGCTGCATTAGTTTCTCGTAATTGGGCCCAAGTTGATCAAATGCAGTGCCTATTAGTTTTCCTCAAAATCAAAGATGAACACAAGTGTAATGAAACAAAATGGCTACAAAACAGAGTTATTATTCCCCAGATGTGAAGGCGCCACAAATCTTCCACTAACCACACTTCACAAGTCAGTCAATACCTGCAACAATGCTCAAATGCCTCATACTGACCTCCTACTCTACACATGACATCCAAAACAAGCATTGGCAGAGCCAATAGGTCTCGCCTTTGGGACCTTATAAGTGTTTAGCCATGCAACAGTTGATGTTGTTTCACCAAGGATATTGTGCTGGATAACTAAACACTTATAAGGTCCCAAAGGCGAGACCTATTGGCTATGCCAATGCTTGTTTTGTTATGTGGGTGGGGAGGACAAACAACCGGAGGGTGGAGGTAGGGAAATAGTACCTGAAGTACAACACGAGCAGCGGACGGACACTAGGAGAGAATCAACAGATGCTAGATTCCGAGGGCAGAATGAGGTGGTGCTGAGTGATGCTGAGGTGGTGGTGTGCTGGTGCGGAGGTGATGCAGAGTGATATTTGAGGTGGAGCTGAGTGAGGCTGAGGTGGTGCTGAGTGAGGCTGAGGTGGTGGTGTGCTGGTGCGGAGGTGATGCTGAGTGATATTGAGGTGGTGCTGAGTGAGGCAGAGGTGGTGCTGAGTGAGGCAGAGGTGGTGCTGAGTGACGCAGAGGTGGTGCTGAGTGAGGATGAGAAGGTGTTGAGTGAGGCTGAGATGGTGGTGCTGCACTGGTGCTCAGGTGGTGCTGAGTGATGCTGAGTTGGGGCTGTGCTGAGGTTGTCCTGTACTGATGCTGAAGTGGTGCTGCATTGGTGCGGAATTGCTACTGAGGTTGGGCTGCGCTGGTGCTGAGGTGGGGCTGCGCAGGTGGTGGTGCACTGATGCAGAGGTGGTGCTTTGCTGAGATGGTGCTATATTGGTGCTGAGGTGGTGCTGTATTAATGCTGAGGTGGTGCTGAACTGGTGGTGAGTTGGTGCTGAACTGGTACTGATGCTGCACTGGTGGTGGTGCACTGATGAGGTGGTTCTGTGCTGAGGTGGTGCTGTGGTGGTGCTCAGGTGATGCTGAGGTGGTGCTGAGTGATGCTGAGGTGTTGCTGAGTGATGCTGAGGTGGTGGTGCTGAGCTGGTGCTCAGGTGGTGTTGTGTTGGTGCTGTGCTGAGGTGGTGCTGTGCTGATGTCGAGGTGGTGCTGCGCTGGTGCCGAATTACTGCTGCATTTGTGTTGAATTGCTGCTGCGTTGGTGCTGAATTGCTGCTGAGGTGGGGCTGCGCTGGTACTGAGGTGGGGCTGCAGTGGTGCTAAGGTAAGGCTGTGCTGGTGGTGGTGCACTGATGTGGAGGTGGTGCTGTGCTGATGCTGAGATGGTGCTGTGCTGATGCTGAGATGGTGCTGTGCTGATGATGTGGTGCTGCGCTCATGCTTAGTTGGTGCTGCACTGGTGGTGATGCACTGATGAGGAGGTGGTGCTGTGCTGTCCTGAGGCTGAGATGGTGCTGTGCTAATGCTGAGGAGGTGTTGTGCTGATGCTGAGGTGGTGCTGAGTGACACTGAGGTGGTGGTGTGCTGAGCAAAGGTGGTGCTGAGTGATTCTGAGGTGGTGCTGAGTGATGCTTTGGTGGTGCTCAGGTGGTGCTGTGCTGGTGCTGAGTGATGAGTTGGTACTGAGGTGATGCTGCGCTAATGCTGAAATGGTGCTGCGTTGGTGCCGAGTTGCTGCTGAGGTGGTGCTGCGCTGGTGCTGCACTGGTGCTGAGGTGGTGCTGCACTGATGGTGATGCACTGATGTGGAGCTGGTGCTGTGTTGCTGCTGAGGTGGTGTTGAATGATGCTGAGGAGATGCTGTGCTGGTGCAGAGGTGGCGCTGAGTGAAGCTGTGGTGGGGCTGAGCCATGCTGAGGTGGTGCAGAGTCATGCTGAGGTGGTGCAGAGTCAAGCAGTGCTGCTGCAGAGTAGAATGCAGTGGCAGAGAATGCAGAGGCAGAGAGAGCACTGGTGTGGAGTGGTGTAGCTTACAATGGAGAAGAGTACAGTGGTGCAGAGTAGAGTTGGGTAGAGTTCACTGGCACAGAGTAGATTGGTGCACAGTAGAGTGCAGTGATGCAGGGTGGAGTGGCATAGTGTGGAGTGGTGTAGAGTAGAGTGGTGTAGAGCAGAGTAGAGTGGAGTGGTGTAAAGTCTAATATGCATGGTGTGGTAGTGCATTGCCATTACAGACAACACATCTTCAACTGAAACCACCATTACATTTACATAGACATACAGTTTTACTGATAAAAGTATACAGCGCTCAAACGATAACGTGTGGAAATGATATAAAATCTGCGCACAGGTGAGAGCGCTCAAACAATGTGGTGGGTCTGGGCACAGCTGAAAGCATCACATCTGTACCAGGGTGAGACCACTACTTAGTACCAAAGCGACCGACCGGGAAGGGTGCGCAGCTGAAGCAATCGGACCTGCACAGAGGTGAGACCACTCAAACAATGCAGAGGGTCCGAGGATACCAGTTAAGGGAGGTGCAGTTAAAGGCAGAGGTTTTGCACCAGGGTGAGTCCACCACTTAACAGGAGAGTCCAGGGCATGGACACAGCTAAAGGCACCAGACTTGTGTACAGGCGAGCCCATCCAAAATGTAAAGGGGGCAGTTAGGGGAGCACAGATCTGGAACCATATGAGACCAATGCGTGAAGCCTGGTAAAGGGCACCGCAGTGGGCTTGACAACTGTCTGGAAAGACCACCCAGCTCAATAGAAGATTTCTGTTTAGATTAGAAGGGGACCCTGAGCATTACTGCAGAGGTGAGACTAGCACCCAGTAGTAGAGGGGGGTCTGAACTGGCACGAGGCACAGCTGAACCCCCCCTGTTATTGAGTACTAGCTCCAGACATCTAGCTGAAAAGACCACGGGTAAAACTGCCAGTGGGGGCAGCTCAGGGCAACAGTTCTGTACATTATGAGGAGACCATGGCGGCACCTGTGGGGAGAACATGCCCCAAAACCGCTCCCTGAAAGGAATAAAGCAGAATGGGGGCTAGGATTTACCAAAAATATTTAAAGAATGTCAAATGTTTTTCACCAAGTGGGAGCTGGCCTTCCCATAGTGGTTTGTGAAACATGCTACTGGCACCCATCCTGTACTTTGCCAAAACTCTGGGGTCTGGACGCCCCTGTCTTATCCTGCCCCCAGCGCCTCATTGCTCAGACTCCAAGCCATGGCTGAACTACCAAAAGGGTTGAGATACCTTTGAAATGCACTATACAAATTCTAAATAACAATTTCCATTGAGTGGGTGTTGTGTGTAGCGCCTGCTGGACACTTGTGGCGCTGTCCCCGCCAGGCATCACCCTGCCATATTTTTGTACTCACACTTATTTCTAAGCACCACAATCCGGGGAGCCAGATTCAGTCTTAAAATAAGGCAAAATCTACATTAACACAAATGTACTACTGGAAAAGTGAGCGGGAACAAACAAGCCTGTTCAAGGCTGGCCAACGAAACCCTACTCTAGAAGAAGAAAACAGCCTAGAAAATTTAGATTGCACATAATAAATATTGATTTTGTATGAAAGGTCTTGCGCTCTAAGTGGTAAAAAGAACAGAAAAAATATAACTGGCATGGGATTTAAAAAAATATATTTGTCTTATTTTTCAGATTCAGAAATAAAACAATATCATTACCAAAATTAGGTACCAAGTATATTTTAGGCAGTCAACTGACAACTTATTACGCATAAATTGACAGCAATACAATGTCTATAATGTACGTATAATTTGGCTGGGCCAACGATGTTCATAAATGTCACCAGCCAGCTTCACTTTTATTTATCTTGACTCCCTCACTAAGACACCGTCGATCCAAAGGTATACAATATTAAAAGCATGCATAATATTGAGCAAATGAAAAAAGTTTTACTTAGAACCCCTCCTGACGTTAGAGGGCATGGTGGAGGCGATACCCTGTAATATAAAGCAATCCATAGGATTTGGATACTGCTACCCTATCTAGGCAGATGATTTCCTCTCCGAGCAGGCTGCCATGAAAAACGTCAAGCGGTAGTGATCCGAGATGAAACGAAAGTAGACGTGCGATACTGAACTGTAAAAGCCAGGCCTCTGTGCTGCTGAAAAGGCAGATGTGCATGTGAAGTAAAATAACAAGCGCGGCCACGCAGCCGCGAAAGGAATGTGAGGTATGCAGCTGGCACCCGGCGCTGCTCGCTCCCGAGCTCCCTAGGCCAGGGGAGAGAGAAGGCGGGACATGCACCCGCCTTTGGCCAATTGCGTGCTGTCTTTCTTAGAAAGACGCACGCAAAGGCCAATAGTGTGTGACTTTAAACTCGGACCACACGCACGAGCGTGTGGTCCGAGTTTAAAGTCCTTACTAGAAGCCTCGCAGAGCAGCGCATGCGCGCTGGCTCAGGCGAGACCTAAAAATACTAGTGGCTTTATTTACAGTACCCATTCAAGAAGGTCCCAGGCAAAATGCTGCAATATTCCCAGTGTTCTGGTATTTCCTTGTTCCTAGGTTGCCAGTGGTCCTGGGTGCAACGAGGGTCAACTCTGTGGTTTTGAACCCATGCAGGTTAGAATCTACAGCAATGCCCAATGCTTAAAACCGTTTCAAACACCTAAAAAGTGTTCCCAACCCACAGTAAAATGATGGTTTGTGAATATCAAAAAGGGACTGGTCCCAGAGTAAAGTTCCAAATTCCAATTAAGAGGGACAATGAGGATTAAGTGATCGAAGAACAAGGGGTGTTAGACACAGTTTCAGAAAAGGCCAGTTACAGCTCCAATTGGTCTCCAATGTCACAGCCCAAACACAGGGATTGCTGGTGCTCGCACTGAATTCCACTCAAAAAGTGGTTCCCCAGGGTACAAAACCTAAGGAGCTATATCTCGTGAACCATTGGTGGTGGTAAGTAGTTTAAGGTTGTTTGGCGCCAATGGGATCTGAGGCAGTCGCTGGACCTATGTGTTTCTTCTTAGCAACTATTGATCTTGGTTGAAAGGACATTGTCAAAAACACACTTTTAAACCATACTATCTCTTGACATGTAGGTGGTAGAGAGATGTTTCAAACACTGATATAATCAGGGTATCCAGCCACAGTCAATGAAACAATACCTTAAGATCCAGGGTGAAAGGGAATACCCTTAATGTCTCTGATGACCTGGAAAACAAGCGTATACACGTTCCAGCAACGTGAAGGGGTCATCGGAAAATCAAAAATAACTTGCATTTATGGTCCTTTGATGGTTTAAACATATCCTTGTCCAACTAATTAAACAAAGTCTTTGAGGTAAGTCTAAGATGGCCTCAAGGACCATTACTCGGCCAAACAGAAATAGAGGGCCATGGAAACCACATAGGTAATGAGAGTGTAGTTGTAACACGCATGCAACATCTAGATACACATATGCTTGTGTTGGATCTTGGTGCAAAATTAAAAGCAGTCCAGGAAGAGGTCAAGATAATTAAAAGTATGATAGAGGGTGCTAACAACGAATTTATTCAAAAATCGAGTAGTTGAGGTTAGTGCACCGGAGGTAGAAGAACATACAAGGAGAAATCTTCAAAACACTCAGATAGACAATAATCCAGATAGAATCCCACCTTGTGGTGGTTTGAAATTTTACCAAACCAAGAAATAAACCAGATTAAAAACACGACTTGTATACCATACCCCTTACTTAGACCAAGGCCTCAAATGTCAAATGCATATAATCATCCTGGATTACCCTCATTGCACCAACATGCACAACACAAAATCGAATACCTGGAAGCCCAACCAGATAAGAGGCAGTCACAAGCCACGCAAGGTAATTTTAAGTTGTGTCTAAACTATGGGCAGAAGAATGGGGACCCCCAATGGAATCAGGAACCTTATCCAATAAATCACTGTGTAAATGGGGGAGATGACCGGCTATAATGCTTTTTTAACCAATGCTCCAAGATTAAAACAGGGTGTTAGGGAAGACAATGACTCCCTTATAAATAAGGCAACTCACTGGATCAGAAATGATCGGCAGTGCCTCTCTGTTATAAGATCTGACATATTCAAGGCAGAGCGATTGCACCAGGAGGAGGGGGATTTGGACGACATAAAACTAACACTGTATTCAAAAATTATTGCCGAAAATTTAATTACCATGAATCTTTGTACCCATTCTTTATTTGCTTCTAATATGAGTATTAGGCGGAATAGAGCCAGCCCAGGCAGTTGTAACTTTGCTATAAAAGCAAGGGAGGGCTCAAAAAATCTTGAAGCGGTAGATTGACTGAATTTGTTGGTAAGATCGAACTCTAAAAAGGAGGGGACTTCTAGCTTGACATATGGGGACCAACATTTAACAAACCCGGAAGTACAACCCATCCGGGATTCACATCAAGAAATAAAGGATCATGTGGTAAGCAAAGTAATCAACATCCCGGGGTCACAAGGGTTGGAGCACATTATTACTACTAATTCCCCGTCTCACATCTCAAGTACATTAATACCAGGAGGTGTGAAGATGGTATCATGGAACATAGCGGGACTCCCTAAAAACTTTTGAACCTGATTGGCAGGATTATATTGATAATTTTGATTTCTGTCTTTTCCAGGAGACATGGGCGAGGGAGCCATTATATAAAGTGGGCTATAGAACTTTTAGCATTGAAGCATGTCAGCTAGGCAAAGGCAGACCATCAGGCGGGCTACTAATTTGGGTAAGAAATCATATAAATGCAGCTATAGAATTAGTACTAACTAATTCGAATGATATCCTGGGCCTAAAATTGAGTTTTCCAAATAGGTCACAGATGCTTATTTTTAATATATATATAAGACCAAGGGAGCTGCTCGAAAGAATCGGTCAATAATCCAACAATTGGATGAAATTCTCGATTCTATTGCACTAAATGGGCCCATTATAGTTGGGGAGATTTTAATTGTTGCTATGAACCGTTATTAGGATTAGATACCATCCTCGAAGAAGAAGACCTTACTATGGGGATCCCGCCACTTCGAGTGGAAAAAATGGCGGGGTGTTCTGTTTCTGCTATGCAGATATTTCACTTCACCATAGAGAAAGGCCTAAGATCTTGTAATGGCAGATCTTCTTAGGATCTTGAATGTGCAAATACTTTCTCAAGAGGGTAACTCGGTGTCTCGAATAGATTACATCATGATAAGTGTAGCTCATTGGGCTTATGTAAAGGACTTTAAAGTCGATGATAGAAGAGAGAAGTGACCATTTCCCACTGTGCCTAGGACCTGGCGGGAAAATGGTTTTGACACACTCGCCGCCACAATTCGAAATATGTGATGAGGTCATAGCGCCCTTAGTAAGCAATAACAGAAGGACAGTAAAATGGCCATCCCTAGTTGACCAAGTTGAACCCCTAACTAAAATATATAATGTCTTTAGTGACCTTTTGGCTTCTTTTTTAAGTTCAGGTACTAAAAATCTTACTATAACTCAGATTCATCAAAAGCTGATAGAAGATATAAGACCTTATTTAACTAAACCACAATCAGGGCAAACCAATTGTAAGGCTGAAATTAGATCATCTAATTCTTGGTTTAATAAAGAATGTGTAGTGGCTAAACAACGCCTCATTAAGGCGATCCAATCTAAAGAGATAGCTGTGATCAGACATGAAAGAAATGCATATAATAAAATATTGAAGGTAGCCCGAAGAAATTGGGAAGATGCTAGCTGGGAGGACTTGATAGTAGCAGCAAAGGCTGGTGATCAGGCCATGTTTTGGCGGATTATAGCCCATGGTAGCAAAACAAACACTCCGGCCCATGACCACCACTTAGATCCCTCCACATGGGAAAGTCACTTTGCAAATTTGTATGCACTTCCAAAATTGGTAAATAGAGCATTAGTAGCAAGTGCCGAGGGATTGCTGACCCTAAAGGAAGTTGGGCATTTACACTTTAGTATAGAAGATACCATACTAGCGATAGCGGCTATCAAGCCATCTAAAGCTCCAGGACTCGACAAGATACCAGGGGATCTTTTTAAACATGAACCTGAGGTGTGAGCGCCATATATAAATCATCTATGTAATGCAATTGCCAGGGGTCAACCAATCCCAGACTCCTGGAAGGGTGCGGAAATCGTTCCGATTTTTAAGAAGGGCAGCAGAGATGATCCCGCTAATTATAGACCCATAAGTCTGATAGACATATTACAAAAAGTCTATGCCAAGCAAATTTTGGATAAACTGAACGATTGGATGAATGATAATGAGGTTCTTTCACCTTGCCAGGCGGGCTTTAGAAAGAAAAACTAGCACGATAGATCAAGTGTTTAGATTTGTAACTATAGCCTGGAAATACACAAAGTTGAGACCTGGTCATCTATATGTCGCCTTTGTCGACCTAAAGGCCGCTTTTGATTCAATCCCTAGGGACCTATTATGGTCAAATTTGCTGCAGCAGGGAGTACCTAAGGAGATTCTGATCCAATTGATTAGGCTCCATGAGGGTAATTTTGCAAAAGTCCGTTGGGGGTAAAAGGGGGAACTTACGAAGGAGATACCTGTCAAGAGAGGGGTGCGCCAAGGATGTGTCCTGGCGCCAACCTTGTTTCTTTTATACGTTAATGACATGGTCCAGTTCCTCCAAAAATCACAACATGATTCCCCAAAATTGGGAAGGGCCCACATCTGCGCTCTCACCTTTGCAGATGATACTATTCTCCTATCCCAAACCCCAAAGGGCCTGCAAAACCTTTTAAACTCACTAAATGAATATTGTTCATTAAAAGGTTTGGAAATTAACCCCGTTAAAACAAAATATATGGCTATAAAACCCCACAAATGTTTTAAAAATAATATAGTATTGAACGGAGTGGTCATAGAGCGTGTCTCTAATTTCATTTATCTTGGGGTAACTATCGATTCAAAACTCTCATGGAACCCTCAGATAATGAAATCAAAATCAATTTATTGCAAAATTCTGCTCCAATTATAAAGAAACAGCATGCAACCATGACAAAGGCAATATCACCAGCCCTGGAAGTTTACAAGTCCAGAGCGCAAACCGCAGCCCTATATGGTTCAGAGTTGTGGGGTGGGGAAAATCTTTCCGCTTTAATTGTGGGAGAAAATAAGGTTTTAAGAAGATTTGTGGCACTTTCCCAAAATACCCCTCTGATTCCATTAATATATGATCTGGGTATTAAACGGCTTGAACATAAGGCAATTTGGATGACTTTGTCATACTGGATTAGAATCTGGACTACTGATGAACTAGTGACATATAGACAAGCATTGAGTGAGCTATTGGCACTTGACACTCATACTACTTTTCCATGGCTGGTACACATTCGCAAGTGGCTCTCTAATTTAGGCCTGAGCAGATTTTGGGAAAGCCCAGGCCTACTGAGACCTGATTCAAAGCGGGAAATTAAAATTATTTATTGGAACTTCATTTGGCACAGTGTCACTTTAAATGGTACATCAGGAACACTTACAACTCAATTCCTGATGTTTAAAACAAATCCTCACTTTGAACCATTTTTGGATGACATCGAACCCCAACTAGCAAAAATGTTATACCTGAAATTCAGGTATGGTACGTTGCAGATAAAAGCTTGTACATCAAAATGGGGGCATGGTCAGAATAGAGATGAAGATTCTAAATGTACGTTGTGCCATTTGGGCGCCAGAGAGGATACTGCCCATGTTTTACTTCTTCTGTCCTAAATACACAAACCCTAGAAGAAAATGGATAAAACCCATAGGCAGAAGCTTGAATGTTAGAAAATTTAATAATATGCTGCGCATACTAAAAACTGATTCCTCAAAACTTTTGTCTTCGCGGTTAGCAGATTTTTACTGACTACAAATTTTATAAGAAGGAAAGAAGGTCTAAAATTTTAAAGACATTTTATATTATTCTTTTTAAATAGGGGTTTCCTTGGGTACTATGACTTTGGTATCATGATGTGTATTTTAAATTGTGGCTTGTTGAATGTATATTTTGTTGAGTTTTAATTATAATTAATTACTCAGCATTACTGAAGTATTGCTTATATTTTTAATTTCAGTACTTATTAATAAGCAGCATACTTAAGTTTGCACATGATATATAGCGAAACATTTTAAAGGTTAACCAAAGTTTCCTAATCGCGTGATAGGCTGTATGTTATATAATCGTATCTTGATAGAGTGTATATAATGTAAATAATATGATGAAATATGTTTAATAGCTGTTTTTAATAAGGTTCGAACAAATTTGCACTTGACACTTTAAAGAATTTTTACTAAATACTATATATAATGAATTGAACAAAAATCCTTGTGACTAAAATAACTAAAGATTCCCAAATATATGAAGTACATTGATACATGGTTTTGCTGCTGCTAACTGTAAATATTATCAGGATCAATGCATTTTAGGTGTTTGATTTACTAATGTTTTCTTGCGTGTTTTAATTATGCTTTAATGATTCTGTGAATCGAATAAAGTTTTTGTTGACTTGACTTGACTTGATTACTCGGCCAGATGTCCCAGGAGGCAGAGCTCCTAAAACAACAAAAATGGTTTGCGTCAACCCCTCATTTTCAAGCAGAGCATTAATCTGGCATGATGCAAATGTGGATTCCTTCAGACGAACCTGACGAGCTAAAGGCCTTGCAGGGTAAAAGCTACATAAATTCTGTCATGCAGGCAGGGCTACCTGAAGGCAAAATTCAGTTTTGCGATGCAATCACTGTGCCCTCACATTGGACACCAATCATTTGTGGGAGGAGGTTTGGCATAGTGGCTAGGGCTGCTGACCCTGAAAGATGGAAAACGAGGTTCGAATCTAGACCTCAGCCCAAAATCCTGTGACTGTGGGCAAATCATTTAATCTAGCCATGCCCAAGGAAAAAATATGCAACGTCTGGTTCTGTTGACGAGCACACCAATGCCCTTGGGCTATGTATGTGCTATAAAAAAACAAAAAATAAAAACATTCAGTAGATGGAATCTCAAGCCTCTACTAAGGGTGGGGCAGAACTTTGAAGGCCCGCCTTCAAAGCGAGGGTTTTGCTCTGCCGATGAATCAACACATCAAACACCTCGTGTGGGATGGGGAACAACACCGGATTAGCTAAAAAATTAGATAATTTGAGAACTTTTGTCCTGCTGATCTTCATTATCTATGCACCTTTTCCCCTGAAATCAGAAGGCACTTTTGGGTGACTCAGTTCACAGAACGCTGATGTAGAGTCCCTCACTCATTCAAAAACATAACACAAAGTCCCATAATGTAATGCTGCAGGAGAAAAAAAGTTTAAGGCTGATGACCTGGCTTAATCGGGGCATTCATTAACAAATGCGTGGCCAAGAGTAGGCAAAACAGCAGATCATCAGGTTAACACATGGAGCAAATTTTGGAATTACAATAAATATTAACTGAAACAAAAGACTAACATGAAAAAGTTAGCGGCAGTATATTGAATTATGGAAGGATAGCTGTAAATAATGGGGATATTCAGTGGAGATCAAATATACAATAAGACTGTAATCCTCATCTGCCACATCTTCTAATTTCCTACAGAACATATTTCTAAAATTTGAAACAGGTTCTCCTGCTATGAAGGGCCACACTTCAATTTGATGGCCCGGGCCCTGCAAGAACTTCAGACATGCTTGGCAGGGAGATATCAAAATTATCTTCAAAAAATCTCAGTAGTTCTTTAAATTTTTGCAAATCGGGTCTAGGGCCCTCGCGGTTTCCAGAGTACCCACTACAATGCATTATTGTATCTGCCAATGGTTTTGAAGAGAGTAATGCCTCAGAACATTATCAAAGATCTATGGTTCAATCCCATGTCTCCTCCACTATGGGAACTGTACAAGTTACTACAGGAAGCAGCGCCCAAGCCAGGCCGCTCCTTCTAAACAATATTTAAACCAAGAGATTCTGTAGCAAATCTCACAGGAATTACTTCCTACTGAGGCAGGGTCAGCTCACCTATGTTAAAAACTGAAGTAGGCAACATGTTCAGGAGGATACAAGTTTTTTTTATATCTCTTACCTATGAATGGTACTTACTGATGCAGTTTACGTGAGAGTCATTGGAGTTAGGTCGATAAAAGCCTTCGAAACACAGACAATGCAGCGAACCCTCACTTTCGCTGTGGCTGTTAGGAGGGCACTTCCTGCAGGGTACATTGCCTGGCTCAGGCTTAAAGAAGCCAATTCTGCAGGCTGCAAAAGAATAGAAAACACATGGGATGCAGGTCTGCTTAGACTTAGGCCCACAGTTCACTGACATTCATAATATTTCCCCACAATGGATCAGTGCAGGACTTCAATACATTTCAGATCACTCAGCCCTCCTAACACACCCAGTACAGCGACTCCTACTGGTAGAGGCCAGGACTGCATGTGCAGTGGTCTCTTAGCTGATTAGTGTTTCCACACCACTGCAAGCAGCTCATCCAGCAGGGAAATATGGGAACACTGTTCTGTTCACTCAGCTACCCCACATACACCATTCATGACAGCACCTCCAGAAGCAAGGGGCAGATGGTTTCCTATCGGAATATTGAAATTTTAATTTCCACCTGCAAAATCTTCGCCAAAATATTGATTACCACAGTATCATGAAGGTAAGTGTGGGTAGATAGATAAATAAATATAAATGTACTATTCTTAACTCCACAGATACGTGCCTTGATGACGCACGCGGGCGCACACAAACACACATGGAGTTAAGTATGGTAAATCTATACTTAACCTATATTTGCTTACCTTAGCATACTGTCATCGTAGCTGATATTTTGCCCACAATATTTTTGCAGGTCACAATTTCTGTCCTCGACATTCTGACATACAACCAAAGTACATACAACCTGTGAATAGAATGAGTAAGCAGGTTTAAAAATAAAAAAGTCAATCATCATTGACTGCAGCGTTTACCTTCACAGGCCTCCTCACGATTTTCGTACCCCGCCAGGCATCTGCACATCTTTTCCGGGGCGGCCCATTGTCCATCCTCTCCGCACAGGCGCCCGAGCCTCCCCTCAGTTGCCGAATTCTCCACGCAGCTCCCCATCACTTCCTCAGAGCCGCCAGGTGCCCGTGGGTAGTATGCCAGTCCAGCCACCTCAGGCCGGCACTGGCGGAAATATACTCGAGCAGAAGCCAGAAAGAAACAGGGCCCATTATATGTGAAACCCAGGTAGAAGTGGGATTTTGTCACCAGACCCAGAGGCAGCTGGGTCACAGAATTTAACCAGTCCCGTATCTTCAGCCAATCAATGTTCTTACACAAGTATTCCCCAGGGAAGCGTCTCATGAGTGTAATTAATGCTGTTCGTTCTGGGGCTCGACGCTTGATTCTGAGCAGTATAGGCTCTGTTTCGGTAAGGTGGATGCTAAGGCTCGGCTCTAGTGCCTGACCGTGAACCCCGACCTCACAGCCTCCTTCCTCTTCCAGGGCAAAGGAGAGATCCAGGAAGAGATGTTGTGCGGCCTTCCGGTCAATAGGCTGGCTCCATAGTTTGATGGTGGTGTTGCGGTACTTAGGGGTGCAGGCCTGGTACGTTTGGTGCATGGACGCAGTTGCCAGGGGAATGCGGGTCTCCTGCCACTGAAATAGAAAGCGAGAGAACAGACAATGCATGAAAATCTTTACTCACAGAGTACTGCAAAAGTATAGACAACCAAAGTAAAAAAAATTAAAAAGAAGAAAATAGCACACATTAGAAGATGCATAACCAAGTAATAAAAAAGGGGTTTGACCATGGTATGCAATTTATGCATATATCACCATCAGTTCTAATGCTTTGCTGCTGGTTTTTATGTTTCTGTCAGTGCTCCAGCGCACATGCGTGCAATATCTGCATAATATAATAAATGCTCACAAACATAGTACATTTACATATATATACATCACAGGTGCCTAATAAAAAAAAAAAAAGCTAAAACGAAATCAACAAACCGATAAAAGGCACAGAATGCAACCAAGCACTGAATGCCTGCAAAATTTGGGTGAACTTCCATTCAGCTTTTTAGTTCATCATGCAGGGAGCTTCCTATTTGTGGTCGTTTCTATTTTTTGAGCCCTGTTGACCAATCTGCCATAATCTTGTGTGCTGGAAATGTACATTTTGGGGGCCCTAATAGCCAAGTGGTTCCCTAAATGAACCTTAACTACAAAGGCATCATTTACATAAATATAGGCGGCAGCAGCGATGAAGCAACTTACTAGTTATGCTTAAGTCAAACTTTGCATTGAAAAAACATTTATTGATGTATTTATAACTTTGGCGTCGTTGCAAGAATCTGCATAAAACTTTCCCAAAAAATACATCCACTTTTGATTCAGCATAACAAGTTTCAGGCAGATCTGTCAAGTGGGGGGTAAAGAAGAACGGGGCACCAAAAGCGCTGTTTCTGGTTATAACTCCAATAGAGTACCTCATTTAGGGATCGCCAGGGGTCGCAGCTGCGACCCCTGGTGTGGCCCTTGCTACCCCTGCCACTAAATAGGCCATTTGGACACTTAAGTTAAATTGATGTCACAAATCCCTTTGTAAATGCAGCTCTTGGATATTGTGGGCCTGATTTAAAGTTTGGCGGATGGGTCTGAAACAAGGCGGGTATCCTGTCCACCTTATTGCAAGTGCATTATTCAGATATCCTGTCCACCTTCTTGCAAGTGCATTACTCAGATATCCTTTCCACCTTATTGCAAGTGCATTATTCAGATATCCTGTCCACCTTAGTACAAGTGCATTATTCAGATACCCTGTCCACCTTCTTGCAAGTGCATTATTCAGATACCCTGTCCACCTTATTGCAAGTGCATTATTCAGATATCCTGTCCACCTTCTTGCAAGTGCATTATTCAGATTCCCTGTCCACCTTATTGCAAGTACATTATTCAGATATCCTGTCCACCTTATTGCAAGTACATCATTCAGAAATCCTGTCCACTTTATTACAAGTACATTATTCAGATACCCTGTCCACCTTGTTGCAAGTGCATTATTCAGGTATCCTGTCCACCTTATTGCAAGTGCATTATTCAGATACCCTGTCCACCTTCTTGCAAGTGCATTATTCAGATACCCTGTCCACCTTATTGCAAGTGCATTATTCAGATACCCTGTCCACCTTATTGCAAGTGCATTATTCAGATATCCTGTCCACCTTCTTGCAAGTGCATTATTCAGATACCCTGTCCACCTTCTTGCAAGTGCATTATTCAGATACCCTGTCCACCTTATTGCAAGTGCATTATTCAGATACCCTGTCCACCTTCTTGCAAGTGCATTATTCAGATATCCTGTCCACCTTAGTACAAGTGCATTATTCAGATATCCTGTCCACCTTCTTGCAAGTGCATTATTCAGATACCCTGTCCACCTTATTGCAAGTGCATTATTCAGATACCCTGTCCACCTTAGTACAAGTGCATTATTCAGATATCCTGTCCACCTTCTTGCAAGTGCATTATTCAGATACCCTGTCCACCTTGTTGCAAGTGGCATTATTCAGATATCCTTGTCCACCTTATTGCAAGTGCATTATTCAGATACCCTGTCCACCTTATTGCAAGTGCATTATTCAGATATCCTGTCCACCTTATTGCAAGTACATCATTCAGGAATCCTGTCCACTTTATTGCAAGTACATTATTCAGATACCCTGTCCACCTTGTTGCAAGTGCATTATTCAGATACCCAGTCCACCTTCTTGCAAGTGCATTATTCAGATATCCTGTCCACCTTATTGCAAGTGCATTATTCAGATACCCTGTCCACCTTATTGCAAGTGCATTATTCAGGTATCCTGTCCACCTTATTGCAAGTGCATTATTCAGATACCCTTTCCACCTTATTGCAAGTGCATTATTCAGATACCCTGTCCACCTTATTGCAAGTGCATTATTCAGATACCCTGTCCACCTTATTGCAAGTGCATTATTCAGATACCCTGTCCACCTTCTTGCAAGTGCATTATTCAGATATCCTGTCCACCTTATTGCAAGTGCATTAATCAGATACCCTGTCCACCTTATTGCAAGTGCATTATTCAGATATCCTGTCCACCTTCTTGCAAGTGCATTATTCAGATACCCTGTCCACCTTCTTGCAAGTGCATTATTCAGATACCCTGTCCACCTTATTGCAAGTGCATTATTCAGATACCCTGTCCACCTTATTGCAAGTACATTATTCAGATACCCTGTCCACCTTATTGCAAGTGCATTATTCAGATACCCTGTCCACCTTATTGCAAGTGCATTATTCAGGTATCCTGTCCACCTTATTGTGTTGCAAGTGCATTATTCAGATACCCTGTCCACCTTATTGCAAGTACATTATTCAGATATCCTGTCCACCTTATTGCACGTGCATTATTCAGATACCCTGTCCACCTTATTGCAAGTGCATTATTCAGGTATCCTGTCCACCTTATTGCAAGTGCATTATTCAGATACCCTGTCCACCTTATTGCAAGTGCATTATTCAGATATCCTGTCCACCTTATTGCAAGTGCATTATTCAGATACCCTGTCCACCTTATTGCACGTGCATTATTCAGATACCCTGTCCACCTTATTGCAAGTGCATTACTCAGATATCCTTTCCACCTTATTGCAAGTGCATTATTCAGATATCCTGTCCACCTTATTACAAGTACATTATTCAGATATCCTGGCCACCTTATTACAAGTATATTATTCAGATATCGTGTCCACCTTATTACAGGTACATTATGCACTTGTAATAAGGTGGACGGGATTTCTGCCACGTTTGTGATGGAGGCCCCATCTGTCAAGCTCGAAAGCAGGCCTTTTGTTTCTTTTAATTTGTTTTTCTTGGAATTTTCACAGTTTTCATTGCTTATCATGTTTGCTATGTTTTGCCAGGCTATGTAATTTTAAAGTTATTTTAGGCTATAATTTATATGCTATATTATGTTGACCTGTCCTTTGGTATTCTTTTCTGGCATACTACGTTAAGTTATACTTTTCTGTGTTATGCCATGTTATATTATATTATTTTATTTTATTGCATCAGACTGAGGGATTTTCGTTTACCGCTAAGATATTTTCAAGAGTTGCGCAGCAGGCCTATGAACAAACTGAGGGCCTTATTTATGAGGCCTTGCGACACTTTTGCGCCGCAGTTGCGTCACTTTTTGTGACGCACCTGTGGCATAACAAATGCACCATGTTGCGCCCTATTTACAAAGTGACGCATCTAAGCAGATGCATCACTTTGTAAAAGCCCTGCGCTACATTATACCTGCGTCAGGTATAATGTATGCAGGGTGGGAGTTCCCACGTAAAAAACCTCGTAGAAGTGGCGCAGTGAAATCTGATAGATTTCACTGCGCCACTTATAGGACGCCACTGCATCAAAATCTTACTCCTGCCTCACAGCAGGTGTAAGACTGACGCAGGCCCTTTCACATGGGGCTTCTTCATGTGAAAGGACACATTGCTGGAGGTGCGTCACTTTTGTGACACACTGCAGCAATGCGTCATTACTGCGCCTACAGATTCGTCAGAAATACTGACGTAGCTGTAACTCCTTGCGACATGGAGTGCCGTACATTGAATACAGCGCATCCATTATGTCGCAAGTACGGTGCAGTGAAAACTGTTGCATCGCTGTTTTCACGCAGCGAAGCGACAGTTTTCATAAATGAGGCCCTAAGTTAGGAGCCCTTGCTTAATCTCTGGTTCACTGACCGGCAGCATTTGTATAGTGAGTGCTACCAAAATAGGGGCCAGATGTACGACCATGACAATTTGCGACTCGCAAATTGCGCTCGATTGCGAATCGCAATTTGCGAGTCGCAAATTGCCATGTACAACAGTGTCTGAGACACTGTTTGCGATTCCCAATGGGGCGTAAATTGCATGCCTCATCAATATTCATGAGGCACTCGCAATTTGCGACCCCACTGGGAATGGCTGGCCCTCCCATGGATGGTGGCCTGCTGGGCTCAGCAGACCTCCATGTCTGGGACTGCTTTTAAATAAAGCAGTTTTTTTTTTTTTTTAATGCAGCCGGTTTTCCTTAAAGGAACACGGAATGCATTTAAAAAAGAAAAATGAAACGTTTTTGTTTACTTTTTTAAGGGCAGGTAGTGGTCCCTGGGATCACTGCCTGCCCCTAAAAAATATTTTCCCCTGCATTCACAAAGGGGAAGGGGTTCCCTGGGGACCCCTTCCTGTTTGCGAATGGGTTACTACCGTCTAGAAGAGGGCGGTAAATTGCGAGTGTTTTGTGACCGCAATTAGGATGTTGGGAATATAGCGTTTACGAAGCTCAAAAATTTAAATGTGTAAGCGCTACAAAATGTAAAACATATTAGTACCTCTGCTTTAATATAAACTTGGGGAGTCAGTAGATTTAATATATCTCTCTTTTGCAGGTTTGGAGTCCACTGCTGATTTCTCCAGCCTGACTGATAGACAAGTGACTCTCAATAGTTTAAACTGGCGCAACAACAAGGACTCAGTCACTGAGCTACTTAAGTAAAGATATTTCATGGAGGGTCCCAAACAAAGATATTTTAAAAATAACAGCCATATAGTATATATGAAAGAACTGAGAGTGAAGAATGCAGGCCTGACGTGATGCAGTGTTTCTGGGGTCGGTGGGCGCTGGACTGCTTCAGTCTTTAGGTCCCAGGTGAAAATGGCCATTGGATCTGTCTGTGAGGTGCCAAAGAGAGGGCTCAAACTGGCTAGTGGCAATTTACAACAACACCTGTAGTACTGGAGGGCTGGGGTAAGGGGTACTAAACCCCCAAAAGATTTGCAACTATTCTTACAGGCTTTAAACCTGTTTAAGTGAAAACTAAATGCATCAAGCCTTACACAACGTATGTATGTAATGAAAACAATTCACATAGAGCAGTCTTGGGGAAAGCAGGTCTACACACACACAAGAGCAGTTCGCACACCATATTTTGTCAGTATATTTTACATATATGAACTTGTGCTGTAAATGTGGCTACGCATATAGAGAGCCCAGTAGTAGTCCTATGAACAGGTGCTGATTTTGTTTTCAAGAACATACCAAGTCGTGTGACGGGGGAGCTGCCCTTCTTTACCGTCAATCTGTTGAGAATGTCATGAGATATTCCCTGAGCTCCGGTTTCCCGGAAGCGTCTTTGTACAGAGTGGACAGCTGCACACTGTGGAACTGTGGACTAACAGGCCAGCAGCACACAGCTTCAAGCCATGCACTCTCGGACTCTTGGCTGACGGCAGGCGGGATCTAGTTGCTGTGTCTCTCGCTTTGCACCATGGAGACTAGGTTCCCCCAACCCACATCTTCAGCACATATTTCAATCACAGCCACAAACACCCCATTCTAGAAGCCTTGGCACAATGAAATAGGTATTTCTCTGACGTTTGCTGTTTATATTTGGAGTTAGGATACAAATATGCCAAATACCTTTGAAAAGGCAAAGTCTTTACTGACAGGAGCTGAGCTCTGAGAGACTGGGGGTAAAACAAGCATTGGCATAGCCAAATAAGTCTCGCTTTTGGTACCTTATAAGTGTGTAGCCAGCAGTGGCGGCTGGTGACATTTGAAAGTTGTGAGGCATAAAATAATTGCCGTACTGCACTGTGGCGAGCAAGCGTAGCGAGCGAGCCCGAACAACCTATGGGGGGGTGTTCTTCCCCCGCGAAAATTTTGAAAAAATAGTGGACAAATGGTACATTTTCAAGCAAATTTGAGAAATTAAAATAATAATAACACATTTAAATGACCTAACACATGAAGTCAAGTTGGAACAAAGTAATTAGAAGTAGCAATGAGAAGTAGACCTTAAAACATGTAAAATAAATTACAGCATGGGTTTTAGTGAAATGTAAGGTGTAATATTAATGATTTTCTCAAGTAAATGTGCTGGAGATTAGACTCCCAAAAGAGTTGATCTCTTATTTAAATAAGTGCATGGTACTGTGGTTGCAACTGCTATCCCTGCCTTGCTGGCAACCATTGTTGCTGCTCTTGTTCCTGCTATGGTCTTAGTTGTGTTCGCTGTTCTGCTTGTTCTGTCTTTACAGCAAGGGTTGCTGTTGTAGTCACTGACCTATGTAGTCTATTAACAGTGTTGAAAGGAAACAAAATAGTATAAGAAACAAATCTAAGCAAGACATCTGACAATCAGGTGCACCAAAAATCTTAACACCAGACAAGAGACACAAATAGCTGTTGATATGCCATGGTGGTGGTGGGTGGCTGTGCCAGGATACAAAAGAGAATGGATAACTGCCTCAACTTCGCTGGTACATAACTATTTACACCACCAAAAACACCCACCGTTTCAACTTTCAAATGAGTCAATAAACCTCAAATGTTTGTGTGGCCTGCAGAAGACGCAATACTGGCACAGAGAAAGCTGTATCATCGTAGGTCCAAAAGCACACTGACATGTGAGTTATTCATTTTTAAATGCTGGAATCTTAGCCACTAAAGTGCAAGAGTGCTAGCCCTCAAGTAATTTCCTTCTACCTTTGACCTTTCAAATTGGGACTCTAGCTTGTCTTTTCCTAGTACTCAGTGGTAAAAGACGAAACCTCCTGAGCTGGACCTGAAGTAAACATGGACTGTTCTGCTAGACTGGGCTACCGATTTTAGAATGTTTGTTCTTCACTGGTTGAGAACTGAAACATAAGCTCAGAAGTAACTGGAAGGCAAGGTCCCTGTGCAAAGTTTTCTGAAAACCAGCACCATAGACCTGCACTACGGTGTGCTTTGAACCCACAGACTAACACTGGGTAATGTCAGCTAAGAAAGTGATTCTCCCTCTCAGCTGACACATTCTGCAGCCTAGGCAAGACCTCTGCGCGTTTTGTTTGTATTCCAGAGTCACTGAGCAAGGGGCGCATGCAGTGACCTTGGTATACTCCCGCTTGGACAGTGAATCGATATCCATATTCATCTCACCGGACTCTCATTCATGGTCAACAAAAAGAGCAGCGTCCTAGCCCCACCGCCTGGCCAGGCAGTAAGCGCCTCGTCACATTTATGAAGCTCTTTACAAATGTCATTACAAATCAATACAAAGTACAACAGCGTTCTGAAGAGGGTTATCATGTGGCTTGTGGGCCCTACAGTTACCATTTGGACCAAGAAAGGTGGATTGATGCCAAACGCCAGAAGCTTAAAAGGGATACGTTTTGATAACTAAACCAAAGGGGATGATGGACGGAGTGTTGAACATTGCAAGCACTCACCCCCAGTCAACTGATCTGGGTTTAATCCATCATCATTCTTTAGCTCACTCCGCCACCCCAGTTCAGACATGGCCATATGCAAATCAGTCTGACCCTGTGCCTCATGGGAACAGTCCAGCCCGAACTGCCAAGCCATGTCTTCCTGGACCCGGAAACAAGCATCCTGGGACCGGCTTCAGGTTCATAACCCTCATCAGCCAGGCTATCTTGAATCCAGTGGCAAAGTGAGCAAGGGACCCACGTCTGGGCATACCCTGCCAACTTAGGCGAACATAGCAAAACCAAAGGGGATGATGGACGGAGTGTTGAACATTGCAAGCACTCACCCCCAGTCAACTGATCTGGGTTTAATCCATCATCATTCTTTAGCTCACTCCGCCACCCCAGTTCAGACATGGCCATATGCAAATCAGTCTGACCCTGTGCCTCATGGGAACAGTCCAGCCCGAACTGCTGCGAAGCCATGTCTTCCCTGGACCGGAAACAAGCATCCTGGGACCGGTTTCGGGTTCAAAACCCTCATCAGCCAGGCTATCTTGAATCCAGAGGCAGAGTGAGCAAGGGACCCACGCCTGGGCATACCCTGCCAACTTGAGGCGAACAAAGCGATACCAAAGGGGATGATGGACGGAGTGTTGAACATTGCAAGCACTCACCCCCAGTCAACTGATCTGGGTTTAATCCATCATCATTCTTTAGCTCACTCCGCCACCCCAGTTCAGACATGGCCATATGCAAATCAGTCTGACCCTGTGCCTCATGGGAACAGTCCAGCCCGAACTGCCAAGCCATGTCTTCCCTGGACCGGAAACAAGCATCCTGGGACCGGTTTCGGGTTCATAACTCTCATCAGCCAGGCTATCTTGAATCCAGTGGCAAAGTGAGCAAGGGACACACGTCTGGGCATACCCTGCCAACTTAGGGCGAACATAGCAAAACCAAAGGGGATGATGGACGGAGTGTTGAACATTGCAAGCACTCACCCCCAGTCAACTGATCTGGGTTTAATCCATCATCATTCTTTAGCTCACTCCGCCACCCCAGTTCAGACATGGCCATATGCAAATCAGTCTGACCCAGTGCCTCATGGGAACAGTCCAGCCCGAACTGCCAAGCCATGTCTTCCCTGGACCGGAAACAAGCATCCTGGGACCGGTTTCGGGTTCATAACCCTCATCAGCCAGGCTATCTTAGAATCCAGTGGCAAAGTGAGCAAGGGACCCACGTCTGGGCATACCCTGCCAACTTAGGGCGAACATAGCAAAACCAAAGGGGATGATGGACGGAGTGTTGAACATTGCAAGCACTCACCCCCAGTTCTGCATTCTGTCCATCAATTGTTGTTTTTGCATTTGTCACCCCGAGTGGGACTGGTATGCCCACAGACGTGGTCCTGTGCTCTCCATGCCACTGGAGTCAAGCTATCCTGGCTGATGAGGCTGAAAACCCGAAACCGGTCCTAGGATGCTTGTTTCAGTCCAGGGAGGACCTGGCCTAGCAGTTCGGGCTGGACTGTTCTCCATTGGGCGCAGGGTCAAGACTGATTTGCATATGGCTGGGTCCAAACTGGAATGGCATGGTGAGCAAAAAAACGATGGATTTAGGCCCAGATCTTTGTACTGGGGTGAAAATGTATGACATTGTTCTGCATTCTGTCCATCAATTGTTGTTTTGCAATTGTCACCCCGAGTGGGACGGGTATGCCCAGACGTGGGTCCCGTGCTCTCCATGCCACTGGAGTCAAGCTATCCTGGCTGATGAGGGCTGAAAGCCCGAAACCGGTCCTAGGATGCTTGTTTCAGTCCAGGGAGGACCTGGCCTGGCAGTTCGGGCTGGACTGTTCCCATTGGGCGCAGGGTCAAGACTGGATTTGCATATGGCTGGGTCCAAACTGGAATGGCATGGTGAGCAACAAACGATGGATTTAGGCCCAGATCTTTGTACTGGGGTGAATGTATGACATTGTTCTGCATTCTGTCCATCAACAGTTGTTTTTACGTTTTGATAACTCCCACTTCACCAGACACGGGCAGGGAAAAAGGAGGCGCGAACTATCACGTATCTTCCTGTTTCACTTTCTTCATCTGCGGCGGGAGTGAAAGTACAACGCTGTCGTCACTTTCACTCTCTTCAGGGCGCTGCCAGGTCCGGTACCAGTGGCGTAGCTAGGGGGGGGGGCGATGGGGCGGACCGCCCCAGGCGGCACGAGTTTTTGGGCGGCAGCCGGCCCCCCTTTTCCCCGCTCTTACCTTCTATCATTTTGCCGAGGGCGGCAAACGCAGGGGCCGCCACGGGCAGCCTAAGGCCTAGCTACGCCCCTATCCGGTACAACAACTCCCCCCCCCTCCTCTATCCACGTACTGCACAGCAGAGTAAATAACATAGCTTTCATTTCTGACACTTCAGTACAACATTCACAAGTGTGTGTGCTTTTTGAAGACAACCATCCAAAGGCCACCTCAAGCGTATTGTTCCACTAGCGCATGCACTTGACTCCGGAGCTGTTGAGCTCAGGAATCCTCCTGTTCGACGAGACGTCCATTGTGAGACGGGGAGAAAAATGCTATTCAACACGAGCGAGAAAAGTTGGAAAGATACATATATGCCTGCCTTGAATGCCTTCAGTCGCAGCTCGCAATACGGGGGGGTCGCGCGGGGGTGGGGGGAGGGTTTAAGAAAACTTACCTGACCGGGTCCGTGCCGCCTCTGCTCCTGGGCCGGGGTTCTGCAGCTGAGCTCCCTCCCCTCCTGTAAGCCAATCACAATGCTGCAATGGCAGCGTTGTGATTGGAGGGGAGTCCCGGACGGCGCCCAGCCGGGCACCAGTAGGGACGCCATTTTCTCTATGTAGGCTGCATGCAGCCTACATAGAGAAAATGTAGAGTGCGCATGACTGGCCGACCAAGCAGTCAAGGCACTTAGAGTGGTGCAAGCCACTCCTCCCCTACCCGCCCACCCGCCCACCCCAAACCAGGCATAAGCTCCCGCCCGCCCCCAACCAGGCATACCCCTGCCGTCTGCTTTCTCGCAGCGCGAGAAGCAGAAAATAAAATGCTATTTAAAATACCATTTTATTTTCTGCTTCTCGCGCTAGCAGGCAGTAATGGGCGCGCCCAACTGCCCTAATGGAGCGGCAGCAGCTGGTAGCCAGAGCTATTGGCTTTGCCAATGTTTGTATGCTACGTTGTAGAGAATTGTGGCTTCTGTGCAGCATGTTGAAAACTTATAATAAAAAAGTGTTATAAGCCTTTTTGTTAACTTATATATAACCAAGAAGACATTATGAATAACTGAACGACCCTATTAAAAAAGAATTCGTCGTCTAGTGTTCTTGTCCTTGCAATGCTGGCAACTTCTTCCTGCCTGTTCTAATGCTGGTTTGTTATAGCTTTATTTGTTATGGGGGTGCAGAGGTGATGCTCAGGTGAAACTGAGGTGGTGCTGAGTGATGGTGGGGTGGTGCTGAGTGATGCTGTGGTGGTGGTGCTACACTGGTTGTGAGGTTGTGCTGCGCTGGTGGTGAGGTGGTGCTGCGCTGGTGTCAGGTGGTACTGCACTGGTGCTGAGGTGGTGCTGCGCTGATGCTGAGTTGGTGCTGCACTGGTGGTGGTGCATTCATGAGAAGGTGGTGCTGCACTGATGCTGAGGTGGTGCTGCGTGACACTGAGGTGGTCATGAGGTGGTGGTGTGCTGGTGCGGAGGTGATGCTCAGGTGATGCTGATTGATACTGAGGTGGTGCTGAGTGACGATGAGGTTGTGCTGAGTGATGCAGTGGTGCTGAGTTCGTGGTGCTGCACTGGTGCTCAGGTGCTGCTGAGTGATGCTGAATTGGTGCTCTGCTGAGGTGATGCTATGCTGATGATGAAGTGGTGCTGCACTGATGCTGAGGTGGCGCTGCATTGGTGCCGAATTGCTGCTGAGGTGGGGCTGCGCTGGTGCTGTGATCACGGTAGTGCACTGATGCGGAGGTGGTGCTGTGCTGATGCTGAGATGGTGCTGTGCTGATGTTGAGGTGGTGCTGTGTTGGTGCTGAGGTGGGGCTGCTCTGATGCTGAGTGGGTTCTGCACTGGTGGTGGTGCACTGAGGAGGAAGTGGTGCTGTGCTGATGCTGAGGTGGTGCTGCGCTGGCGGTAGTGCACTGATGCGAAGGTGGTGCTGTGCTGATGCTGAGATGGTGCTGTGCTGATGTTGAGGTGGTGCTGTGCTGGTGCTGAGGTGGGGCTGCTCTGATGCTGAGTGGGTGCTGCACTGGTGGTGGTGCACTGATGAGGAGGTGGTGCTGTGCTGATGCTGAGGTGGTGCTGTGGTGGCTCTCAGGTGATGTTGAGTGATACTGAAGTGGTGCTGAGGTGGTGCTGAGTCATTCTGAGTTAGTGTTGTGCTGAGGTGATGCTGCACTGATGCTCAGGTGGTTCTGAGCTGGTGCTCAGGTGGTGCTGAGTGATTCTAAGTTGGTGTTGTGCTGAGGTGATGCTGCGCTGATGCTCAGGTGGTGCTGCGCTGGTGCTGAATTGCTGCTGAGAAGAGGTTGCACTGGTGCTGGGTTGGAGCTACGCTGGTGGTGGTGCATTGATGTGGAGGTAGTGCTGTGCTGGTGCTGAGATGGTGTTGTGCTTATGATGAGGTGGTGATGTGCTGGTGCTCAGGTAGTGCTGCACTAATGCTGAAGTGGTACTGGGCTGGTGCTGATTTGGTGCTGTGCTAATGCTGAAGTGGTACTGAGGTGATGCTGTGCTGGTGCTGAGGTGGTGCTGTGCTGATGCTGTGGTGGGGTTGCATTAGTGCTGAGTTGGTGATGCACTAGAGGTGGTGCACTGATGCCAAAGTGGTGCTGTGTTGATGCTGTGGTGGTGTTGTGTTCTTAGGTGGTGATGTGCTGAGGTGGTGTTGCGCTGATGCTGAGGTGGTGCTGCGCGGATGCTGTGGCTGAGATGTTGCAGCACTGGTGCTGAGGTGGTACTGAGTGATAGGTGGTGCAGAGGTGCTTGGGTGGAGATGTTGCTCAGGTGGTGCTGAGTAATACTAAGGTGATGCTGAGTGATGCTGAGGTTGTGCTGCACTGGTGCTAAAGTGTTTCTGTGTTAATGCAGGAATGGTGCTGGGTTGCTGCTGAGGTGGTGCTGCGCTGAGGTGGTGCTGCGCCAGAGCTTAGGTGGTGCTGCGCTGATACTTTGGTGGGGCTGCACTGTGCTGAGTTGGTGATGCGCTGGTGGTGATGCACTCATGTGGAGGTGGTGCTGTGGTGGTGCTATCGTGGTGTGTAGTGACGCTGAGGAGATGTTGCACTGGTGCTGAGTGATGCTGTGGTGGTGCTGAGTGAAGCTGTGCTGAGTGATGCGGTGGTGGTGCTGAGTCATGCTGGGGTGATGGTGCTGCGCTTGTGCTCAGGTGGTGCCGAGTGATGCTGAGTTGGTGCTGTGTTGAGGTGATGCTGCGCTGATGTTGAGGTGGTGCTGATGCTGAAGTGGTGCTGTGTTGGTGCTGAGTTGTTGCTGAGGTGGGGCTGTGCTGGTGCTGAGGTGGGGCTGCGCTGGTAGTGGTGCACTGATGTAGAGGTGGTGCTGTGCTGATGTTGAGGTGGTGCTGCACTGGTGCTGCATTGGTGGCAGTGCACTGATGAGGAGGTGGTGCTGTGCTGATGCTGAAATGGTGCTGTGCTGATGTTGAGGTGGTGCTTTAGTGGTGCTCAGTTGGTGCTGTGCTCAGATGGTGCTGTGCTGATGCTGCACCGATGCTGAGGTGGTGCTGCGTTGATGCTGAGGTGGAGCTGCGCTGATGCTGTGGTGGTGCGGCCCTTGTGCTGAGGTGGTGCTGTGTGACACTGAGGTGGTGCTGAGGTGGTGGTGTGCTTGTGCAGAAGTGGTACTGAGGTGGTGCTGAGTGATACTGATGTGGTGCTGAGTGATGCTCAGGTGGTGCTGAGTTGGTGCTGCGCTGGTTCTGAGGTGGTGCTGAGCTAATGATGAAGTGGTGCTGCATTGGTGCTGAGTTGCTGCTGAAGTGGTGCTGAGGTGGTGCTGCGCTGATGCTGTGGTGAGGCTGTGCTGATGCTGTGGTGGGGCTGCACTGGTACCGAGTTGGTGTTGCGCTGGTGGTAGTGCACTGATATGGAGGTGGTGCTGTGATGATGCTGAGATGGTGCTGTGGTGGTCCTCAGGTGGTGCTGTGCTGATGCTGAGGTGGTGCTTCACTGATGCTGAGGTGGTGCTGTGAAGACGCTGCGCTGGTGCTGAGGTGGATCTCCACTGGTGCTAAGGTGATGCTGAGTGATACTGAGGTGGTGCTGAGGTGGTGGCATGCTTGTGCAGAGGCGGTGCTCAGGTGGCGCTGAGTGATACTAAGGTGGTGCTGAGTGATGCTGAGGTGGTGCTGAGTGATACTTTGGTACTGCTCATGTGATGCAGTGTTGGTTCCGAGTGATATTTTGGTGGTGCTCAGGTGAGGCAGTGCTGGTGCTGAGTGATGCTGAGTTGGTGCTGCACTGGTGCTGTGCTAATGCTGAATTGGTGCTGCATTGGTGCTGAGTTGCTGCTCAGGTGGTGCTGTGCTGTTGCTGAGGGTGCTGCGCTGATCCTGTGGTGGGGCTACGCTGGTGCTGAGTTGGTGCTGCACTGGTGGTGGTGCACTGATGCAGAGTTGGTGCTGTGCTGATGCTGAGGTGGTGCTGTGGTGGTGTTGAGAAACACTGAGATGCTGCACTGGTGCTAAGGTGGTGCTGAGTTATCCTGCGGTGGTGCTAAGTGATGCTGTGCTGATGATTATGCTGAGGTGGTGATGCTGCACTGATGCTGAGGTAGTGCTGCGCTGGTGCAGAGGCGGTGCTGCACTGGTGCTGAGGTGGTGCTGCACTGTGGCTGAGGTGATGCTGCACTGGGGCAGAGGTGGTGCTGTGCTGATGCTGAGATAGTGCGGTGGTGGTCCTCAGGTGGTGCTGTGCTGATGCTGCGGTGGTGCTTCACTGATGCTGAGGTGGTGATGTGCTGATGCTGCGCTGGTGCTGAGGTGGAGCTGCACTGGTGCTAAGGTGATGCTGAGTGATACTGAGGGGGTGCTGAGGTAGTGGCGTGGTTGTGCAGAAGTGGTGCTCAGGTGGTGCTGAGTGATACTGAGGTGGTGCTGAGTGATGCTGGGATGGTGCTTAGTGATACTTTGGTACTGCTCAGGTGATCCAGTGCTAGTTCCAAGTGATGTTTTGGTGGTGCTCAGGTGATGCAGTGCTGGTGCTCAGGTGATACTGAGTGATGCTGAGCTTGTGCTGTGCTGATGCTGCGGTAGGCTGCGCTGGTGCTGAGTTGGTGCTGCGCTGGTGGCAGTGCACTGAAATCGAGGTGGTGCTGTGCTGAGATGGTGCTGCGGTTGTCCTCAGGTGGTGTTGTGCTGATGCTGAGGGGGTGCTTCACTGATGCTGAGGTAGTGCTGTGCTGACGCTGCGGTGGTGCTGAGGTGACGCTGCGGTGGTGCTGAGGTGGAGCTGCACTGGTGCCTAAGTGATGCTGAGTGATACTGAGGTGGTGGTGTGCTTGTGCAGAGGTGGTGCTCTGGTGGTGATGAGTGATACGGAGGTGGTACTGAGTGATGCTGAGGTGTTGCTGAGTGATACTTTGATACTGCTCAGGTGATGCAGTGCTGGTGCCGAGTGATGCTTTGGTGGTGCTCCGGTGATGCATTGCTGGTGCTCAGGTGGTGCTGAGTGATGCACTGGTGCTATGCTAATGCTGAAGTGGTGCTGCGTTGGTGCTGAGTTGCTGCTCAGGTGGTGCTGTGCTATTGCTGAGGGTGCTGCGCTGATGCTGTGGTGGGGCTACGCTGGTGCTGAGTTGGTGCTGCACTGGTGGTGGTGCACTGATGCAGAGTTGGTGCTGTGCTGATGCTGAGGTGGTGCTGTGGTGGTGTTGAGAGACACTGAGATGCTGCACTGGTGCTAAGGTGTTGCTAGGTGATGCTGTGCTGATGATTATGCTGAGTTGGTGATGCTGCACTGATGTTGAGGTGGTGCTGCACTGGTGCAGAGGTGGTGCTGTGCTGGTGCTGATGTGTTGCTGCACTGGTGCTGGGGTGGTGCTGCACTGGTGCTGATGTGGTGCTGCACTGTGGCTGAGGTGGTGCTGCACTGGGGCTGAGTGATGCTGAGGTGGTGCTGTGCTGGTGTTGGGGTGGTGCTGCTGAATTGGTGCTGAGTGACGCTGACTGATGCCGAAGTGGTGCTGCGCTGATGCTGAGGTGGTGCTGAGGTGGTGCTGCACTGTCTACTTGCAGGATATATTGTTAAGTAACCTCACATTACATGCTGCATTTGGAGAGCACGAGGAGGCATCGATTGAAACCTAAAACAAAGCATCAAAAGTTGAAAGCGCTCAACTTAAAGCTGCTTTCATTTTCATAAAGCAGAGCAATAACAGCATGTTCACCTCTTTAATCGTATCCAAATAATCACGCTGTCAAAAGCACAATGTAAATAGGTTGATCCTACTGTCCGCCGTCTTCTTAAACTACACTTCCATTTAGTAAGTCTATTATTTAAGGTTTGGACATTTGAGCAAATGAAACCAAGACTGGTATAGGATGAAAAACAACGTAGCCTCTGGAAACCAAAGACAGTGGAAAACAAGATAAGGACATGATTTGCAGCCCTCGGCTGAGTGCATTCAGAAAGCCAAACAAGCTGAGGCATAATAAAAAGTGGTGCGCCCAAACTAACTTATATGGCCGACAGTGAAGAGATCCATGTAACAGGGCCAGTCTCCAAGGCATGACCAAAACAGCAAAAGGAGGGACAAATGTAAACTATTCACCATCGAAAACAAAGGAATTTCAAAAGACACATGAAGGAATGAATCAAAACCGATGGGCATGCTGAAAGCCCATACAGTAGATACAGCATGTCCCGAGAAACAGCGCATGCACTGCGTATATGAGACCTAAAACAGCAGATCTCTGTGTGAGGCTGCTATTATCAAGATCTTATCACCGAGTGATACTAAGGGCCGGATTCACAAAGGGCCTCCGCATCCCGGAGGCCCCACAGTAGTGGGAAGTCTACCAATTCTCATAGTGGAGATTATGCCTCGAGAGCGGAGACTCCCCCACGACTGCGGGGCCTGTGCCATGACTGCAGAGGCCTTTTGTAAATCAGGCCCTAGGCGTTAGCAAGGCAGAGCTCTGGGTGATATGATTCTGGGCATTAACAAACACGTTTCTTAATGTTTATAAATATTATTACAAACATGCCTCTAATTTAGTGCATTATGAAGATCAAGGCTCAGAATTAATATTGAATTTTAAAGAACAGAGTTCTGAGTGAATGGATATGAATACTTTTTTGTATTACTGGGAGCCAACTCTGCATGTGTCTGTGTTTTATTGGGTGAGCTTGTGAATTGCTGTTAGCACAGTCTGAGATAGCCTGCGTAAAATCATATACAGATCTGAGTGAGCGTGTCCGTTATCTGGCACAGAGCCCTGAGTAAGCATCAGTGGGGTAAAGAGCTTTGACTGAGCCATTGTATTATCAAGGGAACAAAGGACAAGGGAACCCTACTCACAACAGAGCCTGGGTACGTAAATTAGCAAGGAAACAATGGCTCCTGTGGATTAATAAAGATTATTCTTAATAGAGTATGCACAATGACAATGTACAGGGTTAAATTGATGTCAAAAAGAGAGCTAGCCATATACACCATGGATACGATCAGTTTGTAGAATTGTTTATGCAGTGAGTAGGTAAAGTCAACAATACATACATAGGGCTTAGAAGTTGAACTACTTATTTACAACAAATGATAATTAAAGTGAAAGGTGTCCCAGTGAAAAAACGGTTGGAACCTAAACTAATGGTGACATATTTTGTGACATATGTACAAGGTTTCCTTTCAAAACATTTGAGCGACCATTAGAAAATATACATTGTATTGAACAGCACTCTATGCAATGATAAGTGCTGAGTAATGGTTCGCTTTTGTTAACAGTCAACAGCGTTTCGACCCTGTGTGCAATGTAGGGTCTCTTCAGGACCTAGGAGTGTAGGGACACCTAAAGGAAATGGGAGGATACCGTCAGTATGTGGCCATAATGAGCAACTGCGTGCGTCAAGGGAAGAAGCAGTGTATGTAAAGTACCTGAAGGATAGCCTGCTCTGCCTAATGTAGAGAACAGTGTCACCGTGAGTGGAGTGAAGAAAATAACTCACAGGGAACCCGGCCGGGCGCTGTGAAAAGGTAAGAAAACACGTTGGAATCTGATACACACATGCTGGCATTACATAATCAACAAAAAATGCAGGTGGATGAGCGAAATGGACTTACCCCATGTGAGCGTAGTGGTAGGCAGGCGGAAAGGATAACACGACCGGGAACAACCTCGGCGATAGTGAAGGTACTGGGCGTGCGGAAATGACGAGCGCTGTATAAAGAATAATGATATGACTATGTAGACATTCATATGCTGTTCTTTGTACATGAAACTGCAAGATTGCAAGTGCAGACTTACCCGTGTGGGTATGTCTGAGAGCTGTGGGCAAGGGAGCAAGGCCGAACACATTTCTGTAATTGCTTTCAGATCCCGACTGATGGAGGCTAGCCATCTAAATACACGTTGACACGGAGCTACAGCCCGTGAAGCCACGAACAGTTTCAGTGCTCAGTACCTTCACTATCGCCAAGGTTGTTCCCGGTCGTGTTATCCTCCCATTTCTTTTAGGTGTCCCTACACTCCTAGGTCCTGAAGAGACCCTACATTGCACACTGGGTCGAAACGCCGTCGACTGTTAACAAAAGCGAACCATTACTCAGCACTTATTATTGCATAGAGTGCTGTTCAATACAATGTATATTTTCTAATGGTCGCTCAAATGTTTTGAAAGGAAACCTTGTACATATGTCACAAAATATGTCACCATTAGTTTAGGTTCCAACCGTTTTTTCACTGGGACACCTTTCACTACCGTTTAATTATCATTTGTTGTAAATAAGTAGTTCAACTTCTAAGCCCTATGTATGTATTGTTGACTTTACCTACTCACTGCATAAACAATTCTACAAACTGATCGTATCCATGGTGTATATGGCTAGCTCTCTTTTTGACATCAATTTAACCCTGTACATTGCCATTGTGCATACTCTATTAAGAATAATCTTTATTAATCCACAGGAGCCATTGTTTCCTTGCTAATTGTATTATCAAGAGCAGAGTTCTGAGTGAGTCTTGATATAAGCATAAACACTGTTCTTACTGACTTCTAGTATTTCTGGTGCAGGAATCTCAGTACCTGTGGGTATCCAAACAGGGGTCTGAGTGTGCCTGGATATTATCCAGAGAGGAATGAGTGACATTGGCTATCAGCTCGTTCAAAGTATTTTTACTGAATTGTAGTAACAACACAATCAAGCTTCACAGTGCAAAACCTTTCAGAGTGACTATTTTATCTGAACATCAGTAGAGCAAACAAGAACAAAAGGAAAAAGGTTTACTGAACATCCTTCAAGAGTATGCCATTCTTCACTATTACTATTGAGATTTATAACACAAAATGTCAATCAAGCGGCATAAAACTTCACCAAAAAGACTTTATTCTGCTTACAGTATTCTGTGCTCATGTCATGTGCCCACGTAATCTGTGGATGTGGTTCGGCTTCATTATTCTGTGTCGAATAGCATCTGTTACCACGCATGCCAAAACAACGTGTGGCTTAACTACGCAGTCAATACCACGACTGTGTTGTTACCATGAGTTCCATTACAACGCAACATCTTGCTTTAGGGAAGCGCTGGACTTTGGAATAGTTTAAATTACTATTCCAACACCAATTGGTGTATCAGTAGGGAAGGTACTTTACTAACAGGTAGTGGGGTGTACTCTGTGACTTGTCGCTAGAGAAAAATTAATCCAAACAAAAATGCATCTAAGGAAACTGAAACAACGACTACCTCACGTTTCAAAATTAACATATGCAATCGCATATGCTAATACAATATACACAAAGTCAGTCCCCTGAGCACAATATCAACTCCAAAATATACAGCACAATAGTATCCAATGTTCGTCCTTGCTCTTTTATTCCAGGTCTTGTATCCTGTGAAGACTTGCTTGGACTCTTTGATGATACAATTTGCAATTACAGTTCTTTGCCAACACGTGTTTCGTCTTTTGATAATTTACAAAGACTTCATCAGGGCTAAGGTCGATCTATTAAAGTAGACTGGTAATTGAGCATCCTTCCACCAATATTGTGGATAAAACAACCCCTTCTGCGATGCGGCGAGTAGTGCCAGGAATTATTTCGGCACTACTCGCCCCATTACCAGTGGTTCAGTGTAGATTTCCAACCCATAATTAGGTCCTGATTAATTGCCGCTTGATCCATTAGGGACTACCAGGGCAAGAAACATGTTGACCGTATGATTTAAAGAGCAACTGCCTTTCACATCACTTTAGACAGTTGCCATTTTTCCATTTTTAACCAGGTGGGGAGACAGGAATATTACATTGGTTGCCCTGTTTCTCCCAGCGACCTGTTTTAATTCACTTGTCTCTATTGAGAACCATACACATCACTGCACTTCTACACTATAGGGCCCCTCACACGCACCTCACTAAACGGCAGGAATAAAAGATCTCCGCCAAAGAGCCCCCACTGAGGGTGCCCGTCGGGTATTGCAGCGCCGACCCGACGAGGAGCATGCCCGATGATGAAGCATGACACCCAGCGGGCTGGGTGTGTGAGGGCCCTAATTCCGAAAGGAAGGATTCCCCATCCTTCCTTTTGGTAGCCAGATATTGATACCTTTCTCGCTATTTTCTTGCCTTCCACTTCAGGAACTGCATACCCTCTTCATTGTTATTAGTTTCAAAACAACCATGCCCTGGAGTAAATTGCAGGAGTTGGCTACCACTGGAGAATGAAGTGTGCAAAGGCAGTAACATGAATAGCAACAGCATGCGAAGGCGGGTACACCAATGGTAAACAACAATGCCCACCATTTACCCAGGCGTTTAAGCAAACGTGATTGCTTGCCTTTAAATGTGATTGTGTAAGCATGTGCTTGTCTTAAGTGAGATCGTTTGTGTGTGTGCTTTGCTGATGGTGTGTGGGGGGACTGTGTTTGCGTATCCATGTGCTTGCTGGTGGTGTATGGGTTTGTATGTGTATGTGAGTATTGTTCAATGTGTTGAGTGTGTGTGTGTGTGCTCTTTCTCAGTGGTGTATGAGTGACTGCCAGTGTATGGGTGTTGAACAGTTTGTGCTTTGTTGGTGTGCGGGTGTGTCACACTAGCATGTTGGTTTGAATAAGCATGCGCTTGGCTTGTGGGTTTTCGTCAAATGTTTAGCCCGCCCCCATCATCAAACTGAAAACTCTGGTAGATTCAAAGAGTATATCACTGAGTCACTGACATTTTTAGGAGGGTGAATGACTTTTGTGTGTCATGTTGGCTTCCTCAGGTGGCAGTGCCACACACCGCCTAGGTGAATGTGATTACTTCAGGTCTTTCAAGCAATAGGCAAGTGGCTTGATAGGCCTGTGTGGGCACAGTATGTAGAGGGTTTCTGTGACTGGCTTGGTGACTGGGTGGACATGCTTGAAGGCCACCTTCTATGGAATGTTCTGGTGAGAGTCAGAGCAGAAGTGTGTCTGACAGTCAAGACGTTTCGAGAGGGGCTGCTGTTTGGCGCTTTGCAGGGTGCTTTCCCTGATAGAGCTGTTTGGGAAGCATTCTCCTAGCGGTGGCACAGTACCCTGCGAGAAGCCCTAGAGTTGGACTGGTGGAGACGAGGTCTACCCTAAACCACTATTGGTTGTTCCATTGAGGCAGCCAAGTCCCCTTCCATTCTCAAAACATTGATTGGCCTGACTCCAGGTGGTGGCATGTTCACCATGCAAGCCAGGTGGAGATTATTAAATAGGCAGGCATGCTGGGTAACCACAATAGGACCACCAACCCTGTAGATAAGTAGGTACTCTGGGCAGCACCCTACCCTATCTTTGGCAGGCTGAAAGCTTAGCACTAACAGGATCCCTGCTTAGTCATGACAGACTATTCCAGAGTTGTTATCCTGGTTTGTGGTAAGGGATGGAGAGTTCACACCATATTAAACCCCTTCCATGCGTCGGACGGCCACCGGCCGTCCGACGTCACAGTGGGCGTGTGCGGATCAATAAATCACCAGCACCGCGGCGGAATTCGCGCCGCGGTCAAGGTGTTAAATACTGAGCTTATTCAATGATGTTGCTTTCATTTCCCCATAGGTCAGGCATGGACCTCCTATGATAAGCTGGTAGGACTCGGGCCCCGATAACATGAGCATTCTGGGGTGTGAAGATTACAGGGACCCAGAAGGTGCTCTCTACTCCAACTGTCCATATCATTAAGTGTGTACAGGCCTTGTGTGTGGGGAGTGCATGTCAGCACCACCATAGAGACCTGACAAACATGAGGATGTAGTAAAAAGCAATCTTTGCATAAGTCAACTGTGGGGACCGTAGATACAGTACTTTTACATCTTTTCCTTACTTAAAATACATGTTTTCCATCAAGGATTAAATGCAGGTACATTTAGTTTGCTTTAAATTGTGTAACCTTCCTGGTGATCCAGGTGTCCATGGAGTTACAATAATAAATGTAGTCTTAATGAAAGTCAGTGGCAGGACCCCTAGTGATGTGCACACAAGGGTAGGTTGGGGAAAGGGAAAGAGAGACAGTCCATTTCTCCAAATGTGCAATATCAGACCCAAGCCTGATTGTGTAAGTTTGAAGAGCCTATTCTGATGTAAAGTGATTCAATATTATTCGCGATTGGAGTCACTCATGTGTGCATATATTCTCCCTGCCAAACTGCCAAGATGATTAAGCACTCTCTGCTGACATTTGTTGTGATTTGCAGGTCACATGTTCAAATGCCCAACTCAGCCTTCCACCCACTTAGGATCTTTACATTGAGTATTATTAACCTGGATGATATTAATAATTTTTTTATATAAAAATGCAAGTTGTTACTATTATTAGGAAAGCAGTTTGGCATGCAGAATTGTGGAATCTACAATGATGTGGGATATGATTCAACAGTTCCTGGACTGCAAAACGTGCAAACTTTAAAGTCCAGATTTACTTAGATTTTGCACCAGTGAACTGTGAGCCAGTGTTGTTTTTGGGATTTACTTTCCAGTGCAAAACTTGATTTGGCCTAGAAAGTGACTGTAAAGTAATGCAAAGTTGCATTTTGCTCTATGTTGCGTCAAAGGGGCGTCCTAAGGGTGGTACATGGGCATTCCCATGCAACCAACCATGGGTTATGATGCAAATCCATATCTTCTAACATTGGTAGACAAGGATTTGTGTCAAAAAAATAAGTCTCCTTAGGCAGGTGTAAAGTTATGTCGCTGTTTAAATGTCTCCAGACCTTTCAAACTTTGGATGCATTCTTTATTGTGTCCCACAAATACAAAGTGGGAAAGGTTTTAAAGCTTGTCAAAGCATAGCACTTTGTACTGAATTGGTATCCTCCGATACAAAACCTATTCCAGACATCACACATACATCGTTGCACTATGGTACAAGGGCTTGTGCATGGCACAAGGGAGCCTTAAGTGCGCTAGCACTAAGGGAAAGAGCAACAGTGCTATATCTTAGCACTATCCTGCTCTCTCCCTTTCACACAACACAGCACAGCAACTTTGGTAGCTGTGCTGCGTGACTTCCCAGAAAATGTTCCCTTTATGTGTATTTAGAATGGGATGGGGCAGTGGCGGCTGGCATCAACGGGAAGGGGGAGGCGGGTGTGCGACTCAAATACAATTAAAAAATATTGAAAATAAATGGGCGCAGGCACGCAAATATAAACTTAAAATATATTAAAAGAAACACTTACCTGACAACAGGACCTCCTGCTCCGGACATCATCGCGCTGCACTAGGAAATTCCCTTGACCAATCAGGGCGCTGCTCTCACCAGCATGACAGCAGCGCCCTGATTGGAGGGAGCAGCCTGACTCACACTCCACAGCAGTATGGAGGCCTGCTGTTGCTCGACAGCTGGGTTAGGGGTTTCAAAGAGTGCATGTCTGACAGTCAGCCAAAGGGACATGCGCCCTTTGAAAAGTGCACATACAGCCCACCCTCCTCCCAGTCCCTGCTGCTGTCATTCAGCTCAGCCCCGCCCCTGTCCTGACGCTTGTTCAGGAAGAGAGGATGTCAAGATGAAAAATAAAATGGTATGGATGAATCACCATTTTATTTTTCCTCTCTGGGGCATTTAAGTGGGTCGACACTCCTCTGCTCCATTGGAGGAGCCACCCCTGGATAGTGGACATGCACACACTGCTCATCCTCTATCATCCACAGCACAGCCCACAAGTAACTTTTCCTGTTTTGTAACAAAGACCAATTTGTTTCCCATTATCGGAAGAAGAAAAACAGCTGGTTACACCTGAGTGCAAGATACGGTTACCTAGGGTTCTACTTGGGTACCTACCTACCCATGCACACTTAAATGTGGCACAAATATCCACGCCACAGGATAAACGCTTACTTACACAAGTACACACCGAATCACCACCAGGTGGTGGTGGTGAGTAGTGTGTACGTGTGTAAGCAAGTGCGTGCTTATCTTGTGGTGTGGGTGTAGTATATGCTTATTTACACAATTACTCAACACCAGGTGGTGTTGAGTAGGTGTGTCCCATGTACGTACGTGCTTAGCTTGCAGTGGTTTGTGTCATACTGAAATGTGTTTGCTTAAATAAGCTTGCTTATGTGTGCGTTCGCCCAATGGTGTGTGATAGTGTTATGATTGATTTTGTCTGTAAGTATGTACCAGGGAAGCGGTACGTCGGTCCGTGAAGCCTGTATGTGCATGCGCAGGATTGTGATTATCAGGGCGTATGTGTGAGTGTCCCTCTTCTGTGTCTGTGTAAGCGTGTGCTCGACTAGTTCATTGTTGACACTGTTTCCACGTCCCCTCTGCCCAAGATGAGGACTGTAGGCCTTGTATAGACATCAGTAAACAACAGTATATGCCGTGGAGAAGCAGCCTTTGAGGAATGCTGTCCTTGCACATGATTCGAGATTTCTCTAACACGTGAGGCCTACTCAGGGGAAGTAAACACATCTGCTATTTTCGGATCGGGAAAAACAGAAGTTTACCCCAGAGTGCACAGACCACTCACCATCCGCAGCTGACCAAATCACGCACATACGATTTTCGACGTGTTTTTTTTTGCATGCCCGATAGACAAACATACATAGTCTGTTTGTTATTTTATTTTTTGACTGTGGAATAGGCAGTGCCTCCTAGGAGGAGCGCTGACTAAACAGGATACCTCACTTCTGAGGAAGGGTGCAGGAGGTTCATAAAACCCCGCAGTGGCGAGACCTCCTCTGCCTAGACATCCAAGCTGTGAAAGTCCCGAGTTCAAATTCCAGATTGGCCAACATAGACTTACATCCGTCGGAGGCCTTTAACTTGAGTAACATAAATGGAGAAATGAGGGTACCTTTTATTTACTGGGACAGAACGAAAGTAAAAGCCTAGATTTACAGAAGCTTTATACCAATGTAAAGTCTTGGAAGGGATCTACCGTCTAGTGGAAACTGTGTTAGGCGCTAGAAAGGCTCTGCTTCGAGGACGCCTTACTCACTAGGATGGGTCAGAGCAATTACCCATCGGTGTTTAATTCAAACCCCAAAAGCACTAAGAAAGTCAAGATGGGCTTTGCATCAAAAACTAGTACTAGTCTCCGCCGCTGACATACATCTCCGACTGCCCGACGGCAGTGGCGGCTCCTCCGCTGAGGCGGAGGAGCGTTGCCCCACTGCATTTTTGCAGTGAAAGACAGACAAAATAAAATGATAATAACTCGCGTTATTATCATTTTATTTTCTCCTGCTTCCGCCCACAGGTTGCGTGAGGGGGCAGGGGAGGAGTGGTTGCACCCTCCTAAAGTGCGCAATGACTGCTTGGACCGCCCTCTCGGTCGCCCAAATCAGTCATGCGCACTTCGCATGTTCTCCATGCAGGCTGCATCGCAGCCTATGTGGAGAACATGCCCAGGCCTCCAGTCAGCGTCTGAGCACCGAAAAACAGAACTCAGACCAATCACAATGCTGCTAAGGCAGCGTTGTGATTGGCTAACTGGGAGCCTGGGTGTGCTTCATGTGGTGACTCCAAGCGAGGGAGGACTATGGAGGAGAGACAGGGGAGGGAGCAGCAAAAAGGTATGTTTTTTATTTAAAAAAAATGTTGCCGCTTCCCCTGAGTCCTTCCCCCTCAGGCATCCTCCCCCACTTCACGCGTCCTACCCCCCCCCCCCTCCGACCCCCCTACCTCCGATCGGTGCTGGCCACACCTGCCCGACGGAGTAACAGATTTTGGAGGTTTGGTCATTTGACCGCCCGCCTGATTTACAGTGGACGGTCAAGTGGCCAGTTTTCACTGTCTATCACCGCCAGGTAATACCTGTCAGTAAGAGGCAGTGAAAACGTTTTAATGACACCCATAGCATGGGAGACAACCCCCATGGTGTTGGCGTCATTCGTTTTATATTTTCAAAAACAAAATCCCGTTTGGTATTTTCTATTTGAAAGTAAAAAAAAACGTTAAAGTTTGTCGGAAGGTACCGTCATGTTGACAAAGCCATCCACCAAAGTTTTAATACATTGATACGAACTGCCGTTATAGCAGTTCCTGCCAATGTAAAAGATGTTTGCTCGTGGGGCATGTAAGAGATGTTTCTTGATTCGAAGGATGGGCACTCCGTCATGGTGATGGGTATTTTACTCCATCGCCCTGACAGAGGGGCAGATTTACGTTCCCTGGCGCATCCCTGCAAATCAGCAGGGATGCGCCAGGGAAGATGCGTCACGCAAGTTTGCCCTTGCGCCACCGCAGATGCGCCGCATTTACAATGCGGTGCATCGTGGCGCAAGGATAAGCAGATGCGTGACGCATCTGCCGGCGTAAGGTTGGCCCAGTGCTGAAGTTGTGTCGCAAGCGCGACGCAACTCCAGCACTGTTCCAACCTGCCCTATCCCTAACATGGTGCGTCACGCCTTACGCCTGCTTGAAGCAGGCGTAAGGATTTGACGCACCAGCGTCAGAAAAGTGACTGCGTGAAATCTTGTAAATTTCACTGCGTCACTTTCCGAGGCGTTCCTGCGACGGAACGCCCCCCTGCGCCGGAACGCCCACATGAAACCTGTCGCAGGTTTCATGTGGCGCAGAGCTTTACAACGTGACGCATCTCCCTAGATGCGTCACGTTGCTCATCCCCGCAGCATGGCGCATGGTTTGCGCCGCCGCTGCGTCACAAAAGTGACGCAACAGCGGCGCAAAAGTGGCGTAAGGGGCTTGTAAATCTGCCCCAGAGTATATACCGTTCACCAAACTGTGGTGTACTGCCTTTCTGAGTCTAATGTGATGTATTAGTCATGGAACTGTGGGGTGTCATTACAGAATGTTGGATTGGTCATAGGCTTGTGTCATGACATTCCATGGGGGGTTTGGATAGAAACCAGGGCAGTTGATGGAGAGTCTGCTGGTTGATGGATGGGATTCTTGATGCAATAAACCTAAGAAGAAACAGCACACTGGTGTCCAGTCTTTGTGTACCAGGAATGCTTTACTGGCGTAGTCGGCAGGATCATCTTTAAGAATCTCAACACAGAAGATTGGTGAGAGATTTCCTATTTTGAAAAAAAGATAAAAAGGATTTATCTCTAAGGACGTTTTACCAGAAAGGATTTATCTCTAAGGACACTTTTAACTCCACGCACATCTTACATCTCTTGTGACACTAGCCCTGGAGTTAGAAAGTAACCTTTGACGCTTAATGGCTGATAAAGAGCCCTCGTTTGAGTGTGGATTCACTGTTAGGGATTGGGAGCTTCGCCGCATAAGTGGGCTTTTTCATTGATTTTGCCTCTTGCTTTGTTGTTATCGATGCGGGCTCGTCCTTTGAACTCTCAGTTATAAATAATCCGCAACAGTCAGAGGGTAGCTTTCGTCATTCCTATATGCGCGAATTCACGAAGGAAGCGTTTAATTGATTGTCTCGTTGTGACACTCATTGTGGCTCCTGCCATGTAAAGAAGTACACAAGATGTGTTTGACCACTTACCAGACTTATCTACAGAGGAAGCTAATGGACTCAATGACTATGAAATATGCATCAAAAAATTAGATAAGCATTACTTACCGAAAGTGAGCACTATTTTGGAACGTTACAAATTTGCAAAAAGAATGCAAGGTGATGATGAGTCTGTCGAAGGTTATGTAACTTGTTTGAGGAAGCTTGCATCTTCATGCAAATTTGACAATCTCACCGACGAACGAATACGTGACCAATTCATGTTTGGTGGCAATATGGAAAGAGTCAGAGAGGAATTGTGGCTACGTGATGAGCCCACGTTGGATGAAGTTCTCAATGTTGCCAAGAGGATTGAACACTCATTGAAGTGTGTAGCTGTTCTTAAAAAGGATTCTGAAAAAGTATATAAAATTCAAGAAATTAAAAGCAAGAGTAGAACAAATGTTATTCTGAGGGATAAACATAAGGATGCGGTAGTGAATAGTGGAAGATTGAGTGATAAGTGGACTAACGTTAAATGTTTCAGATGTGGTAAGCCAGGACATTTAGCGAATGACAAGAAATGTCCTGCTTTGGGTCAAACGTGTTCTAAGTGTAAGAGAAAGGGTCACTTGGCGCCATTGTGTAGGAGCAAGCCCATTCCCAAAGTTAAAGAAGTTGATGTATATGACAGTGAAAATGGTGAATCTGGGGGAGATGATTATGAGTGTGGACAGATTGTTGTGCAAGTAGTAAGTGGAGACAAAAGGAAAAATTGTCCTTGTGACGACATTTGGGTTGAAGGAGCAAGCACTAAAGTGCTATTTGATTCAGGTGCCAAAATAACGATTATCTCGAGTGGATTCTACTTGGAGAAGTTGAAAGGGAAGGTAAAACTTTTGAAACCTGATATTAGGCCTTTAGCTTATGGTGGAGAACCTATTAAACTTCATGGTTATTTTGTAGGTCTCATAGAGTATAAGGGCAGACTAGTTTCGGGAAAAATTTATGTTTCAAAAAGGGAGACAGCATCATTAGTTGGATCCATCAAGGTGATCTTGGAGTATATCTTGATCCTAATGCTGATCCTCCGATTCAACTTAAAAACGATGTTAGTTCGATTCTTGAAGAGAGTGGTGATGATTGTTTTATTGCAGAGTTAAAGAAGGATTATGCTAAGGTTTTCAGGAAAGACTTAGGTTGTCTCAAAGGGTACCAACATAAAATTGTACTTAGAAAAGACGCTACTCCTGTTTGTTGCAAAGCAAGGAGCGTTCCTCTTTCCGTGAGGGATGACATGAGGAAGGAAATTGATAAACTAAAAAATTGGGGTATTATTGAGAATGTTGAGGGGACGGAATGGTTGGCCGCAGTTGTAGCAGCTCGTAAATCCAATGGAGAGCTGAGGCTCTGCATTGACTTGAGGCAATTAAATAAATGTGTTGTTGTTGATAAATACCCGTTGCCAAACATAAATGAATTGTTAGCCTTGTTAGGTGGCGCTAAGGTCTTTAGTACAATAGACCTCACTTCAGCTTACCACCAAATAGAGTTAGAAGAGTCGTGTAGAGACTTTACTTCCTTCATTACGCCGTTTGGTACTTATAGATTTAAGCGTATGCCTTTTGGTTTAGTATCAGCCTCTTCCGTTTTTCAAAGAGTTATGGAGAAAATACTTAATGGTCTCTCAGGTGTATATGTATATCAAGATGATATCTTGGTATATGGCGATGATGTAAATCAACATGATGCACGCTTGAGACTAACTTTGGAGAAATTGTGTGATCACAATTTAACCATTAAGGCAGAAAAGTGCAAGTTTAGAACAGACTCAATAAATTACTTAGGTCACAATATTACTAGCGAAGGGGTTAAACCAAAGTCAGATTTAATTAATACTATACAAGAAATGAGTTCTCCTTCATGTAAGAGTGAACTCATGAAGTTTTTAGGTGTAGTTGAGTATTATGGTAAATTTGTGAAGAATTTAGCGGATTGTGCTGCCAATATGAGGTATTTATTGAAAAAGGGAATTGATTTTGAGTGGTCGGATTGTTGTGAGAGAGAGTTTATTGACATCAAAGAGAAACTTAAGTCTGCTCCATCTCTCAGCAGTTTTAACCCAAAGTTTAAAACTTTACTCATCACTGATGCCAGTGAAAAAGGGTTGGGTGCAGTCTTGCAACAATATGGTCCCAAGGGCTTGCAAACCATAATGTTTTTATCACGCAGTCTTAAAGATCCTGAAACTAGATATTCGGTGGTGGAGAGAGAATCTCTCGCTGTATTTTGGGCCATCAAAAAATTAAAAAAGTTTCTTTGGGGGATCGATTTTGAAGTACGAACTGATCATAAACCTCTGATTGAAATATTTAGCAAGAAAGGCCTTGATTCAATATCTAGTAGGATAACCAAGTGGGTGATAGGTCTACAGGAGTACCATTTTAGTATAAAATATATTCCTGGTTTAGAGAATAAGGTAGCAGATGTATTGTCACGTCTTACACCCAAAATGGTGTCTGAAGAAGAAGACGTAGTAGATGCTGAAGAATGGGTTTGTGTGATTGATCAAGAAGTAATTTCTGAAAAAAGGTGGTGTGATGAAATGTCTAAAGATGTCACCTTAAATGAGGTCATGGGACTTATTAGGAAAGGTTGGATCAGTAAGAAGGAAGGATCAGATTCTTGTAAGAACTTTTGGTCATTGCGTAATGAATTATCCGTCGACAAGGGATTATTGTTTCGTGGTACGAGGATAATTCCTCCAAACACCCTTAGGAAGGAGCTCATTGATTTGGTTCATTCCTCACATGCTGGTTTGACCAAATGTAAGGAGAGATTACGCATGACCTATTGGTGGCCAGGAATGGATAGGGAGGTTGAGCGGATATTACGTGATTGCATTCCATGCTCACTGAGCGATAAATCCAAATGTACTCGGGTGCAACCGATGGTCTTAAGAAGACGTCCTTCTAGACCATGGCAAGATATAGCTCTAGATATTTTGGGTCCTATTCATAGTAATGGCTCGCAAACTTTTGTTTTGGTTGTTATTGACATGTTTTCACGATGGCCAGAAATTTTCTTTTTGCAAGTTATTGATTCTAAACATATTATTCGCTGTTTAAGTGATTTGTTTTGCGAAAGAAGGGATTCCTGAATCTCTATTAACTGATAATGGGGTTCAGCTTGTCTCTGAGGAGATGAGAAACTTTCTCTCCTCTAAGGGAATCATTCACAAGACATGTTCCCTCTATCATCCAGAGGCCAACGGAATGGTTGAGAGGTTTAACAGAGTGATCAAAGAAACTATTGCCTTAGCAAAGTCCCTTTCTTTAAATTGGAAGTCTGTGGTAATAAACAAAATAGAGGAATACAGATTGTCTCCTCATTCTACGACTGGGAAGACACCCTTCTTGCTTTTCAGGGGTAGAATTCCTAATACCAACGTGGAACCTGCGTGGGTAAACAAGTATGAACTAAGTAAAGGGAAGGAGTGTAAATGTGATGAGCGTGAGATTCTGAAGAGAGAGGAGGAGAAGGCTAAAGTGAGGAAAAGTTACTTTCATGCCAAAAAGGCTGTTAAAACCACTAAAGTAGCAGTTGGTGATATTGTGGTGGTAAAACGTCCTGGTCTGATGGGCAATTCAGCTTCAAAATTTATGAAACCAATAAAAGTGATTAAAGTGTTTAAAAATGCTGTAAAGACTCAGGATCATCGCATTTGGAACCTGAATAGAGTTGTTGTAGTCAAAGGAAAGGTTAGCCGTGAACAAAGTGAAAGTTCGAGTGGAGTAACTCCGCAGGTTGGTGGGAAAGGTGAAATTCGTAGTTCATCTAGGAGGTGCAAACGACCATCTTATCTTTCTGATTATGTATAAATGTTTGTTGTATTTTGTTTAGATAAAGGAGGGAGGTGTGTGGTGTACTGCCTTTCTGAGTCTAATGTGATGTATTAGTCATGGAACTGTGGGGTGTCATTACAGAATGTTGGATTGGTCATAGGCTTGTGTCATGACATTCCATGGGGGGTTTGGATAGAAACCAGGGCAGTTGATGGAGAGTCTGCTGGTTGATGGATGGGATTCTTGATGCAATAAACCTAAGAAGAAACAGCACACTGGTGTCCAGTCTTTGTGTACCAGGAATGCTTTACAAACTCTAAAACAGCCCCAAAGTTTTGAATGCGGTGCACTTTAATCACTTGTTTGCAATGGATGGGCATCAAATCTTGCACTCTTCTCCGTGCTATTTTTTGTCTCACTCTATGCTATAACAGAGAAATATTGTGAGCCCAACACACAAAACCATTTAAGGCCACAAACAAACATTTACATGAGTAAATAGATTCATTCACACCAGACATCTATTCACAAAAGGATACCTGTCACACAAAAATGGTTTTGGTATTGTGTTATTCTCCAACACAACAGCATAGAATTATGCAATAAACCTACCAAATGGTGTGGGGATGGGGGGAGGGATTAGGGAGGGTCAATGTATGGTTTGCCTTGAAAGTTTATGAACACCCACCAAATTGTAAGTTCATTAGTATTGACAAACTCGTCTCCTCCCACTCCCCAATGGTCAGAGATTTATTCTAGCAAAGGCTTCATCAACTTCTCTCAGGCTAGGATGGGGAATGGGATACCCCCAAACCTCTTGCGGTTTGAGGGGATAGATTTCTCCAGAGGGAAAAACGCATTGGGCTGCCATTCTACAGTGTGATACTTTACAAAATGTTCAATTATGCATTAAGGAAAGAGCAGTCTTTGATATTAATCAGGGCTCACTCAGTAGTACGATTGGAAAGCTGCAACTTGCCGCGCTTTTCAGGCATAGGCCTGCACCAGTGAGGAATAATTATTTGTTTTTTATTAGGATTTATTATGAATATTACGCCTGGAGACAAATAGGCTTATGTGCCTTATGAATAAATGTACTAAATAAGTAGATGTGCATGGTTGACTGGTAAATCGGAGATTCCAAGTTTTATTCCTGCCTCCCATAATCTTTAAATGGTCTGTTTGTTATGATTTTTTATTTTTGTATAGTCCACATTTAGCCATTGTAGTGTATTTGGTAGCCCAAGAGCCACTTTCGAAACATTACTGAGGTTGCCATCATAGACCAGGGTCCGAGAGCCTGAGTCTGAGATGCATAGTGTGGGGGGGTGGGGGGGGGGCTAGTCTCCGGAACATCGGGCCCGGAATTACTATTTCGGGCTTGCTTTTCTGCCTTTGTACAATGCAATTACAGGTTTCAGAGAGCAAAATGGGGAATAACAGACAGCCATTGAAAATACAGGGGCATTGCCATTTGCAGTGCTTAATTTGTGAAAGAAAGAGTGCTGGTGCACGAAGCTCTGCTCAGGACCTAGCGGCCTGTGCAATAAAACATCAGCGCGCCAAATACCAATGCGGTAGTTTTTAATACACAATACGGCAGCGCTGGTGGCCCATGATAGGTATACCGTGCTTGTGCCAAACTTTTGACAAACGTATGACTCCAGAGGAGATGCCCCCCACACTGATCCATGAAACCCATAGTTTAGTTTACATGAGTGTACGTCAGACTAGACGTCCATATGGTATGGATAATGTCCTTTATTCTACAACGCATGTAGTGTATGACTGGTATAAATAGGGAATTCTCTTTACCCTGACGAAGACCTTTTGACCTGTATAGGCAGGTAATACAGGTCAAAACAAGTTGGTTGTTTTTCACCTTTAGAGTGGCCAGATGAATTATTATATTCGGTCTATTGACCACCTTTTGGTTGATTTTCACCTTTAGAGTGGCCAGACGAATCATTATATTCGGTGTATTGACCATATTTTTTCAATTTAACCAATATCAGGGGTCCTCAGCTACAAAGGTAATCCCTTTGGGTATACCACTGGGTTTTTCTATTTTTTTTATCTATTCCAACTGGACCAATAAACATTGTCCTGAAAGTCTCATCTAATTGGTTGACTCCGCTGTAGTGGTACTATCCTACCACAGTGTGAGAGGTCACCTATGATGAAACATGCCACGATAAGTTGTGGGTGAGGCAATCTCTCAAATATCTGTTTGATGACGATTGTTCCCCTACCGATTCAGGACTAATGGAAGTTCAGTAATATACACTCAAGTATCATGTGTGAAAGGATTTAGGTATTAGGTATTTAGGTATTAGGAGGACATACTTGAGCGTGAACTTCTTAACTCTCCCGTGGTGATAAGTCTTTAATCCATTGCCAGGCACTACCTGCCCTTTCTTCTTGCTCTTACAGGTTCCTTCTTTCTGTGTGAAGGTTTTGCCATCGTTTTCTTCCTCCATCTTTCCGATCTGGGTGTTCTTCCCTCTGTTGCACTTGGCAAATATCTGATACGGAAAAATAAGTGCTAGTCACCAAAAATAAGTCAAAACACCCAGAAAGGGACAGGGGAGATTTAAAGACCAGCAGGAGTTGACTCCCCAAATCCTTACATTAAACACAATATAAACTCCTAGGTCTAATAGAGAGAGAACAAGAAAGAGAGTAAGGGAAAGGAAATAATTGATATGCATAAATCATGTGTAGTATTTCCTTTTAAGGACAAATTCCCTCACCCACTAGATGTGGCCTGCTTCATCATAGGGAACCTCCTCCCACCGTGATGCCTAGTCATGGTGCGGGCTACCACCCCTCACTAGAGGGAGGGGACTCGGGGATGTTTTCAGAGGTATGATAAATACCTTACTAATGAGCACGTAGTGGTGAGGGAACAGCAGAGCATGAATGGAGGAAGTGTGATATAAAATTGGCTACAAGGTACACAATACAATTTATTCATGCGTCCTTGGGTCAGGATTAGAAATCAAGCAGAGGGCCAGGCGGGTGTAGTCACGTCTGCTGGATTTTTCAACAGAAGTAGGTCGACATGTTTCTGCCTATGACCCTCCTTAGAGGTGTTGCTGCATTCCTCAGGACCTATATAGCAAATGCTCCTGCTCAAGTGCTAGAACGTGATATAACAAAAAAATATCAAAAACAATATATATACCAAAAATAAGTGCCAGTTCCCCTACTGGCACCCACCAGCTCAAATTAAGCACTGGCCAAATGCCATTTAACAATTCTGGACCTATTTTCCAGCATACATTTTTCACCTCCTTTTAGAAGAAGGAAAATGTGCACTGAAAAACATTTGGTTTTACCGGGTGCATTTCAATCATGTGGTTTTATCTCCTGTGGAGGTAACTCTTGGCAGGGCTTTAAGTGGGATGAAAAAACTGGGGGGTCTCTCAAAGGGACGTGGCCAATGCAATTAAGTGCGTGGCTTTAAAACATGTAATCTAAAAATCTGTGCTTAGCATAGTGTGCCGCCCGACTTGTATTTTGCTGTTTCTGTCATTGCATCCAGATATGATACAAGTAACATCATACCTACAACAAGTCTGGACTATTGGCTTTGTCAATGGTTGTGAGTTGCATAAGATAAATAGGCAGCAACTATGGCTTTGTTATAATATTGAAAAAGCTTCCACTTAAAGAACTCATGACACCACGACAATTTTGCTGCTCCTGAGTTTCAAAAAGAGAAGGGAAATCCAGAGAGAAAATGACTCTCTTTAAAGGATTTCCCTTCCCCTACAACGCTCACCTGACATGACGTCATGCCGTAACTTCTCCACTAGTGAGAAGTGAGCAGTGTGAGCAGCGCACATCGATGTGCCTGCTGTCACTGCAGTCCGGAAAAAACGGACCGCCTGTGCCAGGGCACAAAACAGAGCCCGATAGAGACCCGTTTCGAGGCCCCCTTTAAAAAACTGCTGGTGCTCAGGCCCGGTGAGACCCGGCCCACTTAAAGCCCTGCCTCTCGGCACATCGTGTTATCAATTCTTCAGTATATTATGGAGATATGGAGTAGGAAGGGCTGTTAATGCCAGACTTACTTGAGTGTAATTTCACATGGAGAGGCCAGAGGTTTGTAGCAAGGTAATTTACATATCTTCTTGTTCAGTACTTATGCCAGTTACACCACATATGTATATTTATGGCAGGTTGCTTATTGATATACCTTGTTGTTGTGTGCCCCAGTAGCAGGTTAGTTGGATAGTTGCGCTGTCTGGCATGTGTAAGCAGAGCGTGTTGTTGCAAGACAGTTGTGTGCAAGCATTAGTGCACACTGTTGTATGGAGGGTTGTGCTTGATTATTTGATGGGTCTCAGCTGTGTTGGGTGTGCATTTAGTGTTCTGTTTAATGTGTCTTGTGGCAGGTTATACTAGTATTAATTTGGTTACAAATAAGTGTTGCCGTGAGCATGTTCTACCGTCCTAAGTGGCAAATCTGTCCTATGTTGGATGTGTGCGATATTTAGTCTAATCCATAATCCGAGCAGATCATTTTATTCATGAGTGCTCTTTTCATGCCTTAACATATGTATGTGTGGTTTATGCCATGCTGCAACTGCATGCGGAAGTTATCAACAAAGGTATTTAACTATGACCAGAAGATAAGGGGTTGAATCCGTGCAACGAGAAAGAATCACAATAACTAGGCCTTCTGTATGTGGAACCAGTTGTTTCTGTCTGTAAAGTGACTCTTCTGTGGATACTGTGAGTCCTTAGGCAGTGCTTTCCAAACATTTCTGCCAAGATACTGTGTCTAATGAAGGATCAATTTGTTGCAAAATTAGATGTTGCTATGCTCAGTGAACCCTGTTTACCCATGTGCCTGGTAAAATAGGAGACATGCGTAGAGCGTTGTAGATTGGATTAGTGTCGTAGAATGGCATAGAGTGGAATAGAGCGCTGTAAAGTGAAGTGGCATAGAGTGGAGTAGAGTGTCAGTGGAGCAGAGTTCAATGGAGTAGAGAATCATAGTGTGGAGTATCATGGATTGGAGTGCATTAGAATGGAGAGTAGCATAGTGGAGTAGAGTGGCCCAGAGTGAAGTGCCGTAAAGTACAGTGGTGCAGAGTAGTTTGGCATAGAGTGCATTGATTGCAGTGTATTGGTTTTGATTAAAGTGGTGTAGAGTGCATTGGCGTAGCGCGCAGTGATGAAAAAGTAGCGTAGAGTGCAGTGGTATACAGTAGAGCGGTGCATAGAAGATTGCAGTGGCGTAGAGTACAATTGCATAGAGTGGAGTGGAGTAGAGTGGCACAGAGTGGAAAAGAGTGGCGTAGAGTGAAGTGGCATAGAATGGAGTGGTGCAGGGTAAAGTGCAGAGGTGTAGAGTGCAGTGGCATAGAGTGTAGTGGTGTAGAGTGCAATAGAGTGGCATGGAGCTGAGTGGTGTAGAGTACAGTGCAGTGGCATAGGGTTGCAGTGGCATAGAGTGCAGTCATGCAGAGTAGAGTGTCAGAGTTCAGTGTCGTAGAGTGCTGTCATAGAGTGTTGCAGAGTAGAGTGTTGCAGAGTAGAGTGGTGCAGAGTAGAGTGATGCAGAGTACAGTGGTGCAGATTAGAATAGAGTGGCATAGAGTGCAGTGACATAGCACACAATGGTGTAGAGTGACGCAGCGTGCACTGATGTAGAGTGCAGTGACATGGAGTGGAAAGTTGTCGAGCATAGTGGTGTAAAGTGCAGTGGTGAAAAGTAGCTGGCATAGGTACAGTGGCCTAGGGTGCATTGGTTTTGAGTAAAGTGGTGTAGAGTTCAGTGGTTTAGAGTAGAGTGGCATAGAGTGCAGTGGCGTTGAGTGGCACAGCGTAGAGTGCAGTGGCATGGAGTGCAGCAGAGTGGCATCGAGTGCAGTGGCGTAGAGCAGACTGTTTCAGAGGAGTGTGAAGTGGAGTTGAGTGGTGCAGGGTAGAGTATAGTGATTCAGGGAGAATGCAGTGGCATAGAGTAGTGGGGTAGAGTAGAATGGCTTTGAGAAGAGTGGTGCAGCATTGATTGCAGTGGTGTAGAGTGGAGTAGAGTTGCATAAAGTAAAGCAGCAAAGAGTGCAGTGGCGTAGAGTAGATTGTTTCAGAGTAGAGTGAAGTGGTGCAGAGTGGAGTGGTGCAGGGTAGAGTGGAGTGGTATAGAGTAGTGTTGCAGAGTGTATTGGCGTAGAGTGGAGTGGCGTGGAGTGGTGTATCAAGCAGCGGCGAAGAATGCAGTGGTGCATAGTAGAGTGGGATAGAGTGCACTGGCATGGAGTAGAGTGATGCAGAGTAGAGTAGAAAGGCATAGAGAGAAGTGGTGTGGAGTGCAGTGTCAGAGTGCAGTGGTGCACAGTAGTTTACAGTGGCGTAGAATGCATTGGCATAGAGTGTAGAAGAGTTGTGTAGAGTAGAGTGCAGTAGCATAAAGTAAAGTGGTGCAGAGTAAAGTGGGGCACTGTAGAGTGGCACACACTAGAGTGGATTAGAGTTCAGTGGAAGAGAGTTAAGTGGCAGAAAGTGCGGAGCTGCAGAGTAGAGTGTTGTAGAATGCAGAGGTGTAGAGTAGAGTGGAGTAAAGTGCATTGGTGTAGAGTGCAGTGGCGTACCCTGGTGCAGAGTATAGTGATGTAGAGTCCAATAGCGCAAAGTAGAGTGGCGTAGAGTGCAATGGCACACAGTAGAGTGGTGTAGGGAGCAGTGGCGTAGAGTACAGTGGTGCAGAATAGAATAGAGTGGTGAAGAGTGCAGTGACACAGAGTAGAATAGAGTGGCATAGAGTGCAGTGGTATAGAGTGATTTGGTGCAGAGTAGATTGGCGTAGAGTGCTGTGGGTTTGAGTAAAGTAGTGTACAGTGCATTGACGTAGAGTGCAGTGGCATAGAGTGCAGTGTTGCAGAGTAGGGTGGCATAGAGTAGAGTGGTGTAGAGTGCAGTTGTACATAGTAGAGTAGTGTGGGATAGAGTGCACTGGTATAGAGTAGAGTGGAGTGTGTAGAGTAGAGAGGAGTAGAGTGGAGTAGTGCAGTGACGCACTGTGGAGTGAAGTGGCATTGTGTGGAGTGGTAAAGAGTAGAGTACAGTGGTGTGGAGTGGTGCAAAATAGAGAGGAGTGGGTTAACATGGAGTATGCATGGTATGGTAGCGTACTGCTAATACAGGTAACACATCTTCAATTGAAATGACGATTACATTTGCACTCACAAACACTTTGACTGATGAAAGTATACAGCGCACAAATGATAAGGTGTGGAAATGTCATCACCCTATGTATTGATTTGATCATCAGCACAGTTCATTTACAGACATATAAATTTTGTTGTGTGCTAGAAAAAGAGAAATAACATCTGTACAGCCTTCCTCAAGCAGCCCCCCCTCCACTAGCCAGCATGATTGTCACATAAATCCTCTAACCAAGCTCCCTGGAAGACACGGTCTGACATTTGACCTCTGTCCTCCAATGCACAGCAAACGTGACAAGATAAGAACAAGATTTAAAGGCCTGTTTACAGAAAGCGAGTTTGTGGAAGAATACAGTAAACAAGGCTTGGGCAATGGGAGGGACTAACTCGAGCTGGACAGCCTGAAGCAAATAAAGCCAGCAACAGAAAGTCAGAAAATGTGTTACAAACCACAAAGCAAATAGTAAAGATGTCTGTAGCCGTCTGGTAGGCTGCGACCAAAAAATAGGCTCAGGTGCCCACTACCTGTAACCAGTGGCACAAATAAAGCACTGTTTGCACCCTAAGATTGCTGAGAGAATGGAGTGCACCAGCACTGTCACCTCCATCCTTCCAATCCTGTCTGTGTGCTTTTCCAACATCTCTTTTACTGGCATTCGTCTTGTGGTGGACGTGGAACCGCACTCGTTTGCTCCCTTCCACATCAGAACATGCGCCACTTTTCCTAACACAAACAGCATGGAGGTTTTTTCGTTTGTCTTAATATGGCTCTGAAAATCTTATTTTCTGGTGGATGGACACCACCATATGTGAAGAAGGTACTTTCTCTAAAATAAGGAGTAAGTACACAAGCAGTTGCGGTTGGCATAACTCGTGGGTGAGGGGGCGGGGGGTCGCGCAGGGAGGGGGTCACGCAGGGGGGGTTAATTTTCAATTTAAAAAAAGTTAACTTACCTACGCCGGCCCGGTCCGGTCTTGCATCGTCTCTGTTTCTCTGGCTGCTCCACACAGGGAGCAGCAGGCAGCCTCCCTCCCTCCCCTAAGCCAATCACAACGCTGCAATGGCAGCGTTGTGATTGGCCAAGACGCCGACCACACAGGCGTCTATGGGGAGGCCATTTTCTCCATGTAGGCTGCATGCAGCCTACATGGAGAAAATGCAGAGTGCGTATGACTGGTTTGGTCGGTCCTGGGGCTGAACAAACAGTCAGCGCCCTCAGAGTGGGCAAGCCACTCCTCCCCTGCCCTAGAGCAGGACTGAACCAACCAAACCCTTCTGCTTTCTCGCAGTGTGAGAAGCAGAAACATAACATGGTATTTATAATACCATTTTATGTTTCTGCTTCTCGCACTGCGAGAAACCAGTGAGGCGACGCTCCTCCGCCCAAGTATTTCAAATCAAATGCATCATAAGACGCCCAGACGGAATCCCTGGTATCATAGCAAATAAGTAGCCAATTTATGGCTACATTTTCCATTTTGTCCTTTCTTGGAAATCGCCAGGAGGCTTGTACCACATGCATTCGGGTACGTCAATTCACGTGCAGAGATAGTTTTGAAGCACAGTCGCCAATGACACTCATTTTAGGCGGAGGGATACTACTTTCAAATAGGGAGAAGTTGGCACATGGCAGTGCCTGAAAAAGGTTCTTAGGGATGGGAATGACTCTTCCACAACCCCGTCAGCCTTCCATAGGCACTGCTAGTCACGTCATGTGAGGTCATGGTATTTAGCTACTTGAGAAACCAGTACAGACTTGGGTACTTACAGCAGATGGAGGATTCGAGTGCCAGTCCAGCTTGTTTGACGTCATGGTGTTCAGCAAATCTTCTGAAAAAGAAAAAAAACAAGGGAAAAATTGAAAAGAAAGCACTTTCTTAGAATGGCCTGCTGGCTCGTATATCTCAGAGACAGGAGGCATCTAGCTCTTCTCCTCTTTACCACAATTCTTCGCTGTTGTACAGGACTGGAGGTTATTCAAAGTTTAATTATTTTTGTTTTGCAGTTTGAATTTTAGGAAGCTGAATCCCTAAGCCTGCCTCTCAAACTTTGCATATAACAAAAATAAATTACGTTTTTGTTACATACGCCATCAAAAAGACAGATTTATAGATCAGCCCATCTCAAATCTATTTATACACTGTGGAAATCGTTAGGGAAGTTGAAAGCAAATATCTTGGTACTGATCTCTGATCTTTTTCTAAGAGATCCTTTCCCAGGCTCTTCTAAACATTCTCTCTTCTCCTTATGCCGTGAACCTTTTCCTTAATTCGAATCCGCCACAGCGCTTTGAGACCCCTCCGGGTGATATGTGCGCTCAATAAAACCTTATAACATAAAATGTATAACATAACAGTACCAACAGAAGCGTGACAGATCTGCGCCCTAGCGTTCCTCCTGTTTAATATGTTTACCCTTTAGCATTCTGGAGAATATCTGAGACGGTACCTGGGTTTGCAGGAGTTAATGTTGTTCTTCAAATGTTCATTGGTAATACAGCCACCCCTTACACACTATGAATAGTCCTCATTACCGAGGTAAGACGTTTCTCATATTTTTGTGAAAATTTAGACATCTTTCTTAATTTTGCCAGTTCCAAAGGAAAGGTGGCTAGAGGCCTGTAGGTCATAAAGAGGCACTTAAAAATACTGCTGGAAGTTCCAGGTTGTGAGGCCAGTTTTAGCATCTGGCCCCTGGCAGCTTTATCTGTCAGTTACAGGCGCTAATGAGATCAATAAAGGACCATGACATATCAAGGTTACAGTGGCGGCTGCTTGGGATCCAAAGTGGTGTTGGGGGGGGGGACATAAATAAGTTAGGGTGACCAACTGGCATGGGTGCAAATTCAGGACAGTGAGTGTAAAAATTCAGAACAAAGGGTCAAAATTCAGGACAAAAATTCAGGACAGAAGGTCAGAATTCAGGACAAATATTCGGGACCAAAGGTTCATTTTACAGACACATCAGAGGAGGTCGCACAATATTACATAAGTAAATAGACACCCAACACAAGCACAAGTCAAAATAAGTTTATATTAGGTTGAGAGAACCTTGCACTGCATCTGTTGTGTGCCGGAGTGAAACTTAAATACCTGCGTTTGAATATTGGATGTTCCTGGGTAACATGCGCCCAAATGAAACCTCAACCCCCCCAGAGCTTGGCTCCTGGTGAGGTGACAGGAGCCCATAAACAAAAGCAGTTTGCCATGCCCTGCGCTCTGGCAGGAGGAGGCTCAGCAAATGCTGTCACTGGCCCATTATCATTCTGTATGTGATAATTAGGCCGGCATACAGAATGATAATGGGCCAATAGCAGCCTGTGCCAGGTCGGGGAGGGGCTGCTGCAGGCCACTGATCACAGCAGGAGCGCGAGCTGGGCCCTGCAGTGAGAGTTACAGAACTCTCATGCTACTTGCAGGGGGCAGCTCGCTCTAAAGTCCGAAATTACGGACAAAAGGCGTCCGTGAAAGAATTCTTCACGGACAACAGGGGGCAGTCCGTGAAATTTACGGACGGTTGGTCACCCTAAAATAAGCACAGACAAAACAAGCATTTGCAATGCAATTGGTCTCGTATTTGTGAAACTTTGAGCTATAGGCGTTGTAAATAGATAAAGTGGTATAACACTTCATAAAAACACATTTTTTAATGACCCAAAATTGCCTCTCCCTATTTTTGCACATTATAAGTGTTATGAAGCTGAAACTGATGCAGTCTGGGCTGTTACAGAGGAAGAGGAAAGAAGTACACGAGGTAGATAGCTGGAAAATACTTGCACCCTCATGGAGTGGTTAAAAAAGGGAAGTGTAAATTCTAAAAAGTGAGCAATTCAAGAACACAAGTAAGGGCCAAACACATAAGAGGAAGGGAAACCCGCAGAAGGCAATGATTAAAACGAAAGTTAATGAGAGTGACAATAAAGTTAAACAATGGCCAGTAATCGATGCGCTCTAAGTCCCTTGTAAATTCACAATAGGTCTTTCACAAGCAGACAGCTTGCACTTTCATATACTTGAGACCTAAAAACGAATACAAAAGCTGTAGCAGAGTACCATGCATCGGTTGCTGTGCTGATTATAAGAAAAATATACCTTGGAAAATGCAAGCACGGCATCCGTGAAGTGGGCGCTGTGCTGATACATAAGCCACAGTCAGCCACCCCCCCCCGAAAAATAGTGCAGGAAGGAACATAGATTAAAAAACGTGTAAGACCACGTGTAACAGGGGCAGTCTGCTGGGAGGGTCCAAAACACGAAAGGCGGGACTAATTAAGTATGCTAACCAATCAAAAGCAGGCATGTATGACGGGCAGGAACAAATGGAAAATATGGGAGGTGCTGCAAGCAACAGTCTAGATTGCAACGTGCTTCCCAGAGCAGCACAGGCGCCATCCAGGCTCGACCTAAAAAGAAATAAAAAATATAAAACTTTACTTACCTGCTGCTACGTTCGCCGCATTACTCCTCTCCTGATCCTCGACTCCAGGGCTGGTGCACACTGCACAGGCTCGCAGATGCCAATCCTGAGGCTGGTCTCATGCTGGGAATACTTTCACCAGCATGAGAGAAGCACTGGGATTGGTCTAAGAAGCCTGGTATGCCGCTCAGATAGTGCCTGGAGCCTGTGGCTTTTCTCCACCCAGCCGTACAACACAGCCGGGTGGAGAAATGCTAAGTGTGCATGACGATTTGGTCAGCCTAAGACGGCAGGCCAAACCATCATGCACACTTAGTAGTGCCCATCACCCCTCCTCCCCACTGTTTTCACAGATTGTATGGCCCCGCCCTATGATGCGGCTCGCTGGCAGCCTGCAGGTAAGAAGAAAAATAAAATGATAATAAAATTGGTTTATTATCATTTTATTTTTCATCTCTTTAAATCTGATGCCACCTAGTGGGGTGACGCTTCTCAGCCATAACGGAGGAGGCGCCCCTGCAAGGTTATACTGTGCCAATGACTCTACTTTAAGCGAATGGTGAAGGGGCAACAGTTAATCTGTGTTTTACAATTTTACATATATGACTTATTGCATCACCCAGTGCCTACTGTATGTATTACATACATATATTCCTAATGATCTGATATGACATCTATACAATGCTGTGCAAGTGAGACAGGTTAGCTTATCCAATGCTTGTTTTTATTTAGGTATTTCCTTTACTGAATCCCTTAGGACCAGCCAGAAAGGGAAGGTGGTGTTGAGGCTTGTGCAATCAGCACAAGGAGCTATGCGATTGTACAATTATTTTGGTCTGAAAGCCTGGCAGCCACATTTGGTGGCTTACCAGGCTGAGACCGTGAGTTCTGGCACGTATGGTGCAGTGATACATCGCTATCAGGTGGCTAAAAAGTTGCAGGATAAGAAGAATAATGCATTAATATCTATCAATGCAGTAATGATGTGATCTGCATGAGGCTGGATTGGATCCCTGAGATAGGTGTTGTGAAGCTTGCCCCAGTCTTTTATTGGTCAGAGGCCTGACCAATCCACTTGGGCACTTTAACTTCATCTGCCCCAAAAGAGTGTACTCCAGTGGACCACTGACCACCCTTCCAGTGAAGAATTAAAAGAATGGAAAACTCAGTGGTTTGTGCTGCACACAGAACCCATTATCTCAGCTAAAGGCCTTGAACACAGGGCACATAGGGGGTGAGGAGACCTAGCCAAATGCCACTCCATCTGACCAGAGCCTACTAGGGGTGTATAACATCCCTCTACAGCAAGCTCGGGAGTTGTGGGCAGGGCTATGGGAAGAGATGTATGGGGCAGCTGCAGGGCCATTCCATTCCGCTTACTACAAGCTATATAAGAAGAGGGATATCCAAGTTACAGTCTAAAAAGAAAAGTCCCTTCATTTAGAGAAATTATGGTTCACTGCAAAGTTTTGTAAGAAGCCAACTTTATAAAAACATAAAGGCTTCCTTAAAGAAAGAAAGAATTTATTTAGGCGGGGTAGAAGAACAGACGAGTGAAAAGCACATCAGAGGGAGAGTTCAGAATGTGAATGGCACATGATGGGGTACAGCACTGGATGGGAGAGCAGAGGGTGGAAAATGCAAGAAGGAGAAGCACTATGAGGCAGTACCCAGGACAGAAGATTTCTGTACGAGAGAGCATGGGATGGGGTAGTATGGGAAGAAAGAGAGTACAGACTGGTAGAGAGAGACCACAATATGGGAAAGAGTAAGTTGTGAATATAGGAGCAAACAATTTGCAAGTTCACATGGTGAGAAAGAATGCAGGATGGCAAAATGTGCATATATATATATGTGTGTGTGTGTGTGTGTGTGTGTGTGTGTGTGTGTGTGTGTGTGTGTGTGTGTGTGTGTGTGTGTGTGTGTGTGTGTGTGTGTGTGTGTGTGTGTGTGTGTGTGTGTATATATATATATATCTATATATATATACACACATGCACACACACACATGTTGGCAGATTGGAATTCGAAAGGATGGCCGAAAAATAAGCTCACAATAGTATAATATCTTGTTTTTTGTTTTAATCCTGCCGTCTACCCATCAAATAAAGGTATTACCTTGGGTTTACAAGGAGGTTGTTTTATCAAGTTTACCAGGACCCTGTTTTTGACCAGAATTATTTATTCTGTTCTCCCTCTTGCAGAGATTGAGGCCACCATGTTGGTGGGGGAGGACTAGCCAATGATGAAGCATGCCACAATAATGTCGATGAGGCTTTTCAGACCAAATCTTCTGTCGTTTGTTTCCTAAGGGTGAAGTGCTCTTATTCCAGTGAGGATAGGGAATAGACAAGCTGCCATACTTTTTTGTTATTTGAACAGAGCTTGTAGCCCCTTACACTAGACAGCAAATAACTAGCAACACTAACACTAACTAGAAGGATCTCTATTTGTGGTTTGGTTCCTCATTTCATGTTTCTGAGTGTAGTTTGGTGTTATTGCTGCAGCAATGGCCTAAGTCCAGAGAAGTACACTTCTTGAACTCCGAGCTACAGGGAAATGTAGGGCAAATGGCAGACGTTTCAAATGCATCTTACTTATTGTTGCAACCCACTGACTGGATAAGTCTGGAGCAGTCCCAGGAGTAATCGAGGAAAAAACAGTGACTACCAAAAGTCTCCCGTGATCATGATGAGTGTGCAAAGTCATATTTTATGGGTTGATTTTCTGGTTTTGTATAGAGTGGGTAAGGGTAAGGTAAAACAGAGCACTTTACATAGCAAATTTAAAAAAAAGAGAGAATTGAGAATATGGGTAGAGGTTACGGGAAAGATGTAACAAAATGACAGACAGCATTACATAGTTGCAGGACACCTAAGATATAATACAATGAAGGGCATTGTTTAAAACAATGGTAACCACATTGTGTGTACATATAGTATTTACAAACAATTCTTCAAGAACAGGCCTTGGCATTTAGATAATAGAAACATAAAATAAATTAATGAAAGGGTGTATTAACTATTATTTCAGATAGTGTAGACACAGTATTTATAAACACTATTCAAGGCTAAGCCAGAGCAGTTAGGATAAAGCGAAAGGCATAGTAGTGCGGGTAAGGGATGATAGGTGGCGTAGACGTACGGGTATGCCTAAAAGAAAGAAGGGCTTCCAGACGTTGCGTATAGTTGTAGGACCCAAAGTTTCACACTTAATATATAACTGGCCCTCCGTCAACAGGCTCATCGACCAAGGCCACACCAATTACTTCGCAGCAATAAAGGCAACTGTGTGATATTTTCCCGACGTCCACCAGCCAAGCAGTGACAAAAGAAATTTTGAATAAATATAAAGCAATTTCTTTTTTGCGTTTAGGTGTTTTTTTTCTTGCAGCAACATTCTATTCCCAAAGTAGGCGCAACCTAGAAAGGATGACTACATCATAATATTAAAAGAAGGTCTATGCATGTAGCACTTGAAATTGTAACAGCATTGATTGGGGTTTCTTCATAATAAATAACTCTCTCTTGACAACTGCCATTCTCATTACAACAGAGACAATTAGAGCACCTCTCCAATAATGTTCACAATACCAGTCAATGAAATCATATCCTAATTTCCCTTCATCCGCTCCCACTGCCTTGTCCCTCCTCTCCTCTTCCTGTGTGTATGCTTCACTGGCTAGACAATGGCTTCAGACTTCGATAAATAAGAGAAATGGGAGGGGGATGGAGGCAAGAGAAGGGCACGGAATTAAAGAGAACAGCATTAGCGGCTCCTTCGCTATGGTGGAGGAGCGTCGCCCCTCTGCTTTCAAGCAGTGCGAGAAGCAGAAAATTATTATCATTTTATGTTTGTGCTGCTTTGCGGGCGGGCTCACTGCTCTGCTCTCGGAGCAGGGCAGGGTATGAGTGGTTTGCCCACTCCTAAGTGTGCAATGACTGTTTGGTCGACCCTCTAGAGCAGTCCAAACCAGTCATGCGCACTTTCCCCATTCTCCATGCAGGCTGCATTATAGCCTGCGTGGAGAACATGCCCAGGCCCCCATTCCCTGGCTGAGCGTCCAACCAGGACGCTCAGACCAATCACAACAAGGCACTGCAGCATTGTGATAGGTCAGGGAACCTGGGTGCTTACAAATCACAATGCTGTCAGTGGGGCCTGCTTCCTGTTCCTCGAGTTCCAGGAGAGCAGTAGCAGCAACGCGGGACCCGACGGCAAGGTAAGTTATTTATTTTTTACTATGCGCACCCCCTCCCCCGTGACCCTGCCCCCCTCCCCCCACGCCAAACCCCCACCTGCGAGCAATGCTGGCCGCCACTGGGAGAGACGTGAAGTAAGGGAGAAGTGTCATGGTTCCAGCCGTCGCTTCAGGTCACAAACTGCTATTCCCAGTGCAGTAAGTGAGACGGTGTGATTAAGTTCTATGTGGGGTTAGCAATTCAGCCTTTTTTCACTTCCTGCAGTCCTGTGGGTCAGCAGCGCTGGTTGGACTTCTGGGTTGCAGCATACATAACCCTCGTCCTACTTCCAGACGCTGCTTCGTATTTTCACTTGTTTTCTGTGATTGCCTGTCCTGCCGCAGGCGGCGTTACTGAAGCCGCATTTCCTTGGATTCCCTGCCTGAAGTTCTTCTGTCAGCTGTTCAACACGCGCAATGAGTAAACGCTTGGTTTTCACTGCCGCGTGTGCTTGGAGAAACCTTGCCCAGAGTTTCTTCTATTTACCTGGGTGCGCTTTGTTGGGTATTTAGCACCACGCACTGGAGCGTTTTGTTAGGTACATAGCACAACGCACTGGAGCGGTTTGTTAGGTACTTAGCCCCATGCGCTGGAGAACTTTGTTAGGTACTTAGCACCACGTGCTGAAGCGCTTTATTGGGTACTTAACACTACGCGCTGGAGTGCTTATGAATGTTTGGAAAACAAACTTGAGTGCTTTTATTTTGTATACACACCGAAGAGCTCTTCATTTGTCTAGAGTCAAGTGCTGGAACACTGCTGTTCCTTGGTTCCAAGCGCCGGAGTACTTGTGAGTTAGTGGCTATACGGACTGGAGCATTTTCTGTTATTCTGCCTACGTGCACCGAAAAGCTTTACTCTGTCTTTAATCAAGCGCTGGAGCTCCTTCCTTATCTGCTCATTCCATGCTGGAGCACCTTTAATATTTGTTTGGTGTTAAGCGTTGTAGCACTTCTCTTTTGAACATGGTAAAGATTGGCTGGAGTGTTTCATTTTCACATATCCAGTCCAAGTCTGAAGCCCTTAGTTTGGTGAATGAGCAGATATGCATAGAGCACATACCTTAGCTTTATATATTCAGTGACACCCTAACTGAGTATTCCTTAGAGGAGTTCCTGATTATGATCAGCTTAAACAATTCCAAGTTGAGTATATTGATTGCATCTATTCCTATAATGTGGGCGAGTAAGCCTGTGTGTATGTACTGAAGAAAGATGTGTGAGTAGATTACAACACTGTCCTGTTCTTTTTTAGGATATATTCCCTTTGCTCCTGTCTGTGCTTTCCTTCACCCCTGTCTGCGCTTCTTCATCTCAACATACAGATCACTCTTCCTAAGGTAGATGTAGAGACCAAGGGTGGTAGGGATGTGTCACATCTTCATAGTCTTGACCCTGTTCTTCATTTTTAGGTGGAATTACAGAACATTCCTACTTTAACTATCCAGGACCTCCTCTCTGAGGCCCCAGCCTTTTTCCTTTTTTTTCAGATACACTTATAAGCAGGTAGAAGGAGATGGACGGTGGAGTTGGTTCATATCGTCTCTGCAGGATCACTTTACGGTATTGAAGGTAAGGCTCATGGAGCATTGACTTAAAAGAGAAATATAGACAAAGAGAATAGGTAGGGATAGAAAGAGAGGCATAAGTTAAAGAGAGAAAGGTGAGATGAGCCGAAATAGAGACAGAGAGGTTGAAATGAGAGCAGAGAGATGGGTGCAGAGTGAGGTAGAGTGCTAGCGAAAGATAGAGGTAGCAATACGGAAAGTGAAATCTATAGAGAGGGACTGGGGTGGGCACAAAGAGCAGGGAGGTAGTGAGAGAATAAATGTAGTAAAATGTGAGTTAGAGTTTAGGGCAGAGAGAGCAAGAGGTGGACATACAGAGAAGTGAGGCAGTGGGGAAAGTATAGAAAGATTCAAGGTAGAGGGATAGAGAGGTGAGGAAGAGAAACAAAAATACAAAATGTGATGAGGTGTTCAAAGAGCTCCACACACCACTGGCCGAGTCCTTGAATTTGTAGCTACAAGATATCCTTCACAAGATCACATCAGTGTGAATACATGATACTACAAAGATTGTGTTATACTTGAAAGGATCATCCACTAATATTTACACTACAAAGGCCACTAATCTGGGCCTATTCATATCAAAATCACTATTATCAATACAAGGCATCCCCCATGTGCTGTGATCACACCACCATCTAGACTAGGGATGAGTGGACACTGGGATAATCCTGAGCAAAACAAAAAGAATACTTTGGCAAGTTTAAAAATGAGTTGAAAAGTTGAGTTGAGTTGAAAAATGGTTGTGTAACAATGATGTTGGTGTGTTAACAGTGAGGTTTTTAGATTTCAAGGATAACATGTTGTTTGAACTATTCCTGCATGGAATAGAGCCACCCCAAGCTAAGTCTATCTTCTTAGAATTTAGGTACCGAATTCTACCAGTAAATAACGTTTGTAGTAGATGGAATGGCTGTCACATTCAACCATCTTGCCCCTCTTGTTAGGCAAGTGTTGAAACAGAGGAACATTTTATCTTCTTCTGTCCTGTTTATTCCTTACTCAGGAAGCCATGGATAATCCTTATTTGCCGCATTTTATCTATATATTTCACTTGAAGGAAGCAACTAGGATAATAAAAAAAAAGTGATAATACGGAAGGGCTAGTCTTTGCACTTTCCAGATATTTACTGTATTCTTGGGGGTTGAGATGTAACACAACGAAACAGGATGTAAGATTTTGATTTTTTTTTAAGTATGTCATCCCATTAAGTGACCGCCACACCTTTTTAAATGTAATTTTATCAACCTGAATTTTAAACTATGAATGTTGATGATTTAGATGACTGAGCCAAGGACTCTCATATGTAATTTGGGTGGATTAAGATAGTTAGTAACTAATGGGATTGCTAGTGCTCAAGCACTTTTAAATATTGAAAATGGCGCTACGCCACCAGAGCGTCAAAAAAGTGATGCTCCGGTGGCGATAGGGGCTTGTAAATATGCCCCAGAGTCTGCACTAGGATATAGGTGGCCACCTTGCGAGGGGTGAGAGGGCCTTCCTTCTAATAAATACAGCACAGCAGATAGCTCCATTGGGTGTTTCATCATCTGCCTCGACAAGAGAAGATCCAGTGAGGAAAACTGCGATTAGTGGTCACTGATTACGATAATTTGAGTCAGCGCCTACCTGTCGGGAGCACAGATAACAACCTCAGAGGACTGTCTCTGTTCATGTGGGTGCTGAGCTCAAACAGCCTTCGAGGCCAGAAGCAGGTACAACTGGGTGACTGGGTTGGATTGTACCATACTGACTAATTTTGTGACGTGTGTTTGTCTGTATGTATGAGCACACAATACAAACAGTGAAGCTCTTCAATCTGAGTATCTGCTTACACATGATACAAGTATTGGCCGGTTGCTTCTGATTGTGGCTGTATCTATGTGTATTGTTTTGGTCTATATTAGTGATTTGCTCCTTCCCATTGCTAAACATGTTTCTAGGGCTGGGGTTAGCCAAGCCAAGGTCCTTTGATTTTACTAAAATTTTACATTTATATATATATATATATATATTCACTGAAAAACCATAGGTTTTAGGGACAGTTATAGTTACTTGGACATTGCACTCGTACAAAACCCGTGAAATTCCCCCGTTATAGTTAGTTCAGCTAACTATAACTCACGCCCCGCAATGCACTGCTGATGACGTCACATATTACATCACTCATGACATGGTCAGTGACATCACTGATGACATCACTGATGACATCTCAAATGACATCACTGATGACATCATCCAGTGACTGTGTGTTTCTCTAAAGTTTAAATATTTTTAATATATATAGGAAAAGACGTATTGAAGAATGAGTGGTTGTGTAAGTGTCTGTATGGATGATTTAGTAGGTGCGTGACTGACTGTATAAGTGAGTGATTTAACGTATCGTACTGAATGCATGGGTTAGTGACTAAACTGGGTGAATGTCTGTATCCGTCTGTCTGTTGCTGTGTAAGTGGCTGCATGTGTTTGTGAATAGCTACATGAGTGTCTATTTGAGTTATTGAATGCTTGTGTGAGTATCTGTATGGGTGCCTGAGTGTTTGTGTGGGAGGGATGTGTGCGACTCTGTGCATAGATGTGTGAGTGGGTGATTCACTGGGTGGATGGTTTCAAGAGTGCATCTGTGATAGACTTTATGGGTGGGTAAGTGTGTGTAAGAGTGTGTTAGTGAGTGAATGTATGTCCCAGTGGTACATGTGTGAGTAACTACATATGTGAAAGGCAGTATATATGTGTGTTGGAGTATATAAATAGCTATAAGCGAGAGTGAGTGATTGTGATAGTGGCTGTATGGATGAGTGTGTGCTTGTATCAGTGATTGTATAAGAGCGTAAGAATGTGCTAGTATTTGTATGAGTAAGTGGGGTGGTGTGTGTATAACTGTATAGGTGAGTAAATGGTAGTGTGTTTAATTATTTGCATGACTGACTAGGTGTGTGAGTACCTCTATGGATGAGTGGCGGTGTTTGAGTGTCTATTTAGGAGTATGAGTGCATATGATAGTCCTGTACTGAGTGACCATAAGTATGAGTGACTGTACGGGTGAGTGAGTGGATGTGTGTGTGTAGACCTAAGAATCAGTGAGTGGGTATGTAGTTATTGGTGTTGGAGTGTCTATGGTTTTGCGAATGGCAGTCTGTAATTTAGAGTGGGTGTATCAAAGGTTATATTAGGGTGTGAGGAGGTGCATCAGATTATCACGTGGATGATGTCATCAGTGATGTCATTTGAGATGTCATCAGTGATGTCATCAGTGATGTCACTGACCATGTCATGAGTGATGTAATATGTGACGTCATCAGCAGTGCATTGTGGGGCGCGAGTTATAGTTAGCTGAACTAACTATAACGGGGGAATTTCACGGGTTTTGTACGAGTGCAATGTCCAAGTAACTATAACTGTCCCTAAAACCTATGGTTTTTTCAGTGAATTTCAAAGGTTTTTTAAATGCTAATTTGTAACTATAACGTGTCTGAAACCTATGGTTTTTTCAGTGAATTTCAAAGGTTTTTTAAATGCTAATTTGTAACTATAACGTGTCTGAAACCTATGGTTTTTTCAGTGAATTTCAAAGGTTTTTAAATGCTAATTTCTAACTATAACGTGCCTGAAACCTACATTTTTTTTAGTGAATTTCAAAGGTTTTGTAAATGACAATTTTTAAATGTATTAATTGTTATATTAATTTTTTTCATACTGATTTACTACATTTTTAGAAACAATTTTTTTTACATATTTTATTTTTTAAATTACATTGTAATTACATTATACATTACATTACAAAAATACTTTCTCTTAATGAATTAATTTAGTTTAAATACTTTTCAGATAGGCAATAGACTTTTAAGTACAGTAGTTACAGTTGTTGCAATGGGCAACACATTTTCAAACACAATGCAACATTCAGCTCAATGTGAATTTCTAGTTAAATGCAATTAGTTACTTTATGGATTACTTTTCTAACCACAGGACTGGATCCTAGATTCAGTCCTGGTACATCTCCTGTAAACAGTTGAGTAAAAGCGTTTTGGTTACAGTCGTGATTTTTAAGGAATATTATTGTATTTTAAAAGTTGACACTTCGAAACTTTTTCTCATAGAATCACCAATGTTATCCTATGGAAGGAAATTCACTTAGCAGGTAAAAACTGTTATCGTTACTTTTTCTTACTCAGTGTTGGATCCTGGATCCATCACTGGTGCATCTCCTGTAAACAGTTGAAAGAATGCGTTTAAGTCATACAGGCAATTTTTAAGGAATATTTGTAGTTTGTGAAAATCAACACTTTGAAACTTTTTTGCTGAAAACCAGTCAATGTTAGCCTATGAAGGAAATTCAAGTTACCGGTAAGTACGGTTAAAATTACTTTTGAGGATCAGTACTGGGCTGAAACATGCAGCACTGAGGTCTCTCCTGATAACAGGTGAGTAAATCGGAATTCGTATTTCGGCTGATTTTTGAGGAATATTTTAAAGTTCCAAAACTCCACACTTAGAAGAATTTCCAAGTGAAACCAGTCAATGTTAGCCTATGGAAGGAAATTCAAGTTACTGGTAAGTACGGTTAAAATTACTTTTCAGGACCAGTACTGGGCTGAAAGATGCAGCACTGAGGTCTCTCCTGATAACAGGTGAGTAAATCAGAATTCGGATTTCGGCTGATTTTAGAGGAATATTTGTATGTTTCAAAAATCAACACTTAGAAGAATTTCCAAGTGAAACCAGTCAATGTTAGCCTATGAAGGAAATTCAAGTTACCGGTAAGTACGGTTAAAATTACTTTTCAGGATCAGTACTGGGCTGAAAGATGCAGCACTGAGGTCTCTCCTGATAACAGGTGAGTAAATCGGAATTCGTATTTCGGCTGATTTTAGAGGAATATTTTAAAGTTCCAAAACTCCACACTTAGAAGAATTTCCAAGTGAAACCAGTCAATGTTAGCCTATGGAAGGAAATTCAAGTTACTGGTAAGTACGGTTAAAATTACTTTTCAGGACCAGTACTGGGCTGAAAGATACAGCACTGAGGTCTCTCCTTATAACAGGTGAGTAAATCGGAATTCCTATTTCGGCTGATTTTAGAGGAATATTTGCACAATGGTGAAGGGAGGGGGCAGGGCCTGAGGTGACATCTTTGCAAACGCGCCCCGTGGCGCGTTTTAGGTTGGGGATTAAGTCCCCTTGAATCCTGAGGGTCCCTAGGGGCCAACTAGACCACCAGGAACCTCCAATATGCGCCAGGGGCTGCGTTGCAGAGACGTGTAGAGAGGCCACACCCCTTTTACACCTCTCTGCAACGCAGCTCTGTGGCGCATTCTGGATGTACCTGTTGGGCTAGTTGGCCCCCAGGGACCCTCAGGATTGAAGGGGATTTAATTCCCCATCTTAAAACGCGCCACGGGGCCTGTTTGCACACATGTCACCTGAGCCCCGCCCCTCCCTTCACCACTGTGCAAACGCGCCCGTGGCGCGTTTTAAGTTGGGGGATTAAGTCCCTTGAATCCTGAGGGTCCCCGGAGTCCAACTAGCCCACCATATACCTCCAAAGCGCCACAGAGCTGCGTTGCAGAGAGGTGTAAAAGGGGTGTGGCCTCTCTACACGTCTCTGCAAGGCAGCCCCTGGCGCATACTGGAGGTTCCTGGTGGGCTAGTTGGCCCCCAGGGACCCCCAGTATTCAAGGTGAATTTGTTCCCCTCTGCAAACACGCCAGGGGCGCGTTTGCAGAGTGGTGAAGTAAGGGGCGGGGCCTGCGGGCCCGATCGTTTTGTTTGTTTTGTCCCCTGAAGGGGGCTGTGTGGCCCCCTTCCTTTTTTCTGTTTTTGGGCCCTGGGGACCCCATCCCCCAGGGCCTTACCCCTTTTTTTAATTACCAAAAAAACTAAAAACGGGAAGGGGGCCGCGTGGCCCCCCTTCCCTTGGCCTGTATTGGCCCCGGGGACCCCATCCCCCGGGGCATGGCCTCTTTATTTATTATTTTGAGGGGGGCAGCGTGGCCCCCCTCCTCTGGCCATTTTAAGCAGCATGTCAGCTGCTCCCCATGTGGAACAGCAATGCCGGCTCCCAAGGGACGTGGGGAGCCGGCGGGACTGTGGGGGGATTGGGGACCCCCCCACAGTCCCCAACGGAGAGGGCCAGCCCCGGGGGATGGGGTCCCCGGGGCAAGTAGTGGCCCAGGAGGGGGGCCACGCGGCCCCCCTCCCCAAAAAAATAAATAAATAAATAAATGGAAAGGCCGGCCCCGGGGGATGGGGTCCCCGGGGCCTTAAATGGCCTGAGGAGGGGGGCCACGCAGCCCCCTCCCAAGAAAATTAAAAAGGCCATGCCCCGGGGATGGGGTCCCGGGGCCAATACAGGCCCAGGGAAGGGGGCCACGCAGCCCCCTTCCCGTTTTTAAATTAAATTAAAAAAAGGGGGTAAGGCCCTGGGGGATGGGGTCCCCAGGGCCTAAAAATAGGAAAAAGGAAGGGGGCTACACAGCCCCCCTTCAGGGAGAAAAAAAAAAAAACGATCGGCCCCGCAGGCCCCGCCCCTTCCTTCACCACTCTGCAAACGCGCCCCCTGGCGCGTTTGCAGAGGGGAACGAATTCCCCTTGAATGCTGGGGGTCCCTGGGGCCAACTAGCCCACCAGAAACCTCCAGTATGCGCCAGGGGCTGCCTTGCAGAGAGGTGTACAGAGGCCACGCCCCTTTTACACCTCTCTGCAACGCAGCTCTATGGCGCTTTGGAGGTATATGGTGGGCTAGTTGCACCCCAGGGACCCTCAGGATTCAAGGGGAGTTAATCCCCGACTTAAAACGCGCCACGGGCGCGTTTGCACAGTGGTGAAGGGAGGGGCGGGGCTTCAGGTGACATGTGTGCAAACAGGCCCCGTGGCGCGTTTTAAGATGGGGAATTAAATCCTCTTCAATCCTGAGGGTCCCTGGGGGCCAACTAGCCCAACAGGTACGTCCAGAAAGCGCCACAGAGCTGCGTTGCAGAGAGGTGTAAAAAGGGGTGTGGCCTCTGTACATGTCTCTGCAACGCAGCCCCCTGGCGCATACTGGAGGTTCCTGGTGGGCTAGTTGGCCCGTAGGGACCCTCATGATTCAAGGGGACTTAATCCCCCAACTTAAAACGCACCACGGGCGCGTTTGCACAGATGTCACCTCAGGCCCCGCCCCCTCCCTTCACCATTGTGCAAATATTCCTCTAAAATCAGCCGAAATCCGAATTCCGATTTACTCACCTGTTATCAGGAGAGACCTCAGTGCTGCATCTTTCAGCCCAGTACTGATCCTCAAAAGTAATTTTAACCGTACTTACCGGTAACTTGAATTTCCTTCATAGGCTAACATTGACTGGTTTCACTTGGAAATTCTTCTAAGTGTGGAGTTTTGGAACTTTAAAATATTCCTCTAAAATCAGCCGAAATACGAATTCCGATTTACTCACCTGTTATCAGGAGAGACCTCAGTGCTGCTCCTCAAAAGTAATTTTAACCGTACTTACCAGTAACTTGAATTTCCTTCCATAGGATATCATTGCCTGCTTTTTGCTGAAAAAGTTTCTAAGTGTTGATTTTTGAAACATACAAATATTCCTCTAAAATCAGCCGAAATCCGAATTCTGATTTACTCACCTGTTATCAGGAGAGACCTCAGTGCTGCATCTTTCAGCCCAGTACTGATCCTCAAAAGTAATTTTAACCGTACTTACCAGTAACTTGAATTTCCTTCCATAGGATATCATTGCCTGCTTTTTGCTGAAAAAGTTTCTAAGTGTTGATTTTTGAAACCTACAAATATTCCTCTAAAATCAGCCGAAATCCGAATTCTGATTTACTCACCTGTTATCAGGAGAGACCTCAGTGCTGCATCTTTCAGCCCAGTACTGGTCCTGAAAAGTAATTTTAACCGTACTTACCGGTAACTTGAATTTCCTTCATAGGCTAACATTGACTGGTTTCACTTGGAAATTCTTCTAAGTGTGGAGTTTTGGAACTTTAAAATATTCCTCTAAAATCAGCCGAAATCCGAATTCTGATTTACTCACCTGTTATCAGGAGAGACCTCAGTGCTGCATCTTTCAGCCCAGTACTGATCCTGAAAAGTAATTTTAACCGTACTTACCAGTAACTTGAATTTCCTTCCATAGGCTAACATTGACTGGTTTCACTTGGAAATTCTTCTAAGTGTGGAGTTTTGGAACTTTAAAATATTCCTCTAAAATCAGCCGAAATACGAATTCCGATTTACTCACCTGTTATCAGGAGAGACCTCAGTGCTGCATCTTTCAGCCCAGTACTGATCCTCAAAAGTAATTTTAACCGTACTTACCAGTAACTTGAATTTCCTTCCATAGGATATCATTGCCTGCTTTTTGCTGAAAAAGTTTCTAAGTGTTGATTTTTGAAACATACAAATATTCCTCTAAAATCAGCCGAAATCCGAATTCTGATTTACTCACCTGTTATCAGGAGAGACCTCAGTGCTGCATCTTTCAGCCCAGTACTGATCCTCAAAAGTAATTTTAACCGTACTTACCGGTAACTTGAATTTCCTTCATAGGCTAACATTGACTGGTTTCACTTGGAAATTCTTCTAAGTGTGGAGTTTTGGAACTTTAAAATATTCCTCTAAAATCAGCCGAAATACGAATTCCGATTTACTCACCTGTTATAAGGAGAGACCTCAGTGCTGTATCTTTCAGCCCAGTACTGGTCCTGAAAAGTAATTTTAACCGTACTTACCAGTAACTTGAATTTCCTTCTATAGGCTAACATTGACTGTTTTCACTTGGAAATTCTTCTAAGTGTGGAGTTTTGGAACTTTAAAATATTCCTCTAAAATCAGCCGAAATACGAATTCCGATTTACTCACCTGTTATCAGGAGAGACCTCAGTGCTGTATCTTTCAGCCCAGTACTAATCCTGAAAAGTAATTTTAACCGTACTTACCAGTAACTTGAATTTCCTTCCATAGGCTAACATTGACTGGTTTCACTTGGAAATTCTTCTAAGTGTGGAGTTTTGGAACTTTATAATATTCCTCTAAAATCAACCAAAGTACGAATTCCAATTTACTCACCTGTTATCAGGAGAGAACCCAGTGCTGCATCTTTTAGCCCAGCACTGACCCTGAAAAGTAATTTTAACCGTACTTACCAGTAACTTATATTTTCTTCCATAGGAATCCATTGTCTGGTTTTCAGCAGAAAACTTTCAAAGTGTCGATTTTCACAAACTACAAATATTCCTTAAAAATCGCCTGTATGACTTAAACGCATTCTTTCAACTGTTTACAGGAGATGCACCAGTGCTGGATCCAGGATCCAACACTGAGTAAGAAAAAGTAACGATAACAGTTTTTACCTGCTAAGTGAATTTCCTTCCATAGGATAACATTGGTGATTCTATGAGAAAAAGTTTCTAAGTGTCAACTTTTAAAATACAATAATATTCCTTAAAAATCACTACTGTAACCAAAACGCTTTTACTCAACTGTTTACAGGAGATGTCCCAGGACTGAATCTAGGATCCAGTCCTGTGGTTAGAAAAGTAATCCATAAAGTAACTAATTGCATTTAACTAGAAATTCACATTGAGCTGAATGTTGCATTGTGTTTGAAAATGTGTTGCCCATTGCAACAACTGTAACTACTGTACTTAAAAGTCTATTGCCTATGTGCAAAGTATTTAAACTAAAGTAATTCATTCTGAGAAAGTATTTTTTGTAATGTAATGTATAATGTAATTACAATGTAATTTAAAAATAAAATATGTAAAAAAAAATTGTTTCTAAACAATTTGGAAATCAGTATGAAAAAAATTTATATAACAATTAATACATTTAAAAATTGTCATTTACAAAACCTTTGAAATTCACTGAAAAAACCGTAGGTTTCAGACATGTTATAGTTACAAATTAGCATTTAAAAAACCTTTGAAATTCACTGAAAAAACCATAGGTTTCAGGGACGTTATAGTTACAAATTAGCATTTAAAAAACCTTTGAAATTCACTGAAAAAACCATAGGTTTTAGGGACAGTTATAGTTATTTGGACATTGCACTCGTACAAAACCCGTGAAATTCCCCCGTTATAGTTAGTCCAGCTAACTATAACTCGCGCCCGCAATGCACTGCTGATGACGTCACATATTACATCACTCATGACATGGTCAGTGACATCACTGATGACATCACTGATGACATCTCAAATGACATCACTGATGACATCATCCACGTGATAATTTCATGCATCTTCTCACACCCTAATATAACCTTTGATACACCCACTCTAAATTACAGACTGCCATTCGCAAAACCATAGACACTCCAACACCAATAACTACATACCCACTCACTGATTCTTAGGTCTACGCACACATCCACTCACTCACCCGTACAGTCACTCATACTTACGGTCACTCAGTACAGGACTATCATATGCACTCATACTCCTATATAGACACTCAAACACCGCCACTCATCCATAGAGGTACTCACACACCTAGTCAGTCATGCAAATAATTAAACACACTACCATTTACTCACCTATACAGTTATACACACACCAGCTCACTTACTCATACAAATACTAGCACATTCTTACGCTCTTATACAATCACTGATACAAGCACACACTCATCCATACAGCCACTATCACAATCACTCACTCTTGCTTATAGCTATTTATATACTCCAACACACATATATACTGCCTTTCACATATGTAGTTACTCACACATGTACCACTGGGACATACATTCACTCACTAACACACTCTTACACACACTTACCCACCCATACAGTCTATCACAGATGCACTCTTTAAACCATCCACCCAGTGAATCACCCACTCACACATCTATGCACAGAGTCGCACACACCCCTCCCACACAAACACTCAGGCACCCATACAGATACTCACACAAGCATTCAATAACTCATATAGACACTCATGTAGCTATTCACAAACACATGCAGCCACTTACACAGCAACAGACAGACGGATACAGACATTCACCCAGTTTAGTCACTAACCCATGCATTCAGTAAGATACGTTAAATCACTCACTTATAGAGTCAGTCACGCACCTACTAAATCATCCATACAGACACTTACACACCCACTCATTCTTCAATACGTCTTTTCCTATATATATTAAAAATATTTAAACTTTACAGAAACACAAAGTCACTGGATGATGTCATCAGTGATGTCATCAGTGATGTCATTTGAGATGTCATCAGTGATCTCATCAGTGATGTCACTGACCATGTCATGAGTGATGTAATATGTGACGTCATCAGCAGTGCATTGCGGGGCGCGAGTTATAGTTAGCTGGACTAACTATAACGGGGAATTTCACGGGTTTTGTACGAGTGCAATGTCCAAATAACTATAACTGTCCCTAAAACCTATAGTTTTTTCAGTGAATTTCAAAGGTTTTTAAATGCTAATTTGTAACTATAACGTCCCTGAAACCTATGGTTTTTTCAGTGAATTTCAAAGGTTTTTTAAATGCTAATTTGTAACTATAACATGTCTGAAACCTACGGTTTTTTCAGTGAATATATATATATATATATATATATATATATATATATATATATATATATATATATATATATAACGTGCAAATGTGCAGAGTACAATATTTTATTTATTACCATTTTTGAAGACAGGGAGTGGCATCATGACTCCCTCAAGACTCTGCCTTTCCTACGCCATGGCCCCCTACCCACACTCAACAATATATATATATATAGATATATATATATATCAGCCGCGCCCTGTACAGGTAAGAACGGTGGGGCAGGAGGGGCTGGTGGGGGGATTTCGACAGACGACAAGGGAAAATTAATTATTTATTTAATTTTCCCGCATGGTCGTCAGTTGAATCTCCCCCCAACTCGGCCTCACCGCTCTTACCTGCACGGGCCGCCGCTGATATATATTACCTACTGACGGTCGCCAGTAGGTAGTTATAGTTAGGACCTTGTTTCCATACGAAAAGCGTTTTTTTATTTGCCAATATCTGTGGCGCTGTTTGACGAATCTTTGCAAAATCTTCAAAACTAATGGGGCGCTCCGGTCAGCTCCTGTCTTGAAAGTTTTGGGGTGATTTGTCAAGCGGGGGTCGAGAAAAAAGGGGGGTCCCAAAACGCGTTTTCTCCATGTTAATTTCCATAGGAAACTTTTGCCGCAGCTACAGCCCAAACTGCTGAACAGAATTACACCAAATTTGACAGAGAGATAGCTCTTGGTACAGAGTGCACTCTTTGCTTTAAATGGTGTAAATCCGTTCAGTAGTTCCTGAGAAATTAATATTTAAAACTGATTATATATCCTGTGACCGCGGTGGATCCGCGAACCCTCCCGAGCATGAGCTTGATTCTGATTGGCTGCCAACACTTTAAACCAAGAAGTGTTGGCAGCCATCTTGTGACTCAGTAAAACAGAGTCACAAGAAAACAGTAAAAAAAGATAAAAAACAAGAAAAGGGGTCAGGGTAGAAACACCCTGACCCCCTAGGCCTGCTCAGGGGGTCCCACAGGGACTCCCAAGCCCAAAAAAAGCATTTTATTAAAAAAAATTCAGCCGGAGTCGCACTGGGTGCGCGAATCCGGTGGAAAAAAAAAAGTGCAGGCTCCCGCGCTTCGTTTACCTTAAGCCCCCGAGTGGGCCAGGTCCCGGGGGCAATCCAAATTTATGTCGCGGGGGCCGCCACCTCCCCAGGGCTTTGCTCATAATGTGCGGGGCACGCAACCCCCCCGTAGCCCCGGGGAACGCCACCTCCCCGGGGCTTTTTTTAAAAAACTGCATGGGTGGGCTCCAAGAGCGCACCAGGGAGTGCGTTTGCAGAGTGGTGGGGAAAGGGGGCGTGGCCTGTTATGACAACTTAGCAATCCCGCTGTGTGGGACTTACTGGAGGTAATAGGAGGGGTAGTTGGCCCCCAAGGTTGACCAGGGGGATTGCTAAGAGGTCTTCGGAGGCCACGCTCACCTTTCTCCACCACTCTGCAAACACGCATCCTGGCACAGTACTGGTTGGGGGATGAAGTCCACTTTACTCCTGAGGGACTTTGGCCGCCCAAGTAGCCCTCCTGGTACCTCCTGTAAGTCCTACGCTGTGGAATTCCTGAGCGATGGTCAGAGGCCCAGGCCTCTTTCTGCACCACTCTGCAAACACGACTACTACCTTATAGTTAGAAATTAGCATTTTAAAAAACCTTAGAAATTAACTGAAAAAACGTAGGTTACTGGGACGTTATAGTTAGAAATTAGCATTTAAAAAACCTTGGAAATTCACTGAAAAAAACACAGGTTTCAGGGATGTTATAGTTAGTTGGACATTTCATTCGTACAAAACCCGTGAAATTCCCCCGTTATAGTTAGTTGAGCTAACTATAACTCGCGCCCCCGCAATGCACTGCTGATGACGTCACATATTACATCACTCATGACATGGTCAGTGACATCACTGATGACATCACTGATGACATCATCCGCTTAATATCTGATGCAACTCCTCACACCCTAATATAACCTTTCATACACCCACTCTGAAATACAGACTACCATTCTCGAAACCATAGACACACCAATACCAGTTGGTACCTACCCACTCACTGATTAATAGGTCTACACACATCCACTCATTCACCAATACAGTCACTCATACACGCAGTTACTCATCAATACAGCCTCTGATATATGCAATCATACACCCATACAGACACTCACATGCTGACACTTACCCATAGAGTTACTCACACACCAAGTCAGTCATCCAAAGACTCAATCACACTGCCATTTACTCACCAATACAGTTATACACACACCACCTCACTTATTCATACAGATACTAACACATAGTTGCTCTCTTATACAATCACTGACACAAGCACACACTCATCCATACAGCCACTCTCACAATCACTCACTCTCACATATTGTCAGTTATATACTCCAACACTCACATATACTGCCTTTCACATATGTAGTTACTCACCCATATACCACTGAGACATCTTTTCACTCACTGACACAGATATACGCACACTCACTCACCCATACAGCCCCTCGCAGATGCACTCATAAACCCATACACCCACTGAATCACCCACTCACACATCCATGTGGGGAGTTACACCTCCCCACCCACCCACACACACACTCAGGTACCCATACAGGTACTCAGACAACCAATCATTAACCCATATAGACACTCATGTAGCTACTCACCAAGCCATGCAGCCGCTTACACCCCAACTGACAGACTGATACAGACATTCACACACATTAGTCACTAACTCATGCATTCAGTAAGACACATTTAATCACTCACTTATACAGTCACTCATGCACCTACTAAATCATCCATTCAGACACTCATATACCCACTCAATCTTCAATACTCCTTGGCATATATATATAAAACATATTTAAACTTTTCAGAAACACACAGTCACTGGATGATGTCATCAGTGATGTCATTTGAGATGTCATCAGTGATTTTTCTGAGCATGTCATGAGTGATGTAATATGTGACATCATCAGCAGTGCATTGCGGGGGCTCGAGTTATAGTTAGCTCAACTAACTATAACGGACGAATTTCTCTGGCTTTGTACGAATGAAATGTCCAACTAACTATACCGTCCCTGAAACCTGTGTTTTTTTCATTGAATATATATATATATTAACCCTGGGCGGAGTTCGCGGAGTTGCACTACGCGGCACTACGCGAAGTGCAAAAAAAAAAAACTCCGCCGCACTACGCAGAGCTACGCGAGCGGCGGAGTACGATAGAAAAATGCCGTTCGCGGTGATTGCACAGTGCTGGATGCTTGTCCGCACTGTGCAATCATTGCGAACGGCACCAAGCACAGGGCAAGCGGTCCCTGCTTTCCTTTTCTGCCGCTCGAGTTGACGTTGACAAACGCGAGTGAGGAAAAAAACTACGCTACGCAACGTGAAGTGGAGTTTTTCGGAACTCCGCGATCTCCGCGTAACGCAAAGTGCAGGAAACTCCGCAAACTCCGCGAGCGGAGCGGAGTTCACCGCCCAAGGTTTATATATATATATATATATATATATATATATATATATATATAATTTCCTGCATGGTCCCATTGTTTGACCATTTGGGCGCATCTACGGTGGTGCGTTTTGAGTACAGCTGGACCAAGCCGTTACCATTTGCCAAACACTTTCCCCAAGGAAATCCTCTCCGCACTCACAGTTCCATAACTCTCATAAAATAATAATCATGCCAATGCCTCCAAAGCGGTTCCACGGTGCTTTTATTTAATCATAAAAGGTCAGCACACCCCTACGCGTTTCGATCTCAGCCGAGATCTTGTTCACGGGGATTCAAAAACACGGAACCAATCATCATTTCTACCATATATACCCATGTGACATCATTGTCCGTAAACAGCCCAAGTGCATTCTGGTATTAATAGTTCTAAACCTTTAAACATCCCGTATTTTTACAAAACCACTCCTTATAAACAATTAAAAAAGAGAATTTTCGCAATGCCTATGTTTATCATACCCACTCATAACATTGAATTAAATCTCATTTGTCATCAAAACCAATTCCAATGGTCTTTTACCACCATTTACTCGAGATAGACATCCATTTAAACTTATAACTTGCCATTCACATGATACAACAAAGTGAAACACCACCCTCAAAGAATATATATATATAACAAAATTATATCCATACTGAAGAGAAAGTTAAATATTATAACACACAAAAAAATATATAATAATGTACAACTTTAAATTTGAATTTCACCCGGCCAACCCCAGGATCGAACCCTTGTATCCAACAACACTCTGGGTTGCCTCGCTAACCGTGAGCTATTATAGATCTACCAATTAGATGCCTCATTTAGTTGTATCTGCAATTAATTCCTTTTAAATCCTTTTAGGTTGTACCATTATACATCCCCACAGTGAGCCCACTGAGCTACTGTAACCGATTTCTTCACTTATCTCATTTTATGACAAGTGTGTTACATTCCTGCTTTCCCATTTTCACGTTTTATATGTCGCTCCAGTGGGGCTACTCCTCTATGTATATACCAAATACATTAATGCATGAATGATGTTGTTTATGCTTTTCGAGCCTGAAAGACCTATCATTTATTATATAGGCATTGCTGCCTGTCTCTACTCAATGCCTGTCTAAGCAAAATTACTAAACCAACAACAAACAAGGAATTAGTTAAATGTCATCCTTATAAGAAGTACCATTGCGATCATATAACAATTAAAAAAAAAAAAAAATTAAATTAAAAACATAAAGAAGGGAGGCCTCCTGTTCAGAAATTCTCATGAGAACATCACAAGACACAAAGTACAAAATACAAGAAAAGTCCAAGTGTGTTTTTCTAGAAAGGGAATCCATTGTTCATAGATGTGAATGTAACTCTTCGTCCTGGTTTAACCCCCACGGGGTCAGAGTTCGGAAATTCAAAATGTGTCGGGACTCTTTTTGGCGTGGAATTCGTTCCCGATCACTGCCTCTTATCTGCAATACCACTTGTTCCAATGCAAAGAAAGTCATTAGTTTCCAATTTCCATTATGTTCCTTCTCCATATGTCTGGCTATGGCATTGCTTCTATCCAGGTTTACTGTGGCCCTCACATGTTCAAGTATTCTTTTCTTTAAATCACAAATCGTGCTCCCCACGTATCTCAAATGGCACGGACACTCCACCATATAGATCACATATTGGCTTTTACAGTTTATAAATTGCTTGATTTCCCAGGTTTTTTTGTTTGCCATCTCAACTTGTTTTGTATTTTTAGCTATTGCACATACTTTGCATTGTGTACATTTGAAAAATCCAGTCACCTTTAACCATGTAGTCTGTTTAGATTTGTTTCTGAAGTGACTATGTACAAGATGGTCCTTTAAATTGGTGGCTCTACGGAACGTTACCTCCGGGCCATCACCTACAATTTTAGCCACTGATGGATCGGATTTCAGTATGTTCCAATTCTTGCGAAGAATATGTTGAATTTGTTTATTTTCTGTTGAATAAGTAGTAACCAGCCGAATTTTTTGAGAGTCATTCTCCACATTCGTGGGTAGTTGTTTTTCTGCAATTAATTCTGTGCGTGTTAGATTTGATGTTTTTGCTTACATGATAGGACCAATTTTTGTTGTAATTTCTTCTTTTGAATCTTTCTGCAATTTGCTCACTGTTCCTCTGCCATTCCGAATCTTCAGAGCAAATCCTTCGTGCCCTGAGAAATTCGCCATATGGGATGTTATTGATCCAACTTGGATTATGAAAACTCTCTGCCTGTAACACAGAGTTGGTGGCAGTTGCCTTCCGGTGTAGTGTTGTATGGACTTCATTATTACTGATATAAATCTCAGTATCAAGAAACACCACCCTGTTGTTACTGATGGTGTAAGTAAATTTTAAATCAGTGGGAGTATTGTTCAGGATGTTAAAATAATCAGCAAATTCCTGTTTCGAGCCATCCCAAATTATAATCAGATCATCAATATAACGTAGCCATTTGACAATCTTATTAACATGTTGGTCATTATTAGTGTTCCATGCCATATTGCGCTCCCACCACCCCATTGTGAGGCAGGCATAGCTAGGGCTAAACGAAAAACCCATAGCCGTCCCTTTTACCTGACGGTAGATCTCTTCACCAAACATAAAAATATTTTCGTTTAGGCAGATCCGTATCATCTCCAACAGCATCTTATTATGATTAGAAAACTGAATGTTTCGCTCTTGAAGAAAGGATTCGATAGCTACTAAACCGATCTCATTGCGAATATTAGAATACAATGATATAACATCCATTGTAACTAAATGATATGATGTGACCCATGGGGTTTCTTGTAGATGTCGCAAAGGTCCCCAGTATCTTGAAGATAAGATGTTAGTTTGGTCACATATGGCAAGAGAAAGGTATCCCAAAAATTTGCTACCGGTTCCAATAATGCACCCTTTGACGAGATAATAGGTCTGCCTGGTGGTCTAGTGGGGTGTTTGTGTATTTTTGGCAGGAAATAGATGGTTGCCGTTCTGGGATGGTCCGTTGTCAAGTATTTGATTTCATCATCATCCAGAAGATTGTCATTTTTCCACAATAGCAGTTTCTTATCCAATTCCAGTTTCAATTTCTTTGTTGGATTTTCCTTCAATCTCTCATAGTATTCTTTATTCCTTAATTGAGAGTGGGCTTCCACTATATAGAAATCTTTGTCCATAACAATGATGTTTCCCCCCTTATCTGCCAATTTTATTTCAATTTCTTCACATTGTTTCAAATTGCTCAATGCTTCCTGTTCCTGTTTTGTTAGATTATAGGGTTTTTTTAACCATTTGAGTTGATACAAATCTTTTATCACCAATTCGTGAAATAGATCTATTTTATTTCCTTGAGGAAGTTGTGGGTAATATTTCGAATTTGCCTTCTTTCTACTCAACCCGGCTCCTAGTTGTGTACAGTGTGCCCCTATTTCTGAAGTTGGAACATCAGGGTCTTGACTCAATTCCATTAATGTCACAAAGTTTGTAGAATCCCTCGCTGTTAATTGCATGGTCGGAACAGGTATACTTTTTTTGTATTGTGCCATTTTCTCATTTGCAGTAAAAACATTTGCCAACTTAATCTTACGAACATATTTATATATATCAATCCTGACCTGAGCCAAATCCGTTGTGTTAGTTGGACAAAAATTCAAGCCTCGTGTCAGTAGTTTTATTTCAGACTCCGCTAAGTTTTTCTTGGAAAGATTAATTACTTCGAGTTCCTGTATTTCCATTGGGGGATTTAGGTCCATCTTTGTCGCATACTTCTCGTTGTAGCCCCGCTCTTCTTTTTCTGTGGAGCCGCTTGCCTCTTCTTGTTGGTTTTGTTTTGCGCTGCCCGCGCTCTGCCTCTTCCACGATTTCCGGACGCTTGAACCCCCATGGATTTTCCCATTGTTTTTGCTGAAGGGCCAACCTCATATCCCCTAAAGAGAGTTTGTGGAGCGTGCTGCTGTTGTCAATTCCTGTTCCCCCTCACTGGCATCTGTAGACGTTAACGAAGACAGGCTTTCAGTGGATGTAATAACTGGCTGCAATTTTTCATGTGATTGAAATCTATCATATTTTTTTGCATATGATAGATTTCAATCACATGAAAAATTGCAGCCAGTTATTACATCCACTGAAAGCCTGTCTTCGTTAACGTCTACAGATGCCAGTGAGGGGAACAGGAATTGACAACAGCAGCACGCCCACAAACTCTTTTTAGGGGATATGAGGTTGGCCCTTCAGCAAAAACAATGGGAAAAATCCATGGGGGTTCAAGCGTCCGGAAATCGTGGAAGAGGCAGAGCGCGGGCCGCGCAAAACAAAACCAACAAGAAGAGGCAAGCGGCTCCACAGAAAAAGAAGAGCGGGGGCTACAACGAGAAGTATGCGACAAAGATGGACCTAAATCCCCCAATGGAAATACAGGAACTCGAAGTAATTAATCTTTCCAAGAAAACTTAACGGAGTCTGAAATAAAACTACTGACACGAGGCTTGAATTTTTGTCCAACTAACACAACGGATTTGGCTCAGGTCAGGATTGATATATATAAATATGTTCGTAAGATTAAGTTGGCAAATGTTTTTACTGCAAATGAGAAAATGGCACAATACAAAAAAGTATACCTGTTCCGACCATGCAATTAACAGCGAGGGATTCTACAAACTTTGTGACATTAATGGAATTGAGTCAAGACCCTGATGTTCCAACTTCAGAAATAGGGGCACACTGTACACAACTAGGAGCCGGGTTGAGTAGAAAGAAGGCAAATTCGAAATATTACCCACAACTTCCTCAAGGAAATAAAATAGATCTATTTCACGAATTGGTGATAAAAGATTTGTATCAACTCAAATGGTTAAAAACCCTATAATCTAACAAAACAGGAACAGGAAGCATTGAGCAATTTGAAACAATGTGAAGAAATTGAAATAAAATTGGCAGATAAGGGGGAAACATCATTGTTATGGACAAAGATTTCTATATAGTGGAAGCCCACTCTCAATTAAGGAATAAAGAATACTATGAGAGATTGAAGGAAAATCCAACAAAGAAATTGAAACTGGAATTGGATAAGAAACTGCTATTGTGGAAAAATGACAATCTTCTGGATGATGATGAAATCAAATACTTGACAACGGACCATCCCAGAACGGCAACCATCTATTTCCTGCCAAAAATACACAAACACCCCACTAGACCACCAGGCAGACCTATTATCTCGTCAAAGGGTGCATTATTGGAACCGGTAGCAAATTTTTTGGATACCTTTCTCTTGCCATATGTGACCAAACTAACATCTTATCTTCAAGATACTGGGGACCTTTTGCGACATCTACAAGAAACCCCATGGGTCACATCATATCATTTAGTTACAATGGATGTTATATCATTGTATTCTAATATTCGCAATGAGATCGGTTTAGTAGCTATCGAATCCTTTCTTCAAGAGCGAAACATTCAGTTTTCTAATCATAATAAGATGCTGTTGGAGATGATACGGATCTGCCTAAACGAAAATATTTTTATGTTTGGTGAAGAGATCTACCGTCAGGTAAAAGGGACGGCTATGGGTTTTTCGTTTAGCCCTAGCTATGCCTGCCTCACAATGGGGTGGTGGGAGCGCAATATGGCATGGAACACTAATAATGACCTACATGTTAATAAGATTGTCAAATGGCTACGTTATATTGATGATCTGATTATAATTTGGGATGGCTCGAAACAGGAATTTGCTGATTATTTTAACATCCTGAACAATACTCCCACTGATTTAAAATTTACTTACACCATCAGTAACAACAGGGTGGTGTTTCTTGATACTGAGATTTATATCAGTAATAATGAAGTCCATACAACACTACACCGGAAGGCAACTGCCACCAACTCTGTGTTACAGGCAGAGAGTTTTCATAATCCAAGTTGGATCAATAACATCCCATATGGCGAATTTCTCAGGGCACGAAGGATTTGCTCTGAAGATTCGGAATGGCAGAGGAACAGTGAGCAAATTGCAGAAAGATTCAAAAGAAGAAATTACAACAAAAATTGGTCCTATCATGTAAGCAAAAAACATCAAATCTAACACGCACAGAATTAATTGCAGAAAAACAACTACCCACGAATGTGGAGAATGACTCTCAAAAAATTCGGCTGGTTACTACTTATTCAACAGAAAATAAACAAATTCAACATATTCTTCGCAAGAATTGGAACATACTGAAATCCGATCCAGCAGTGGCTAAAATTGTAGGTGATGGCCCGGAGGTAACGTTCCGTAGAGCCACCAATTTAAAGGACCATCTTGTACATAGTCACTTCAGAAACAAATCTAAACAGACTACATGGTTAAAGGTGACTGGATTTTTCAAATGTACACAATGCAAAGTATGTGCAATAGCTAAAAATACAAAACAAGTTGAGATGGCAAACAAAAAAACCTGGGAAATCAAGCAATTTATAAACTGTAAAAGCCAATATGTGATCTATATGGTGGAGTGTCCGTGCCATTTGAGATACGTGGGGAGCACGATTTGTGATTTAAAGAAAAGAATACTTGAACATGTGAGGGCCACAGTAAACCTGGATAGAAGCAATGCCATAGCCAGACATATGGAGAAGGAACATAATGGAAATTGGAAACTAATGACTTTCTTTGCATTGGAACAAGTGGTATTGCAGATAAGAGGCGGTGATCGGGAACGAATTCTACGCCAAAAAGAGTCCCGACACATTTTGAATTTCCGAACTCTGACCCCGTGGGGTTAAACCAGGACGAAGAGTTACATTCACATCTATGAACAATGGATTCCCTTTCTAGAAAAACACACTTGGACTTTTCTTGTATTTTGTACTTTGTGTCTTGTAATGTTCTCATGAGAATTTCTGAACAGGAGGCCTCCCTTCTTTATGTTTTTAATTTTAATTTTTTTTTTAATTGTTATATGATCGCAATGGTACTTCTTATAAGGATGACATTTAACTAATTCCTTGTTTGTTGTTGGTTTAGTAATTTTGCTTAGACAGGCATTGAGTAGAGACAGGCAGCAATGCCTATATAATAAATGATAGGTCTTTCAGGCTCGAAAAGCATAAACAACATCATTCATGCATTAATGTATTTGGTATATACATAGAGGAGTAGCCCCACTGGAGGGACATATAAAACGTGAAAATGGGAAAGCAGGAATGTAACACACTTGTCATAAAATGAGATAAGTGAAGAAATCGGTTACAGTAGCTCAGTGGGCTCACTGTGGGGATGTATAATGGTACAACCTAAAAGGATTTAAAAGGAATTAATTGCAGATACAACTAAATGAGGCATCTAATTGGTAGATCTATAATAGCTCACGGTTAGCGAGGCAACCCAGAGTGTTGTTGGATACAAGGGTTCGATCCTGGGGTTGGCCGGGTGAAATTCAAAGTTGTACAGTTATACATTATTATATATTTTTTTGTGTGTTATAATATTTAACTTTCTCTTCAGTATGGATATAATTTTGTTATATATATATATATTCTTTGAGGGTGGTGTTTCACTTTGTTGTATCATGTGAATGGCAAGTTATAAGTTTAAATGGATGTCTATCTCGAGTAAATGGTGGTAAAAGACCATTGGAATTGGTTTTGATGACAAATGAGATTTAATTCAATGTTATGAGTGGGTATGATAAACATAGGCATTGCGAAAATTCTCTTTTTTAATTGTTTATAAGGAGTGGTTTTGTAAAAATACGGGATGTTTAAAGGATTAGAACTATTAATACCAGAATGCACTTGGGCTGTTTACGGACAATGATGTCACATGGGTATATATGGTAGAAATGATGATTGGTTCCGTGTTTTTGAATCCCCGTGAACAAGATCTCGGCTGAGATCGAAACGCGTAGGGGTGTGCTGACCTTTTTATGATTAAATAAAAGCACCGTGGAACCGCTTTGGAGGCATTGGCATGATTATTATTTTATGAGAGCTATGGAACTGTGAGTGCGGAGAGGATTTCCTTTGGGGAAAGTGTTTGGCATATATATATATATATATATATATATTATCTACTGGCGGTCGCCAGTAGATAGTTATAGTTACAACCTATTATCCATAGGAAATCCGCGACATTCTATTTGAAATAACTCTCTTGCCGGTTGACGTATCTTCGCCAAATTTTCAAACTTTGTGGCCCGCTCCGGTCCGCTCCTACCCTGAAAGTCTCGGGGGGATTCGTCAAGCGGGGGCCTAGAAAAAAGGGGGGTCCCAAAACGCGTTTTCCCCATGCATTTTTCCATAGGAAACTTTAGACACGGCTACAGCTCGAACTGCTGAACGGAATTACACCAAATTTGGCAAAGAGGTAGTTCTTGGTTCAGAAAGAACCCTTTTTGTTAAATGGTGTAAATCCGTTCAGTAGTTGCTGAGAAAATGAAAAGTAAAAAGATAGTGATATCTAGGGCCGCGGATCCTCCCGAGCACGAGCTTTATGTTAATTGGCTGTCAACACTCCAAACCAGGAAGTGTTGGCAGCCATTTTGTCCCTCGGTAGAACCGAGGGACAGAAACAAGTGCGCAAAGCGCACAAAGGGGGCAGGGTAGAAACACCCTGACCCCCTAGGTCTGCTCAGGGGGTCCCACAAGGACCCCCTGGGCAAAAGAAAAAAATTTTAATTAAAAAAAAAATCAGCAGGATGCGCTCAGGGAGCGCGAACCCTGCCGGAAAAAAAAAATTCGAAGCGCGGTCTCCCGCGCTTCGATCTTAATTGGCCCCCGGGTGGGCCAAGTCCCGGGGGCATGCTGGGGGGGGTTAATTTTATGTGTGGGGGCCTCTAAGGCCCCCCAAGCCCCGGGGACCACCACCCCCCGGGGCCTTATGTATAATGGTGCGGGAGGGCTCTGAGCCCTCCCGCAGCCCCGGGGACCACCACCTCCCCGGGGCTTCTTTTTTAAATTAAAACCTGTGTGGGGGGCTCCAGCCCCCACACGCCCCGGGACCACCACCTCCCCGGGGCACTAAGAAAATTAAAATGGGGGTCCGTTTTGGACCCCCAAGCCCCGGGGACCACCACCTCCCCGGGGCTTTCAAAATGTAGGGAGGGGGGCCGCGCGGCCCCCCTCCTGGAGCCCTTGATGGCCCTGGGGACCGCCACCCCCCAGGGCCGGCTCCTGCAGTGTCCCGGGGTGCCTACCCCCAGGACACTGCTGTTTGCAATGACAGGACGGAGCCTCGCGGCTCCCGTCCTGTCATTGCAAACTGCTTTGGATATTGGAAGAGAGAGCAGGAAACCTGCTCTCTCTTCCAATATCCAAAGCCGATTGCTTTCCACATGGGGAGCAGCATGTTAGCTGCTCCCCATGTGTAAAGCAATGCCGGCTCCCGTAGGACACGGGGAGCCGGCGGGACTGTGGGGGTTTGGGGACCCCCACAGTCCCCAACGAGAGTCCAGGCCCCGGGGGATGGGGTCCCCGGGGCCATAAGTGGCTCCGGGAGGGGGCCACGCAGCCCCCTCCCCAAAGTAAAAATTTTTTAAAAATTTAAAAAAAAGTGCAAGGCCGCCCCGGGGGATGGGGTCCCCGGGGCCTTAAATGGCCTGAGGAGGGGGCCACGCAGCCCCCTCCAAATAAAAAAAAAAGAGGCCATGCCCCGGGGGATGGGGTCCCCGGGGCCAATACAGGCCCGCGGCTTGCCCGCTGTTTTTTTTTTTTATTTTAATAAAAAAAAAAGGGGTAAGGCCCTGGGGGATGGGGTCCCCAGGGCCTAAAAATAGGGAAAAGGAAGGGGGCCACACAGCCCCCCTTCAGGGGAAAAAAAAAAAACGATCGGGCCCGTAGGCCCCGCCCCCTTCCTTCACCACTCTGCAAACGCGCCCCTGGCGCATTTGCAGAGGGGGAACGATTCCCCTTGAATACTGGGGGTCCCTGGGGCCAACTAGCCCACCAGGAACCTCCAGTATGCGCCAGGGGCTGCTTTGCAGAGAGGTGTACAGAGGCCACGCCCCTTTTACACCTCTCTGCAACGCAGCTCTTTGGCGCTTTTGGAGGTATATGGTGGGCTAGATGCACCCCAGGGACCCTCAGGATTCAAGGGGAGTTAATCCCCCGACTTAAAACGCGCCACGGGGCGCGTTTGCACAGTGGTGAAGGGAGGAGGCGGGGCTTGAGGTGACATGTGTGCAAACAGGCCCCGTGGCGCGTTTTAAGATGGGGAATTAAATCCTCTTCAATCCTGAGGGTCCCTGGGGGCCAACTAGCCCAACAGGTATGTCCAGAAAGCGCCACAGAGCTGCGTTGCAGAGAGGTGTAAAAAGGGGTGTGGCCTCTGTACATGTCTCTGCAACGCAGCCCCCTGGCGCATACTGGAGGTTCCTGGTGGGCTAGTTGCCCCGTAGGGACCCTCATGATTCAAGGGGACTTAATCCCCCAACTTAAAACGCGCCACGGGGCGCGTTTGCACAGATGTCACCTCAGGCCCCGCCCCTCCCTTCACCATTGTGCAAATATTCCTCTAAAATCAGCCGAAATACGAATTCTGATTTACTCACCTGTTATCAGGAGAGACCTCAGTGCTGCATCTTTCAGCCCAGTACTGGTCCTGAAAAGTAATTTTAACCGTACTTACCAGTAACTTGAATTTCCTTTATAGGCTAACATTGACTGGTTTCACTTGGAAATTCTTCTAAGTGTGGAGTTTTGGAACTTTAAAATATTCCTCTAAAATCAGCCGAAATACGAATTCCGATTTACTCACCTGTTATCAGGAGAGACCTCAGTGCTGCATCTTTCAGCCCAGTACTGATCCTCAAAAGTAATTTTAACCGTACTTACCGGTAACTTGAATTTCCTTCATAGGCTAACATTGACTGGTTTCACTTGGAAATTCTTCTAAGTGTGGAGTTTTGGAACTTTAAAATATTCCTCTAAAATCAGCCGAAATACGAATTCCGATTTACTCACCTGTTATCAGGAGAGACCTCAGTGCTGCATCTTTCAGCCCAGTACTGATCCTCAAAAGTAATTTTAACCGTACTTACCAGTAACTTGAATTTCCTTCCATAGGATATCATTGCCTGCTTTTTGCTGAAAAAGTTTCTAAGTGTTCGTTTTTGAAACATACAAATATTCCTCTAAAATCAGCCGAAATCCGAATTCTGATTTACTCACCTGTTATCAGGAGAGACCTCAGTGATGCATCTTTCAGCCCAGTACTGGTCCTGAAAAGTAATTTTAACCGTACTTACCAGTAACTTGAATTTCCTTCCATAGGCTAACATTGACTGGTTTCACTTGGAAATTCTTCTAAGTGTGGAGTTTTGGAACTTTAAAATATTCCTCTAAAATCAGCCGAAATCCGAATTCCGATTTACTCACCTGTTATCAGGAGAGACCTCAGTGCTGCATCTTTCAGCCCAGTACTGGTCCTGAAAAGTAATTTTAACCGTACTTACCAGTAACTTGAATTTCCTTCCATAGGATATCATTGTCTGGTTTTCAGCAGAAAAGTTTCAAAGTGTTGATTTTCACAAACTACAAATATTCCTAAAAAATCGCCTGTATGACTTAAACGCATTCTTTCAACTGTTTACAGGAGATGCACCAGTGCTGGATCCAGGATCCAACACTGAGTAAGAAAAAGTAACGATAACAGTTTTTAACTTCTAAGTGAATTTCCTTCCATAGGATAACATTGGTGATTCTATGAGAAAAGTTTCTAAGTGTGAACTTTTAAAGTACAATAATATTCATTAAAAATCACGACTGTAACCAAAACGCTTTTACTCAACTGTTTACAGGAGATGTCCCAGGACTGAATCTAGGATCCAGTAATGTGGTTAGAAAAGTAATCCATAAAGTAACTAATTGCATTTAACTAGAAATTCACATTGAGCTGAATGTTGCATTGTGTTTGAAAATGTGTTGCCCATTGCAACAACTGTAACTACTGTACTTAAAAGTCTATTGCCTATGTGCAAAGTAATTAAACTAAAGTAATTCATTCTGAGAAAGTATTTTTGTAATGTAATGTATAATGTAATTACAATGTAATTTAAAAAATAAAATATGTAAAAAAAAATTGTTTCTAAAAAATTTGGAAATCAGTATGAAAAAAATTTATATAACAATTAATACATTTAAAAATTGTCATTTACAAAACCTTTGAAATTCACTGAAAAAACTGTAGGTTTCAGACATGTTATAGTTACAAATTAGCATTTAAAAAACCTTTGAAATTCACTGAAAAAACCATAGGTTTCAGGGACGTTATAGTTACAAATTAGCATTTAAAAAACCTTTGAAATTCACTGAAAAAACCATAGGTTTTAGGGACAGTTATAGTTAGTTGGACATTGCACTCGTACAAAACCCGTGAAATTCCCCCGTTATAGTTAGTCCAGCTAACTATAACTCGCGCCCCGCAATGCACTGCTGATGACGTCACATATTACATCACTCATGACATGGTCAGTGACATCACTGATGACATCACTGATGACATCTCAAATGACATCACTGATGACATCATCCACGTGATAATCTGATGCACCTCCTCACACCCTAATATAACCTTTGATACACCCACTCTAAATTACAGACTGCCATTCGCAAAACCATAGACACTCCAACACCAATAACTACATACCCACTCACTGATTCTTAGGTCTACGCACACATCCACTCACTCACCCGTACAGTCACTCATACTTACGGTCACTCAGTACAGGACTATCATATGCACTCATACTCCTATATAGACACTCAAACACCGCCACTCATCCATAGAGGTACTCACTCACCTAGTCAGTCATGCAAATAATTAAACACACTACCATTTACTCACCTATACAGTTATACACACACCAGCTCACTTACTCATACAAATAGTAGCACAATCTTACGCTCTTATACAATCACTGATACAAGCACACACTCATCCATACAGCCACTATCACAATCACTCACTCTCGCTTATAGCTATTTATATACTCCAACACACATATATACTGCCTTTCACATATGTAGTTACTCACACATGTACCACTGGGACATACATTCACTCACTAACACACTCTTACACACACTTACCCACCCATACAGTCTATCACAGTTGCACTCTTGAAACCATCCACCCAGTGAATCACCCACTCACACATCTATGCACAGAGTTGCACACACCCCTCCCACACAAACACTCAGGCACCCATACAGATACTCAGACAAGCATTCAATAACTCATATAGACACTCATGTAGCTATTCACAAACACATGCAGCCACTTACACAGCAACAGACAGACGGATACAGACATTCACCCAGTTTAGTCACTAACCCATGCATTCAGTAAGATACGTTAAATCACTCACTTATAGAGTCAGTCACGCACCTACTAAATCATCCATACAGACACTTACACACCCACTCATTCTTCAATACGTCTTTTCCTATATATATTAAAAATATTTAAACTTTACAGAAACACACAGTCACTGGATGATGTCATCAGTGATGTCATTTGAGATGTCATCAGTGATGTCATCAGTGATGTCACTGACCATGTCATGAGTGATGTAATATGTGACGTCATCAGCAGTGCATTGCGGGCGCGAGTTATAGTTAGCTGGACTAACTATAACGGGGGAATTTCACGGGTTTTGTACGAGTGCAATGTCCAACTAACTATAACTGTCCCTAAAACCTATGGTTTTTTCAGTGAATTTCAAAGGTTTTTTAAATGCTAATTTGTAACTATAACGTCCCTGAAACCTATGGTTTTTTCAGTGAATATATATATATATATATATACATACACATATATAAGTAGATATAGATAGAAAGACAACACTTTGAACTTTACAAACTGCTCGGCTCTTAATCTCATTAAATATTGTGTAACGTGAACTTAAATGAGATGAAAGCCTATCATTTACAGCAATTAGGATAGCGTATTGAAGTGCTATATAAATAACTATCTATTACTGCTGGATCACTGGCCCCTGAATCCTGGACCACAGCAGGACCTTTGGACCAGCTTCAGCTGCCTGAACGTCCTAAAGCTTCAATACTGTTCAAAAGGTTGGGAAGGAGGAACAATACCGGTGCCCATGCAGTGCTCGCCCCCTTTGCTGAGAGTGGTCACTTGAGATGGCAAGTGTTTAAGGTACCACAGAGGTAGCTTTAGTACTCAAAAGGCATTACATCAGGAAACAAAGAAGGGTGTGTTGGAGGGATGTGTGCATAGCTTTTTTACATCTGCAAAGTCTTCTCTGCTAGCAGACTTTCAAAATTCGCAATGTCGCCTTTGCCCCCACAAAGATTGTTCTTCGCATTTAATATTTTTGAAAGTTAATTTGCTGGCGTGTAAAAAACAGACAAGTCTGACTAACCCACAGAATGCAATTCAACAACATGAATATTTTTTAACTTATTTTTCATTGCACTTTATGCATTTTTAATTGGTTCATACATCTTGCAACAAAGAAGTAGCTAATGGCAATGCCAGTCCATGCAGAAACCAGCAACTTAGCAAATACCTAAACCTAAATAGAAAACTCTAGGCAAAACATAATAGAGACTAAAGCGGATGAGTAGGAAGGAAGCAAAGGAAACTTTCTCATCATTGTCAACTGGTATTGTTAGTATAACACTGTGGCAGGGGGCAAGCTTAACATTCAAAATAATATGATTAATTACATATAACATTTGACCACAATGTCAAAGTTTAAATGAAAAGTACTTAAAGGCAAGTGGCGGAATAATAACGTCCTATGGCACTTATTGGACAATTTGTCGCTCTTTGGCCCTTAAGGTATTTAAAGTCAAGACTGAGTCAATTTAACAACAGGTTCAGGTCTCATGCACTTGGATCGATTTTTGGTCGAGGACTTTAGAAAGTTCACCTTAGGAAGTGATTAGACTTGAGTCAGGGTTCTTATGACAGCAAAAATTGTTGGTAAAGCGATTATTATTATGTGTTTCACAGACTGATGTTCAGCTAAAATTACAGAAAAAGACATCAAGCGTGCTACTTTATTGTTTGTAGATGACAGCCCTTTGGTCTCCAAATCTCCTATAGGTCTACAATCCCTTTTAAAAAAAAAAAAATGCTGACTTCTGCAACGAAACCTCTGTACCTAGAAATAGGGATTAATGGTCTTGTTCCTGCTCTAAACTCAGACCCATATTGTTATGGCATTAAGAAGCTTTTACACTACAGGGTTGCACTCATTGAGAGGATGTGGCATAACAGTTAGAGCGGTCGACCTCGAAGCTGGGGAACCAGGTTCGAGTCCCGACAGGGACACGCAACATCCTGTGATTGTGGGCAGATCACTTAATATCCCCATGCCTAACAAAATGAATGTGTCCGTCTGTAACGCAACTGGTGCTGAAGTAAAGCGCTCTGATACCTTCGGGTCGAGTTTGCGCTATATAAAACTCCCTCAAAAATTTGATGTTCTGGATTTTCCAGATAGTGCAGCCCTGGAGTGGTTGAGGTAAGTCAAGAATACATTGGGAGAAATTGGTCTTTCATATCTTTGGGACCAACCTAACATAAGCCTGTGCAATAGTGCCGTAGATGCAAAAATAGCATACAAGTGGTGGTCCGCGGGAAGACACTTGTCCAATGCACATTATGGTAGCTAAACCAAGGCTTTTCTAGTGCACAAACAAGTGCCCAAATTTGAGCCTTTTCTGTATTATGTAATTGTGGTTTAGTCAAACCTCTTTTAAATTTAGGACTGGCAGTATGCCACCGAACCATTGTATCTCTAAATGGGGACACAGGTGTCCGAAATTTAAAAATGGCTCTGGAAACAGTGAAATTTCCCAAGCATAGTGAGATGATGACCACTGTGACCGGTTATCTCCTCACAGTTTGGCCAAGCAGGCGATGGGAGGTTTGTTTTTACGTCAATTTTACGTTTTTTCTATTATTGTTTTTCGGTGCATTTATATGTGCGCAATTTATGTGCTTTACCCGAAATGAACATTTTTGGTATAATGTTTTAGTACAGAAAAAGACTGCATTAAAATAAGATTGTGGAATGAGAAGAGCAGGCACAAGATCAGTTTATGCGCCACCCAGTTTCAGGCTGTTCTTTATGTTTAATCTGCAACAAGACTGATTGTAATGGGTTGCAAGAGGCCCCTTCCCATTTGGGAATGTTGACATAAAAAAATGTTAAGAGGAGTCAGTGGTCCCATAGACCACTGAGCTGCTCTTAAAAAATGTTTGTAAAACTTCTCCTTTTCTTTTTAACACATAGGGGCACATGCATCAAAGGTTTTTGCGATCGCAAACGGTGCGATTCGCAAAAATCGGCCGTTTGCGATCGCAAAATTACCTTTTGCGATGCATCAAGGGTCAAGGCCCTCGCAATTTGAGAATTCGCAATTAATTGCGAATTCTCAAATTGCGATTGCATTTAAGGAATCGCAAATTGAGATTCCTTAAATGCAATGCATTAAAGTAAAAAAATTAGCGATTTCGCTACTAGGGGGCGCAATTTACCATGAAGTTGAACTTCATGGTAAATTGCAAAAACTTTAAAAAATGCACTAAAATCCATTTTTTAAAGTTTTAGGTTACACACACACATGCCCTTGGGGCATGTGTGTGCGCAACATGGGTGCACATCATAATTTCAGGGGTGCAACAGGGTGTCATTTTGACACCCTTGCACCCTTGAAATTGCATGAGCAATTTGTGAGTACCTACTGGTACTCGCAAATTGCTCATGCAATCTCCAATTCATTCCTATGGGCCTGTAGGCCCATAGGAATGAATGGGACGGCATTCCTTAATTGCGACTCGCAATTTGCGAGTCGCAATTAAGGAATGTTTAGGAATCGCTATTTTTATAGCGATTCCTACATGCATAGGCTTTTGCGATTCCTTAATTGCGATTCCTTAATAATCGCAATTAAGGAATCGCAAAAGCCTACCTTGATGCATGTGCCAGATAGTGTTTTCCTTTAAGGAAAATGGCCTGCGTTAAAAGAAAAGATTGTTTTATTCAAAATCAATCAAAGACATGATCGTTTGCTGACCCCAGCAGGCCACCATCCTGTGATGGCAGCAAATCGTAGTGGGGCAGAACTTGTGACCTACCTCATTAATATTCATGTGGTAGGGCGAATTGCGGGCCACTGCGTTTTGTGAACCCACCTAGTACATAGGGCGGTCCGCAAAATATCACACTTGCGACCAGTATTTTGCAACAAGTGTTTAGTACAACTGGCACACAGTCTCTTTGTAGTGAATAACTACATGTTTAAATATTTTTTATTAAATCTTAGCATATTTTAATGAGCAGTAATTAACACATGTCGTTGGTTTCTGTGAGACAGGAGGCCCTCTACTCAGGTCTATTTAATGTTGTTTTAAATTGAGTGCAAAACAATGGTATGATACGATGAATTAGAATCATCAATCATTTTATTACAGATTGCTAATATAATTAATTTATATTACATTAATAGTACATGTTTTCTGTAGAAGCATGCCTTGAGAGATTGCCTATCCAAGGGGATCTCCAACTAACTATTTTAAATGTGATTTCTAATTTGTCAAAATCATGTTTTTAGCCAACACTAACACTTTTTAAATCCATGTATTCCCTAATTTAGAGATCTCTTCGTTTAGCCAGTCTATTCACAACGCTTGTGCACTTCTGCCATAATTCCAGGCTGAAAAATATGCAGAATTTTGTGTTCGCTAGATTACAATTTGCAGAACTTTTTGTACACCAATGGCATTGCAGATTAGCAGAATTCTAACTATAATATGAATTAAACATTCTGCAGAAGTATTTTGTCGCCATGAACTAAGGGAATGTTCGATAAAATTGTTGCAACTGGCACGATTTTCAATCTGATGCAGAAGAGCTTAAATGTGCAGTCCATGGGGAGTTGCAAACATTTTTATACATCTTTGGAAAGGCTGCACAACAAAAACCTTGGCACCTTCTACACCCCTAGTTGAAACCATTAAAGTGTGGTGCTCAGAGGGCAGCTTACTAGGCGCTCAGCCCGCCTAGATCTTGTCTGTGTTTGCTGTGTGTGTGTGTGTGTTTTACTCAGTGTCACCCTGTACTGCGACCCACAACCCAGGGCTGGTAGACTTGACGGCAGTGGCGTAACGAAAGTTGAGGGGGCCTCCCTGCAAAAGTACACAGAGTCCCCCGTCCCCCCCCCCCCCCCACTCACTCAGGAGCTCTCAGGCCGGGTTACCCTGCTGATGGAGCCCACTGGCAGTGGCGTAGAAAGGGGGGCGGGGGTGGTCCCCCCTCCACAGCCACCACCAGGGGCGGCAAAGTGCCAAGCTACGCCACTGCCCCTGGAGCTCGCCTCACACGCACTGCAGGGGCTGCGGGGGGCCTTTGTAACGCCACTAACTTGCGGCTCAATCAAGCTGCTGAGCTGACACATTCCTCTCAGGCCCACTGTCAGCATTTTTCTTACTTCTCATTTCTGGAGACGCCTCCATTTATTCCATCCCCACGTCACACCCTGTGTTTATTTTCCTCTTTAACAGTCATTATTTTTCCATCTGTTACATGTAACCCCTTACTGCTTTTTTATTCATTATCTCCCGTTTCCCCCTTCAATGAGCAGTTATCTACTCTCTTATTTCAAGAATCTCTTCATCTTTCCCTGGCTCTCTCTGTCACGGTTGCTCTTGTTCTTGCTATATAACACTTTCCTCATTTTCTCCCACTTTCCCACACTGCTCCTGTGCAAACGATTTCCAGGGCATTTTACGTGCAGAGGCCCAGGATTCTAACTTTTGCATATTCTGTCCTGTCGGCCCAGTACTAATGCACTGTGCACTTTTGGTGATAATGTACTTTTCTGAAGATAGAATCTATATCCGGTATTTATTAGGGAATTGGCGATTTTTAAAATACAAATGTGGGTAAACTGGAGGAGACAGGCCGAAAATGACGGCCATTTTAGATTTATGAATGAATGATTGGTGCTGGCAAGTTTCCTGCTACCAAAGCCTCAAACACTCCGGTTTATTTTTCTTTAACCAGTTCAGATAGGGACAATTTTACAAAATGCTCTACAATGCCCCACTTTCACAAATGTTAAGTTAAAAAGTAAATGTACTTTTTCAAAAATCTGGTTAATGACCACCACCTCTTGAAATGAGGCTGCCCGCGGCCCACGCAGGGGGCCCCCATATGAAGGGCGGCCACCCTAGTGCCACATGATGGCACAAACACAACAGGGCTAGTGTTTAGACCTCCTGGATGTCCAAGCACTGCTCTGTCATTTCCGGCGCGCCATTGGGCGGGGGGCAGGTATATCTACCAGCAGGTATAGCGCAAGGACTGAATACAGCGGAGGAGTGGCGAGGATTCGTCACTACACTGAGTAACTAACCTCATTAGATCTCAACTAGCTGTATAATTAGGCAGCACTGTGCTAATTTTTCCCACACATGAAAATCTACCTCTAGCTGGGTAAAACACAAACATGGCAAGTACAATACTGAAATTGGCATGCCAGTGGAAACAGGGGGGTATATTGAACATAACTCCGTGCCAGTACCACTAGCTGTATAACACATAGGCTTCACCACCGAGGTTGGTTAGAAAACACAACACAGGGCACTGGATTGTAACAAAACGTGTAGGAACTCCGCCATACTTGTATAGAGTTGTAACCGGCTGTCATGTCACAATTATGCTACCCTACAAATCAGATTGAGCAGACAGTATTCCTGATATTAGAATAATTGTTCATACCTGTTAAACACTCTGCATGCAATTACTACAATGCATATCCAATAAAGCAACTGTTGAATAAGGAAAGCGAAACAATCCAATGTGAACATTTCGGAATGTCGTAAACAATAAGCCCGAATAACATATTAACAGAATTACATGAGCATTGTATATGATATGACTATCACTTACAGTTGTAAAGTCTTGTGCACTGAGCTGATCGTCTTACATGTGATGTAACATAATGTTTAGAACACGTAATTTAGTGTCTTGACGTCAAGTACCATTACTGAATTATCGTATGGTGTGCCACACTGTCATACCAACCTTTACAGCCACTCAAGGCACAACTGTCAATCGTTTATCCTGAATGCCTCATCACACATGTATTATGAATGCTATATATTATGTTCTTGACTATGTAACTAATGTGAAATAACTGTCCTGACGTACAATTCCATACAATGGGCTAGCACAAAATGGGTGAGTTCATTATACCCACCAAAACGCACACCGTAGGCAAGCGTCCTGGCGCTGTTATGTACAAGACATAGCACAGACCATGTAAATGGCACACAACATCACTGTCCTTTAACAATATGGTTATCGGACACAGGTAAGCGCGCATTAAAACTAGGACACCCGGCCAGTCCCCACACTCAACAGAATTATCAAATTCATTACAGTATAAATGTCCGCAATCTATAAATAATATCCACGCACAATACATGCCCCTAAGAACTTGGATGGGCCTTATACACGTGTCAGGCAGCAGTCTGTTTTTTGTTTTCATTACTGATAACAGAAATACAGATCTCATCCGCTTTTCACACTCCACAGTCGGGTCTGAACATAGACTTTTGGCGGGAAGGCAAGCCAGTCTGTTTTTTGTTTTCATTAATGATAACAGAAATACAGATCTCATCCGCTGATCACACTCCACAGTCGGGTCTGAACATAGACTTTTGGCGGGAAGGCAGGCCTTTATAAATCCAGAGCAAGCATTGACCCCTTGTCATCGTACCTGAGCAGACAGACACACGCTGTCCTGCTACTTGGAGGATTGCCACAGGCTGCAGTTGATTCATTCTCCATAAGAGGTAAGCGGGCACACGCCCTGTGCTTGAATGCTGTCAGCGCGGTGCTACATCACGTTTTTCCCGAGCGCACATTTTTTAATGCACTGACCTCTTCTTTTAGACACCAAAGTGAGAATATTCTCACCCTCCATATGAAAAAAGTATGGCCTCGTCGTAATTGACGACAGAAGGAAGTAGCCTGCCTCCATGCATGCGCTCAGAATCGGAATTCGGTAAGCGCTGAGCCTTTATTAAATATATGTTCACCCCATTACAAGTGTCCCCGTACTTTTACCAATGCACATGCTCCCTCCCCCTCTCTACAGACTCGTCTTGACAGCGCTTTGATCGTGCCATCTTCCACACACGTGGATCCTCACATTGTGCGCATTCACGTAATAGCCAGCTCACCACCCACCTCACACTTGGGGTAAGTTCCAGGTCTGTTCCAAGTTGCAATACTATGTCATGCCTCCAACCCCCACTTTTTGAATGCTAATTACTTGTTTCTCTCACGTGTGTAGCTCCCGGCTGGGACCCATGTGAGTATCCCTTTCTTATCCCTTGCACGGTGCCACACCCTCCACACGAGCCAGTCCATTACCCTTCAGGTACTATACAAACGAAACCTTAGTTCCACCACATGATACAAGTTGCTTAAAATGAGCCACATACTGACATTATCCCTCATCTTCTCATAGGTGTCCCTACGATCATAGGTCCTGAAGAGACCCTACACTGCACACAGGGTCGAAACGCCGTCGACAAGTTGCATAAACGAACCATTGTTCACCAGCACTGATCACTGTATCTAGCGCTGTACACTGTAAATATATAAGTATATGGTCGTTTATATGAAGCATTGGAAACCTTGTATATATTTCACATATATGTCACTAATGTTCTAGGTTCCGTTTTTCACTGGGACACCTTTCACTCAGAACTACATGTTCAAATGCACTATTTTGTAACAGTATTTCATTTCAAGGATTATATAAATATTTTTGATTCAAAAACAAATCAGAGGTGTATTTGCTTCCTTCTCTCTCCAATATCACTATAACCCAATATATTGCCATTGTGCTCATATACATTGAGATTACTTCATTAAGTGTCCACAGGAGCCTTTGTCCTTTGATAATAAGTTTATTACCCTGGTTCCACGTGAGTAGGGTTCCCTTGTTCCTGTCCTACTGCAATATACAAGACGGCGGCACACCAAGCTAAACTAAATTGGCAGCTTACAGGTCTTCAGCCATGCCCATAATTCATCGACCACGCCAACTGTTTGAATAATATCAGGCCAGAGGTGAACGGACAGACCAATGCCATTCATGGGATCGGGTCCACCAGCTCTTGCTTCTGAGTCAATCCTGTTCAACCCAAGGGTGTATGAGGTGTGAATCTGGTGCATAGGGAACTCAGATGGAGCATGCATTGGAATTTGTTGCAGGCTCGCGTTGAGATAGAGGATTCAGCGGTGCACGCTTGGGGGCATGGGGCCCGATTCTGTCCCAAGTTAGGAACATGCTGGGCTATGCTGACAATTGCCAAGTCACATAGCTGCAGGACAAAGTCATTTTATATGTTCTCCTCCAGTAGGATGCAATTGTAAAAATAGCTATATAATGCTCCAGGCCATCCAAACATTACCAGTTGGCCCCATAGAGCTAGGTGCAACAGATTGTATCCTCCCTTAGCAGCAGTGCGCATCCTGTGATTCTGGGCAAATCACTCAATCCCCACGTGCATAACAAATGAATGGGTCAGTCTGTAACGCAACTGGTGCTCAAGTGAAGCGCGCTGATAGCTTGTGCAGCATGCGAGCACTGGGGTAACACCTCAATAAAGTTGTAATTTGGGGTTTTGAGACTGTGATGTATGTTAAAGAAACTCAAGATAGAGCTTGCGCAGTCTCACCAGTTCAGAACGAAAGCATTGTCAATAGTCTTACGAGTTAGCCAGAGTGTTGCTCATTCACCTTATGCATTTACCAACCCGTGACAAAATCAATAGTCCTGGCTGGCTATAGGTCCAATGTTACGTGATGAGTTAATTGACGGGTACAATAGCAGAGGAGGCAGGACTAGGCGGCAAGCAATACTAAGCTCAGAAGCCAGCTTATAGGTTTTAATCCAATGCCAAGAGAGCGTCTAGGTTCGGGCCAGAACCAGTAGCACAGCGGGTGGCTTTAATGAGTCCTTTTAAGCATGCAGGTGGCACATTGGATAATGGTGCAAGATAATTACCCCTTAAGGTACACCTTGGGTCAGTCAAATGGGGACGACTTCTGCAATAGATGAGCATGCTTGTTAATCAATACGTTGTTTCAATCTGAAGGGAGGATTGGCCTACCTCTGATGTGCCTTCCCTCTGACATGCCCTTGACTATTATCCTTTGACTTGAAACTGGGTCAGGTCGAGCTGTTTTAAGCAGGGTGGGGCAAGGCGCACAACAGCCGAGGGTTATCATCGACAGTACGGATGGCTTGGGGAGTGATGAATGCTTGGTCTGCTCAGACAGGCAGGCGATTTCTGCGTGGGCTTAGCTTTGCATGATACCCTGCATTGGTTTTTACTGACTAGGGTGGTGCAGTAGAAAGGGCTGCAAGCATGCGCCGAGAGATGGGGCCTTCGACACCATCCATAATCTTAACCTGGTTAGTATTCAGGCCAGGGAGTGGCTGCATGACCCCCGGGTGCTGGAGATGGTTTGTTGGTTGGCATGCTTTTCCAGATGTTTGTTGCAAGCTCGCACATGTTGGCTGATGTGTCTGTTGGGTCATTATGACCGAGTAGAGCCATTATCGCTTTGTATATCTGGGCATAAAGGAATGCCAGGCAAGAATCTAGGGGATTATAGAGCAAGTGTTCCCTTTTCTGAGCCTAGTAAATGCAGGCGTGAGTAACATTAGTAGCCGCCAGTTCAATCGTACATCATTCTCCTTCAAGAGAGTAGGCATTTCTTTAAGTGTGAAGTAGGCCCCATACAGGCCTTCAAGGGAACAATCACCTAGGCTAACCTTGACAGTGCAAACAATTATGATTCGAGAGGGTTTGAGCGCTGCGAGTGTGGGCAGTCCTTGCTTTAGAATGATGGAAGCGTTAGGACTATTGCATCCCCGGTGGGGACTGCTTTTACACATGGTCACAGGTGCAGCTCCCAGCAGGTTCACCTAGCCTTCCAGCCCCGGGAGGTCGATAATATGACTACCATTAAGTCAAGTATCAACAGACATCTGTTATTGAGAGCCGACATACCTTTCAGGTTGACGGCGCGCTCAAACATGCGTCATGTTTGGCACATACGTACAGGTTTCATAGGCAAAAGCCACAGGTTCATGCTTCTATGGGATAGTAAGAGATCTGAAGGGCCAGTTTCAGCAGCATGTGTACCATAATTGGTCAAAACAATAACTCTGGTACTGCAAAGGCAGATAGTAGTCACCCCACCCACCTCAAGTTCACCCAGACTCTGAATGAAAGGAGTACAATTTACTTTCAACAGGCCAAATGTAACGCATTGAGTCGCAGCTTCAGCCAGCTGATATCATTGAGAGTTTTAGGGGCGGAGGGTTTGTACCTCCAGGCAACAGGCTCCCACTTCAGGAGCAGGGAGAAGCAGATGTTGGGGCAGGTTAACAAAGCTCCAAGGTGTATCTGTGGGTTTAATGCATGTGTATCTCTGGGCTTATGGCTGGGTAGAGCCATTCCCAATTAGAGGTATGTCCATGTTAAAATGTTGTGCTTATGACAGTTCTCAGCACCAATGCGGTTTATTGTATCTTCCCTAGGTGAAGTGACATAAGTTAGGTACTTCATCACCTACAACGTAGCACATTAAGGCGGCGGTGTATAAGTTCAAGTGGCAACTGGGAGATTTCCATCATTAACGTCAGCAGCTGCTCACATGGTTAGCAGTAAGCAGCCTTGGAAACCTGGGGGGAAAACACCACAGATAAACTGTACAGGCAAAATTCCTGTAAGAAAGGAGGGATTCACGGCAAGTACACAAGGACTCCCTTGCTTAAGGTCACATATTTCTAAGCTCATCGGATAGTTAAACCTGTACGCATCATAGTGGGATAGTCTCTAAGGTTGAACAGGCTATGGGGGATGCCTTGCCAGGACACTGAAACATTTCACACGAATGGGAGCCTCCATAAGGATAAAATACTGAAAACACGGACAGGGGTACGTTGGCTGAAACATCCTCTTGCCAAGCTGCAGGGCGGCATGTGGTTGCCAGTTGTCTTTGAGTCAGTCAGGCGCAGTAAGGGAGCTGTATTAAGTGACAAAGTTACTTGCAGTGAGGCAGATGGGACCCAGCGGACCCACATAAGGTGGGCTGCGCCAAAACATTAAACTGGGATTCAAGATTCCGACATTATCTTTGGATTAATAATATGCAAGACTCTCTGGCTACGCGGGGTAAAATATGTTCCAACATGAATTAAAAGGGGACTAGAAGGAAGCCGAACTAAGCTTTGATGCGGTTGAGGGCAATCAATTACCGATTTCAGGCTGTGATGGACTTGCAGGCAATGGGAAAAATAAAGGGCAGGCAATTTGTGCGTATGATTTACTGCAGGGTCCCACTAGCCAAAAGCATGGGCCCTGTTTGACACACTGGTATACCTCTAGCAAACACTGGCTTATGGGCTACATACGCTAGATCCACCAGTCAGCCAGGGGGGTTGCGTTAGTTTGTCACGCCAAAATAGGTGCTGTTACTGCAAGAGTGTTGAAAAATATGGGTTTGGAGCACCAATGCTGACTATTACCAGAACACATTTGCAGTCATATTTAGAAGGGGCAGGTAAATTGTCTCATATGTTACTCCGTGTCCTCAAGTCCACAGCATTGACTAACCTTTCCGGCACTCTGGTAGACAAGCGATAAAAGCATAAAAAGGCTACAATGTATTAAGAATACTTGGCATGTCCATTATTCAAGAAAATTCAAATTTGGAAGGAGCAGGTAAACTGCCACTGCTGGTGCAGTACGGTTATATGGGCGAACCCCCAACGTTTGGGTATAAGCAAGTACGGGGGTAAAACAAGGGCTCAGTCTTCATGGCTGAGGTGCGTTGGAGCACCATGTGTGAATGTGTGCAGTACGACTCCTGAGCAAACTAAGTAGAATCTTGCGTAGCGCCATGGGCCAACATGTGAGCAGTGTTAGTTCTGAACAAACTAGGTGCAATCTTGCGTAGAACCTATAAAATTGTGTGCAGGGTTGTGGGCTACTACTCTGGTGGGGACACCAGCATGGCGGCACAGCATCAGTCACAAGACTCCCCCTGTACCCGCCTGATGACCCTCTCCAGGGGGTCCATATTTCTCTTGGTGCAGCACTCGGTCATCAGAGAACCCCAAGTGTGGACTCGCCAAGCAAGGGGGGGTATCCAAGGGCTTAGTCAACCCCCATATGGAACTGCACATAATGGTACACAGCGAACAAGGGAGTATACCACGCAGAAGCCTGGTCAAGAGAAGAGCAGTAGTTTAATTTTACTGTAATATCTTTGGACGGCGCTGTACAACAACGGAATTTAGCCGGTAGAGAGAAGGGTATTGTGCAGCCACAATTAATAACTGTGGGCTTGGAGGATAAATCCACCATGATTACCAGCCAAGCCTCATACCAGGTACCGGGCGGTAAAGGGTAAACACATGACGCAGCAACATCAAACAAGAAGGCCCCTAGTGGCGCACAGGGCACCATAGGGATTTCTGCCTGAAAAGTGGTTAAAGTAGTGATCAGTTGCTGCAACCCCGGGGAGGCCATTGAATGTGCCCATGAGGGTAAATAAAGCTGTGGCTAAAACTGAGAATAGCAGTTCCCAAGTTAAGTGGAGGCCAGCGAACTTGCCTACGGAAGGGTAAATAAGCCATGCACAAGGACACCAAGCACGAGGGCTTGGTTCAACTCTAAGCCAAAATCATATATAATCTGAAGGGCTCAGTGAATTAGGCATTGTCTCTTTAGTGCCACATCGCAAGATTTCCCCGATAGGGCCGGGAAACACCTGCAGAGGTAGATGTGAATTGTCCAGCCAGAAGGACTGGTAACCATGTCAAAGGTAAATGGGGATTGTCCGGGTCTGGAGAGGCCGTTGAAATTTCTCGCAGGAGGGTTAACAGCGCCATGGGAGTCCATTTGTCGAGACTGGGCATGGATCTGTTTATGTTGGACCTGGGTGATGCCCTTGAAACATCAGGGTATAAGTAAGAATGCCTGCCTTGGTGGGGGGCCCTGGGTATGACGGGTGCCACACCCAGAGCTGTGGCGGAGTTACAGGGCGATCCAGAGGCTGAATGGTACATATGGGTACCCTCTTCAGGACCAGAAGAAGGGTGCAAATGCCAAATAGCCCCAGGAAGTCCTTACGGCAGGACCCTGGAAGAACGACGGCGCCCCGTTAGTCCTTCAGGCGGTTGTCAACCTGAGCAACCGGGGGCTTGCCTGGATACGCTCCGCCCCCTCAAGGGGCGTGAGTAAATGGGTGGACTGGTGGTCCACAGGATGTAAGGGGTAATCCCCCAAAATGGTTAGCACCGATTGGTTATGCCACCGTGCAATTTGGCTCATCAGGTGGGCAGGTAGCAGAGCAGCTGTCTGCCCTTGGATCGCCCGTAAGTTGACCCACCATGTTGGCATATTTCTTATGCAAAATAAACCTGCAGCAATGTTTCTCCAACAACCAATGTGTCTTGTGTGTTCTTTATTCTGGTAGTGCTGTGTTTGCGGGTTGGGTGTGTTGCCGATATTGGCACTATGAGGCTGCCCGCGGCCCACGCAGGGGGCCCCCATAAGAGGGCGGCCACCCTAGTGCCACATGATGGCACAAACACAACAGGGCTAGTGTTTGGACCTCCTGGATGTCCAAGCACTGCTCTGTCATTTCCGGCGCGCCACTGGGCGGGGGGCAGGTATATCTGCCTCCCCCGCCCAGCTGGTGATCCTTTTTTGCGCTGAGGGCACGCCGTCTCCCTCCCTACCGCTTACCCGGCGTGTCGGCTGGAAGGGTGGCTAGGGTAGGAAGGCTGTTAACTTGTTCTTTTGTGTTGCAGGCGGAGTTACAGGGCGATCCAGAGGCTGAATGGTACATAGGGGTACCCTCTTCAGGACCAGAAGAAGGATGCAAATGCCAAATAGCCCCAGGAAGTCCTTAAGGCAGGACCCTGAAGGAACGACGGCGCCCCGTTAGTCCTTCGGGCGGTTGTCAACCTGAGCAACCGGGGGCTTGCCTGGATACGCTCCGCTCCCTCAAGGGGCGTGAGTAAATGGGTGGACTGGTGGTCCACAGGATGTAAGGGGTAATCCCCCAAAATGGTTAGCACGGATTGGTTATGCCACGGTGCAATTTGGCACATCAGGTGGGCAGGTAGCAGAGGGGCTGCCTACCCTTGGATCGCCCGTAAGTTGACCCACCATGTTGGCATATTTCTTATGCAAAATAAACCTGCAGCAATGTTTTCTCCAACAACCAATGTGTCTTGTGTGTTCTTTATTCTGGTAGTGCTGTGTTTGCGGGTTGGGTGTGTTGCAGATATTGGCACTATGAGGCTGCCCGCGGTCCACGCATGGGGCCCCCATAAGAGGGCGGCCACCCTAGTGCCACACGATGGCACAAACACAACAGGGCTAGTGTTTGGACCTCCCGGATGTCCAAGCACTGCTCTGTCATTTCCGGCGCGCCAGTGGGCGGGGGGCAGGTATATCTGCCTCCCCCGCCCAGCTGGTGATCCTTTTTTGCGCCAAGGGCACGCCGTCTCCCTCCCTACCGCTTACCCGGCGTGTCGGCTGGAAGGGTGGCTAGGGTAGGAAGGCTGTTAACTTGTTCTTTTGTGTTGCAGGCGGAGTTACAGGGCGATCCAGAGGCTGAATGGTACATAGGGGTACCCTCTTCAGGACCAGAAGAAGGGTGCAAATGCCAAATAGCCCCAGGAAGTCCTTAAGGCAGGACCATGGAGGAACGACGGCGCCCCGTTAGTCCTTTGGGCGGTTGTCAACCTGAGCAACCGGGGGCTTGCCTGGATACGCTCAGCCCCCTCAAGGGGCGTGAGTAAATGGGTGGACTGGTGGTCCACAGGATGTAAGGGGTAATCCCCCAAAATGGTTAGCACGGATTGGTTATGCCACGTGTACTTTGGCTCATCAGGTGGGCAGGTAGCAGAGGGGCTGCCTGCCCTTGGATCGCCCGTAAGTTGACCCACCATGTTGGCATATTTCTTTTGCAAAATAAACCTGCAGCAATGTTTTCTCCAACAACCAATGTGTCTTGTGTGTTCTTTATTCTGGTATTGCTGTGTTTGCGGGTTGGGTGTGTTGCCGATATTGGCACTATGATGGGTGCACTCCTTCCCTTTTGTAACTGGTTTTGTCCGACTCTATGAGCAACACCCACCTAATGTAATCACATCCAGGGCTTTAAGTGGGATGAAAAAACTGGGGGGGGGTCTCTCAAAGGGGCGGGACCGATGCAGTTAGGGGCGTGGCTTGAAACGAGTAAGCTAAAAGTCTGTGCTTAGCATAGTGTGCCGCCTGACTGGTATTTTGCTGCTTCTGTGATTGAATCCAGATATATAATACAATAAGTAAGGTTGCATACAACAAGCTAGGGCTATTGGCTTTGTCAATGGTTGTTAGTTGCATAAGAAACATAAGCAACAACAATGGCTTTGTTGCATATAATATTGAAAATTCTTCCGTTCTGAAATGATGAGACTGTAAAAGAACTATAACGAGTCTCTTTGAAATGACCTCAAAGGCATTGAAGGGTGGTACTGCTGCAGAGTTAAGATTTTTTTTCACTGAGGGTGAGGGCAAAAATAAAGAGCCCGATAGAGACCTGTTTTGGCAACTGCTTTTTGGAACTGCCGGTGCTGAGCACCGGCAAGACCCGGCCCACTTAAAGCCCTGATCACATCTAAGGAAACCGAAGCCTGATGACGTTACACCCTCTTGTGCCCGGTCTCTACTCTGTGTAGAGAATCCCAGACTGCACATGCTCTCTGGAAGCCTCCAGTGCTTCTTTACGGCTCAATAACGGAAGCTGAGGTCACGGTGCGGCTCCATTTGCTTAACACCAGGCGCTCTCCCAAGGTCCCCCCCCTTGCCAGTCCTGGAGCAACTCCAAGCTCACACCCCAATAAAGCTGATTCAGGCTGCTGATTGGCTTGTTCTGACCAACACACTCTCACATTGGCTGAACTGAGCACAGAAGGATTCTAAAAATAAAGTGGTGGAGCGAGAAAGTAATTCCACTCCTGATTCAGGGGAAAAGCAGTTCCAGTTGCATCAATGTCACATTAGTCACAAGGAGCTACAACAAGGGTTTGCTATTTGAGGCCATCTCACAACAGAGACTCATTCCCATTAAATGGAAGACACCTGAAAATTACTAATTTAATTGTGCAAAATAAGGTGTTTTTATAACATATTTCAGTAATACTGCAAAAATGGTGCTGTTTTATTTACAATTTTGGAAAAGAAAAGGGGCCCCTGAATATAAGATAAATGCCTCGTCAGGGAAATACAATGAGGGGAAAAGGAGGAGTGGGCACCTAGGCAAGGTGCATTAACCACATAACAGACACATCAACACCAGATAATCATAGAAGTCGCAACATGTGTTAAACACTGGACACATCAATATTCTTTTATTATTGTTTTTTTATTTTATTTTTACTTAAATTTGATAATATAAATATCTACTTATTTTTACATGAAAAATGTTATCATTACAATTATAAACACAATTTAAAAACACATTGTTTAGTGTACATGCAAACAACACTGATAATTACATCCACATATCTTGGTTATCTTGTTTCTACCTTTTATTTATATTAGCAAAGAACAAAATTATCGTATGGTGAAATCCTGTAAACAAAAACTTAAACCCTACTGGAATCTGAACTGTGAAAGCAATTGGGTTCTTAAATTCTGCAACAAATTATACATGTAATATACTCAATGCACATCCATCCTTATGATGGCATGAGGAGACTGGCGGTTTGAGATCTAACAACTAAGCGCGTTTCGGCTTAGGCCTTCGTCAGGACTCCGTCACAGGTTCTTGAAAGGAGAAATAGACAACAATGTAATATGATGTTAATGTGTCTGTTTGATAATATTTATTAAAACTAGTTCTGCTTTGAACTAAAGATTAGTTACTCATGAGAGGCTATATCTAATTGACACAGTAACAAAAAAATGAAATGTTATACAACAACCAAAAGTGATGGCCAAAAGACTGATGGCCAAAGAATAGTGACCTGGTACCCAAGTGTATTTTATGTGCTCAGTTTTATTTATAATTGCATACACCTAAGAACGTGAGACAGTGACAGTGTGAGATATTCAAATGTCATAATCCAAGTACCTTCACCCGACCTCTAATTATATCATGCTTAAAAAATATAGTCCTACATTGGATGTACCTTTAGTTCAGGCACAATAGGGATGTGTCCTGCATCCCAATATTATTTGGGTTATCTGCGGCAGCTCTTTTGTTTATGCTGTTTGAGAAATAAAAAATTATTATTTTCTAGCCAGTAAGTAATGGATATTTTTATCTGGCATATTTCTTATTGATCTATAAATTGATATAAATCCTTCTTTATGATTCTCATTATTATTAATGAAGTTGTGAATCTTCCGTATGGAACTTATAAGGCTAATCCTCCTGCAACCTTTCTGGGGGTCGCGTAACTATAAGTGACTGGATCAACAAAATAAGTGCATTTGTATTATCTGAATAAAATATATCTAACTTCTACTTAGTCTCTTATTCATTTATTATATTATATATTCAACAATTCTACAATGTATTAACCTTGCTGCTTAAATTAATATCTGGGCATATTCATGGAACGTACCTGTTCAAGGAATGATCTTTTCCTTTTCTTACTTTATAATTGGACTGAACTCGGTCCGAATGAATAGAACAAGGCTATTATTTGTATTCTAAAAGGTAAAAAGAATACAAAGGAAGTTGTCGGAGAGTCAGGTGAATGAAAAGCTATAAAAATCACCTGAATTTGGATGTGGGTAATAGTAATCGTGAAAGATGCAAAATACTGACCCTTTATTTTTTCAATTGTGGGTTCTGAGATATCTGTTTTAATCGGCACACATCGTACCCGCACTACTCGAGCCAGAAATCTTCTAGTTCTAAGACTATGAACCAAAAAGAAAAGATGGAAATTACTATGTTTTAATATCACACATGTCTTGCAATTAAAACTTTTTTATGTCTTTTTTCAAAAGGGAAGAAGTTTTTTTTTCTCCTCTAGTTGGTTACATGTCTATCTTGAAGGCATGATAGATATGATTACTTTACTACACGCCTTCTATGTAGTGTGTAACAGCTTGTGCACTAGACATCTCCTCCTCTTTGGGAACAGGTTGATCACGACCTGAACGGTCGCTTTCCATTAAACCCACCTTTAGATTGAAGTTAAATGTGACCAGTTTAAAAAGTCTAATATAGCACCACTCCTACGTGTAACGAAAGAGGCACGCACCCCTTGGCATACCTACCAAGTCACACTACCTAAATCTCCTATCTTACATATGGTAGAAGTTACTATACCACATACTTTATAGCCGGTCCTACTCACTGTTTAATTTTTATCCTTCAGAGTGAAGTGAAGCCTAAACTGTTAGCACCTTTAAATTCCTCTCTTTTTCCCTCGTGCTGGCTGGTGGACTTGATTCTTAATGAGCAATAACGCGGACTATGTTAGTCTTAACCTGCACTGTGGTATGCAGCCTCTGTTGTAAATAGGCTCCATTCCCATCTATAAGTGTTGATGATTTTAACGCTAATCTTGGAGAAACCACATACTGGAACCCAACACATCTAACACTGTGTTATGCGGCACCAACAGAGAGCCCTATCCGGTATCCCCAAACTCTTATTTCTAAAAGTAACGCTTACCTGCCGTATGTTCAAGGTTTAGACGCCTTCGGTTGGAACGCTGATGGAACTGAAAGCCCGCCATGTTGGCTTAAGTACGTATAATGACCCAATACGTCATTGCGTACAACTACTTCCGGAGTAAGCCGCATCTCCCTCAAAAAGTTCCCAACATGGGCGCCATCTTAACTGTACCCTGGCTCGTGTTTAATTTACATCTGAACAGACAGTAAAAGGTAGAGGATTGAAACAAGTCCATGTAATGCCAAACGGGTATAAGTGGGATATCCACTCTCTAAGCGTCTTCCTAAGATGTAATAGTTAAGATCTAAATAGAGATCTAAATTATTACATACATTCGCTATATCAGCGTGCTAGAATTAAATTATTGTCTACAAACACTATATCAATTAACATGAAACCTGCGTTCAGATTTTATTCAAAAATATGCAGGTAAAGCCCAGGTAGTAAAAGGCAAATACCACATATATTTAATCGTTATATTTGATAGCCTGATCCCAGGGTATTTCTTGGTTTAACCCCTTTATTGCCGTCTCCAGAGTGTATATCCAGAAAACTTCTCTACGTTTTCTTATTCGTTCTGTAGTTGTACCTGATTTACTTCTTATTTTTTCAAGGATATACCATTGTAAGTCATCTGGAGTATGTCCATGATCTATGCAGTGTTGTACAATCGGAGCTGTTAATTTCCGATTCCTGATGGCAGACCTATGTTCTGTCATACGTGTACTAACTGCCCTACTGGTTTCACCTACATATCCAAGTTTGCATGGACAGATCAAAAGGTAAACCACATCTGTTGTTTTACAGTTAGTAAGGCTTGTTGATGGTATATGATGACCATTAAATTGAAAAGTTGAAGACTCTATAGCTGTGGCACAGGATTTACAGGTATTACATTTATAATTCCCTACCACTGGATTGGGACCTTCAATACTTCTTTGTGCAAACGTATTAATCTGCTTCATCCTTGACCTGACTATGTGGTCCTTTAAATTCTTGTTTCGTCGATATGCAAAAAGTGGTCTAGACATTAAGCTCATCTTGTTTATATTTAGAATATTCCAGCTTGAGCATACCGCCTGTTTGACTCTCTCATTAATCATAGAGTGCCTGGTCACAAAGACTACCGATGTATTAGTTTTAACTCGAGTGTTATGCAATAAATGCTGTCTATCAAAAAACCTGGCTCTTTTATAGGAGTCACGTACAAGACGTTTAGGGTAACCCCTAGCCAGAAATTTGTTTTTCATGTCTAGTGATTTTGCGTCAAAATCTTTAATATTTGTGCAATTTCTACGCAAGCGTAAAAATTCCCCGAAGGGTATACTGTTCTTTTGTGTCGTCGGGTGATAGCTGTCATAGTGCAACAGCGTATTTCTCGCTGTCGGTTTGATATACAAATCTACCGCTAGGAAACCCGACTCATTTTTAATCTTGACATCTAAGTATTCGACTTGATTGTTGCTGACATTGTTGGTAAAATGGATATTTTCATCACACAAGTTTTGCCAGTCAAAAAATTCTTCTAGTTTGTCTAATGAGTCTATCCAAATGAAAAAAATATAATCTATAAATCTAGCCCATTTGGACACAGATTCAAAAAATGGAGCTATTTCATTATAAATGAATTTCTTCTCGAACAATGACATGTATATATTTGCTACCGTGGGGGCACAAGATGCCCCCATGCTAACGCCTTGTTTCTGTTTGAATAATTGGGTGTTAAACTCAAACACATTGTCTTCTAGCACTATTTTTAAACATTCAAGCACAAAGATGGTCGGGCATGGAATCTGGTATGTGTTGATGAACCACTTTACAGCTTCTATTGCTCCATTGATGGGAATATTGCTATAAAGAGCTTCTATATCCATTGTTACAAGATGCTGTGTAATGGAGCAAAAGGGTGTATCTTCAATTAAATTTATTATATGTCTGGTGTCTTTGACATAAGCTGGTGTTCGAGATATGTGGGGGCATACAATGGCATCGACATATTTAGAGAGGGGCTCCGTGATTGAGCCAATAGTTGTTAAATAAGGTGTTTTTATAACATATTTCAGTAATACTGCAAAAATGGTGCTGTTTTATTTACAAACATCAACTCAAAATCAGTATTTCAAATATTTTGTTTTCTCAGGGCTGTACAATCTCGAATTAAGATTATTAAATTAAACTTGAGTAATTGTAAAAAAAAAGAAAAGTACAATATACAGATCTACTAATTACCTTATCAGTGGCACGCTGGTATGACCATCTGAAATGCATCTAGTACCTGACCCTAACCACTACATCGCAAGGTAAGTCTAGGTAAGTAGATGTGGATGTGAAAATAATAATTTGCACCCTGTATGGAGAGTGCTTAATTTGAGCCAGTGGTTTCCGGTGCTCGTCACTGGCACTTAATTGCCAAAACCAGAATGTGTCACAGGCTGACACAAGGTGGCGCTGTCTGACTGATTTAGAGGTGACCACAACAACAGTTAATTATTAATTCAATATACATTAAAAAATTACTATTACCTGCTGCCCAAGCCATTCTTATAGCTTTGACAGTCTGAAATATAGAGGTGACCACAACAACAGTTAATTATTATTTCAATATACATAAAAAATTACTATTACCTGCTACCCAAGCCATTCTTATAGCTTCAACAGTCCTTCGCCTTCTTCGAATCCGGCATTTTCCCCGACGACTGGAAACGGGCAGAGGTCAAACCCCTCCTCAAGAAGCCCACCGCCGACCCGACAGACCTGAAAAACTACCGGCCCATCTCCCTTCTCCCCTTCGCTGCCAAAGTCACTGAGAGATTCGTAAACGCCCAGCTGACTGCCTTCATCGAAGAGAACGCCATCCTGGACCCCTCCCAGTCCGGATTCCGCAGCAACCACAGCACCGAGACCGCCCTCCTCGCCGCCACCGACGACATCCGCATGCTACTCGACCAGGGCCACACTGCGGCCCTCATCCTACTAGACCTCTCTGCAGCCTTCGACACAGTCTCACATCGCACCCTCGCAGCCAGACTTCACGACGACGGGATACGAGGAACCGCCCTCAACTGGATCCGATCCTTTCTCTCCGGCAGAACCCAGAGGGTCAGACTCCCACCCTTCCTCTCCGAACCCACAGAGATCAACTGCGGAGTACCCCAAGGATCCTCGCTCAGCCCCACGCTCTTCAACATCTACATGGCCCCCCTCGCCGCCATTGTCAGACAGCATGGGCTCAGCATAGTATCATACGCCCACGACACCCAGCACATCCTCTCCCTCACGAAGAACCCCGAAGACACCAGACTCTGCTTCCAGGAAGGAATGAAGGACGTCGCAGCCTGGATGAACAACAGCTGCCTGAAGCTCAACTCGGAGAAGACAGAGGTCCTCATCCTCGGACCCTCCACCACCGCTTGGGACAACACTTGGTGGCCCTACGCCCTTGGGAGCCCACCCACCCCTTCAGACCATGCACGGAACCTCAGCATCATCCTTGACTCCTCCCTCACCATGACCCGCCAGATCAACTCTGTCGCCTCCACCAGCTTCAACTGCCTCCGCATCCTCTGCAAGACCTTCAAATGGATCCCCCCCGAAGTGCAGTAAGACCGTCACCCACGCTCTCATAACAAGCAGACTGGACTACGGCAATGCCCTCTACGCCGGAATCAACAGAACTTTCCTACACAAGCTCCAAACCATCCAGAACACCGCAGCCAGACTCGTCCTCGGAACCCCACGGCACGAACACATGACCCAACACCTACGATACCTCCATTGGCTCCCCGTCGAGAAGAGAGTAACCTTCAAATTACTCACCCACGCCTACAAATCCCTCCACAACATCGGACCCAAATACCTCAACGAGAGAGTCTCCTTCCACGTACCCAAAAGGAACCTCCGCTCCGCCGACCTCGCCTTGGCAGAAACCCCACGCATCCGCAGAAACAGAGCAGGCGGAAGAGCCTTCTCCTACGCCGCAGCCAAGGCCTGGAACGAGCTCCCTGTCAACATCAGACGCTCCCCTACTCTGCACACCTTCAGGGAGAGCCTCAAGACCTGGCTCTTCGACTGATCCGGAGCTGCACCCCCCCCCAGCGCCTTGAGACCCTCACGGGTGAGTAGCGCACTTTATAAAACCCTGATAGATTGATTGATTGAAATAGTCTGAATTGTCACACTTGTAGGAGTGTGATGTTAGTAGTTCTGTCGTTACTATCATTGGCAGCATGGCAGGGGCAATGTCTGGTCCAAGCGGCAGTAGGATCCTGATGAGAGCCATGGCACTTATTATTATTATTATTTTTTAATTAAGCACTGTTGACCAGCTAATGAGATGCTCCCTTTACAAGTTACAGCCATTGCTACAGGCCCAGAAAGGGTCTTTTCTGTGCTGTCAACTCCCAACGTCCTTACAGTGTGCTGTCAGCCCTGGAAGCAAAGCAGCAGCTGCCTCTTACCTTAAATAAAGGTTGAAAAATCCGCTCAATCTCCCGGGAGGCTGTCAGAGCACCCTTTTTGCTTTTATGAGAGGGCAACCCAAGCACCCAAAAACAAGCATTAGCAATGCCAACAGGTTTGGCTTAAACCTGAAAGTGCTCTTCAGTCAAATTGTGACCAGTATTTTTGCGATAAGTGTGGTATTTTGCGAACCAACCTAAGTACTAATAGGTCGGTTGGCAAAATACGTCGCAATTTGACCTACCACATGAATATTAATGAGGTAGGTCACCAATTGTGACCCTCTATGATTCACAGCCATCACAGTGATGGTGGCTGGCTCTGGTCATCAGACTACCATGCCTGTGATTGCTTTTAAATAAAGCAATCATTTGTTTTAAAGCAGCGTATTTACCTTAAAGGAAAACAGGGTGTGTTTTAAAAAAAAAAAAGAAAAGTTTAAGTAACATTTTTTGGGAGTAGGCAGTGGTCCATGAGATCCCTGTCTACTCTTAAAAAATGCTTTTGTCAACATTCTGAAAGGGGAAGGGCCCCTTGGGGACCGCATCCTGTCTGCAAATGGCTTACTACTACATTTTTATAGCCTGTAAAATATTAATCTTTTGCAGCCAGATTTTGGTCACAAAACATTAATACATCTTATTCCGAATCGTCGCTTCCAAATATGATTCGGCATTTAGACGCAAACCCAAATTGTGATCCGGTAACGTTAGGGTTTATTACATGCTAAAAGGCCTTTCTGCTGTTGTTACGGCACAATTTTACATATAATACCTTTTGTGAACACAAAATGCCTTTGTACATCTGGCCGGTAATCCTCTAGTAACTATGCAAATGCAAACCATTTCACCTGACAAACTAACTTTACCTGTTATAAGTCCAAAATTAATCAACTGCATTCTAATAAGCTTTTGGTCAGCCCAGTCAGATGTTTTACCCTCACTATTTTGTATGGATTAGATCATTTGACAATAATATTGCATCCACTACATCATTTTAATCACTACATCATATGTTAATTCTAGGTAAGTAGATGTGGTGTTAAAAATTGTAAACATATATATATACTTACCATGATGACGTAGTGGAATTGATGTAGTCGATGAAATACTACTGTAGGTCAATATTTATAAGTCAATCAAGATATAATGCATTCAACCAACCCATCGACATTGAAATTGCAGATGTCATCACTTCTTATATCGCTGGCCTCCAATTATAATAAGGTTGTGGGTGACACATCTATACAGTAATTGGGCAAACTTAGGCCTTAAAAATAGATGATCATCCAAAACCTGTATCTTTACCATCCAATGGGAACTGGCTTTGTTGCAGTCCCTTTAGCTTGAACCAATTGTTTTAATGGTCCTGATGATTCCTTTCTGGGACAATCAACAGCCGCCACCAGGATCACTAAATTGAAAGCACAAGCAAGTGCACAGTAAAGCACCTGCAAAACAAGCTTAAGTAGGATGCCACTTGACAGATAAAAATGGTTCTTAGTGGCCCTTAACTTTGATCTGTGACATGATGGTCACAAGACGCACCGAAAACTAATAAACAACAGTGCCATAAAGAAGATACCGTGACCAGGCTGTGGATGGGGACAAAGGTTGGTTATGGAACCAAACATCGTTAGAGAAAGAGAAGTTATAAAAAAATGAAAAGATAAAAAATGAGAGGCAAATGGAATGAGAAAGAAACATTGGCAAAGCCAATAGGTCTGGCATTGGCCGCCAGCCTTTTAGTAATTTTTGTTATGTCATGTTTTAAACTTTTATTGTTCGGGAAGCTGCTGGGCCCTCATTAAATCTAAAAAAATGATGGCTTAAGGCAAAAAAGGTTTTTGTCTCAACCGAGTAAACATTGACGTAATACACTGAAAGGAACTACCTTGTGTGTGGATGTGTTTCTTGTGAAAGGGAAGAATGCTGTGACTCGTAGTGAAGTCAGCCAGTGGTTGAAATGGGTTAACATTGCCCCTTGATGCATGCTGCAGTGAGTGAAGGAAAAATGTGAATTACACAATCACAGACTAATGCATACAGTCTGGCTGAAAACCCCTGTAATAATATGTTATGCATCATGTTGTGAAACTGAAAGGTCTTGGCTAACACAGACCTAAAAAAGTCACCTGTCTGGCATTGGCTGCTAGCCTCACCTTTGAGAAGGAAGGTAAGAAAGTAGGAAAGTAAGGAAGGAAAAAAGTGAAAAAAGAAAGGAAGGCAGACAAAAAACGAAGGCAGGCAGACACAAAAGGAAGGAAGAAGGGCAATAAATGAAGAAAGGAAGGTAAGAAGGAAGGAAGGGAGGGTTGCAAAAGGGAAAGAAAGGAAGACAAAAGAAAGAATGGAAGGGAAAAAGGAAAGAAGGCAAAAAGAAGGGATAAGGAAAGAAAAAGCAAGAAAGAATGAAAGCAATAAATAAAGAAGGCAAAAAGAAAGAAAAACAAAAGTACGATAAAAGTTATAGAAGGCAAAAAAGAAAGAAGGGAGGAAAGAAAAGAAGAAAGAAGGTAAAAAGAAGGAAAGAAAGAAGGAAAGAAAAGCAAAGGAGGCAGGAAAGAAAAAAGGAAAACATAAAGAAGGAAAAAATGAAAGAAAGAAGGCAAAACAGAAAAAATAAGGAAGGAAAGAAAGAAAGCAAAAAGTAGTAAGAAAGACTGAAAAAGAAAGAAGGAAAGAAAAAGGAAATTTGTAAAGAAGGCATAAAAATGAAGATGCAAAAATGAAAGAAGAAAATAAAGAGGCATGAAGGCAAAAAAGAAAGGAAAGAAGGACAAGAAAGAAAAAAGGAGGTAAGAAAGAAAGATGTAGGCAAGAAAAAAAGAAGGAAAGAAACGATGGAAGGCAAAAGAGAAAGAAAAGAGGAAAAAGGTAAGAAAGCGTGAAGAAGAAAGAAATAAGGACTGAAAAAAGAAAGAAGGAAAGAAAAAAGAAAGAAGGCAAAAAATAAAGAAGCAGAAAGAAAGAATGAAAGAAGGTAAAAAGAAGGAACAGAAAGGAAATAAAAAAGAAAGAAGGCAAAAAAGAAAAAGGAAAGAAAAAAGGAACAGCAAAACAAAAGAAAGAAAAAGGATAGAAAGAAAGAAAGACAGAAGGAAAGAGGGGTAACAGTACAAAATATTGGATACTAAAACCCCAATTATACCCAACCTATGTCTAACTAAAATTGTAACAAATGCGGTGCAAACTAAACACCATAAAATGTGGTTTTCTTACTGGGCAAAGTTTATCAAACAACCACTGGTGAAACTAAGTCCAGGAGCACAATATGGTATGCTCTGAAACAGCAGCAGCCCACTTCAAAGGGACTTTACAACAGCATTGGAATGAGACAGGAAATTATAAAGCTGGAATGTGCCCAGTGCTCACTTCAAATGCGTCCTACAATCACATCAGGCAAAACTGGCACTAATGGGAACTCTTTATGTGAGGATGGGTCCCTTGTGAAAAAACGAAATGAGGTCACTAAAAGTGACGTTAACCAGAGCATTAAGCAGACTGACCCATTGCCCAATGCTGTATGATACAGTGGGCGGAAGCAAAATGGTAATGACAAAACAACAGACCAATGGGTGAAAAGAGGTGGCTGAAGCCCCTTTAAATAAGTATATTATATATATTTTTGTAAAATCTAAAGGTCTTGGCTAACACCAGACCTAAAGAGAAAAATGCAGAAAAGGAAACAAATTAGGGTAAAAAGAAGGGAGGAAGGGACAAAAGAAGAATGTAAAGAAAGATGGAAAGGAGAAATGAGAAATACTGAAAGGAAGAAAACATTTCTCAGGGGAACAATTCTAGTGCAACTTTGCAGTTAATATTGAAATTGTGTGCTTCTCAAGCATGTAGAGCCTCAGGGTTCAAAGTGGGAAGGTCTATTTTTCCATGTGCTCCCTTGCACCAGGTTATGGTGGCCTATGGAGCTTGGACTTCACCAATACTTCATGAATGGTGGCTCCTTGAATCTGGCCTGATCCACGGCAAGTCAAGGAGCAGGGTGGCATTGTGCCTCTGAACAGTTGTATGTGAAAGACAATAGGCAGCCGGTTTCTTTCCCGGCACAGACGGCTATTGCGGGGTCCCATACGTTAGAAAGGTGTTCAACGGATGATTTAGCATGTCTAAGGCCTCAGTTGAGGCATGTATATGGCTACAATTAAAAGCCAACTCAGACCCTTATCAGAGTGTTACCCTTATCACTTTAAACAAGTATTGCCAACGCTAAACTGTCTGGTGTTGTCTACCAGCCTTTTGTCTTTCTCAATGCTTTTTTTGTTTTTTCATGGATTTTGCAAAACTTCATTGTTGGGGACGCTGCTGAGCCGTTTGTCAATGTAAGGAAAAAAAATTGGCTGAATGTAGATCAGAAAGCACATTTTGCATTAGTAGTCCCTGGCACTGAAGGGAACTACTTTAAGTGTGGATATGCTCCTGAAGTAGGCTAACCTTCTGCCCTGTGCTTTGACAGTAGTAGGCAGAAGAAAAATGTGAATAATACAAAAACAGACTAATGGATGAAGATGGCTGGCTGAAAGGACCCGTAAGCAGTGGTTAATTTGCAAATATATAAGTGCCTGGGCTTTCAGCAGGAGGCAGCCTGCACCAGCCCATTTCTCCTGTTAGCACCGCCTAAAAGAGAAACGACTACTAACCGTGAAAGTGGGGAGAGAATGTGGTGTAATGGCCAGAGCTGCTGACCTCGGAGCTCAGGAACCAGGTTTGAGTCTCAGCGTTGGATCAACATCCTGTGATTAAGGGCAAATCACTTAATCTCCTGCACCTCCCATAAATGAATGTGTCCTTAACTGGTGCTCATGAAAAACGCCGGTGTCGATGATTAAGTGCCGGTGCTGAGCACTGGAAACCCCTGGCTCAAATTAAGCACTGCCCATAAGTATGTTATGCACATAATTTTATTAAAACAAAAAGGTCATGGATAACGCCAGACCTCAAAATAACTTCAAATACATTTGCTTCTCTTTTTTTAAACAGCCCCTTTAAATCTACAAAACAAGATTACCTCCCTTTTGTTTTCAACTATTCTCACCTGGTGTCACTTAAAAGATCAACTACCATTTCATTCTTGGAAAAAGATGTATGTGGATTTACAATAGATAAACTTATATTAACACGTTTCCAGATTTTTGAGAGTGAATATATCAATAAAAGGTTGTTTTTCTTAGCGCTGATTAAGAACACCAATCATCATAAAATGAGCAATAACCTCTGAGATCCCCAGACGAAAATCTGCGCTCAAGCCACCTCACACACTTTCCATAATATCTCACTAACACATACATTTCATATGATACATGACCACTGATGTTAAACTGATGTGATCCATGTGCAAAGCATAGGAGTATCAGACTGCATACCTTGGTAAAGAAATGATCATATTTCTCAATGCCTGTTTTATGGCAAATATGATTGAATATTTATAAATTCATGCACGTTTTTATATAAACGTGTGCCTCGTCTCAAACATTCACTCCTGCTTAACAGTGATGAACATTGATGGACATGAAGGTGTGCTTTGCATGCAATTTAGTATAGATATTGCTACATACATGATATATGTATCTAGTCTGACCACTAGTAGATACCACTGCCTACTAGGGCAACAGGAGCTCTTACAGCTTGCTATTAGCTCCGTCCGATTTCCTCAGCTGCAGCAGTCACAGTCTGAGCAGCAGAATCCACTGAAGCATCTTCAGGTGCACTGCGAAGGCCTCACTGCACGTGCACTGAACGGCCGAGCAGTGTGCATGCTTCCGCATGCTCACTTTTGTAAATGCAGTGCGTGCCATTTTGCTCTGGCAGCCTGACGCCAGCAGAGGTCAATGAACAAGTTATGTTCATGCTGCTGCGTGACTTCAGAAGACAGTCACAGTAATCGCTGCATTCAACCTGACGGCGGAGGGCAGACGACCGTGGTTAGTAAAACAACACAGGCTTACTTAGGACAGAGTGCTGGGAAAATAAGATATTTGAGCATTGTTTGTTTCATTCTATGCTATACAAATGCACAGCTAACTTTAAAACACCTTTTTTGGGTCGCTAATGCACAATTCTTCCTTATTAAACCCAGAAGTAGGAATGGTTGCCCAGGGTCGAATTAGCTACCGGACGATTTGGTGGGCTAGCAGGGTGGGGGCTGTTTCACTGCCATGGGGGCCGGTTTTGTTTCTGGGGTCTGCAAGCCACATTTCTACTTGCATCGCTTCTAAACAATGGAAAAACAAATGATTTTAAAGCATGCTTAAACCGAACTTTTAAACTGGGTTTTTTAGTACTGGTTTTTTAGAAGCGCGGCAAGTAGGAACGTTGCCGGCCAATTGCCAACAACAAAACTGGCCCCCACCGGCAGTGAAGCCGACCCTCATCCTAAAAGCCCACCTAAACACCTAGTGCTCGATAGGCCAGCCCAGTCTTGTAGTTATCCTTCTATGACCCATGGGAACCAGTCAAAATCTCAGAAAAGAAGATGCTGCTTGTCAGAGCAAGATACTAAGAGAGGGAGAATTTGAGTAACTGTTATACAATGCAGTAGAGGTGGGTGAGCCAACAAATTAACAGGGAATGTCAAGCCAAGAGTCTGTCTTTGGCTGTAAAAGCCCAGGCACCAGCTAAGCCATGGGAACATTTGGCAAGGAAATTCTGCATCAAATATTAACAAAACTATTTGTAAAAATATATTAAAGTATCTTCAAAATTCAAAAATATTTCTTTCACAAGCGTTTCACCTTAGAACATCAGCTCATATCAGTGCATTGAGAGGCATTTATTAAAAATTAAATATGAAGGTAGAAACATTCATGCACCCACCCACTAACCCGGCGAAAATACCATTAGTGACCTATGAGGCAAGTCAGTTGACATGTGCACCCTATATGTGGGCTATATTCTTATTTTACACAGAGCAACATTCTAGTCTGTTTTGTAGGAGGTCAGGTAGTCTGAGAAACAGTATTTTGCCTGCATACTCTGCGTTACTCTACATCCAAAGGAGTCCAATCTCAGGAGTAATTTCCTTTAGTTCATCCCCCAGCTCAACTGCAACTGCAGACTAGTGCTAATTGAGTAATGAGGGTACCAGCGGCTCCTCTGCCATTGCCAGTGGACCACAACTTTCCTATGCCTAGTGCCCGACATCACTGCCACAAGCCTCGAAACCATGCCACCATCTTGAAACTGTATTTTCGATGCTCCATCATTTTTTAACGTTCTAAGATGACAGACCAGTGAGAATATTTACTTTTTACTTTTTTTTAATTGAAGTGCATGCCCTTCACATTAAGTTGGCAGATTTTTCCTTTTGTATTTCTTTGTTTGTTTCTTTTAGCTTATGATTGCACTACAAAGAAACCCACCACCTTGTTTTTTTAGAAGGCAAGTGGGATTTTTTTTATCCCAAGACTCTTCCCTGCAAAAGTCCACAAAGATCAGACTCATATAGTCTGCAATCTGGGTTCAAGTGGGGCTGATGGGAGATGGATAACCTCAGTAGACATTCAGGCTTCAGTGTAGCTTACCTCAAAAGCTTTGAATTGCACTAGTGGACCAATGCCCAATATACTCAACCTGTGCCTCCTATGCCACCTTCTGTCCCAACTCTGTTCCTTCGTAGTGAGCAGTGTACCCGTGTTTGAGCAGTGTGCTTGTGTGAGTGCAGGATAGTCACCATGTTTTGTGAGTGAATTGTAAGGGGTGTGCCTTTATGAATGCAGGATTAACATAATCTTTTATGAGTGCAGGGTAAGTGGTCTACACGTTGAAAGTTGTGCTGTGAGAGTGCATAGTGAGGCATGTGCCAGTGATGTTCCGATGTGAGGGTAGCAATGTGAATGTGGGGTCTCTGCATGTTGTGCCTTTGTGTGCATGCACTTTACAAGGGCCCAAACTATTGGATTTGGTAATGCTTTTTAGGGTTATGGTTTTGACTTGCAGAAATGTAGTTCAGGGAGCAGAAATAGAATACAGTGTGTATGAGAATAGTAATGAGTTTTGATATGGCAGATGCAGACTATGTCGAAAGAGGTTGAAGAGTGTCAGGGCGGCTAACAGAGATGTCACCCTAGCAAGGGGCCCAGTAACTTTGCTCGCACTAGGGCTCATGGCAACGTAGCATACATGGCAACATTTTAGAAGAAGAAAATGGGAGATTTACAAAAAATAATCGGGAGACTGTATTTCTCCCATCGATTTCTGTTGAGGCCAGAATTGGGTCCATTGTCACGTATGGGACTTGCAACTGTGCTGCTGCAGGAACGGATATTAGGAATGCAAATATACACTTTTTTCCCCTTGCCTGCCAGGAGCACGGATAAAGCTTTATGGCAGGCAGAGAGAGTGTGACAAAGGAGCTGGTTACTGGCAGTGCACACTCCGAGTCACACAAGACCAGTCCCTGTCAGCAGAAGCATGCCGAGGAATCGTGTTTTTGTATGCAGGAATCGGGAGGCGGGAGACTAGCCTTGAAATCTGTACTCTCCCGTCTGAATCAGAAGGTTTGGCATGTATGACCTAGTTACGCCACTGATTGAACCCCTATATAAATAAGCTGTGGAATAATGACCACTGATGTAGTGCCAGGTACATACTACATTGGAACGAAATGCGCTGGTAAAACGTTTTTACTTTTGTATGGGTAAATGAGGTATAATAAAAACAATGGCCTGGATTACGAGTTAGTTGGAATTTTCCAACCCCTGCTTAAACCCCTGCTCTCTCAGGGATCAGAATTTCAATGTGGGTGCAACTTACTGCATTCTGTAATTACTGGGCTGCATTAAATATCTCTCCCTTTGTTAAATTTTGACTGGTCAAGGCTGCCAGAATTCAACTGGTGGAAAAATTTATGGATTTTGGTGTGGTAAGCACCAAAATCTGCATGTTATGCCCCAAAAACTTGTAAAAGGCACTAATTATCAAATTACATAAAAAACATACCCCAGGGTATTGTTATCAATCATATGCAATAAATAGCACATCCATTCCAACAAACTAGGAGTCGTGGCACTGGAAGAATTCATTATCTTTTGAAGATTTATAGTTATTGTTATTCCAGATCAGATTGAAAACACTGAATACATTACTTATCGGTAATCTTCATTACCCGAGACCTTAGTCCTCCCCGACCCAGTTCATATTACATGAGGACCACCTCACGTAGAATGGACTGGGGGACGGGTTTGGGGGTAATGACTTGTCAACTGTGGTGTAAGTGTGTTAGTGTGTTGATGGACAGTACACTACCCTGTAATGCTTGTGTACCAGCTCTGAGGCCTTTGGAAATCCAAAGAATGATAACTACAAAAGCTAAATCTAATTCATGTTTTACGCACAGCAAAGGCTTCCCCGTTGATAGTTAAGTACATTAAACACACCAGTGGCGGCTGCCACCTAGTAGTATGGGTGGAGCGGGGGTTAAATAATTAAATAAAAGGGACTTACCTGGCTGCCGGCCGCCGCCTCGCTTCCGTCCTCTTCTGTTCCTGCCGGAAGCAGGAAGCACACACAGATTCCCCTAAACCAATCACGAGGCTGCTGTCACCAGCATGACAGCAGCGTTGTGATTGGTCTGAGCGCCATGGTTCAGCGCTCAGACAGGCAGTGGGAGCCTGTGCATGTTCTCCACCCAGGCTGTGCAATACAGCCAAGTAGAGAACATGCTAAGTGCGCATGGCGGTTTGGCCGGCCCAAGACGGCCAGCCAAACTGTCAAACGCATTTAGGCACCCCAACCACTCCTCCCCTGCTGGCTGTGATGACAGCCCAGTCTCGCCAGCCCCGCAAACCTGCTTCAGTACGGAAAAATAAAATGATAATAACATCGTATTATTATTAAGAGCAGTGGGCGGCTGCTAACACACCGAGACTCCAGAAAAGAAGATTTTCAGCATTCTTCAAATTATTCTGCATAGTTATATTAACTTGCTTGTCAGCAGTTAATAGGAATATATTTTACTCTGCAAATGAGTCCTTTTTAAGTTAACATATACTGGATTTGATGTTCATGCCTGGACCTTCTGTACATTACTGACAAATTATCAGTGAAAGTGATTCTTTTCAAAATAAGCGCTATTAATCAAAGGACTGACATCATAGAAAGAGAATCCGACAAACCACTGAAATGAATTGTTGCATGAATCATTCAGATTAAATGCTGAGTGATCTGCAGATGCCACCTCACATGCCAAGGAGCTGCCAATGCTCACCTCGCACGCGCTCGAGGGCACAGTTGCGTTTTACAAGGAAAAATAAACAGACTCATCTTGGAGCCTTCTGTGGTTTTGTGCTTCCGGGAGGTCAGGCCAAGTGAACCGTGTTTAATCCCAGTCTGCCTCCCAGACCGATGGACGTAAAATAGTACAGCCAGGGGCTCGTTTTTTACCGACCCAGGCACGTTTCGCTTTAAGCGAATCTACTGCTGCTGGGATACGCAAGAACCCCAGGGCCCTAAAAACACTGGGGCAGATCTACAAGGACTGGCGCATCCCTGCATATTAGCAGGGATGCGCCAGTAAAGATGCGACACATAGGAATACCCTTGTTCCACCACGGATGCGTTGCATTTACAATGCGACGCACCATGGCGCAAGGATAGTCAGATGCGTGTTGCATCTTATGTCGTAAGGGCAGCGCATTGCTGGAGTCGTGTCGCAAGCACAACGCAACTCCAGCCCTATACCTAACATGCTGCGTCACTCCTTACGCCTGCTTCAAGCAGGCGTAAGGATTTGACGCAGCAGGGACGTAAAAGTGACTCCGTGAAATCTTGTACGGGGCTTCCTTGCGACAGAACGCCCACCCTGCATACATTATACCTGACACAGGTATAATGTAGCGCAGGGCTCTACAACGTGACGCATCTCCCTAGATGCGTCACGTTGTAAATCTGTCGCATAGTGGCGCATTGTTTACGACGCCTCTGCGTCACAGAAGTAACGCAACGGTGTTGTAAACATGTCGCAAGGGGCTTGTAAATCTGCCCCACTATTTCCACTGTAATTCTCTTCCGACCTCTCGTTCGCGGTCTCGCAGATCGGTGGCGTAGCTAGGATGGGGCCATCATGCAAGAAATGCAACAACTGACCTTGAGAGAGGCCCTCGCACCTCTATGACCGGTGCCACTGCACCTATTGCACCAGTGTAGCTACGCCCCATCCCAGACCTCTCTTCAACTGTCCCTCTGCGGTTATTATACTGTCTTTTTCTACGTACAGCCTTTCTTTTTGATCTATTTGTAAGTGTTCCTTGCTTCTTATCCCATTTCTTTTTTGTCGCGATGTCTGTTACCCTGTAGTGTACATTTTGCACATCCCTCCTCTATCTCTTCTTGTCCCGTCTGATTGTGCTATAGTCTCGTCTTTTCGCCAGTCACATTTCGTTGTCGTGTGTGTACCACATGACCAGACTGTATGCATTCCAAAGTTCAACTTTCAGGAGCCTCCAAAACAACACCTGGTGACAACAGGCACGTCCGACTTCCGAAAATCAGTCCCTGGCAAAGGACACTTCAAGTACAGGACAGCTTATGCACCGGCACTCAAAGCACACAAATGCTCACACTTTCAAAAAAATCTCAGCTATGCACAGCCACTTCAAACCCTCACACGAACCACACAGCCTATGCATGACCATTTCAAACCCACAAAAGAACCACAGCCTATTCCTGGGCTCTTCAAACCCACAAAAGAACCACAGCATGGGCACGGGCATCTCAAGATCTACTTATGCATTGGCGCTTCAAACCCACAAGAGAATCATAGCCTCTGCACAGGCACTTCAACCACGCAAAACAACCACAGAGGCATCTCATGCTTTTAAAAGAATCACAGCTAAGCACAGTTACTTCAAACCTACACGAGAACAACACAGCCTATGCATGAGCATTTCAAACCCACTAAAGAACCATAGCCTATACCTGGGACCCCCAAGCCCACAAAAGAACCATAGGATATCTGCAGGCACTTCAAGCACACATAATAACCACAGCCTATGGATGAGCACTTGAAACCCACAAAAGAACCACAGTTTATGTACAGGCACCTCAAGCTCTCAAAAAAAGACACAGACTGTGAACAGGCACTTTAACCTATGCATGGGTACTTGAAATGCACACAAGTCCCACTGCCTACGCATTGGCACTTCAAGCATACAAAACAGCCACAATGTATGCATAGGCATTTTGTTAGAAATGGGGGTCTCTAGTTGGCAATGGCTGGCCACTGTCCAAGTAGGGACCCTTCTTCCTCAGTCAGAGTGAGAGGGCTACCCTCTTTAATACCCCTGCTCAACCCTGTGGTAACGTAGCACGAGCAGGTAGGCTTATCTCAGAGGCAGTGTGTGAAGCATTTATGACCATACACAGTAACACAGTGAGGAACACTACAAAGGGACACCACACAAGTAGTTATAAAAAATAAGTATCTTTATATAAAGGCAGATTTATCACAAGACCAATAACTGTAAAAGCCACAATACTGTCAAAAATAGGATAGCTGTTGAAGGACTGTGAAAAATAGTTCAAAGGTTGCAAGAATAAGGTTCAAATTCAAAGCAGGGGTCTCTGCGACCCTTTCTCATTCAGAGGTTGCAACAATAAGGTTCAAATTCAAAGCAGGGTTCTCTGCGACCCTGTCTCGTTCAGAGATTGCAAAAATAAGGTTCAAATTGAAAGCAGGGGTCTCTGCGACCCTTTCTCATTCAGAGGTTGCAAAAATAAGGTTCAAATCCAAAGCAGTGGTCTCTGCGACCCTTTCTCGCACAAAGTACCTGAATTCAGTAGCAAAACCAACAAAATGTCGCAAAGAAGTGGTAGCGATGATTTTCCTCACGCGAGGCCGGCGATGCGTTAAATCCTTGCCGCAAGGGAGGATGATGCGCCGATCTGCTGATGCGTGCGGAGACGATGCGACCAACTTCTGCACGCTAGGCCGCTGATGCGATGACTTTCTTGCCGCGAGGGAGAAGTCGATGCGACGAGCCTGTTGCGTTGTGCGATCGTGTTGCGATGCGAAGAAATGGCGCTCCGCGAGGGAGCGACGAAATCCGGTGCGATGCGATGAAAATGGCGGAAGCACGGCGTCCGCAATGCGATGTCTTGAAGCGATGATTTCTTTAGGGGTTGCGAACGCTCGGCGACAGCAGCGCGATGATTTTTCCAGCGCGTCTCGGCTGCAGCGGCTCGCAAAGAGGCGTTAGCGATGGTTTCGTGTTGCGAGCACTCAGCGACAGCAGCGCGATGATTTTTCCAGCGCTCTCGGCTGCAGCGGCTCGCAAAGGTGCGTTAGCGTCGATTTCCAGCACTCTTTTCTCTGAAGCAAACTAGAGGCCCTGGAACTCACAGGAGCCTCATCAGCAGATAGCAATCCTCGCAGGGAGGGAGCAGGAGGTTGGTGGTGGAGTCTGATGTGCCTGAGACTCCAGCAGGAGGCTAGCTCTTTTCCTAGCCCTTGGATAATTGCTGTAACAAAAATAAAAGTTCTCTCAAAAGTCCTTTTCTCTCTTCTTCAAGGTCCAGTGGTCACTGCTGCAGGCCAGTGCAAGAAAAACACACAAGCACAAGGACAGTCACTTCCTGCAGATTCCTCCAGTGGCACGGACAGAGTTTCCTCTCCAGATCCAAAAGCAATACAAATTGTAGGGGCTTGAGCACAGATATTTATACCCCAAAAGTCTTTGTTCTCAGAAGCTACAAGTCACTGAACCTAGCCAGAACCAGTTCTGCTCAGGCCTGGAGCACTTTGTTTACCAGGCTGCATCCTTCCTTTCAGAAAGAGGGGGTCTGCTAGCAGACACACAGTAGGAGGTGGAGCCAGCATTCACCTTGCCAGGCACAGCCCTATTCAGGTCAAGGAGCCACCCCTCCCCACACTCTAAATGCAGATCTCTCTATTCAACCCAGGTCTGACTCAGCCTGCCCTGCCCCTCTAAAACCAGACAGCCAATACACATAACAGCAGAGCACACTGGAAGGCTTAGGCAAGAAAATACCTACTTTCTAAAAGTGGTATTTTCAAACACAGAATATAAAAATAAATTTCACTAAAAGATGTATTTTAATATTCTGAGCTCAGGCATACTAAATTCGTTTTTCTACCATGTTCCTGGGGTCAGTTAGGACTATAGAATGTAATAGCCAAACTGCCCATTCTAGCCTATGAGGAACAGGTAGCCTTACAGTAGTGAAAAACGAAATGGGGCATAATTCACTACCAGGACATGCTACACACACCAAGGCATGTCCTACCTTACACATACAATGCACCCTACCATAGGGGTGACTTACAAGATGCCAAGGGAAGGTTCAGGGGCTGGGAAGTGGGTGCACTTCACAGCCAAGATGGCAGTTCTGGACTGCACACAGACACTGCAGTGGAAGGTCTGAATCACACTTTACAAGCTGCTTCTGTGGGTGGCACACATCAGTGCTGCAGGCCCACCAGCAGCATTTGGTTTACCAGCCCTGGGCACACATAGGCCACACTACTAGGGACTAACAGGTAAACCAAATAAGCCAATCAGGGATATACCAATTCACATAGACATATTTACAAAGGGAGAGCATATGCACTTTAGCACTGAACAGCAGTGGTAAAGTGCCCAGAGTCATAAAACCCACAGAAACAGGTCAGCAAAAATACAGGAGGCAGGCAAAAAGTTTAGGGGTGACCCTGCAAAAAGGGCCATTTCCAACACATTTCAAGCCCAGCAAAGAACCATAGCCTGTGCACAGACACCTCAAGATCTCAAAAGAACCACAACTTATGCACTGGTATTTCAAACCCACATGAGAACCACAACCTATGCACATGCACTTTGAACCACAGTCTATGTATGCATGGGCAATTCAAGCCCACAAGAGAACCATAGCCTTGTCACAGGCACTTCCACCACAAAAAATAACCACAACCTATGCATGTGAATTTGAAGCCTAAAAAGGAGACAGGGTTTTTGAAGCCCATAAAAGAGCCACAACCAATCACGGGCACCTCCAGCTCTCAAATGAATCACAGTCTATGCATGGGCACTTTATACCACAGAGGACCACAGCATATGCATAGGGTCTTCAAATCAGCAAAAGAACCGCAGCATATGTATGGTCAACCCAAGCTCTGAAAAGAACCAAATACTTTGCACAGGCACTTCAAACCCACATGTGAGCCAATGCACAGGCACTTCAAATCCACAGGAGACCCACAACCTGTGTACAGGCACTTCAAGCCCACAAGAAAACCACAGCCTGTGCGCACTCACTTAAAGCTCACACAAGAATCACAGTGTATGCACTGGTATTTAAAGCCCACAAAAGAACAACAACCTACACATGGGCACCTTAAGCCCCCATAAGAGCAAAAGCTTCTGTGTAGGCGCTTCAAACCCACACAAGAGCCACGGTCAATCCACAGTCAATGCACAGACTCTTTCAGAGCACATGAGAGCCGCAGCTAATGTACAAGCACTTCAAGCCCACAGCCTATGCACAGTCATTTCAGGTCCACATGAGAGCCAATGCATATGCAGAGACACATCAAGCCCATAAGAGAACAATAGCTTATGCGTGGGGACATCGTGCTGTCAAAAGAACTACAGCCTATCAAAGGGCACTTCAAACCCAAACGAAAACTACAGTCCATGTATGGGCAATGATAACCTAACCTACAAAAGAACTACAGTCCATGCAGAGGCACTTCACGCCACTAAAGAACCTCAACCTATGCATGGGCACTTCACGCCACTAAAGAACCTCAACCTATGCATGGGCACTTCAAGGCCACAAAACAACAACAGCCTAGCACTTATACTTCAAACCGTCATAAGAACCACAGACTACGCACAGGCACTTCTAGCACACAAAACAACCACAACCTACGCAGAGGCACTTCAAGCACACAAAAGAACCTCAGCCTATGCACAGGCACCTCAGGATCTTAAAAGACACACAACCTATGCATATGCACTTCAAACCCACACAAGAACCACAGCCTGTGCACAGGCACTTTAAACCCATAAAAGTACCGAAGCCTATGCATGGGCATCTCACGCTCTCAAAAGAACCATAGCCTATGCATAGGCAGTTTATAACAACACGAGAACCAAGACCTATGCACAGGTTCATTAATGCCCACAAAAGAACCGCAGCCTGTGCATGGGCACTTCAAGCCCCCACAAGAGTCACAGTTTCTGCAAAGGTACTTCAAACCCAAACAAGAGCTGCTGCAAATGCATAGAAAGTTCAATCGCACATTAGCACCACGGAGAGGATGTGGCCTAACGGCTAGGGAGGTCGACCTCAAATCTGGCGAACCGGGTTCCAGTCTCGGCAACAACGCTCAACATCCTATGATTCTGGGCAAACCACTTAATCTTCCCGTGCCTAACAAAAAAAATGAATGTGTCCTTGTGTAACGCACTGGTGCTCGTGTAAAGCGCTCTGATACCTAGAACCACAGCCTATGTACAAGAATGTCAAAACCACACATCCGCAGCCGGGAGCGGAGGATGTCAAGACCGCGGCAGAACCTCGGCCTCTATGCAAGCACTTTAACCATACAGCTCACCGCAGCCTGGGCACAGGCACTTCAAGCCAACAGGGTATCCACAACCGGGACTCGGGCAACCTAACCGGACCGCACAAGCATAAACAGGAGACAGGAACATTGAGCTAAGAGTGACGGACTGATGACTGCGAACAGGCGGGTAATGTGCAAGAAAACATGCCTAGAGACAGAGATTTCAACCCTACTTGGAAAAAAACCTGGAGTAGCCAAACACTTCAAACCCACACGAAAACCAGAGGTAGGGGCAGTGACTTCCAGCTCGCAAGAAAACCACTAACTATGGAATAGCCCGTCCAGCCCATCAGATGCACCTGAGGTGAAAACCACAGACAAAACTCAAAGCAAGTGCCTGAATGTCGCCAGGAAATACACACCCAGGCAGGCACTTCTAATGGCAAGAGTAAACACTGTCAGGTGCTCATGTAAAGCGCTCCAATACCTTCGGGTCCAGTTCGCGCTATATAAAACTGCAAGAAACAAAACAAAAAAAACAGGGACTTCACCACTATAACGACCACGGTTCGAATCATGGTGTGGTACGGATGAAGGTGGTAGACACTACAAGCCACCGAGAAACTAACAGCAAGGAGATTGTCATTTCGGGCAATAGCACAGCAAGAGACAGGCATTGCAAAACAGAAAAAATGCTTATACTCACCTTCAAGTGGTTTCTGGGTCATAGCATCGCAAAGCCCGATCCAGCACAGCAGGGCAGTCAGGTGGCCAGTCACCACCATCTTGGCGCTGCCCCAGTGAATCCTTGATGCCGCGTCAGGGCGCTGTATGCCAAGGTGTGTGTGTCGGTATATTTCAGTCCACATATATAGCTGCGCGATTCCGTATCTGCTATTTTATGAGTAGATCATTCAATAAAAGAGCGTGTGCGCATTTTGACTGCGTTCCCGTGCCACGGTGTATATATAAGTCGATGCGCGCTGTAGCTCAGCAGGAAAGGGTGACACTGGAGGCCATGAGTTTAAGTGTGAAGGATGGGCTGAACGGATTGCCCTGCGGCCTTTTGCTTCAGTCAGATTGTGGCTCTAATCTGCTGATGTTCCCGGGTGGCTTTTTGGGCGTGTCCGTGCATTCGCTGTAGGTGCCGGAGTGCGCGCGTGCCGGTGCCGTGCACACTTCGGTCGCACTCAGTTTGTGGCGAGTGTATACATCCAAGCCAAGTGTCTGTGTCGTGGCTATGACCCCCTAATGGTCCGTTCCGTGCATGTCTGTTGGAGCCTGGAGGGTGTATGAGGGCGGCTGGTGATGCCGAGGGACTGACGCCTGCGCCTCGGCGCCCGCAGATATGGCCCGGCTCCCGGGACTGACTCCTTCCAGGACTGCGGCCGCTCCTCTGACTCACTCGTAGCTCCACCGGCAGAATAATAAACAAGAAGCTGGGCCCAGAGGGGAGGCGGGGCCACTGCTGCTGGTATTTCTACACATACCCGCGGCTCTGCGTGGATGTGATGATATCTCGGCGACCAAAGTACAGCCCTCGAGTCAGAAACGTCTTACAGGATACCTAGAATGTTTGACTTTTTCATGTTTTTTCAGTGTTTCTCACTTGGTGGGAGCTGTTTACTTGATCAGGAAGGAAAGGGGCGGAATGCTATCAAAAGTCTGTAATATCGGGTCATAGAAAGAAGGAAGCCGCCCATTAGGTATAAAGTAACAAGCATTGGCATAGCCAATAGGTCTCGCCTTTGGGACCTTATAAGTGTTTAGCCAGAGCTATTGGCTTTGCCATTGTGTTCAAGCTATGTTGTAGAGCATTGTGGCTGCTGTGCAGCATGTTGAAAAGTTAGAATAAAAAAGTCTTATAAGCATTTTTGTTACCTTATAAATAACCAAGAAGACATTATGTACAACTGAACGACCTTATTAAAAATAAAATTAACATAAAAAATGATTTCTAGTTTTGTGATTATTGTCCCACTACTGTGGCAGCAAAATTAAGATTTATTTTTATGGTGTGTTTACAGTGGCAGATGAGGTGTTATTATAATGTAGCACATGTTTTCAAATAGGGAAGCGTGTTTGCATAAAACGAGATGCACCTAAAGTTGGGTGTCGGTGACCCATGTTTACATGTGAAGTATGGGATGCACATGAAGCAGGGAACACAAAATCAGGGGTAACAGCCGAAATGGCTTAAACGTGAAAGCTGCTTAAACAAGCATTGGCCGCGCACAAAAGTGAAAGCAGCGCGACGCGGAGGGGGAGGGGCGGGGCGTAGGAGCGTGAAAGCAATCAAGTGAGAGGAAAGACAGATGGCTCCTGATCGGGCGCTGAAAGCTGGCGGTTGCGCGCGTGAACGCAAGCTGGTGGCCGGAAAAAGCCTCTTTGGTAGCACTTTCAAAAGCCCCTTACTAAATGTCTCGCAGTGCATGCGCGCTGGCTCAGCGACACCTAAAAACGGGGTAATCCCCCCCACACTTTCTATATTTCCATATTTTCACGGACATCCAAACCTATACATTTTAACTTTGACACACACTTTTACATATGTGTTTCAAATAAATGTATCACAGTCACACTCTCGCATTTTATTTGTACAAGAGTAGCTACTTATATTTTTACATTTCTGTTTTTGTATGCTCTTCAGCGCGCTGAAGCACATAGGAGTTAGGTCTGCGCTTTAAAAACAATTACATATAAGTAAAAAAAAAAACTAAAATAAAGTAACGAAGTTGAATCAAGTGCCCTGCATTGTCTGCGACGATACACTCAAAGCTCGCTCATTTATTATTTGTTTACAAAGTTTGGACTTCTGGACACAGTGACTTGGGAGATTTGTTCCGTGTAGTTCTCCTTGCGGCCGCCTACACTCTGCAAAACGAAACGTTCCCAAGGCCTGGCCTGCGAGGGCTCTGTGCAGGTGAGCAGGAAGAGATAGGTGGAGCAAGGGAGTGAACAACCCGACGGGAGAAGGAGGAGGAACTGGAAAGACAACACAGCGCTCCAGCCCAGGGCGAGGAGCCGCACAATGTGCTTGCCTCAGCAGCTCAGAATAGTTTCTCATTGAAAAAACATACACAAAAAAACGTAGGTGTGGCTTTCGCCTCGTCTCCCAGTGCCAAGCACCTGCCACTCTTCTGCCCGGTGCCACACGGACTGCACCTCTTGCCAGGGCAGGAGCGGGTTCGTGCTCTGCACCCTCCTCGCCGCGTCGGTCTCCCCGGATCCCAGCTGCCTCGCTGCGCACCGCGGATCTCCTGCCCACCTGTGGCCTGTAGGAGGTGCGACTGAGAGAGCTGAGCTCGGCGACTGTCCCTCCCCCATTCTTCAGCTCTATTCCCCCGCCGGGAATCCCCTCCCTCTCCGTTTGTTTTTCTTGGTGGCGTGCCACTCCGAGCCGGGGAGATGAGTGTGAACGGAGGCTCCACCACCAGGCTCAACACGCTGGGCCGACTGACCCACGCCGACTCGGGCCAGGAGCTGAACGGAGGGACCAGGTACGAGATGAATACGAGCAGCAGGTACGAGATGGGCGGCCATGGCCGCATGATGGGCGGCCATGGCTGCATGATGGGCCCCCCCATGGGCAGCAGCATGGGGCCGCAGAAGGTGTACTAGATGCAGCAGCAACAGCACAGCTACGACTCCAGCGGGGACGGCTACCGAGGAGTGTAAGAGCATTATGAACTGTGTGACCCTGTACAGACACACACGACACGCCATGTTGTATCAACCGAGTTTAAACCCATGAAGTGTAATCCGGTGCTCTGAGCTCACCCGCGACTTTCATAGTTTGTAAACTGGGTCGGTCAGGCCATGGTAGAACATGAACTTTGTTACCTCTAGGAAGTATCCCTTCTCGCGGCGCTACGTGAGCTCCACCCGGTTACAAGTAGTTATCTTTTTCTCCCGGTGCATTCTGGTAGCTGTAGTTTTCCCCTTTCAAACAAAAAATGATTAGTAGAAGGCATTGATAAAAAAAACAAGTGAGGCCAAACACAGCGCCGCCTGCACAGATAGACACAACACCGGCGGGCGGGAGAGACAAGTGAGGCCAAACACAGCGCCGCCTGCACAGATAGACACAACACGGACGGGCGGGAGAGACAAGTGAGGCCGCAGCGCAGTATCAGTGGTTGCACAGCTGCTTTCAAAACAAGCCGCGAGTGGTGCGCGAGAGAGCGCGCGCGCTTGTGTGAGGGAGCAGGCCATCTGTTTTGCATTATGGCGCACGAGTCGGGGCACGATAATGCAAAACAGAAGTCAGCCGTGCGGGTAACCACACAGAAAAGGCCATGACGCACGAGCGTCTGGTCAGCTTTCTGAAGCCCCTACAATAAGTCTCGCGCTGCGCGAGCAGTGCTGCGCACTGCAACACTAGGCGCGAGACCTAAAAACCAATTCAGAGCAAACGCAGGCAGGGACTCAACTGACCAACCTTAGAATATACAATGATCACGAAAGAACAAGAACGTAGCTCAAAATTCTGACATGAATACATAACAAGCATTGGATATGGTGAATGTAAACATGCCTTATAGCAAACACGTTTCATAGAATACCACACACCCCTCCCTCACATAAATGAAACAAAAAGAACATATAACAAAACTTGTCAGCAGTACAATATACTAGATAAAATTAAATCTGTCTCATAATTATTTATAAAATCAATACAACTCATAGTCATCAAAAAGTGAAGGAATGCAAACAAGTCTTCCAGATGGAGAGTGAATGGGAACACCCATCGCGCCATTCCTGTGCAAATCGTCACATACATCACCGCTCGACCTACTGCTGAGAGCACTTATATCCTGTCACAGCTTTCTAAATTACACTTTCATCACGCACATTACCAGAACAGCAATCAATGTAGTCAGTAATCAAATCTTCAGTAAAACTACTATCGTCTTACCAATAATCCACTGAAATAAGTCAACTCAGCCTCTTGTTAACACCCATTAACACAAAAAAAATCACAATTAGACACGCATCCTCCAACTCCATGGAAGCTTCTTTAACACATATCACTTTCAATGGTCCTGAGAGTGGAAAATAATGTTATTCCTCCAAACCTCTTTCTTCTTAACCAGCACACGGTCACCAACACTCACGAAAGCTTTATAACTCATTTTTTCTGGTCATATTTCTTCATCCTTGCTGGTCTCTCCTCGCCACCTTTCTTACTACATTATGAGATTCAATGCATTTATTAAAATTAGACAACCTCCTCAGCCAGTGCTTTAAATGGGCAGGTATTGTCCGGTACCGAGTAGCTGTATGTCTTTAATTAGAGAGGTAGAGTCCCTGCACTTCTCAGCACTGCTGCAATACATTTAATGGGAGAATACCTGCACTTCTCAGCACTGCTGCAATACATTTAATGGGAGAGTACCTGCACTTCTCAGCACTGCTGCAATATATTTAATGGGAGAGTACCTGCACTTGTCAGCACTGCTGCAATACATTTAATGGGAGAGTACCTGCACTTCTCGGCACTGCTGCAATACATTTAATGGGAGAGTACCTGCACTTCTCAGCCCAAACAGATACTCTAAAGAGTCAGTACCTGCACTTCTATGTTTCCATTTGAAGCACTGCCCTCAACCAGTCAGAAACACGTTTGGTTTTACTCTCTCTCCTCAATAGTTTAAACGGCATTACTACAGTTGTACTATGCGGACAATTATAGTATTGCCAAAGTTTTTGGGAAAGCATTAACTCTACTTCCTTTCTGGAAGCACTAGCTAGCGGAGTTCCATCCTTAATGACCCTATTAGCCCGTTCAACTAGCCCATTTGATTGCAGACTGAACAATGCAACTGTATAATGCATCATATCAATTCACAAAGAGGACCTTCAGTACTGAAAACTCTTTTCAAAAATAGTATTGCAATGCTCATATTAGCACTACTAACAAATTAGTAGGAAACCAGTTTAGAAAATTAATCAACAGCCACAATCAAATATTGCTTTTCACCTGGCATCATAGTGATAGGTCCTGAGCAACCCACAGCTACCTTTTCGCATGGCCCTCTGGGAACAAGAACAGTCATAAAAAGGTGCGCACACAAATGTTGTTCCTGTGAACACAAATCTTACTCCTGCAAAACAATTCCAGTTATGGGCATTCGATGGATGCGTCAATTGCAGAATCTAGTACATTCCTGAGTCAAAGAGAAAGGTACCGGAATGTAATTGTATTTATATAGCGCTTACTCCATCTGACGAGGCGTTGAATCACTTTTCAGCGAGTAGCACGCTACTACGGAAACCAAAAGGATTAGTGGCGGATTAGTACAGGAAAATATGAGTTAATTTGAGTAGTGAACATGTGAGTCAGTTAGTTGGATTGACTAGGATAATGGAGGGATAGAAGAGGGAAGAGTCTAGAAAGTGTTATTTGGTAGATCATTGGAGTAAGGTGAGGTTTGGGATGAGTAAAAACGAGAGATGGAGGAGGGAAGAGTCTCTAGAAAGGAATTAGGGAGAGCATAGTAGTAAAATGAGGTTTGGGATGAGTCAAAAGAGGGATACACGAAGGAATAATTCAGAAAGGGTTGTTTTTGGAGAACATAGCAGTAAAATGAGGTTTGGGGTGAGTCAGGAGGGATAGAGGAGAGAAGAGTCTAGAAAAGGTTATTTTGGAGATCATAGTAGGAGAATGAGGTTTGGGATGAGTCAGAGAGTGGAGGAAGAGGATATATTGAAAGAGGTATAGGGTGAGAAAGAGTAGAGCACTGGAGAGAGTGAAAGTTTTTTAATTATTTTATATTTTCCTCAATATGTCAATAGTGAAGCACTTGTCGATAAAATTGTTATGATAATATTGACATATTGTGATAGACAAATAAAAGAGAGACCCATAAGTATCTAATCAAATAGCACATAAATCTATGCAGTGCCCTATTAAAGGGATAAGCATAGAATACTATATAAATATATTTAACCATAAGCAATCTATACATTTGTTAAGCAGCCCTAAAAATATCTATATATTTTGAAAACCATAGTGTTATACAATTTGAACAAAGAACAACACATTTCTAGATACATACATTTAATCAAATTATAGATGTTTACATACACAGGGATACACTGTACATTAGTGTTAGAGTATGGTGGTTATGTAGGAAAGAGCCAACTCTTGAGTAGCCTTCTGAAGAAAAGATAGCTATCCGTGGATCTTATGTTTGGGGTAATGAATTCCATTGTTTGGCTGCTTGAACAGAGAAAGATGTACCCCCTATGGTCTTTTTCTTGTATGGTGGGGTTTTGAGGCGAGGTGCCAATTTTGTGCTGAGGTTTCTTTGCTGAATGAATTTTGTGATTTTATTCCTGATAAAATACAGATGTATCTGCTGAATTGCAGATCCCTCTCAAAACACAGTGCCAATCTATTCATCTTTTTAAAGAAGAAAAGACCTGATGCCATGTTTCTAACTGAAAAGTGGCTTAAAGATGAGGTAACTCCAGGCATTGCTATGGCTCTTCCACCTGGCTATTCGATAGCGAGCCACAACAAAGAGGATAGAAGAGGTGGTGGGGTAGCCATAATTTCTAAGAAGGAAATTGTCGGCACCTTCATTCCCACTGACATGTTGGGATGTGAGAGTCTCCAATTCTCACTAGAGTTTTCCCCCACTTTTACCTCTCTGGCATCATAATATATTGTCCCCTTGGGACGGCCTCCCAGTTTGTTTCAGCTTTACCTGATTTAGCTGCTGAATGCAGCTTTTTAAAAGCAAATTTCACCCGACTAGGGGACCTTAACATGCATTTTGAGCAAAATGGTTGTGAAAGTGCAAAGGTGCAAGCCCAAGATTTAGACGAACTACAACTACGGCAAATTTTGAAAGACAACAACACATAATTGAGGTCATCTCCAAGACCCTGTCTTTACAAATCTCAATAATTTGGCAACAGATGACACAATTCCTATATTATGGTCTGAACACCACATAGTCCCCCTATGGCTTGAAGTCCCTGAAACAATAGTCAAGGAGCCCCACTCCCAAAAAACTAGGCAATCATGGTCCAATCTTAACATCAGGGAACAGACAGACGCTCTCACTGAATCAGCTCCCACCTTAAGTGGTGACACGACGGAAAGATATGCTATATTCAAGAGATGGCTAAATAATACACTAGAGCTCCGTGTCCCCGGCAGACTTCCTAAATCCAATCAGGCAAAAGGGAATGCTCCATGGTAGACTCAAGAACTGACCCTGTTAAAAAGAGAAGCTAAAAAATGGGAAAGAGAATCATACAACAATGAAAAAAGCTACAGAACAGCCACAAAAAATGGCAAACAAGATATAAGACAGGCCAGATTAGCTCACTTTGAAGAAAAAATAGAGAATGCCCCTAATTCCTCCAAGGATCAGTTTAAGGTGGAAAACAGTCTCATGAATCTATCCTCCTGCTCCATGGGTCCCCACCTTCAGAAGAATGTTGCAACATGCTTGCCAATGTTTTCCTTAATAAAGTTAATAAGCTTTTGAGCCTCCTGCCTAGACGTGTCACACCTAATGTTAATTCTCCTGCAAGGCAGTGGTCAGGACCCACCCTTTTGGCGTTCCTTGTACTGAGCCACAAAACTATGGAGTTCACCCTCATATCAATCAAATCAGGTTCACCATTGGATCCGGCCTCTTCCTATAGTTTAGGTCAGGGTGGCAAGGCCCTCTTGCCCATTCTTATGGACCTTCTTAAACACTCCCTGACAATTGGCAATATTCCTCCAGCATGGAAACATGCCTTAGTGAAGCTGCTACTAAAAAACCTATGACTAATCCTCTTCTGACAGAAATATACAGACCCATCTTCCTGCTTCCAGGAGTAAGCAGATCATTTGAAATACATGGCACAAACATCTTTCCAGTTTTCTGGAAACTCATGACATTCTCCACTCCACCCAGACAGGCTTTAGATCAGACTGTAGCATGGAGACCACACTGCTTGTAGCCACTGAGGAACTCGGTTCAATTATTGAGCAAGGTGGCTCAGGACCCATGATAATGTTAGATCTAAGCGCGGCCTTCGACACTATGTCACAACCTACCCTTATCCAGAGGATGAAGGAAGTCAGGATCACCAGGGACACCATTAATTGGCTGGAAGCCTTCTTGGGAAATAGGAGCTTCCAGGTGTGTGAAGATGCACTATACTCAGCCGTCCATCCTCAATGAGCCCCACACTTTTTAATCTTTATGCACTCCCCCTAGCAGAGATCATACAGGCACACGGATTAGCCTTAGTGTCGTCTGAAGATGATACACAGATCATCATGGCTCTTGCACCTGATGTCAGTCAAACTTCCAACCAACTTAACTCATGCCTTTAGGACGTCACAGACAGGATGTCCTCAAGTAGTCCGAAACTTATTGGCGACAAAACGGAAATGCTTGTGGTCAACAACAGGTCAAGATGGTTGGAATTGTCTTGGCCAGAACAGCTAGGAGAAATACTTGAGCCTGCCTTGGCAATAAAAAGCCTGGGTTTCTAGATAGATGACACACTCACTGTGGAAACACAGGCCTAAAAACTGTCTGGGTCCTCTTTTGGCATTCTGAGATCCCTCAGAAAATTCTTACATATGTTACCACTATCCATTAGGAGGGTGGCAGTGCAGGGTTTAATCAGTCCACGTCTAGACACACTCACTGTGGAAACACAGGCCCAAAAACTGTCTGGGTCCTGTTTTGGCATTCTGAGATCCCTCAGAAAATTCTTACATATGTTACCACTATCCACTAGGAGGGTGGCAGGGCAGGGTTTAATCAGTCCACGTCTAGACTATGGAAACTCCGTTTTTTAAGGGAGTCCAAAATATGTGATAAAAAGTCTTAAAGTGGTCCAGAATGCTGCGGTTAGAATCCTTAGCAAAATACCCAAGCATCAATCAGCCTGTGCAGTCCTAGCAGCCATGCACTGGCTACCTGTTCAAAACAGAATTCAGTTCAAGGCACTCTGCATCACTCATCGGGTCATCCATGGGAAAGGCCCACTCATCATTCAGAAATTACTCACCCCCTATGTTCCATATAGGCCTTTTCAGTCCAGTGGGCAAGGGCTTCTGACAGTACCTAAAGTTAATAGAGCAAGAAGCAGCAGCACCTCCTTTGTGTATCTTGTTCACCCCTCATCAGCCAGGCTAGCTTGAATCTTATTGTGTTTGCTATGTTCGCCCTTAGTGGCCAAGGGTATGCCCAGATGTGGGTCACTTGCTCGCTGTGTCAATGGATTCAAGCTAGCCTAGCTGATGAGGGGTGAAACCCTGAAAACCGGTCCCATGATGCTTGTTTCCGGTCCAGGGAGGACCTGGCCTGGCAGATCAGGCTGGACTGTTCCAATGAGGCGCAGGGCCAAGAATGATTTGCATATGGCTGGGTCCAAACTGGGGGTGCATAGTGAGCAAAATAACGATGGATTAAACCCAGATCTTTGACTGAAAGTGAGTGGTTGAAAAGTTTCAGTACTCTGTCCATCATCTTGTTGTGTTTGCTATCTCCCAACCATGATTCAGTTATGAAGAGTAAGTCAGGTTGTGTGTCAATGAGTAGGTTGCAGATGTGGTGCTTGTTTTTAGAGAGTGAACGAGCATTTATTAGTAGGCAGCTTAAAGAATGTGTTTTGGTAGTGGTGTGACTTTGTTTTCTAGAAGAGGGAGCAGTATATTTTAAACTTGTAGCAGGTGTGTCATTAATGCTGGTATTAACTGTATGAGGGTAGCAAAAGTGTTGTATTTCTATATTGTATTCCTCATCCAAAAGGCTTAATTAGATTTTGTTGGATCTGCGTGTGTAGGTGGTGGAGATGGTGGTTGAGAGTCAGATGGTGAGCTGTGTTATTTTTGTAGAGTAGCCTTGTTGTGTAATAGACATGGAGATGCGAAGTTGTGAAGAGTGGCATGGTGTTTATTTTGTTTGCGTCTGTGTAGGGTGGAAGGTGTATGGGTTGGGGTGGTGGTGGAGCATGTGGGTCATGTTTTAAGGCTCTAAATTGTGCAATGGATGAGAAGCGGGTGAATGAGAGTTGTGTTTGCGTATTTGTGGTTGGTGTTGGCGAAGATAGAACATTTGGAAATAAAGATGGTTTAAGATGCGTATTATTTGTGTAGTCATGAGGGTGGGAGTGGGTGTATGTTTCTGTTTTGTGGCAGAATGTATTATGAAATTGTGTTTGTGAGATATTGATGTACTGGTGTGTAAGTGGATGTGTGTGTGTTATGTTTTGTTTTTATGGAGTAGTGAGAGGAGATATTGATGTAGTGGTTTTTTGAGAAGGATTTGTATGCAAAGTACTGTTGGTGAGAGGAAGTTGAATGGAAAAGGGGGTGGTGATGTATATTGGAAAAGAGTGTATGTGGTGTGTGAGAGGGGATGACAAGAGTTATGAGTGTTTGTAGTATATTTGATCGCTGGAGGAAGTAATATGCGTGGTGGAGTGGAGTGTAAGGATTGTTTGGTTGTGTGTTTTTGGTAAAACCTAATGCACCTCTGGTTCCCCTATGGGAATTCTGGCGTTGTAGCTGCATGGGAACATGCAAAGGACGCAGAGAATTCCCACCCTTAAATTAGAGGGTAAAATGTAAATCTATGAATCGACAAGTACTGGCCTTTTACAACCAATAACCGCCTGCCCATAGGTGACACGGCTTCAGCGTTAGGAGTGCTACTCATATCAGCAGGCTCCATCGCCATAAACCTGTGGCTCATGTCTTTTAATATATTGAAGATCTTTCAAATTAATTTGACATTTTAATTTCCAATTAGCATGGGAAAAAACGATGAGTTGCATTTCACAGTGCTCAAACATGAATTGAATCCATCCTAATTAAGTAAATATCAGGTGAGGTGGACACACATGTAGTTCTTGAAACTGTAGACGTTAGAACTATGTAAAGGTCCTTAGTATTGCGCAAGATGCTCATCAAGTCCTGTTTTTATTTTTGCAGTCTGGTACTTGTAGCTTTACTCCCCCATTTTAAATGGAGAAGCAGAGGTATCGCAGCTGGGTGTGTTACTCATGCACACCAAGGAGCAAAATTGAGAGCTTTGCAGCGCATTTACAACTTGTTTATATTCTTTTAGGTGTTGGCAGCCCAAACGCTGGGGCAGATTTACAAGCCCCTTGCGATACTTTTACGCCACCGTTGCGTCACTTTTGTGACGCAGCGGCGGCGCAAACAATGCGCCACTATGCGACATATTTACAACGTGACGCATCTAGTGAGATGCGTCACGTTGTAAAGCCCTGCGCTACATTATACCTGTGTCAGGTATAATGTATGCAGGGTGGGCGTTCCGTCGCAAGGAAGCCCCGTAAAAGTGACGCAGTGAAATCTACAAGATTTCACTGAGTCACTTTTACGTCCCCGCTGCGTCAAATCCTTACGCCTGCTTGAAGCAGGCGTAAGGAGTGACGCAGCATGTTAGGTATAGGGCACCCCTGAGCAGTGCTGGAGTTGCGTCGCGCTTGCGACACGACTCCAGCACTGCGTCACCCTTACGCCGACAGATGCGTCACGCATCTCTCTATCCTTGCGCCACGGTGGGCCGCATTGTAAATGCGGCGCATCCATGGTGGCGCAAGGGGTTTTTTGAGTCACGCAAAATAACTGGCGCATCCCTGCTAATATGCAGGGATGCGCCAGTTATTGTAAATCTGCCCCTTTGTATTTATGGCGAGACTTCATTCTTCACTGCCCCCTACACAACTGACAAATAGAAAACGTACTCCACCTTTAATAGAAACGCTCCATAGCTTCTTACTTTGACACTCCACCCAATCTCAAAGATCAAAGGCTATATCACAGGCATCAAAACAAGAAAATTAAAAAGCACAACAGCTTTTGCAGCATTTAAATAAACGTTACTTTTTAGAAGGTTTAAAAGGGTCATCGTGCACTAATACTCTTCCAGGCTCGTGGCAGCAGCATCTATCTGCTTGCGATTCAGGCTGATTGGGGTGCTTAAATAAACAAATCCCTTTAAGTCATCCCCAAGCAAAGTGGCAAATAAATGCTGATTTCAAAGACAAAGTGAAATCACTCACATACTTTATTTGGGCGTCGTGCTCCGAGTATTATCAATAACTTTGCTCTCGATGTCAGACAGAGAGGAAACAATAATGGAATCGAGGCCTTTTTATTAGAACAAACACCATCGTAGCTAGATTAAGGCAGCAGGGACCCCAACCCCACGCTCACCTTCCTCCTGCATCACAGCCTGCTTTCTGATGCCTCACTTCGAAGTTGCAACAAGTGTTGCCGATACTCCAGCCCATGCATTATGAAGGTAGCTGACTCGAGTCCAAATAAAACACTGGCAGCATCCGACTACTACCATTTCAAATAGTTACTTTGCAATGCTGCAACCCTGTGGGACAGTGAAACTAACATCTGGGGCCTCCAGTCTTCCGTGGATTCGCTTCAGCTGACCTTGATGAATCCAGGGGTATCAGGCAACAAGCCAGGGGTCGCAAGCTAAAGACCAGAGGTCGCAGCTGCGACCCCTAAATGACGTCCACGATAAAGGGCTTCAATTTCTGAGATTCTTTAGTCATTGATGCCTGATGATATGTGGCTTTTAAGTCAATTGTTATGAAGAATTTACCATTTTCCACCATAACCAGCATTTCATTAATATGTGGCAATGGATAGCACTCCATCACAGCTTTATATTCTTATTTAATGATCTTCAGTCTGCACACAATCTCACCTGGCCCCTTTCTTTCTCACTATAACAATTGCAGAAACTCATTCAGCAGCATCCACAGTTTTGAATGTTCTTTTCTGCACAATTCATCAAGTTTCATATTCAACTCATCTCCCTATTTATATGCAACTGGAACCGCATGTTTTTGCAAAATCTATTCTGTGTTTCGAACTCTTTATATTCACAATCTTATCTGAGAATTCATCTCCGATAAAAAAAATGTAACACCCACTAAGTCATCATTCAACTCTCCCAACATCAAAACATTTCTTTGGGTGCCTGGTTTAAGAGTGATGCCCAGCCTACCCAAATCAACCCATCCAAGCATGTCTCTGCCTTCTTTTGCTGAGTAAATGTGTGTGAAAATCGACTGCTCTTTGAATTTTTATTTTTTCAAATAAGCCGACTGTCTTAATGCTATGTCTGCCGTATGTATGCTACTGCGTTGATATCAGTATTTTTCAGATCCATGGCAAAATGGTTGCTTTTTGCAGCAATTCCTACTACTCTCCAAATCAGCCATCAAGACAAGATTCAACATGCTGCCCTTGGTACTCTCAACATCATCACTCAAAGAATTCACTCTCACATTTTTTTCATCACTTTTACAAACCTTATTAAAAGGCTATTTTTTACACTTCATGCATTTCTTTCCAAAAGCTGGGCACTCTGAATTGTTCCCAACATGTGTATGTGAACCACACCTATAACAGTTCATATTATATTTTTTCTTAAATCTTTCAACATCTTAGCTTTCTTTAGAAGGCGATGTTGATCCTTCAACATTACTGGCTAAAGCTTTAGATGAGGCTTGTGATCTCTCTATACCCTTAACAATATCAATGGTCTCGTCTAAAGTTTGATTCCTACAGCATAATAAACTTTCATGAACCTTCTTTAGAAAACAGTTGGTAATAATTTTGATCTCTCAAATAGCTTGCAATTGAATTTTCAAATTCATGTGTCAGTGGCGAAATTCCCAATTCAGCAATATATTCTTCTGTGGTTTTATTGGAATCTTGTTCTTATTCAGATATATCGCAACATCACTTCGGCATGACTTAAAATTCCTCTCTCTGCGACAATGCAATCCCATCAACTTGTCGCCATGTTTTATAATATCGGGTCACAGAAACAAGGGAACCACCCATAAAGTAAAATGATGTTGACTTTAATCTAAAGAAAAATACCAATATAGAGCAAATGCAGACAAGAGCTCTACTGACCAAATGATCAACCTTAGAATGTACATTGCACACAAAAGAACATGGTTAACATTCTAAATTGTGACATGAAGGAATAATAAGCGTTGGATTTAACAAATGTAAACAAGCCTTATAATAAATAATACCACAAATTTTCAACCACTGCTCCCAGCTGTAGTCCGGTTAATTTGGACCTCTGGCCACTATGCCACTCGAGAGAAGGACCAGCCATGTGGAAGTCACACTTGCTGTGCTCCAGAACGAACAACCCCTCCTGTACTTCGAGGCCAGGGCCCTCTGGATGCACTTTTTTCGGTTTATTGGGCCTCATCAGTGAGAGCTTGAGTCCTGTAGAACAGCTCGTTGTCTGTTTTCCTCTAGCATGATAAGTCATCTATGTAATAAATCCTGAAAACGTTAGCAGTATAGAACTAGGACTTGTGCACATCTACAATCATTTAAGCTCTTTAATAAATCTATTTTATTTGTTATTAACTCCCATTGTTGTTATTATACATTGTACAGCTATTATCGCTTTGGTCATGATTAAGGCTCCCTGTTTTCCGTTTTTACGGATTTTTACAGATAAATACAGACAGAAAACAATGTGTTTTCTGTCTGCATTTATTTTTAAAAGTGGATAAATACAGAAAATTGTGACTCTCTGTGCTGTCTTTCATGAATTATAGGCCAGCAGCTGAGCAGATGGACAGCGTGGGAAATTAAAAAACAGGATGAAATTACTTTAAAGAATGGCATATGTCAACATACATTTATGGTATGTTGCTAGTATTTACCAGTGGATGTAATATTTGGCAGCTTAAATAGCTAAGACACGACAGACATCAAAGTAGGAGTGCGCGTCAATCAGTTAAATAGAGATGGAAATGTACAGTTTTACAACTTCATTTACACGCAAAACACAAAATAAATATGGATAAATACAGATAAAATGGCCAAAAAATAAATATGGATAAATACAGACGGAAATGGCCAAAAAATAAATACCATAAAACCGGGAGCCCTAGTCATGATTGACAGCATGAAGAGACACACGAAAAAAGAACAAATGTTTGTATTTTTCTGTTTCTTTAAAAACAAAGGCTAAAATGATTGTGTGTTTATTGTGGAGTATCCCTCACCTTACCATCAGATTTGAACACAATCACAAAATGTATATCATAATGGCTTTTTTTATGTAACATATCTTGTGCCTAGTGGATGATATATCTATAACAATCTTTTTTTTTTTAAGTTACATTTGTGGATGTTTGTCGCTTTTTAGATTATGAAATCAAAGACAGAATAAAAACCTGAATCCTAATCAAGTTGTGCATGTTACTTTTTGTCCCTAAATGTTCACTACAACAGATAGGAGTTAGGGATCAGGTTTGTTTTGACAACCTAGGTGCAACGTACTGATGAATACCCCAGATCTAGACATGCTTAAGAAATGGGCAGAAACGTGTCAACATTTACACAGATATGAGGGTTTCTAATAGCGCCTTTTATTTTTATCTTGTGCTGGCGTGGACCAACTAAGTAATCTTACAACTACTACTGCACAGTTTTAACCTTCCTATTTTTTCTAGCCGTGCCCACAGTACACCAGCAAGATGTTGGGAGCCGACGGTCACGGAATGTCCCTTTGCAGCCCTGTAATGTTAGATACAGCCAGCAATGGGAACATACTGATTGGCTGGGCAGCTCCCAATGTTACACTTCATGTGCTAATGGAAATGGTAGCACCACTCAATTAATGGAAAGACTGCGGTACTCATCTGTAAGTGTTGCAAACTTCAGCCTCGCCTTGGGAGCAACTCCAATAGTCGCAAAAGCGTGAATTTGCCGACTTCAATGGCTAGTGATACATCACACGAGGTGCATTCATCAGCTCTGAAATGCATATTTTCAGTCTCCCTGCCAAGCTCTGATAGTTTTGTAGAGTGAAAGCCTGGACGATCCTTAGGTAAAGAAGCATAGACAGTTGAGAGTGATGCCACCTGCTACGACTTGTCACCCTCAAACCATGTCAGTATTGGCCTGGGGCTGCAAGTCATCTTTACTGTTGTTGCTTTAAACAAGACTATTGCGACTCCAGAGCTGCAGTGAGTTTTGTATTGTGTTGTGGTGGTCTTTAAATTGTGCGTCATTCCTCACTGTGCTGCACCGAAGTGCATTTTCAAACAGGTAGCGCCCTGCACCATGAGGGAGTGAGGGGCATATTTACAAGCCCCTATTGCCACAGGTACGTCACTTTTTTCAACATTCCTGTGGCGATATGGGCTTCGCCTTATTTACAAAGCAGTTTTCAGGCTCTTAACGTGGCTTAACGCTGCATGGTAAATAAGGCACCCTTTCACGCTATACTTAGCGTGAAAGGGGTGGGCAATGGGTGTTGCGGTGGGCGTTCCGCCACAACACCCATTGATTTTGACGCTGCCCCATATTTACAAAGGTGGCGTAAATATGGGCAGCGCCAAATTTAAGACCATAAAAAACCTGGTCTTAACATGGCGCAACGAGGAGAAATGGTTTATTTCTCCTCTTTTTTGCTGTTTCTATGTGTGCTGCATTGTGCAGCACACATAAAAACAGCAAAACGCCATGCATGATTGTTTATTTGCAGGAAGGTGTCACTTCCTGCACATAAACAATCATTTTAAAAATGAAGAATTGCAACTTCAATGTGTGCTGCACAAAGCAGCACACAAAGAAGTTCCAAATCGCCATTTAAGATTGTTTATGTGCAGCAAGGGACACCTTCCTGCACGTAAACAATCATTCCCTCAACGCAAGCACCCTTGCACGATATCGTGCAAGGGTGCCTGCACTGGCGCTAGGCAGTTGTAATTAGCACCAGCGCTAGGGGAAACGCAGGGCTGCACCGTATTGTTGTAAATACGGTGCAGCCCTGCGTATCAAAATTGGCCATGCTCCGTCACTTTTCTTGTAAAATATGCCCCTGAGTGTTTCCCGCCGGCGCCAATCTGATCCCAAACCAAGGGACCGAACCGTTACTTCAGCTCTGGGCAGCACCTGTTGGAACATATCTAGGTATGCAGCAGCGGCATTCAAATATTGTATCTCTGACAAGTTAGATGTAAAAAAAAAAAAACACGTGTCACTCTCAAGAGCACAATGTTCCATTGAGCAATAAAACAGCTGTGGAGAGAAAATGTCGCCAGCAGCTTCGAGTGGTTGGCCTTTTCGTGATTCCGTTTGTCTCCGTCACACTGTGACCGCCTAGAGTCTCTTACCAGTGAATGTTGAAGGGAGATGTTTTTTTTTCTGTTTTACGCTGCCAAGAAATCCTGTCAGAATCAACCTTGTATATTTTAGGCCTGGCTTCATAGTGCAGCTGTCTGCAGATCTCATCATGACAAAAACGTTTAAAACCGGTACAGAGAGAAGCTTTAGCTCAGCCCCTTCGCTGATCTTCCTAACGTCATCTTGATTAGGCAGCAGTTTTTGCATTGCTCATAACTGAAAGAGACATTGTTAATAAAGACCATGTGTGTATTACAGTAAGAAGGGACTTTCCATGGTGTCACTTTTTGACAAATACTTTGTTTTGCATTGTGAACTCTCTAACAAGTGCCACATGAAGGGATTTTAGATAGTGAATTATCTCACAAAAGCAAATGGAAGAGCTTTTACATTGTGAAATCTCTAACAAACACCATAGGAGGAGGTTTGAATTGTTTAACACTTGAGTGACTTTTTCCACAGATCTCTATTTGAGGAGGGAGCAGAGAGGTCTGTTTTTCATTGTGCACATTTACTATGTTATGTATAGTATTTAGTTCTGTGTGTCTATTGAAGTGTGTTTTCTTTTTAAAAATAAAAGCACTGTGTTAAAAATGGGGTCTCTAATTGGCAGAGGTATGCGCATTTGTCCAAGTAGGGACCCTTGTGTCTAGTCAGGGTAACAGAGTTACACAATTTAGATAACCCTGCTCACCCCCCTTGGTAGCTTGGCACGAGCAGGCAGGCTTATCCCAAAGGCAATGTGTAAAGAATGTGTACTCAAAACACACAGTAACACAGTGAAAACACCACAAATGGACACCACACCAGTTTAGAAAAATAAAGTATCTTTATCTAAACCAAACAAGACCAAAATGACAAAAATCCAACATACATGTATCAAATTATGACTTTAGAACAGTTATTTTAAAAATAGAACTTGTAGAAATAAAATAGCTCCAACTGGAGCTATTACAATGTCGTGACAGGCATAAAACCAAAGTAAGGCATGTTATGTTATGTTACTGGGTATTTGTAGAGCGCACAGCTACTCCTTAGCGTGTCCCTGCACTAGCAGAAAACCCTTGACAGAACAGTGCACACAACAGCAGGTATGCCTCATCTATTGTTGGAAGAGCCAAGTTTTTAAATTTCTCCTGAAACTATGGAGATCCTGCACCTGTCTCAGGGAGGGCGGCAGGCTGTTCCATAGCTTAGAGGCTGCCACCTGGAAGGAGCGTCCCCCCATACGCGAACGCACGAACTTTGGCACGATCGACAACCGCAGGGTCGAAGACCGCAAGGTTCTGGATGGGGCATAGGGCTGGATTCTATTCCTAATGTACGGAGCCCCTATGTTGTGAAAGGCCTTAAAGGCCAGCACCAGGGATTTGAAATTTACCCTCTTTCGCACCGGGAGCCAGTGCAGGAACTTCAAATGAGGCGTCATATGTGTCCTAGGGCCAACCATGAGTACGGCCGTAGCCGCCGCATTTTGTACCACCTGCAGGCGGCCTAGTAAGTAATCAGGGAGGCCTAGGTACAGAACGTTGACATAGTCCAACCTTGACGTGATCAGGGCTTGGACCAGTGTTTTCCTATGCGAGACTGGGAGTAAGGGGAGGAAGTTCCTCAGCATTTTCAGTAGCCCAAAGCATGTGCCGGCCACTGTTTGCACCTGTGACTTCATGGACATGTCAGCGTCCAGTTTCACCCCAAGGTTTTTTACAGTGGTGACTGGGCTTGCTGGGGGGGGACATATTCTGGGGCCACCATTGGCGCCATTCATCGCCTGGGCTATGTCCCAAAAAAATAATTTCAGACTTTTCTGAGTTACATAGCAGTTGATTTTGCCTAAATCAGGCGAACACCTTTGCCAGGCAAGTGTTTATTTCACTTCCTCTCAGCGTATCACCCTTCTCGCAAGTGAACAACAGCTGCGTGTCGTCGGCGTAGGATATTGCTTTTGCCCCGTATTTCTCTGCCAGGAGAGCAAGGGGAGCCATATATATGTTAAACAAAGTTGGGCTCAAAACAGAGCCCTGTGGCACTCCTACTTTCATCTGGGGGATAAGGGCAGAAAAAGGAGTGGACCATACTGTTTGCTGGCGGCTTTCCCAAAAGGAGGAGAACCACCTAAGGACCGTGCCACCAATGCCACAGTCCTGGAGTCTGTGCAGAAGTAAATCATGGGGCACGGTATCGAAAGCCGCCGAAAGGTCCAGTAGTATCAATACTGCTTTTCCTCCTCTATCAAGAGTAGATTTAATAGTATCTGAGACTTCCAATAACGCCGTCTCCGTACTAAAGTTGGCTCTAAACCCTGACTGGCTCGGATGTAGTACATGGGTTGCCTCTACAAAATCAGTGACAACAACATTCACATACTTCTTTAAAGCCTTGGAGAAGAAAGGCAATAACGATATTGGCCTATAATTACTGGCTGCAGAAGGATCTGCTGAGGGTTTTTTTAGGAGCGGGAGAATCTTTCCATGTTTCTAACTATCAGGTATCAATCCCTCAGACAAGGAAAGGTTCAAAACCAGGTTAACAGCAGGATTGATCACCTCAGCGATAGAAGTCAATACTTTCGCAGGACAGGGGTCCGAGGGAGAGCCGGATTTCAACGCTTTCATTATTTTAAGAGATGTGGCCAGCGGAATAGGGGGGAACTCCAGGAGGGTCCCATCGAATTTGGAAAAGGCCAGAGAGGGGGGGGGGGGGGAGAACCTATGTTGCCATTGCTCGCTTGAGGCATATCCCCGAACGAATCCTGGATGGTTTTAATTTTATTATAAAAATATTGCGCAACATGGTTCGTCCATTCATAAGTAGGGGTAAAGGGGCTATTGATTACATTGGGGGAGGAAAAGTCCTTTACAATCTTGAACAATTCCCTGCTGATGTTCCCAGCTTCTTCAATTTTTGAAGCCTAAAAAGATTTTTTTCCCTCACGGACTTTGGCGTAGTGGGCTTTCAGAGCCAATTTATAGGTAATTTTATTCACGGGGTCAAAGTTCTTCCTCCATAGTCTCTCCAGGCATTTACACGCGCTTTTGCTTTTCCTTAGCGCCTCTGTGAACCAGGGGGCTGAAGCTCTGCAGAATTTAGCTACTCGAGTTTTCGGCGGGGCTAGCTGCATAGAGCATCTACCGCAAATCCGTGGCATCGGGCATGGAGTCACACGGACCCCCAAACAACAGTATCTAAGGAAACGAAGTCTATGGACGGTGCACGGGTCATGGAGCTGAGGCGTTGGTGCATAGGTTGAGGCCAGTTCCCTGGTTGCCAGCAGGGGAGGCGAGGCATCGAGTCAGTGAGGAGGCAAGGCGTCGACTCCAGGACAGGGGAAGTTAGGCGGTGTTGGTTCCGGTGAGGCGATGCAAAGTCGAAAAGTTCATGAAGTCACCCTCGTCAGTTATCAGCTCCGCGATAACCGGATGCAGACGCTGGCGGAGATGGTGTCAGTGCGAGCGCTGGTGTCGGGAAGGCAGATAACTGCAGGCGTCGGCAGGCGTCAAAGGGCATTGGAGCTGCGGTGCAGGCGGGGCGGTGCATCGTGCACTTCACAGTGCAGGTCATGGGGTCACTGGCGGCATCGCTGACGGCGTCAGAGTTGTTTTTCTTGCTTTGCAGCACCAACCACACTATTCTCAGGGCCCAGGAACTGAAATTGACACCCTGTTGAATGCAGGAGTCCACAGAGGAGTCCAGGTGCTGGTCAGTGAATTGCAGGTGAAGACTTTGTGGCCCTGAGACTTCAGAACAGGGGGCTAGCACACACAGGCCCTTGGGGGTTCTTCTTCAAGCAGCTTCACAGCAAAGTTCCAGTCTTTGTCTGGCCAACCCAGCAAAGCACACACAGCAAAAGGGCAGTACTCCTCCTTTAGCTCTCCAGCTCTTCTCCTTGGCAGAGGTTCCTCTTGAGTCCAGAAGTGATCCCAGTCCAAACCAGGTCTGTCCTCTCTGGTGCAGCATGACCACAGGAGGTGGAGGCAGCATTGTGCAAAGGAGACACCGCATATTCAGGTGCAAGTGAAACTCCTCCCACCACTCTAAATGCAGCAAAGGTCTATTCAGCCCAGCAATGAGTCACCCAGGAATGGCAGGGCACACCTCAACTCCACTTGTGGCTGTCTACAGTGAATGCACATCCACAGGCCCTGTCACTCCAAAACCAGACAGTCAATACACAAAACAGCAGTGGCACCCAGAATGGTTAAATAAGAAAATGCCTACTTTCTAAAAGGGGCATTTTCAAACACACAATTTAAAAACCATCTCCCTAAAAAGATGTTATTAAATTCTGAGCTCAGAGAGCCTAAACTCCACTCCTCTACCTTATCCCAATGGAAACCTATACTTGTAAGATGTTACAAAGTAGCTCCCATGTTAGCCTATGGGACAGATAGCCTTTCAATAGTGAAAAACTAAATTGGCAGTATTTCACTATCAGGACATGTCACACATACCAATACATGTCCTACCTTTCACATACACTGCACCCTGCCCAGGGGGGTACCTTGGGCCTGCCATAGGGGTGCCTTACATGTAAGAAAATGGAAGGTTAGGGGCCTGGCAAATGGGTGCACTTGCCAAGGCGACATGGCAGTTTAAAACTGTGCACAGACACTGCAGTGGCGGCTCTGAGATACCTTTTCAGGGCTACTCATGTGGGTGGCATAATCAGTGATGCAGGCCCACTGGTAGCATTTGATTTACAGGCCCTGGCACACTCAGTGCACTTTACTAGGGGCTTACCTGTCAATCAAATATGCCAATCATGGATAACCAATCATGTTCACAATTTACACAGACAGCATATGCACTTTAGCACTGATTAGCAGTGGTAAAGTGCCCAGAGTCCCAAAGCCAACAACAACAGGTCAGGAAAAAATAGGAGGAAGAAGCAAAAAGTTTGAGGATAACCCTGCAAAAAGGGCCAAATCCAACAGCTGGTTACACCTGGATACCTAGGGTTCTACTTGGGTACCTAGCCATGCACACTTAAATGTGGTACAAACATCCACGCCACAGGGTAAGCGTTTACTTATACAAGTACACACCTACTCACCACCAGGTGGTGGTGGTGAGTAGGTGTGTACTTGTGTAAGCAAGTGCAAGCTTATCTTGTGGTGTGGGTGTAGTGTGGGTGTAGTATATACTTATTTACACAATTACTCAACACCAGGTGGTGGTGAGTAGGTGTGTCCCATGTCCGTACGGGCTTAGCTTGCAGTGGTTTGTGTCATACTCAAATGTGTTTGCTTAAATATGCTTGCTTATGCATGCGTTTGCCCAATGGTGTGTGAAAGTGTTATGTTTGAATTTGTCTGTAAGTATGTACCAGGGAAGTGGTACGTCGATCCGTGAAGCCTGTATGTGCATGCGCAGGATTGTGATTTCCAGGTCGTATGTGTGAGTGTCCCTCTTCTGTGTCTGTGTAAGCATGTGCTTGACTGGTTCATTGTAGACACTGATTCCACGTTCCCTCTACCCCAGAAGAGGCCTGCAGGCCAAGTATAAATATCAGTAAACAACAGTATATGCTGCAGAGAAGCAGGCTTTGAGGAATGCTGTCCTTGCACAATTGGTTAGAGATTTCTCTCACACTTGAGACCTACTCAGGGGAAGTAAACTAAGCTGCTATTTTCGTGAAAAATAGAAGTTAACCCCAGAGTGCACAGACCACTCACCATCTGCAGGACATGTAAAACACACCATGTCCTACCTTTTACATACACTGTACCCTGCCCATGGGGGTACCTTGGGCCTGCCTGAGGGGTGCCTTACATGTAAGAAAAAGGAAGGTTAGGGCCTGGCAAGTGGGTGCACTTTTCAGGTAGACAAGTCAGTTACAAACTGCACACGCAGACACTACAGTGGTAGGTCTGAGACAGATTTGGAGCGGCTACTTGTGTGGGTGGCACAATCAGTGCTGTAGGCCCATTAGTAGCATTTGATTTACAGGCCCTGGGCACACACAGGGCACTGTCCTAGGGACTTACCTAGTAAATAAAATATGCTAATCATGGATAACCAATCACAATAACGCTTTATACAGGGAGCACTTGCACTTTGACACTGACCAGCAGTGGCAAAGTACATAAAGCATCTAAGCCAGCAAAAACTAAATTCAGCATACCATCAAAAATACAGGAGGTAGAGACAAAAAGTCAGGGGAAACCATGCCAAGGAGGCCAAGTCTAACACACTGGCTGAATATTTATTTATAAAGTATAATTGTTTGCTTTGCAGTGTTCAGAGTTTCTAACTACCACCAACAATCCTTGAATTGCTCTACCTCGCTGCCCTGAGCGTCAAGTGCTAAAGGGTGTATTTTGTGCCCAGTTTGGCTCTGTAGTAAACAGACCCAGGTTCAGCTCTGGCCCTTTGTCGTTCTTAAGTCAACAATTACATTAACTAGCCTATTAAGTAGTTCCATTATGCATGACTTATAGAGACATTGTTAACCCAGACCCTGTGTCAAATTCAGTAGGGAGAGTTCTTGTGTGCTTTGTAGAGTTCACTGTCTCTGATCTACACCTCTTTCTCTGATTAATCCTTGGACTGCTCATCTTCACTACCCTGAAAGTCATGAGGAGCTTCTAGAAACTGATCTGGAACAGTTTTTGTGAGGCCAGAAGCCGAGCCCATGAGCACAAGTACATGGTAACACCAGGAAACATAAACAATTGAACACATTTTGGTGGAACGTTTATCCTTGGATAGGGGTATGTGAGTGGAAGTGTGCTACCAGCTGACACTAGGCAAGGGTTCACACAAGTAAATAAATGGACAGCCCGAGTCCATAAAGCCCCAAGACAATTTTTGGGCTGCCTTATTGGCAAATGTGATGGTCAGGGCCCACAAGCAAAGAAATTGAGGAATTATTGCTGCTGCACTGTTACAATAGTAGGACTTATCATTGTTCTTTGTTTAATATGGTCACAGCATGTGTTCAAATAAAATAGAAGTGGAAAGCAAAACACCCTAAATCCCAGCAGCACTCTCACACCCCTGACAGAGTAACAGTCACTCATTTCCAGAAGAACTCTCACACCTGTCACAGAGCCTGAAACAGACAGTACTGGAAGCATTTTTTAACCCCCTCATACAATTGCAGTCCTGCTCCACCAACAGCACTCCCACACACATCAGAGGAGCGCTCATGAACAACCAGAGGCACTCACACGCCCTTCAAGACTAGTTCGCTAATCAGACCTAAAAACGCTATAAACAGTGCCAAGGAAAACTTTGACATAGTTGAAGACCACCTCTCCGGTGGCAAGCTCCACCAGTGTAATCCCCTCTCAGGACCTCTGCACCCAGCTGTCACTATTCTTCAGCAACAAGATCCCCCGCATCTATGAAAACTTCGAGCCCCAACCAGACTCTTCCACCCTTGTAGCCCTCCTGCCCATCTCTATCAACACCCTGAGGACCACTCTGATCATCTGCCCACCATCACCACCCAGGAAACCGCGACAATCATGTAGTCCATACACTCCATAGCTCCCTCGGACCACTGCCCTTACCATGTCTTCATCAAAGTACTGGACCCCATCAGCGCAGCTCTAACCCCAATTCTTAATGACTCAATTATCACAGCTACCTACCTGGATACTTGGAACCACGCCACAGTACTCCCCCTCCCCATGAAACCATCTGCAGATTCAAGGCTGCTAGCAAACTACTGCCCAATCTCCCAGCTATCCTACCCGGCAAAAGCCATGTAAAAGATGATAACCTATGTCTAGTAACCCACCTCAGTGACAACCACCTTCTTCACACCCCTCAATCCAGATTCAGGCCCAACCACAGTACAGAGACTGCTCTCATCGCTGCCATGGACGTCATCCGAGTGATCATGGACAGAGGTGGCACCAAAGCCCTTATTCTACTGGATTTTTCCGTAACCTTTGACACCATCTCCCACCCCATCCTTATATGACATCTGCATGAAGCTGGCATCCAAGGTACCATACTTTGCTGGATTTGCTCCTTCCTGACATACTGCACCCAGTCGGTCTGCCTGGCTCCCTTCACCTCGGACACCGTCAACCTCATCTGCAGAGTTCCACAAGGTTGCCCATTCAGCCTCATTCTGTTTAATACCTTCCTACCCCCACTTACCAGCATCATCTGCGCCCATGGAATCAACATCATATCCTATGCTGACGAAACCCAGCTCATAATCTTCCTCTATGGCAAGACACAAAACAACTGGATCAATTTCCCCGCCTGCATGAGCATAGTTGGTAGATAGATGAAAATCAACGTCTTGAAGCTTAACACAGACAAGACTGAAATAGTAATATTCGGCAAAGACAATTCACTCTGAACTCTACCTGGTGCCTTGCCAAACTCTGATCCACACCCATCCTGAAAAGCCATGCAAAGAACCTTAGATTAGTAATCAATAACCAACTCACCATGACCAGCCAAGTGAATACGTCTCCGTCTCCTGCTTCCATACACCCAAGATGCTCAGAAGATCTTCAAATGGCTCCTCATCAATACTCGCAAAACCGTCACCTAAGCACTCATCACCAGCAACCTGGACTACAGCGAAGTACTCTATGCTGGAATCAACTGTCAGCTGATCAGAAGATTCCATAACATTCAAAACTCAGCCACCAGGCTCACCCTCAACCTCCCACCTTGCACTAACATCAACCCGGAACTCAAAGAGCTCCTCTGGCTCACAGTCCACAAAGGAGCAGTCTTCAAACTCCTCACGCATACACATTCCTACACAACATTGGCCCCATGAACCTCAACAACCACATAAACTACCACAAACCTACCAGACACCTCCACTCAGCTGGACTCCTACTCGCACACACACCCCACATACAGAGAACCAGATCCGGTGGTCATGCCTTCTCCTACCTTGCTCCTAAAGCCTGGAATGACCTGCTTCTCCACATCAGAGATGACTCCTCAGTTTGTGAATTCCGCAAGAAACTAAAGACCTGGCTCTTCACCTAGCCCCTAACTCGGCCATACAGCTCCAGTTTCAGCCCCAGGATACAAACCCAGATGATCTGACAAATCGAGATAGTATTAAACCAAAGATGCATTTAATAAAAGAGATTTAAAAAATAGTTCTGAACAAGGTTATGAAGAGTCATAGAAATTTGCAATTTTATCATAAAAGGCAGGTGGAAAAGTGCAAATTAATGCCTAGGTGTTTACATGACCCTATCAGGGCCATATTTTGTAATGTCTATTTGTGCTTACTTGGCCAGGACTGCATTGAAGAATTTTATGAAACCGTTGGCCAATTGGATATCCATCTGATTAAAATATTCCTTAATTGCCAGTGAGCAGGATCTAATGTTTAAGTGTCTAAAAAATGGAAATAAAAATGTGTGCTATTTTATTAAAAAGCCATGACAACAGCAACATGCATGAGTCAGTGAATCCTTCCAGTAGGAGCAGAAACAACAGTTCATAGAGAGGCGAGTGCATTTCCATCATTGCCTGATCTCACCTACATCAAATAGGCTAAATCTCAGTCTCGTGAGGTATCTTTTCATTCTGAGTGGAAGTGCTGCTAACAAATAGGGATGTGTTTCATTCTGGCCATAGGGGTTCAGTAAAGAGACAATGGGGCATATCTACAAGGGCTTTATCTCCGTTTTTCTGGCTTTAAAAGCCAGAAAAACGGAGATAAAACTATCGCCCTATCAACAAGAGGGTGCTAACATGCATAATCGCATGTTAGCACCCTTTCCACGACGCCCCTTTGCATCTCTAATGAGATGCAAAGTGGGCGTCACTGAGCGTACCCGGATGGACTGCCTTGCAAATATCGCTGATGTTCACATCGCGATATTTACAAGGCAGCCCATAAGATTTCAGCAGACGTTAGATTTTGGCGAAACGGCCGTTTTCGCCAAAATCTAACGTCTGCTAAAATCCTGACTTACCTATGTTAGACATAGGGGTGGATTATGCTGATACGACCACAGGGTCGTATCAGCAAGGTTATCGCTCGCTTTGCAGGGAACATCGCTGGAAAACCAGCGATGTTCCCTGCAAAACGGCGATAACCTCGCTATCTCTGGAATTTTTATCGCCCTGGGGAAACGCGTTGTTAATAACGAGCTACCAGGGCGATAAATACCAGAGATAGCCTGCGTTAGGGAATTCGTCGCTCAGCACGGCCAGCGATAATTATCGCTGGCCGTTGATAATATGCCCCAATATTCTTTGTTATGGAGTATGCAGAGTTATCCAAGGTAAAGGAGCATAGATGCTGTTGTTTGCTCACTATGGTGTTAAAATGGCATCCAGATGATGTGAGATCTCAAAGGTCATCATCTTCAGAAGATCAAGTGATTTGGTCATGGCATTGAGATGAGTTTTTTGTTTGTTTGCAGGACCAAACTTCAACCCATAATGTAGACCTAAGTGAGCCCCTTTACAGTTTTGCCAAAATAAGGTGTGACACACTTGATATGCAATTTTATTTGTCAGGTTAAATTAGAAGCATATTTGGGCTTGTGATGAAGACGATGGGAGGGGAAAAAGCTCCCTGAACAGGTAGTAGTGCTCTGTTTCTAGCAGCCTTATTAGTGATGCTGGGAAACTTCACAGCCATATCCTAGTGCTGGCATCAATTTAGTTTTAATCATGTCCAAAAGTGGCTTCAGTGACGGCCCTGTTAAGTAGCTTGCCAATTTTACCAAGCATATGTCAGATCGCTCGCTTCAATTTCCATTTCCTCTTTTAGTATTGAGAAGGGTCCGCTATTATTGACCTAGTGGCTGAGACATTTATAAGAATCAGCCAGCTTAATTATCTGATTAGTTTTGTACCATCCACTCTTTTTAATGTTCTGATTTCCAGAATAAAAAGCATTGGATTTTTTAATATTCAGTGTTAGATGATTTTTGGTACTGTACAATTCGAAATGCTTCAGTGTGTGTTGAAGACCATTACAAGTTTGGTTGAAGATCACAGTATTATCTGCATACATTATTAATGGGATCTGTCTGTGTTAGAAAGGGGGGTCCTGGTTGGCTAGGGTATGCACCCAGGCCAGGCCAGAACCACCACTCTAGTCAGGGTAAGCTAAGTACACACTAAAAGATAACCTATGCTTACCCTCTTGTAGCTTGGCGCAGAGCAGTCAGGCTTATCTAAAGAAGCAATGTGTAAAGTATTTGTGTAAAACACCCAAACAGTAACACAATAAATGCACCAAAAAGACTCCACACAGGTTTAGAAAAATTGATTATTATATTCTGAACAAAACAAGACCAAAATGACAACAATGCAATGTATAGAATTTGAGATATCCAATTTTAAAGGAAAAAATGCATTAAAGCGCTTAGAACCAAATAGCTCTAAAAAGGTCACTTTAGGTAGGGCTGGACTAGGACAAAGTCAAAGTTCAGGCCAACCACGATTGAACGCTGTCCGGCTACAAGACCCGTTCAGGCCCTGGTGAACAAAGTACCTTTCCTGGTCACAAACAATGAGATGCGTCGATGTCGGGTCGGGTACCGCAGGCGCAGAATGTGTCGATCTTCTCCATGCGGTCAAGGCAATACGTCAGTTTCAAAGAAGGGTTCTGGAGTCGCGAGACGTCGAGCGATGCACCGGATTCTCCCACGCAGTCGAAGGGATGCGTCGATCTCACCAAGCTGCAGCGGTGGCGATACGCTGTCCAATGCATCGATCTCTGGAGGCAAAGAGTTGGTTCCAATTCGGTATGACGATTTTACTCCCGCCACCGGGTTGATGCACCGGTTCTGCTACACGCAGACAGGAGATGCGCCAAAATCCATTTAGCAAGAATCTGGACAACTTCCAGTGAGCCAGGTGCAGGCGCAGGGATAGAGACTTTGATTTCCCTGAGTCTCAAGCAACATGAGGCATGTCAACAAGCCCCTGGAGAGCCCTTGCAGTGAAGGCAGAGTCCAGCTTACCTGTAGCAGAGTCAGAGAGCAGCAGGGCAACAAACAAAAAGCAGGCCTTCCAGATCAGCAGTCTAGTTGAGTCCCTTAAGCAGCACAGCAGTTCTTCTGTGAGATCTTAAGTTACAAGTCCAGTAGTGTCTGATTTTAGGGAGTCAGAGATCCAGTACTTTTACCCAAAAGTGCCTTTGATGTGGGGGTAACTTCAAAGCAGCTCTCTGAAGTGCACAAGTATCCCTTTCAACCCAGTCCTGACTTGCAGGCTATCTATGGGGCTAATCAGTCCTTTGTGTGGGGGCAGGACACTGCCTATTCAAGTGAAGTATTAGCCCCTCCTTTCCATCCTGCCCAGGCAAGGCCATCAGAATGCAGATGTATGTAGATGGGTACTCAGACACACCCATTCTTCCTGTGTTGTGGCTGTTTAGAGGGAATGCACAAAGTGTAGCTGAAACCCACACAGACATGTATCAGATACAGACTGTCAGGCACACAGAGCAGTAAGTGCAGAGAAATGTCCACTTTCTAATAGTGGCATTTCTAAAATAATAATGTTAAATCCAACTTCACCAGAAAGGAGGATTTATCACTACCATTCTAAACATACCATACATGGCAACATCACTCCTCTCTGATCAGGAATTACTACTTAAAAGTATATAAGGGAATTCCCAATGCTTGCCTATGAGAGGAGTTGGCTTCACAGTAGCGAAAAACAAAATAGGCTGTTTGCCACTATCAGGACATGCAAAACATAAAGGTACATGTCCTACTTTTATTTACATAGCACCATTCCCTTGGAGTTACTTAGGGCCTACTTTAGGGCTGACTTATATGTAATAAAAGGGGAGTTTAAGGCTTGGCAAGTAGTTTTAAATGCCAAGTCGAAGTGGCAGTAAACTGCACACACAGGCACTGCAATGGCAGGCCTGAAATAGGTTTGAAAGGCTACTTCTGTGCGTGACACAATCAGTGCTGCAGCCCACTAGTAGCATTTGAAGTACAGGTCCTGGGTATATGGTATGCCACTTTACAAGGGACTTACCAGTACAATAAATATGCCAATCAGGTAGATATCAATGTCATCATGTTTAAGGGAGAGCACATGAACTTTAGCACTGGTTAGCAGTGGTAGAGTGCTCACAGTCCTAAGGCCAATAAAAGGAATCAGAAAAAACAGGAGGTAAAAGGCTAAACGTCTGGGGAAGACCACCCTAAGGATGCAAGGTCTCACAGTCTGCCTTCAATCTTTGAAGGGCAGGCTGTTTTATTGAGCTGATTGTTAACGATGTTGGCAATGTAAAGGTTAAAAAGCATTGGGGTTAAAGCGAAGCCCTGTTTAAGGCATCTAGTTGTTGGGGTCATTTTAGTCAATGACTTACCTTTGCACAGTGTTACCCTGACCTAAGTATCTGTGTATAATGTCTGGATGACTTTTAATAACTTGTTGTCACTTCCCTTAACTTTTATTTTGAACCAAAGTAGATCCCGGTCTATTGTGTCAAATGCAGTCCCGATATCAATAAAAATGCATGAGTGCTATTTGGAGCTAAGTGCTTAGTGTTTAGCATTATTAGAATCATGATGTTGTCTAGAGTGCCATGAATGTCTCTAAGGCCTGTTTGATTCCCTGGGATCAGTTCATGTTCATCTGGTCAAAGTTTGAGGTCGTTTAAAAGTAGAGTGGCATATAGTTTTGCTTCTACACTCAACAACGCTATTGTAATTGGCTGGATTGGTATGTGGGCCTTTTTGTGTAGTGGGCATAAGACTTAGCCATGGCAGGATTAGAACTGTGAAATAAAAGGCATTATATAATGGGTTGAGACATTGTAACCAGTAATTGCCATCTAATTTGAGCATTTTGTCAATTAGACCATGTGGGCCTGGAACCCCATCTGCTCTAGTGTTCGTAATGCTTGTCTAGTGCACCAAAGTGGCAGACATCTTTCATAGTGTAGCTGATGATTATTCTTATCACATCCTTTTCCCTTGGCTGCTAATATCAATCAATCAATCAGGGTTTTATAAAGCACGCTACGCACCCGTGAGGGTCTCAAGGCGCTGGGAGGGGGGTGGGGGGGGGGTGCAGCTCCGGATCAGTCGAAGAGCCAGGTCTTGAGGCTCTTCCTGAAGGTTTGCAGAGTAGGGGAGCATCTGATGTTGACTGGGAGCTCGTCCCAGGTCTTTGCTGCGACGTAGGAGAAGGCTCTTCCGCCTGCTCTGGTTCTGCGGATGCATGGGGCTCTGCCAGGGCGAGGTCGGCGGAGCGAAGGTTCTTTTTGGGTACGTGGAAGGATACTCTCTCGTTGAGGTATTTGGGTCCGATGTTGTGGAGGGATATGCTCTTCCCACTGGCGTAACAAAACTTGAGCCCCCCCCTGCAAGGTATGTAGAGGGGCCCCCTCCAGACGCATTAAGGAGATCTCCAGCAGAGTACGGTGCTGAGGGGGCTCCCTGGAACTTGCCTCCCCCGCACCACGGAGGCTGCGGGGACCTGTGTTATGCCACTGGCTCGTCCCATGCAGTTAGTTATGCGATTTGCTGATTTCCCTTATATGTGGAGTCAATCGAGTTTACATATGCCCAAAACTTTCTAGAGTCTAGATTTACAGATGGACAGCCACTCTGTCTTTTTGTTTTCGTTTCGTCTCCCATATTTCTTTTTTGTATGATTTTGCGCTCTATAGACTTCCAGAATTTTAGATTTTTAGTTATCATTGTGGAGCGCTGTAGCTTGTTCAGTTGTCCTTTTTGCCAGCCATTCCCTGATATGTTTGGTGGTATATTGGTGTTGTATGACTATGCCATGCTCCATATTGAGGCACGCTCGCTCGACACTGTTAGACTCTGGTTCTTTGTCACTAGTGATTCATTCCCCTATGATTATTAACTCATTAACACTGGAAGCTGAATGAGTCTCTGCTTCTCTCTCCCTTACATTGATTTGGACATCTTGAATGATCCAACCTCAGCAAACACCGGGAGTTGTCAGACTGCAACAATGTCTTACCCTCATCTACAAATTCAGTTATCAAATATCGTTACTAGCACCTCACTACGTCGCCATGACATATTTAAAGCCAACCCCAACATTACATTTTGACTTTTTGACTCCTGGAAAGTGGCAGGCCTTCGAAGGATAAAAAAATTGATTCAGCATTTTAATTAATTAAACATATATCATTTTCTGTTTCCAGGAAACATGATGTGTAGAACTCGAACTTTTCAAACCCTTCCTGTTAATACACACCTCAGCTCAAATAATAGGAAAAAATGGACAGTCAATTGGTAGTGTAGCAACCAATATATTGATCTCACTTGATGTTGTAGTGACATCAAGATTGACTGTTCAATCATTTTTACAAGTAACACTAACAGAGCACAGAAAAAGCTTACATATGGTCAGTGTGGATTGTAATAGTAAGAATATATATATTAATCAAATCACACAACTTAAGAAACAAGCATTTGCTAAAATCAAAGTTGAATTAGAAAAGGAGAAGTTCGGGCATGCTGAACCTGAACTGTTAACATCAATTAGAGCTTATTAACTAGAAGCCTCTGTAATTAACCTATTGAAGCACAAGATTCAGTCCGATATTCCGGATCACGTATCTTCAATAAGTAATATAAACCCGGGGATCATAGTAGAATGGAAAAACAAAGCCTCCATGAAGCGTTAGCACCAGAGCATGGAATCTTCACCTGTTAACAACAGTTCACCAACACAGCTTGTGTCACAGAACTTAGCCCACAGTTAGCCCACAGATCTGAAAATTGAAGACACCTCTCATTCCACGGTCCTGAAGAAGGCCACCAGACTCGCAAGAGCAATTCCTAGGCCGAAACATGTCGACCCCTCCAAAGGTGCAGTGGAGCAATCACTAATCCACTTATGCACCGCTTTTTCTTTTAATCATGTCCCTGTCCTGCCCTAATAAGGTTTTCGTCATACAGGATAGGAGAAATTTGTAATCACTACTTACGCTTCAAAACTGCGATCCACACAGTCTCTCTCCTGGTGGAGGTTGGTTAATCACCTGGAAAACCGAACACTCAGGTGATTATGACCCGATGATGACACTATCCACCTGAACACACAAGGGGAGAAAACATATACCGTGCACTGTGTTAGTATGATTGAGGGTCTCCGTTACAACACATGTGAGACTCTGGTTCTTTGTCACTAGTGATTCATTCGCCTATGATTATTAACTGGAGGCAGGATTTTTGAAAGCCAATTCAGCAGTTAATGTGTATGTCTGGTTGGGGGATTTCGATGTTATTTGTACCCCCTTTGCTGATTTTATTAAAGAGACAGGTATGGACTCAAAGGCTGTGATGATTCACGAGGAAGAAGAGGTGATGGATATGATTGCTTTACTGGCTTTTTTACACTTATTCCCCAATTTTCAGTTATTTCTATGCAAAAAGATCAAATTGGCAATCCTGTGATTGGGCTAGGTCACCACTGTTGTTTATGGATTTCTATAGGCTGCTGAGGTGGTCGAGCCAAATTTTTCAATATCATCTGATTTTATAAAACCCAGCAAAGGATGTGCATTGAAGAGTCACAACATTTAGGATATTTAGGATATCAAAGTATCTTTAAGACATGTATTGGTGAACAAAAAACCCCACAAACTCCCTTGATACCATGTCATTGCTCTGGTCGATTGGTGACAATATGGGTTGGTCATCTATTCGTGCTCTAGCGATACCATCGTTTAAGTTATGAGTTTTCTGCTGAGTTTCTGTAATTATCGAGAGCTGGATTCAACTCTGGTAGTACTTCAGGAGCGGATTTTCTTGTGTCCATATCTTCCATCTGAATTTTTTTTTTTAAATTATTTTATTTAACATTTTTGTGAGAGAACAATCGCGTTAGGCATACACGTGTACATTCAATTAACATTTGTAGATATATTACAGATCGACAATGCATCTATTTCGCCGGAGACAATCTGGGCTTCACCATATAGACAGCAAACTTCCAATATTGACATTTGGAGACATGGTGTGTTAAAAACGATCAAGGCTAAGCTTCCCACATCTTAACAACACATATACATGAAGCATCCGCTCGTAGTCATGACCATAATACTTTCCAAGCCCAGCCCAACACAATAGCGAGTACAACAAACTAGGTGTCTGAGAGAGAGGGGCAGTTCTCCTTCTGATTGGGTCTATCTCCAGTGGCCTGACTCCCACGTAGACGCAACCAATCACTAAATGGACCCCAGATATTCTTAGGTCTGGACGCTGTCGGCATAAGATCCCAGTAGTTAGCCAGCTGCTCCTGACAGTAGGCCACATCTTTTAGCCATGTGTTTATGTGCGGCTGGTGCGGAGAGCCCCAATGTATGGCCAGTCTGCGTCGCGCAAGAACCAGCAGCATTGCAATTAAACGACTGTATTCTGGTTTGGATTGGGCTACATAGCCCAGCAGCATAACCAACGGGGTACATTCCAGCACCTCGCCTGTAATATCTCCTATGACATTTGCCACCCTCCCCCAATATTCAGAGACACTGGGGCACTCCCAAGCAATGTGCAGAAAGGCTGCACCCTCCCGCCCACATCTCCAGCAGTTAGATGTTGAACGTATCCCTATTCTAAATAAGTGTTGCGGTGTGCTGTAGTAGCGGTGCAGAAATTTAAAATGGATTAAGCGTAATTTGTAGTTTGGGGATAGACGTTTCGTTTGTAAGCAGCAATAAGCCCATATATCGTCCGTGATCTGGTCTGGTAAGTCCTCGCGCCACTGCGCAAGCGCCCCAGGGTCTGACCATGGCATGTGTAGCTGCGTGTAGGTGTATAGCCTGGTAACCAGTTTCCGTGGCGACGGTGTGGCCAGCAGGTTGTCCAGAGAATGCAATGTAGGGGGAGGGGCCGGAAATGATTTATGTTGCTTCCTGCAGGCCGCTTTAAGTTGGTGGAATAGAAGGCTCTCCAATATTGGTATAGGGTCGCACGATTGCGCAGTAGGTTCAGGTAAGAAAGATCCTTCTGGGTAGAGATCTACCATTGTCCTAAGTCCCATTTTATGAGCCCTCGCTACTGCCCCCTTATCCTGCAAAAAGGGGAAATTGGGATGGTATGCTAGCGGCACTAGGGGTGCATACAGGCATTGAACTCGGGATCGTCGTCTCAGGCCCTCCCAGGCCCATCTAGTCGTCTCCACTGTGTTAATTTCAGTCGGGGACCTACGATAGGGATAGTACACCGCCACTTGCAGCGGTATCTGATCCGCAATATCTCGCTCCGTCGCCACATGTGGTTGAAAAGGAGTAGGATAGACCCAGTAATGTAAGAATTGGGCCTGTGCACTTAAAGCATACAGTTCAAAATCTGGGGCTCCCAGGCCGCCCCTGGACAGTGGACGTGTGAGAATGTCCCAGCTGATCCTTGGCGGACCTCCCGCCCAAACCATAGAGATCGCGGCCGAGCGAAGCTGTTTAAAAAACGCCTGTGTCAGAGGTATCGGAATATTCACAAACAAATATAAAAATTTAGGGAGGACTATCATCTTCAATATTTCTATGCGTCCTGCCAGCGACAGGGGAAGTGCGGACCAGAATTGTATTCTATCCGTGAACCAGTCAAACAACCTCCCAAAGTTTAAACTCCAGATAAGCTGGAGGTCCCTGCTAAGCCACATGCCCAAGTATTTTACAGTTTCCTCCTCCCACTTTAGCGGGAAGTCCAAGGATTGGCTCAGGGAGGCGGTCGTCAGGGGCAGTATCGAAGATTTTCTCCAGTTTACCGTGATCCCAGAAAGGCCTCCAAACCGAAGCATCTCCCTCAGCAACGGATTTAGGTTGTCATCCGGGTATCTAACATATAGGGTAATATCATCTGCATACATAGATGTAATAAGATTGCGGTCCGTGAAAACCAGGCCCCTCGACGAGTGGTATTGGCGTATTCGGGCAGCTAGTGGCTCCATTGCAATAGCAAAGAGCAAGGGGGAAAGCGGACATCCTTGCTGGGTGCCTCGGGAGATCTCAAAAGCGTCCAAGAGGAGTCCATTTGCCAGCAGGCGGGCCATAGGCCGTGTATAAAGCAGTTGGATAAGTTTGATAAATTTAAGACTCAGTCCCAGTCTAGTGAGGATAGTGAAAAGGTAAGACCATTCAAGCGAGTCAAATGCTTTAGTAGCATCCAAAAAGACTGCAGCGGCTGGAAGCTTGGGCTCTATTTGATGTACAACCGAGAAGAAGGTACGAAGATTGTGGGCTGTCGAACGACCCGGAATAAATCCGGATTGATCCGGTCGGGTGATGAGGGGCATCAGTGGTTGGAGTTTATTTGCGACAAGTTTAGCTAGGATTTTAGTATCCACATTCATCAGGGATAGTGGCCTGTATGAATCGCAGCTGGTTGCTGGCTTGTCTGGCTTTAAAAGATTTATAATAACCGCCTCTCTTAGTGTTGGTGGAAGAGTCCCCGATTCCAGGGATTCCTGATAAACATCAAGAAGGCGGGGGGCAAGTGCCTCAACGTATGTCTTGTAGAAGAGCGTAGTCAGTCCGTCCAAGCCAGGCGCCTTACCTGACGGCAGACTCCTGATCACCCGCATAACGTCCTCTAGTGTGAATGGGAGATCTAGATATTCCCTATGTTCAGGGCTCAGCCATAGGAGCTGTATAGAGTCCAAATATTCCGTGAGGTCTGCGGAAGTAGATGTGTGGTATAGAGGTCAGAGTAGTAGGCAGTCAGGTGCGCATGTGTGTCCACTTGGCCTCGGACAGGCGGGGTGCCCATATCTGTCAGCTCAGAAATAAATGTAGGTGCTGGGGTTTGCTTCAGCAGATTTGCGAGGGTTCTGCCTGGTCTATCTCCCTCCCCGTAGCTTCTGGCTTTAGTCTCTTTACCCAGAAATCTGGCCTCCCTCTCCGCCTCCTCCCCAAAGTCGGATATGGCTTGTTTTATCGAGGCTAGGACTGTTACGTCATTCGTGGTATAGAATGTGTTTTCAAGACCCCGTATGGTGCTCTCTAGTGTCGTTAAGGTTGTGCGTATAGATTTCAAGACCCCCGAGCCCTTGGAGATGCATGCACCCCGTATAACTACCTTGAAGGCCTCCCAGAGCGTTGCTGCAGAGTCTACGGACCCCTCATTTGTAGTGAAATAATTATCTATTTCAGTCGCTATTTCCTCCTGAAATACAGTATCTAAAAGAGCATGTGGGGGAAGCCGCCAGCTAAAGGCCCTCGGGAGTGTATTTGGGGCGCGCCAACTCAGCAACACTGGGGCATGGTCCGAGAGCGTACGTGAAGGTGTCTTGCCTCCACCGTCCACGTCAGTACATCCGCAGAGAGTAGCCAGTAGTCTAGGCGAGACCAGGCCTGCTGGTGGGCAGTGATGCAAGTCCCCTCCCGTAAATTTGGGTTGAATTCACGCCAGACGTCCCGCAGCCCATGCTCCTTCAATATAGTGTTTAGTAACTGAGTAGTCTTAGTGTGTGGATTTCGCGCCGCTCCCTCTCTATCTAGGGTATTATCCGACACGACATTAAAATCACCGCCCCAGATAACAGTATCACAGCCCATTTGTACTATCTTTGCCCATACATCCAACAAAAACTGCGGGTCGTCTGTATTTGGGCCATAAATGGCCACCAATGTCACACGCGTGGAACCAAGACATCCAGTCACCAAGACATATCGCCCATCTTTATCTGCCAGTGTCTCTATCGTTTTCCAGCCCAGTCCTCGTCTAATCAGTATAGTGACCCCCCTGGCATAATTGGAAAAGGTGGCTGAGTGAACCTCTCCCCAATCTCTGTGTTTAAGCTTGGAGTCGGTGTCACAACTCAGGTACGTCTCTTGTAGAAAGCAGACATCGATATGATGCCTGCGTAAATACGTGTGTACCAGTCTAGCTTTTTTGAAGTCATTGAGCCCTCGGATGTTCCATGTTAGACAGTTAACTACAGCCATGACCAACGTTGCGTATCAGTGAGTGGACAAGCTGCCTTGGGATAATCTCCACACTCCCCATGTTGCCCTCCTAGACTAGTGCATCTGAGAAGCCGATCTTTCATTGCCCTCTTGCTCCGTATGAAAATCAAAAAGCAATAGTACATTTCTCTCTTCTTATGAACTCCCATCCCCTTCCCCCTCCCACTACAACCTCCCAAATAGGTCGAGAACTACCCACCCCCCTGTGAAACCCTCCCGTAAACAAACATATGAAATACAAACTCATGGGAGATCTCCCTGTGAGGGCGTGGAACAACGGCTAATACCCGCCTGGTGGCGGGGTGGTCAGGCTAAGGATATCAACGTGAATAGCCTCCACAGTCAGCTAACCTCGGTTTACCAGACATATCGCAAATCACATAGACGTGTTAACAGTGAATTATTCTCTCGCCCCCCCCTCCTGGCGTTCAAATTTTACATATCAATGCTTTAGAAGCTGTAAATAGAATCAGCTATTGGTGCGGAAGTGCCGAACAGTTAGTCATTATCAGCAAGCAACGTGTGTGAGTTCTGCCTCTCTTTTGATGAGCTCTGCTGCGAGTTCCGTGGGCAAATATGCTTTGTGTATTTGAGAGCGGATTTGGCATCCGTAAAGAAGTGTGCTTGGCCGTCATAAGTGATTTTTAGCCTTGCCGGGTATAACATTGCATACGGGATGGAAGATGACTGTAGCATCCGTTTTGTTGGAAGAAACTCCCGGCGCGCAGCTTGCACTGCTGGAGTGTAGTCAGGGAAAAAGGATAGGGTGTTTCCTTGGTGACTTATAGGGCTCTTCACCCGGGCCTCCCTTAGGATTGCATCTCGGTCCGCATAGTTCAGTATACGCGCAAGAATAGGCCGTGGTGGAAGGCCCGGTGCTGGCCTGGGACCCAGTGTACGGTGGGCACGCTCCACCGCCAGCAGTGGAGACAGGGCAGGCCCAAACAGCTCTTGGAGGAGAGTAGTTATATAGGGTTCCATCTTTGAGATGGCTGTTGTCTCTGGAAGGCCAAGAATCCGAACGTTGTTCCTTCGAGAGCGGGCCTCCAAGTCCTCATTCTTTGCCCTGATCACTTCCATCACTTTCTCCATGTTGGACAGCTGGGACTTGACCTCAGATTGTGAATCCTGGGTATCCGAGAGCCTGTTTTCCACCAGGTCTAAGCGCGTTTCATGTGTGTCTACCCTCTTCCGTACGGCATCTAGGCTAGCCGTCAAGGAATCTATTTTCCCGTCTATTGTCTGCAAGCTTGATCGCATATCCTTTAGAATGGAGCGCAGGTCTTCCCCAGGCAGATCTGGTTCCTCCTGTAGTACCGGTGCTCCCCCTTGATCCGTCGGGGCGTCCATATTGCGTGTCTGGCGTTTTTCAAAGGGAATCTTCGATTGCTTAGGGTCGGTCTTGCCCATAGTGTCGTAAGAACAGTCCCCCACGGCCTGACTGTGCAGGTGTATCTAGTGTCCCGCAACGTTTCGAGAGACAAGGCAGTATTACTCCGTCCTCCGGGCAGCGTCCAGTGTATCACTCACAGCCAGGCAGGGCCTCCAACCCACACCCTTTCAATATGCACGGGCCCGTCCCAGAAACCTCCTCACAGGGGTGAGCCCTCAGTAGGAAGATTCAAGGCGATAGCACAGACCCCCAAGATGTAGCGGACAAATACCAGGCACAGCCCTCACTTCATCGGCAGCAGATATCCAGCCAGGCCGCCCTAGGGTAACATAGCATGTAGGCTCATTGTGTCACTGAAGGCGAGCCACGAGGGATTAGGCACTCTGCACCACATAGCCCATGGGGGCCGGTCACCACTTCATCTTGTGCGCCATAGAATCAATGATGGACCTCAGCACCAGCACCACAAGGATCCAGGGCTCCCAGACCCAGAGGCCATCGGTCAGTCCGGGCTCAGGCCTTCGCACAAGATCAGGGACGGGCCCTGCAGTCATGCACCAGGACAAGGAAGGCTCCGTCAGGCCACAGCGTGACAAGCCACTCACCAGCCCGCTACGCCGATGAGCGAGCCCCGCCACCGGCCCTCCGTGACCCCCCGCTTCCCGCCGCCTGCACCACAGACCGTCCGCCGTCTTTAGAGGCAGGCGAGCGCCCCAGCCCCAGTGGAGGATCCCCCCCGGCCTTCAGCAGCCGATCACACCCCTCCCAGCAGCAGCACGCTACCGCTGGAAGCGGAGCGGGCGCCTCAGTACCGCGAAGGGTCTCCTCGGTGGCCACAAGCACTACACTCACCTCCACAGCCTGTAGGTATTCCGGGTCGCCCCCGATGTTCAATCGCCTCTCCGTCGGGCCCACGGCCTCCAGTGTGAGTCCAGCCGCGGTCTCAATTGATGTTGCCAGCCGCAATTCCTCCGGCGGGTGCCCCTCTCCACAGTCCGCCCTCCGGGATCTCGGCAAGGCGCCTACGGGTATCTGTCGACAGGAAACCAGCAGTCGGGTCCTCGCCTAGTCCCACAGATAGCTCAGGCGGCCATTTCAAGACCCGGACCCCAGACCGGGGCGCTGCGTAGTAGCTGTGGAGATGTCGGCGGCCATTTTCTATACACAGTCACGCCAGCGGCCCCTCGACAATTGAGCGGATTCCAGGCCTCCCAGACATATGAAATTCACCACATCGTGTCCGGGGGTGCTGCGTTTGCCATATCGTTCCTTTTCACCGGTTTCCGCCGACCTGGGCTATGGTATTCGCCTATTGTTCAAGCCCGACCTGCAGAGCCCCTTCAACAGGCGACCATCCTGCAGCGCGTCGTGGCCACGCCCTCATCTTCCATCTGAATTTGAAGCAGTACTACGCCCTGTGGAATTCCCTCATCAACTGGGGACGTGGTGTTTTTTTTAAATAAATTGTCTTTATTGAGTTTTAAAAGAGCGTTCAGCATAGTTTAAATGCAGCCTTGATGCCAAACACATTTCAATAATCAAACAGTCCCTCAACAACCCCCCCCCCACGGTCTTACCAGTGCACACACATGTTGAGTGAACCTGACATTAGCATAAGTAGTTCCATTCATTAACTCCCAGCTCACCACTTATTCAAAATCAGTTCCTATACGTAGGCCCATTGTACCTCCACAACCACAGGTGGCAGGCACAGTTAGCAGTTCGTTAGGTACGTTAACCCAGTGCCATTGTCACAGACCATGCATCATGCACTCATTTCTATCATAGACTTTCATGGTAGTCACGCATCCGGAGGGTCCATCAGTGCTGTCAGCATAGCTGCCCACACCCACAGGTCATCCTCCAATTTCTCATCTCTCCCGATATGTTTCATGTGTAATTCCTTGGCCACTGCCCATTCTGAAATATCTTTTAGCCAGTCCCTATAACTTAGAGGTTCAAGCGCCAGCCATCTGATAGCAATGAGGCGCTTAGCCAGCAACAGCCCGAAAAGCAGAAACTTCCTACTCAGCTTTTTCTTTGTCGGGGATATGAGTACGGCCAACCTGGATTTTTGGATAGTAAGTTGAGTATTCCAGCCTGTAGCCCCATTTAGTTTGCCCATCACTTCCTGCCAAAAAGCACCAGTGATGGTCAGGACCATGCCACATGAAGAATATCCGCCTCACCCCCCTCACACCGGAAGCAAAACGCTTTGAAGGGAGGAGTATATGGTGGGCAGGGTCTTGGGTGTAAGGTACGCTTGGTGTGCTTATTTATATTGTATTAATTTGAAACGGGCATCAGATGAAACTCTCCACACATGCTCTTCATGCACCATCATGCAACTTTTACCATTCTGCAATAGTTGTAGGGTCTGATGTCGCCCCGCCCCACTTGTCTTCTTTTTTCAATGGTGGCGCTGGACGGTCTTCGCACAGAGCCCTATATATATTTGATATCAGCTGCTGTCCTCCCACCATAACCAACATTACCAACAATGTCTGTGATGGAGTGTGGCACCTCTAGAAAGCACAGCCAGACCTTGCGTGCTGTAGCTGAAAGTTTTGCATATTGAAGATATTGCCCAGTTCCAAGGGCAAAGGTCACACTAGCGTCTTCTCTGGTAACAAAATGACCATTATGGTATAGGTCCCCCAGCCACCTTTCAAACAACATTGAGTGAGCCATTTTCACGAAAGGTTGCACTGACCAGAGATACATGTCAGGTGCATACAGTGCTTGCCTGATCACTCTCTTCACCACCTGTTCCCAACTTCTACACACCTGTCGTACTACATATGGTGTGCCAGGCAGCACACCAGCCCCCCTCATCAGTATAGTAGTCAGCGTCTCGGTACCAAAGGTGCCTTTTAGGAGACGTTTTTCCTAGTTATCATCTCGATCTAACCAATGTATGGCATGCTGTAAGTGAGCCGCAATGTAGTACAGTTCCAGATCAGGAATCTCTAGTCCCCCTTTCCGGCATGGCCTTTTGAGTGTGGAGAGAACAATCCATTTTCTTTTATTCGCCCAAAATAATTCTATTATTCCTGGTCAGTGTCACTGCTCTCCCCCACGCAGCTCCACCATTGAGGGACTTCCCGCTAAGCTCGGAGCTTCCGTGCCAGGTAGGTGTTCGAGGCTCTCCTCCACCCGCAGGCTCCTGCCTGCACCTCATCCCTGGTGGTCCAGTGGAAGAGCACTCTGCTATTCTGATGTTCCGCTCTGCTTCAGTGCCCTTGTTCATCTTTTTGCTCTCTCGCTTTTGCTCTACTTTTTCTCTTTTGCCCTCTGTGCCCTTGTTCATCTTTTTATTCTTTCTCTTTTGCTCTACTTTTTATCTTTTTGCCCCCTCTGTCCTTTTGTGCCTTTTTCTCTTTTTGTTCGCTCTTTCCTTCCCGCGCTCCCTGCCGCTGCTGCCCCCCCAGCCCCTCCCTCCTCCAGCATGTCGCTCCCACCTCCCAGCTGACTGCCCTCCCCGACCCCTACTTAATGGCGGCGACGTGCAGCCGGTGCACCGCTGGCACGCCAAAGGTGAGCCAAAGGCAAGCCCATCTGTGCCTGTCCACGACCCGACTGCAACCAGCGCCAGGGACCCTGGTCCCCCGACCCGCCTCCGCTACGACTCCAGCACCCTATGTGCTCTCAACCTCAGGCGCAGCCACAACTACCAGCTCCCGACGCCGAACAACACCCAAGGCCCGATCTCCTGCCGACACTGCAACTGCACATTCACCCACCTGCGGATCCCAGCAGCAGCCCCCTGCCTACCAGACACCACCGCACACATACCATTGAACTGCATCCTCCTCAACGTACGCTCCCGACACAGGCATGCCATAGAACCTTGTGACCTCCTCAACACCCACACGCCCGACGTTGCCTTCCTTACAGAGACATGGACCAATGCCAACTCCGCACCTGACATCGCAACCGCCATTCCCGATGGATACAAGATCCTGAGAAAAGACTGCCCCACCCGCCAATGAGGAGGCATCACCATCGTCCACAAAAGCTCCCTCCGCATGACAACCACTGACCCGGACAATGCCACGACTCCCATGGAACATCTCCACTTCCAAATCCAGACCAACCCCAAAACAACTCTCTGCAGAACCCTCGTCTCCAGACCGCCTGGCCCCCATGCTCCTTTCACCGACATCATCGCCGACCTCATCGCACCACATGCCCTCGCCTCCACAGACTCTGAGACCTAAATTTCCACCTGGACAACCATGATGAACCCAACACCACCGCTTTCCTAGAAAACCTCACCAACATAGGACTGAAGCAACTTGTCACCACCCCACGCACACAGCAGGACACACACGTGACCCCTTCTTCGCAGGAGGGAACAACGTCTCCTACAGCCACACCAAGGAACTGCTCTGGACGGACCACCACTGCATCCACCTCTCCTTTAGAAAACCCACTGTACACAAGCACGCACGCCGCCTCCCCCACAGAAGCTAGAACAAATTCACAGAAGAACATCTCACCTCCGTCCTCACCAGCACTCCACCCCCAACGACGCCAGACGCCAACACGGCTGCAAGCAACCTCCACTGCTGGATCACCAACTGCGCCGACACACTTGCCCCCCTCCAGAAAGCTACAGGACGACACAACAAGAAAGCAAGCTGGTTTACCACGGTGCTCCAAAAATCCTAGCACTCCTGCCAATGACTTGAAAAGACATGGAGAAACAGCGAAACCCCTGAAACACGCACTGCCTACAGAACAGCCACCACAGCTCACCACCAACTCATCAAATCCACAAAGAAGAACTTCCTCCAAGACAGAATCCTCTCCAACGCCCACATCTCCAAGGAACTCTTCTCCATCATACAGGAATTTGCCAAACCCAGCAGCGAAACAACAGATGTCCCACCCTCCCAAGACCTCTGCAACAGACTCAGCTCCTTTATTCACCTCAAGATTAAGACGCTCTATGACAACTTTGACAACCAAGACCTCTGCACCACCTTAGCCCCCACCCCCAGCAACACCACCCAACAGACCCTACTCACTTGGACCCCGCTCACGACAGAAGACACCTTAAAGACCATGAAGAGCATCACTCCAAAGCACCCTCAGACCCCTGTCCGCCCCACATCTTCCACAGTGCCGCCACAGCCATTGCAACCGAGCTACGTCGGACGATCAACTGCTCCCTCGAGACTGCCACATTCCCCGATGACTGGATGCACGCCGAAGTCAACCCCCTCCTGAAGAAACCCTCTGCAGACCCGATGGACCTCAAGAACTTCAGGCCCATCTCTCTGCTTCCATTCGCAGCCAAGGTCATCGAAACGGCCGTCAACATCCAGCTAGCAAACCTCATCAAAGCTAACAGCATCCTAGACACCTCCCACTCCGGATTCCTCAGTAACCACAGCACCGAGACCGCCCTTCTCACCGCCACTGACGATATCCGCGCCCTCCTCGACCAGGGCCAAACGGCAGCCCTCATCCTCCTAGACCTATCAGCAGCCTTTGATACCATCTCCGACTGCACACTAGCCACCAGACTCCATGACGCCAGAATCTGAGGAAAGGCCCTAGACTGGATACGCTCATTCCTCACAGGTAGAACACAGAGAGTCAGACTCCCGCCCTACCTCTCAGAACCTACAAACACCAGATCCTCCCTCAGCCCCACCCTCTTCAACATCTACGTGGCCCCCCTCGCAACCATCGTCAGAAACCACGGGCTCAACATCGTCTCCTACACCGAGGACACCCACCTTATCCTCTCCCTCACCAAGGAACCCAACATCACCAGACAAAAACTTCCAAGAAGGGATGAAAGCCGTCCCAACCTGGATGAAGAACAGCTGCCTGAAACTCAACTCAGAGAAAACAGAAGTCCTCATCCAAGGCTCCACCTCCTCAGCTTGGGACGACACCTGGTGGCCCCCTTGCCCTCAGAAACCCACCCATCCCGACGGACCATGCACGTAACCTCGCATCATACTGGAATCATCACTCACTATGAACCACCAGATCAACGCTGTATCCTCGGCCTGCTTCAACACCATCCGCATACTCCGAAAAACATTCAAATGGATCCCCTCCGAATCCAGAAAAACGGTCATGCATGCCCTCATCACCAGCAGACTGGACTACGGCAACGCCATCTAAACCGGAATCAACAAAAAAACTCCTTGTCAAGCTCCAGACCGCCCAGAACGCCGCAGCCAGACTAATCCTCGACATCCCCCAGCACAACCACATCACCTAACACCTCTGTGATCTCCATTGGCTCCCCGTCGAAAGAAGAATAACATTCAAACTGCTCACGCATGCTTACAAGGCCCTCCACAACATTGGACCAGAATACCTCAACAACCATCTTTCCTTCCGCACCCCCAAGAGAAACCTTCGATCAGCCGACCTCTCCCTGGCCACCATCCCACGCTTCTACAGGACTAGAACGGGTAGAAGGCCCTTCTCCTACCTCGCAGCCAAGACCTGGAATGACCTCCACCTCTGGCAAAGCCCTACACTGCTGCAGTTCAGGATAGACCTCAATGCCTGGCTCTTCAGATGACCCCAACGGAGCTGCACACCCCCCTAGCGCCTTGAGACCCTAACTGGTGAGTAGTGCACCTTACAAACCCCTGATTGATTGATTGATTGACGATAAGCTTTTCTATGTCAAGAAAATTGCGATGAGGGAATTCATACACCATGCCCTGCAAGGCATACAGACACAGTGGTAGCATAATATCTTTCACCAGGGCAACTTTACCTATCATTGACTGGGGCAGTGTCTTCCAAAAGCAAACCACCGGTCTTATCCCATCTACCACCCTTCCAGTATTGTGGTTCGTAAAGTTATGCTCTGTGTGTGCAGTCCTAATACCCAGCTAGGGCACATTCTTCATCTCACAGGATAGCCCACCTGCGGCAGCTGATTCACCTGGACCCCTCTCAATACACCCAGGGGGAACGTCCTGGACTCAGTGCAGTTGACAAGTAGTCTCGAGATTTCCCAGAACTCGGTCATTGTGCGCAAAAATATGGGCACAGAGTATTTCGGCTGGTGCAAGTAAACTAAAGGGTCCTCCACATAAAGATAGATCACATTATTGGTCACTCCCACAGTGATACCCCAGGGGCCAAGTGTCTTTTGAAGTTTACTGGCCACACAGAGTGGTGACGGGGCAACCCTGTTGCGTGCCTCTGTACAGTGTGAACTTATCCGAGACTGTCTTGCCTGTCCTCACCCTTGCCCACGGATCGGTGTACAAGAGCTTCACCCATTGTATGTATTTGTCACCTAGATCCTCTTTAGCTAAGACCGACCACAAGTAGCTCCAGACAACCAAATCAAATGCCTGTTTGATATCCAGCAATGCCAAGGCATACACATCCTCTGACAGTTTTAGGGCATGATATACATAGGAAAGGCTTCTCAGGTTACAAAGGGTGTTCCTTCTCTGAATGAACCCACATTGCTCTGTATGTATAAGTGTCAGGAGATATCCCAGTAGATGGGTAGCCAAGATTTTACTAAGTATCTTCATGTCTACATTTAACAAATAGAGGAAACAGTAAGAGGAGACCTCCATCCTTATCCATCTTAGGAATCACAACCAAAATTGCCTCCCTCATGGAGTCCAGGGACGTGGTAATTATTTTTCCAGCATCAGAGAGGTTTTGGAGATTTCCATCTTGAAGTCTTAGTCTTTGAACTGTTATAAGTAACACATCTTAGTCCAATAGATTACTACGATTTACAGCAACTGTTGGTGGTTGCAGTAAGTCCTCATTGTTACTGCTGCTGTGTTGAATAATATATTGTGATCTCCAGAGTTTCATAATGGTGATCTCAGGCGATGGTATGTTTTCAGATTCCTATTCTTCAGCAGTATTTATAGCTGCTTGACCTTTAAAGTGAGTCTGCTGATCTTCTACTGAACGAGCCAGTAGAATAGTTAGGCCCTGATTCACAAAGAGGCTCTGCACTCGGGGCGGACGTTCAGCAGTCATAGCGGGATCGCCGCACTCGTGGGGGACCTCTGCACTGCAGTTTCCCATTGCGGAGATCCCACCACAAGTGCGGGGATCGTGCCACGACTGCAAAGCCTCCGCCTTGAGTATGAAGGCTCTTTGTGAATCAGGGCCTTAATGTTCCATCCCTTCTTTGAATTTTTTGATGCTTCTGAATAAAATCTTAATTGATGGGTATTAGTGTTGGAATTAGACTGGAAGTTTCATAGTTAGCCAGATGCAGATTTTGCTTTTGCTTCTCAACTTGAGGGTTGAGTTTTTTATGGCTTCCGAATAAAATCTTAGTTGGTGACTCTTAGGGGGATATTCTCAAGAGCGTGTGTTAACTATCGCCAAATTCGCTTAACGCAACTTCTCACATCGCAGTCTATCGTGGGAAAATAACACTGTGTTAACACAGTATTCTCAACTCGGCTGCACCATGCGATAGTCTCACGATAACGCGCCAAATGCCTGCGTAAAAAAATGTACGTGACGCCGAAAAAATGCGAAACACGAATGCGAAAAAAGTGGCAATGTCCCCAATGGCGATACAAAAATCAGCGATAACCAGTGACAGGCCTGCGATTCCCACGTGTCATGCGTGAGAATGCACTATAAAAGCAGAGAAAAAAAAAGATTAAAAAATGTAACTGCGTAGCACCATGGACACACCCAGACCGAGTGCAGAGGACAACGCGAACCCCACAAGCCCCACAGATGACCAGCCAGGAACCCCGGGGCCGGGGAAGGGCAAGGAGAAGAGGAAGACGGGGTTCAGTCCGCAGGAAAACCGGATCATCGTCACGGAGGTGACAGAACACTACCAACAACTGTTCGTCACCTCCACTGTGTCATCGGCAACACAAACGGAAATATGGCAGTCCATCGTGAACAACGTGAATGCAGTCGGAGTGCTGAGGAGGTCAATGGAGGACATGGAGCGGATGCAGGCAGGAAGGATGGCTGCCACAGCTGAACACCAGCGAGATGTAGCTGGGATCTCCCATGCCCTGCAGATCCTCATCTTGCTATTGCTGCCACAGAGCCTGTCCCAGATGACTGCTGCAGGAACTTCGACACACACATCTCCGCCCCTGATGTGTCAGTGGCACACAGTAATGCAGCCATACCACCTCCGCCCCTGATGTGTCAATGGCACACAGTGATGCAGCCATACCACCTCCGCCCCTGATGTGTCAGTGGCACACAGTGATGCAGCCATAACACCACCACACACACCTGGCACACCTGACACAGAAGACATATCAGAGGACGAAGATGTGGATGGTAATGACTCTGTGTCAAAAAGGAGGTTGTAGCATTCATCCCCGCCATATGGCCTGTTTCTGCTTGGTACAGCCCTCTGCATCATGCCCTGGTACAACACCTTCCACTGTCCCCCGAAACACTCTGCGACATTCACCTGGACTCCGACATGGACTGCCATATCTGCTCTGGTTACCAATGACACAGCAAACAGGCTGCGGACTCAACCCTTCCTCTACCCATTAACTTGTCATTCCCTAAAGGACTCTGTTTGGCCCTCCACTGGGCAACCATGTAATGTGGGGTGTGCATGGCCATGTACTGCTCCAGCTCCGACACTCCGCAGAATGTGAATAAAACATTCCTAATCACACAGATGTGTCATGTCTATGTTCAATCAAGTATAACAGTATGGATGACAGTAGGGACATTGATTGCACAAAAAGGTACACCCTGGGAAATGACATCAATGCGCATGTTTGATCGTGACACACATGACCAATTAGATGACTGTGAAGGTGTGAACTAGCTGTGGCCTCATTGATCATGAACAACAATCTCGCAACCCCCCAACGTAGCCCCACGTCCATGTATTAAATAGTCCTGTGTGTAAAAATTTCAAAGTCGGTAGGAGGCCTAAAGTAGTGTCCCACATCACATGTGCCAACAGAACATCTCTTCGCATACCTACACACACTCAACTGTGTGGACACAGCCTGGTTTGATGGAACACATTGATCCACATGGCAAGAAGTTGGACACCATACTCACATTGCTGAAGACACGTAAGCGCACAGGTCTACCAGCAACTCTCCCAACCACAATGTCTGGCTCACAGAGGTGGAGCTGGCAATAGGGACTCACCCCTAAGTGAAATGCGTCAGTCAGTCCTCCCTGTGTACGGACAATGCTCATTGAGGCACACGATTTGGCATGCTAATCAACACTCATCACAGTTGAACACTAGTGAAGTTGTGTACACTTTATTAACATGTGCGTGTCAGTATGGGCAAGACAAGGGCCACAACATGCAGACCAATGCATCATACACTAACAGGCAGAAAAGGAACATGTAGAGGTGCAAGACATGGGGAGGCACAAATGAACACCAATCATTACGGATGCCAATGGTCTCAGCCCACCTTGCCTTGCTGGACGAGTCATGTGGTGTTTGGCGAATGCTCATTGCACCGTGTCAGGGGACACCACTCACAGCCCATGGGATCTGCATAGTCCTGTACCACCGGACTGCGCTGACTGTCTGCTCTGCTGACAGTGAGCAGGTGAAGGAGTCCAACAAGGTCACATGTAGTACTACATTGCCATGTGTGTACTCTCCCTCCAGCGGTGTATCAGGTGGAGGAACGTTGCCAGGCGCCGCTGTCCACTCACCTTGCACAGGTGTGTGTCAACCCGCAGTGTTGCACGCACATGCATTCTGAGTCCAGGCGAATGCAGCCATGTCCACTGTTATGGTGGGATATGTGTCCATTTCTCCAAGATGCAAAAGAGTGTTGGGACCTGTGCTATGGGTTACAATCTTTTGTGGCTGCAGGAACGTAGTTACTCGTTCATGAAGGTGAGCGCAGCTTCATGGGCAATCAGTTCCAAGAGTACGTCGTTGTCGACTTCAACGAACACGGGGCGAGCCAATCCATTAGCTGGTCCGGACAGATGTGCTCCGTCAACGCCGTTTCACCAATCCGCAACACAGCCCAATAGGGGAGCGCTTCGATGTGGTCACTGCACACGAGGATTTGTGCAATCTCCCATGGCCAACTGCCAGCACATACGCCAAATTTCAAGGCATCCCATGAACGGGTATCACGGTTACACTCCTGGTCCAACAGGGGGCGCACACACATGTCATAATCCAGTTCAGCTACCGTTGTGTTGGATAGGCAGACATCCATGGGCCACTTGAATATGCATGATCGACAGTGGAACCAGGGCTGGACGCAGGTGACGTACGCAAGACGGAAGCTCAGACGGTAACTGATGCGCAACACTGCCAGTGGCAGTGCCCCCAACAAATGCAGCATTCGGTCACGGTACAGTTCCACGTGACAGGCGTTGTGCATGTGCCCGGGATGTTCTGACATTGCGTTGTTCGCTCTCGTAGAACCGGCACTCTTCTGACCTGCGGCTGTTATGTGGATGATATGCCACAGCTCGGAGCAATGAGTCATATGAGTGTGCAAAGTTTAGACGTATGGGTTGTCCTGTACGTAAGTGTCAAGGCCATTCCATGCAGGAGTACCTCGAGCAAGGACTTCTGTGTGTGGGGTGTAGATACGTTGATCTTTCATTAGCGCTGTGTGTAGTGTGGGAGTCGTCATCATCTGCCATGGTATCTCTCTCAGGGGGTGCCTGCAGCATGCAATTCCAAGGTCGGAGGTGCAGATGTCCTTCCGCCTTCTGTATTGAGACAAAGGGGCTTTCATCCCTAATGTTAGTCTGACTACTGCTTGAATCCTGGGAATGTGATGTGTCTTTCGTGCTGCAATTGAGGCTAGGCCTTGGGCTTATGGTGCACCAAAAGCGATGAGCACACACAACAGTTGGCATGTATGAGCCAAGACCCAGAGTGGTCTTGCGCTCCTTGTACAATCCCTTCGTGCGCGGACGCCCTCCGGCTGCATGCAACATTGCAACATTGTCGATTGCGGGCCGTGTGGTGCAGACACTGCAACAGAGACACACGCATCAGTTGGTTTCCTGTGCAGCCCAGATATGAACCACGCCCAGAGGCCAGGGATAATTGTTCACACCCCTACGCTGGCCTGGCGTACGCCGAGCCAGCCCACTCGGCTTACGTATAAAGGGGGGGACGACGATGCTACGTGTCCCAGTTCTTCCACACTGCCTGAGGTGACATGGCTGCGTCCACCTGGCATATGACGAGACTCATATAGGGTCCATGACTTGCGTTGCACGGAATTGGTGGTACCGGTTACACTGCGGCCGGCACGGGCCTACCGCCACGGGACGGTGACTTTCTGTGCACTGAGGTTGGGGCACCTAAAGTGCTGAGCGGGTGTGCAGCCTGCGATGATGCCGTGTGCACTGATATGGTCTCTGCCATTACAATATCAAGACCCAGAATCAAGTGTGCGACCTGGTGGACCGCAGTGTAGGCCTGAGCCAGCGGGCAGCGCGGGCCTACCGCCACGTGGCGTTGCCTCGCGGTTCACAGAGTTAGTGGCACCTATAGAGCTGAGCGGGTGTGCAGCCTGCGATGATGCGGTGTGCACTGATATGATCTCTGCCATTGCAAAATCAAGACCCAGAATCAAGTGTGCGACCTGGTGGACCGCGGTGCGGGGCTGCATGATGTGGAAGCTGCCAAGGTCGCGGGCCCCGGGCTTGGAGCTTGCACCGGCACGTGGTGGGCCCTCTTGGAGACACGCCGGTGGCGGAAGGTGAGCAGTGAGGCCTGGGTGCGCAGGGGCGGGCAATCCCCGCTGGGCGGCGGGAGGAGCTGGGGTGCAGCAGCCTGTGTGCGCGGGGGCGGGCAAGCGATGTTGCCATGTGCAATGATATGAACTCTGCCATCATTAGCTGTGGACTCTGTTTCAGATGAGGGACCTGGTGGACAGCAGTGTATACCGGCATGTGGTTGGAGACACAATGGTGGCAGCAGGTGAGCTGTGAGGCCTGGGTGCGCAGTGTCGGCACTGTCTCTCCCTGTCCCTCTTAGCGTTAGTTGCCAGTGTCATCCGTGGCGATGTTTTTTGCGGCTGCTATCGCAGGAAAACTGGTGATATCGGCTGTTAGCACCTGCTTGTGAATAGCGAGATTAATTTATCGCCACTTTGGCTGCGATAAAGTGCCGCTAACTCGGCGATGAGTCCTTGAGAATATGCCCCTTAATGTTAGAATTAGGGCTAGATGCCTCATTATTATCCAGCTTCAGATTTTGCTTTTGCTTATCAAGCTGAGGGTTAGGGTCAGAATTAGTGATCATGGCCACTTTTACCTTTGGGTCTCAGATGTGGGTTTAGGGAATTTCTTTATTCCCATGGGTGTCGTTGTAGGTGGATAAGCAAGAGTGCCGATTTTGAGTTCGGTGATCCGGCTTTCTAAATTGGTTCCTGGCTTTCAGTGGGTTTATTGTGAATAGTTTTTTCAAAGCTACCTTACACAAGTAGTTTGTAATCTTATTTTGTACATTTAATATTTCGAGTTTTTTACTGTTTATTTTTAGAAAGCATGGGATCCAAACTATTGGGTCGTTTGATGGGACTGTTAGGCTTTACCCACTTTGAAATTTCCTTTAGGTCAGTGGTTTATTGTAATGTATTACAGCATTTATATAACATGAGAGACAGGCATGAAGTTTTATGGTTTTCAGTATGTTGGTAGCTTTGAACAGCTCTGCAGGACCCTTTATAGTATTTCTTAGGATATAGTCTGCTTAGCTGGTTAATGCAATGGGTGGTCCAATCTGAGATTTTGTGTATAGTTGTGGTCCTGAGCTGGATGTCAATTCACCAAAATGCCTGGGGTAGTAGAAGTGACATCACATTCCCTTTGACCTTCACTTTCACTCACACACACATGCATACACAGTCACACACATTCATACATACATACATTTTCTCTCACATAAACACACTCTCTCCCGCAGGCACGCACACCCCCATACTTTTAAAAGATTTTTATACTTACCTTAGTTTCCAGGGAAGGTCAAATTCCAGCTTTTTGTATCCATTTCTTATTGCACTAAAAGTGAATAATGTAATATTGTTCACTAATAGCTTAATAAAAAAAATTGGCAGAAAACAAGGAGAGTGGAGCCCCAACTGAGCTCCATAAGGATGAGCTGCCCTTGTGATCCTGGCACTGATTTTGCCCCCTCTGAGTCCAGGGGTCGCTAAGGCAGGGGCTGCAAGGAGCAAGCGAAGGGTGGCAGCAGCGACCCCTGGTGACCCCTAAATGACATCCATGCTGAGCTGGTATGGTTGGAGGGAGGGAGAGAGAGAAGGGGAGGGATATGTTCGGGTGGACATTTTTATTATACCTCCATATCTGAGTGTCTTTGTGAGAAGCAGTCAGATAATATAGATATTTGGGACCAGCAGTGGTGGATTATATTAAAGTCCGCATTTCAAAATCCATTAAGTCCAATAGACGCGTCAGAATAGAAGATGTACTTGAAAAGATGAAGCTTATTGTTTGATAGAAGAAACTCCAGCCACACAATACCCTGGACAAATATCTAGGTAATTGCCCTATCACAGTTCCAACCTTTCAAAGTAAACATTCTACATGGAACATTGCAATGTGAGATAAATGGAAGGGAGGAGAGAAAAGGGAATACCAAGAGATAGAAGGGAAAATAACATATATTACATCAGCACATTACCACACACCTCCCCCTACAGTTTATCAAGCGAGAGGTAACGTGAAAACCTTAAAGACAAACCAAAATATTTTACACATTGGATATAATTCAAAATGCGCCCATCGTCTATCTTTGTAGCTCCTCTGAACACTTTTGTCTCTATGTATGTTTTACTGAAACTTGATGTACCTTTTATTCTTGCTGGCAACTTGATCTTTACAATATCTCCCACACACCCTGGTGATGGTTTTACTACTTTGCGCATATCATAGTTCTCTTTCCTTCTCACACACAAATGTTTTTCTCTTTCTTTTGCACAATCTCTCAGTTCATCAAGATTCACATTACCTCCTCTGTATCCCTCCATCCAAAGACGATTCGTCGTTGTATGCAGCTTGCATTTTTTGAACAACAAGAAAGGACTCAAACCTGTAGTGGAGTGGGAAGATAATCTATACTCTTACACTTTCTTCATGAACGCTTGCACCCAGCTTCCTCCACTACACTTCACAATCTGTATAGTGTCCTTAAGTATGCGGTTGAATCTCTCCACCATCCCATCAGTCTCGGGAAGGTAGACAGCACATTTTTTGTGGGCAATACCCCTATCTTTGAAAAACATCTCCATTTCAATGGATGCAAAGTGCACCCTGTTGTCTGTCAGTATGGCCTTGGTATTTCCCTCTCTCGCAAACACATCTTTTAGAAATTTGATGACAGTACAGGTATTCATTTCATCCATTACACAAACGTCAGGCCATCTGGATGAGATGTCAATTGCCACCAGCAAAAACTTGCAAGATGCACCTCCAGTGACAGGGCCATGTATGTCCAAGCCAATCCCAAGCTTGTCGCCAATGTGAAAATCCGCATTTAGAAATCCATTAAGTCCAATAGACGAGTCAGGATAGAAGATGCACCTGAAAAGATGAAGTTTATTGTTTGATAGAAGAAACTCAAGTCACAGCATACCCTGGACAAATCTCTAGTTAACTGCCCTGCCCCAGTTCCAACCTTTCAAAGTAAACTTTCTACATGGAACATTGTAATGAGCGATAAAGGGAAGGGAGGAGAGAAAAGGTCACACAAAGGGATAGAAGTGGAAATAACATATATTCCATTAGCACATTGCCATACATCCGAATCGTCCAGCATTATGTGACAGATCTCTTCAGTTATTCAATGCCTGTTCATTTGGTGATGTTTGATTTTTCTGCTGTACTGTGTTGGTGATGGACAACCATCATAGCAGAAACGTCTTATGTGAATTTAAGTGGTATAACTTACAATTTGCTGCTGACCTCTGCGTATTATGGTCTTGGTATTACTGTGAACCATAACTGTTATTCATGCAAGTACATAACTATATAATGCCTTCTTAGCTTACCTGAATATTGAGAGCAGTTTGCGGTAGAGTTGTTTCCAATTCATGGGTTGTAGGCTGTGGATTGCACTTGAGAATGCAACTGTTTTCTGGGCTCTGACGCCGGAGTGTGGGTGGTGCAGTTATCTAGACAAGAGCTATTTTCTGAACTGTTTTCGGAAGTGTATATGCTCCTGGGCGCTTCTAATGTTTGCTGGTAGTGAGTTCCAGAGGTTTGGGGCTTAAACTGGAAAAAGCAGTGCCTCCTACAGATTTATTATGGTATGGCACTATGGTGATAAGTGGTGCAAGCCTGGAGCGCAGTGTTCTGTTTGGTTTTTATTGCCTGAATTTAACTTGTAGGTATAGCAGTCCTTTTCCTTGGGAGGCTGCGTGGACAATGTAGAGTGCCCTGAACATTGCCTTTCTAGCTATAGGTAGCCAGTGCAGCGATTGCAGAACTGGAGTCACGTGTTTTCTTGAGTGAAGGCGAAGAATATGCCTTGCAGCATCATTTTGATGAGTTTTGTTTTGCATATGATAAATGTGGGTGCAACAAAGTATCGGCTGTTGGCATAGTCAAGCTTGGAGATTACAAGTTTAAGGATGCTTGCAATTTATGTTGTTATGCAAGGTAAGGGAAGATGTGACGTAGTGTTTTCATTGTTTAAAAGGCACTCTTAGTCATATTGTTAACATGCGGTATTAAGGATAGGTTTGAATCCATGGTTACTCCTAGGACTCTAACTTCTCTTGATGTTGTTAAATGGGCTTCAAGTTCCTTGGGCTATACGGCTGTAGGCTGGTCACTTTTGCCATTGTACGCAAGTTGCTATTCTCTGTGTTTGTGATATTGAACTATAGATGGTTATTCATCATTCATGTGTTTATTGAAGAGATACAGTCATCAAGTTATGAGTTGTAGAGGACTTCAGGGCTATCCATTTTTAAATTGATTTGGGTGTCATCTGCATAGTTGTAAGAGGTGAGGTCCTATGATTTAATTAGATTTGGTAAGGGGGTACGTAAATGTAGAATAGTATAGGGAATGTGATGTACCACAAAGAACGCCACAGTGTTGTGAGTGAGAAGGTGATGTGTCAGGTAGACTATACCTGTCTTTCTGTGAGATAAGAAGAAATCAATTTTAGAACACTTTTATGGATTTCAAGATCGTGGAGTCTTTGTAGTAGTATGTCCTGATGGACAGTGTCTTATGTGGCTGATAAATTCAGAAGCAAAAAGGCAGCTACTCTGTTCTTGCCCACTGTGAGTTTTAGATCACACCAGATAGATATGGCTGACTCTGTGCCTCTGCATGGTCTGAAGCCGAACTGTTGGTGTGCCATTAAGCCATAATGTTCTGTAAAGTTAGAGAGTTGAGGAAACACAGCTCTCTCAAAAGGTTTTCCTAAGACTGGGCCATTCGTTTGATATCGGCCTGAAGTTTACTGGGTCGGACAGGTCAAAAATTTTCTTTTGAGAAGGGATCTAATGTGAGAGGTTTTTAGCTCAGGTAGGAATTAACTTACTTACAGGGACTTATTGAGTAGGCATCTGGCTACCTCTCCTGCACAGGTTGATCGATGGATGTCTTTAAAGATATTTTGCGGTGCTGGGTCTGAGGGTAATCCTGATGGTCTGGCTGCAATGATAACATCAAGGAGATATTTTGTGACAGGGTACTGAAAGTGTGCATTGATGGATTATTATTGTTGCCTCTTTCTATGGTGATTAGGTCATGGGTTGTTGTGGTGTTTTCCATGTTCTCCTTAAAGAAATCTCCAATCCTTTTTAGTTTTTAAGATCAATTCATCTGAGATTTTGTCACAGAAGGCTAGTGGTCATGATGTTTCTGTATTTTGGCACTCTGGATTGTGGATTTTTTTTTCCATGGATTTCTTTGGAAGGACAGTGGGCCTCAGTTATGCACTTGAATTAGTGGTGTCTTTTTGTGGTACTGATGGCACTTTTGTAGGCTCTGTTATAGTGGCGTAGTGTGCTTTTGGCTGTTTTAGCTTCTAATTTTCTTCTTTTGTGTTGTAGAATGATGAGTTGTGCTTTCAGTCTTTTGATGTTGTCATTAACCAATGTGGTTTTCTTTTTGTAGTTAACCCTTGATGTGGTTTTTATTGGTATCTGTTTGTTCAGTGCAGTTGAGATCCAATTGTAGAAGGTGTGTATGTTTTTCAGCCGCATGTTTATTGGGGTTCTTCCATATAGGTGTTGATTTGGTGGATGCATAGTTTTTTTCCATGGTTGGTATTTGATTTTGCTGTTGGCTTTTGGTATCTTCGAAGTGTTGTCATTGATAGGTGTGTTGATCTTGAAAGTGATGATGTTGTGGTTGCTCCAGCTTACACAGGAGTTGTTTGTAACTGTGGCTTGTCCTAAGGGTGCAAATATGACATCTAGAATGTGTCCTGCGCAGTGAGCCAGAACTGGCTTATTGGACACTAAAGGCTTTAAGGTGACTTATGATAGCTTTGGTTGTGGTTAGTTTCTTCTTGTCAAACCATATGTTGAAGTCTTTTAAAATATATAAGTTTGGAATGTCCAGATAGGTGCTGGTTACTGTACCAATTAAGAAATCTTTTAAATTGGCATTGCTACCTGGTGGCCTATTTATTAAGAGGAAAGAATAAGTTATAGTTGGAGTGGGGCAACTTCTTATCATCAAATCAAGTATTCACAGCTGTCCGTGGTGAGGTTTTCCATAGTTGTTATTTGTAGTGTTTTTTTAATGGATAAAAGCCAGGCCTCCTCCATTTTTGCCAATACGATTTCTGTTTATGATGAGAAAATCAGGTGTGATGGCTTCTTGGTATATAATGCAGAATCTTCGCTGAGCCATGTTTTTGTAATGGAGGTGAAGGCTTTGGTTGTTTCTGAGAGTAGGCCAAAGGTGTTAAAGCAGTTTTTGTTAATGGATTTTGCATTGAATAGTAGGCATTTTAGCTGTGTTTCTTTCTTCGTCATATCCTGGTGCTTTGAGGGGGGATGTTTGGTGTAGTATGGGTGGAGTTGGAGGTATATAGGGCATTTGACATGGCTGGTTTGGGGTATACTATGGTGTGGCTTTTGTTGGAGGTGGACTGGAGTTTGTTTAGAGAAACAAGAATTTTGAAGTATGTTTGTGTGTGTGTGCTGGCTGTTTGTGGTGGGTAGTGGTGTTGTAAGTGTTGTGTTGTTGGGTGATTTGGGTAGATTGTTGAGAGATACGGTGGGAAGGTATGATTAGGGAACCTTGTGATCATACGTTCACCTTGTGTTATAGTAATGGCTGGGATTTGCCTTTCCCTGTGCATTCATTTTGAGGTTCTTTTCTGAGTGTTTCCTCAAGTATGACAGTTGATTAATATGTTTGAAGAACATTATTTAATGCCTTTCTTGAGGGTAGGTCATTTGCTTTCACTGTGAAGTGGAGAATTTTGATTCAGTGTAGTTGTTGTTACTACCCTGTTTCTTTCATTTTAAGTTTATTATTTGCACAATGATTTTCGTGACGGTCCAGTTCAGGGGCCGCTTTTTGTGTAAAAACAGTTAACAGCACTGCTTGTTTTAAATAGTCTCTCAGTGTATGTTTTAGATTTGGTAGAGACTGAAGTTTGTCCAAGATAGGAGAGCAAAGACAGTCAGTATAAGTTGGCTGAAGTGTTGCATCCGGATGACTGATTGCGCATGACAAAGACGTAATCTTCTTATCTATTTCAATGATTACTGAGACAATTGCTTGCTGGAGAATGACTTGAACCTTCATTTTGTGTGAGTGATGTGTCAGGGCACCAATAATTAGTCAAAATGTTTTGGTTGTTTCCTGCCATTGAATGAATTGGTTCTGTGAGTAGAGTGGAGCTGATGATGCAGGTATGGTCTGAGGCTTGAAGACTGGTCCAGAAGTATTGAAAGTTTGGTCTCTCGAGTGGACTGTCATATCTCTCTTGCCAGATCTTGAGAGAAAAATTTGCTTTTTTTGCTGGGTGGATGTAGCTTAGATCTAAGGAGCAGACTCTCTCCTCTGGTGAGAGTTGTGTCTCCAAGTGTATAGATGACATAAGTGACTATGCACTTGAGTATGGGCTTGAATTTGCTTGCAGTGGTGAACTTAGTTCTTGGGTGACTATGCTCATCCTATTCACAGCGGCAGTCTTTACTGAAACTTGATTTAGATCTTCTGTTTGTTTTATGTATTTCCATTGTGTTTCCCAAACTTTACCATTGATGTGCTTGCATCGTTAATACTCTTGCTGCTTACATCGTTGTCCGATTTCAAATGGGGTTGGGCAAGCGGGCTAGTTGTTGTGCCTGCCTTTGTGCTTGCAATTTGAGTTGTCTTAGCGTAATGTTCTCAGCAAGTATTACCTGTTCGTAATGGGCAATTTGTCATGTGTTCAAGTACGGTTTAGCAAGGCATTCAACAGAACAGGGAACCATCACTGTAAGCGGGTACCTCATGATGATACCTTCACATTGCTGAATGCTTAGGCAACCTAGAAATGCTGTGACTACCGGGTCAATAATGGCAGAAAAATAGGTGCCAGGATATTTTGATTCTCTGTGGGCCTTTGTTAGCACAGACAGAGCACACACCCTTCACACCAGTAGAACAACATTCTTTTCATAATTAGGCAGTGCTAGAGCCAGGGCATGGCAGAGACTTTCTGTCAGCTTGAGGAAGGCACTCATGCAATTGTTGACCAAAGTTAGCTGGTTAGACACACCTTTGTGTGCAAGATTCTATAGTCGCTTTGCCACAAGGAAAAGTTGGGAATCCATTGACAACAGTATCCCCCCATTCCCAGGAACATCCTGCCTTCTCTTTGTGTCATGGGAAGGATCATTCTCAGAATGGTAGAGATTCTCTCTTGGGACACTTTTCTAGCTCCCTTCTCAATGTGATGTCCCAGATACAGAACCTCCCTCTGACAGTACTGCAGTTTAGTTGGGGACACCTTGTGTTTGTTCTCTGCCAAATGGTTCAACATGCATCTTGCGTTGTTGACACCACATGTTGGTCATCAATATAATTGACCACAACTCAATTGCATGACAAGTGCAGGGTCACTATAGTCTTCTTCAATATCTTATTGAAAATTGGAGGACTCTCTGAATACCCCTGTGAAACTCGGTACTATCATGTGAATGTCCTCTGCCCTTCTGGCATTGTGTCTCCCTTTGCACTCCAATTGTGTCACCTGATGGGTTACATCATTTTAAGCATTCAGTTCCCCAAAAATTGACGTTGAAAATAATCTCAAAATAACAGTTTTCTTTTTATTAAATTTGGTTCTTTTCAGTTCTTTTCACTGTTTTTGTGAATCCTTCAAATCAAGGTATCTTGTTCTTCAAATATCTTTGGACATTACCTTTATGTTGATCCCAACAGTGGCGGCTCCTCTGCTAAGGCGGGGGAACGTCGCCCCACTGCTTTTAGCAGTGCAAAGAAGGAAAAATAAAATGATAACACAATGTTGTTATAATTTTTTTTTCGCGCTGAAGCAGGTTTTGGGGGGAGGGCTTGGCTGTCAATGCAGCCAGCAGGGGGGAAGGAAATATGTGCACTTAAGTGCACATGACGGTTTGACCAGCCCTATTGGGCCGGCCAAACCATCATGCACACTTAGCATGTTCCCCACAGGCTGTAATGCACAGCCTGGTGGGGAACATGCACAGGCTCCCACTGCCTGTCTGAGCGCCGAACCACGGAACTCAGACCAATCACAACACTGCAGTGCAGCATTGTGATTGGCTAGGGGAGCCTGTTTGTGCTTCCTGTACCGCCAGACCAAGCAGACAAGAGACGGCGACGGAGGAGTCTGCAGTGTTAGAAGGTAAGTGCTATTTATTTTTTAAACCCCCCTCTCCCCCACCCGCCTACCACCATCGTTCATTACCAGCCACAACTGATCCTCAATGCATTTCATACCATGGGTCCTTCATCAGGAGGTCATTTTCTCAGAAAAAAGAAAGAATGCAATACACATATGTAGTTCCTTGTCTTAGAAAGTAACATCGGGTCTGTTAGTCACCCGCCTTAAACAATATTCATATCTTACCCATGCTTCTTAGGTTGTTCTTATTATAATTACTTACTCATATCCAAAGACTAGTGCTTCAATATTTGGTTCTTCTATGTGTGGCTTCCACCCGTAATATTCTTGAGTAATAATCGATGTGCAATCTTTCCTGCATGATACATCACCAGGATATACCTAACAGAATGTACCATGGGTAGTATCACAGTAGGTTAGATTTTCAAAACAATCACATCTATGGATAATATCCGTTCCCTCTACATGCACTAAAAGTGCATCAGTCTCCTGTGTGCAATCTTCAATATTTAATGGTACTCATCATCATCATGTCATACGTTGTATTTAAAGAAGTTCAAAATTCTCCCTTTCATGGTGAGTCAAATGTGTATTTGCTAAGTCCGTAAGGTCATGCAATCTGATCGACTCAGTTTGTGACATAAACGATATCCGTTAGTGAGCAAACACTATTAAAACCACCAGCATTTGGGAACTCTTATTGAACGTACCCTCAATGCTTCAAAAATGTGCAAAATACGCATGCCTCGCCTACACATGCCTTTTTAACAAAATTACCTCCTGATGAAAGACCCATGGTCCAAAATGCATTGGTGATCAACATAAATGTTATGTCCAAAGATATTTGAAGAACACTATATTTTGATTTGAAGGATTCACAAAAAAACAGTGGAAAAAACTAAAAAGAAACCAAATTTAATTAAAAAATTGTTATTTTGAGATTATTTTCAATGTCAATTTTTTGGGAACAGAATGCTTACAATTATGTAACCCATCAGGGGACACAATAGGAATGCAAGGGGAGACATGACGCCAGAAGGGCAGAGTGAATTCACATGACATTAATCAACACCCTGGATCAGAGGCTGATACCTCTTTTAGACCCTTTTAATACTAAGTTTTGGAGAACATTTGGAATAATGGAGAAGTGCACTAAATCAACACTATTTTGGATACACTTAGATTCTGATCACTTTTCAGTAGCACCCCAAGAACAATGTCATTTGAAGACATTTCTAATCTGACAGAAAACAGAGCTCCAATTCTGGGATATTTGAATGATGAAGCTCAATGCATATATTCTTTAATAAATTAATTGGAAATGACAACCAGGAGTACAGGAACAATAGAGAGCAATGTACAACAATTGCTGTACATGTCCAAGAAGGAAATAAATCAGAGAGTAAATGCAATGACTTAAATCAGTTATCACAAGGTACAGAGAATACCAAGAGGCTTAAGAATCGCACTCAAACCCACACTTTGCAAAACAAATCTGAGATTTATGGAATGATGGTATGCAATCCTTGAACAAATGTTAGCTAGACCTAATTTTACTTATTGTAGAGGAATTCTCAAAAATATTAGAAGATTTATCCTCAGAAATTACACAACTAAATGCAGAACACAGGAAACAAACAGAATCAGAGAATTGGGATCAGATTATAAAGGGCATCACCATTCAACTACAACGGTATACGTCAGAAATCAGCGATAGAAAAATAAAATAATTAAAACGAGATACCATTGATTACTAGTTAGGGTAAGTATACAACTCTGCTGAAATATATGCTAAAAGGAGACAATCAAAACCTACAACAAGATTTACGGAGAGCGATACATCCTCGAAGTGATGAATATGTAAACAAAGAACAACCCTCATTGACCTAGGTCAAATTAAGGAACCCGCTCCTTCAGAAAACAACAGTATCTCATAAAAGGCATCTACATCTACCAATGTGTATTTTTTGCAAATAATCCCCGCTGCAAACAAATAACCAGTAGGGGACAAGGCGGATAGAGTGGAGTGGCGTACTGTGGAATAGTGTATAGTGGAGTGGTCTAGAGTGGAGTGGCATAGAGTGGAATGTGGTACAGTAGAGTGTAATAGCTTATAATAAAGTGGCGTAGAATGGCATATAGTGTAGTGCCATAGAGTGGAGTAGCATAGAGTGGGGTGGTGTGCAGTGGAGTAGAGTTCAGCGGAGTGGCATAGAGTGGATTGCCATATAGTGGAGTGGCGTACACTGGAATAGCGTATAATGGAGTGGCATACAGAGGGGTGGCATAGAATGGAGCGGCATACAGTGGAATAGCATAGAGTGGAGTGGCATACAGTGGAGTGGCGTACAATACAATAGCATAGAGTGGAGTGGTGTGGAGCAAAGTGGCTTAGACTAGAGTGGCATAGAGTGCAGTAGCGTACAGTGAAATGTCATACAGTGAATTAGCGTACAGTGTAGTGGCGTAGAGTGCAGTGGCATTGAGTTAAATAGTGTAGAGTGGAGTGGTGTAGAGCGGAGTGTAATAGAGTAGAATACCATAGAGTTACTGGCGTAGAGAGGAGTGCCATAGATAGAAGTGTCATACAGTGGAGTGGTGTAGAGTGGAATAACATTGAGTGTAGTGGCGTACAGTAGAGTGGCGTACAGTGGAGTGGCATATAATGGAATAGTGTAGAGTGGAGTGGCATACAGTGAGGTGGAATACAGTGGAACAGGGTAGAGTGGAGTAGCATAGAGTGAAATGGCGTACATTGTATTGGCAGAGACGGGAATGGCGTAGAGTGAAGTGGTGTGCAGTGTAATAGCTTACAATGGAGTGTCACAGAGTGGAGTGGGATATAGTAGAGTGGCATACAGTGGAGTGTCATAGAGTGGAGTGGCACACAGTGGAATACCATACAATGGAGTGGAGTAGAGTGGAGAGGCATAGAGTGGAATAGTGAAGAGTGTAGTGGCGTCAAGTGGATTTCCCTACAGTCAAATAGCATAGAGTGAAGTGGCATAGAGTGGAATAGCGTAGAGTGGAGTGGTTTAGAGTGGAGTTGTGTACAGTGGAATAGCGTAGAGTGTAGTGGCATACAATGGAGTGGTGTAGACTGGAGTGGCATAGAGTGGAGCGGCGTACTGTGGAATAGTGTAGAGTGGAGGGGTGGAGGGTGGAGTGGTGTAGAGTGGAATGTGGTACAGTGGAGTGTATTAGCTTATACTAAAGTGGCGTAGAGTGGCATACAGGGTAGTGCAGTAGAGTGGAGTAGAGTAGAGTGGAATTGCATAGTGTGGAGTGGCGTACAATGGAATAGAGTCCAGTGGAGTTGCATAGAGTAGATTGCCGTAGAGTGGAGTGGTGTACACTGGAATAGCATGTAGTGTAGTGGTGTGAAATGGAGTGGAATACACTAGGATAGCGTAGAGTGGAGTGGCAAACAGTTATGTGGCATACTATATAATAATATAGAGTGGAGTGGCATGGAGTGGAGTGACATAGAGTGGAGTGGCATACAGTGGAATAGCATAGAGTGGAGTAGTGTAGAGTGAAGTGACGTAGAGTGGAGTGCCGTACAGTGGAGTAGTGTAGAGTTGAGTAGGGTAGAGTGGAGTGGTGTAAAGTGTAATAGTGTTGAGTGGAGTGGCGTACAGTGGATTGGTGTAGCCACGATTCAAAAGAATATATATTCCTGATAATAACAAAAGTTCAGATTCAACTTTACGGAGATGGCTATTGTTAGTCCTTAATTGCCTATTTGTTGAGTGCCACATATTTTGTCATTCGTTTCGTATGTATAGAGGTGCATTATGGTTCTTATAGTTTGTAACCTGTGTTCTTATGTACCATTGCCATAGTATCACTCTTTAATTCACCTCTGCCTCTGTTGCCTCAGTCCATTTGATTGCCATGACCATGAATAATTTATTTTATGTTCTTCAAATTTCTCATGCCTCTGGCTTAAATAAAAAGAACACTTGGATGGCGAAACCAGGATTCTGGAAATGTGCTTACTGCAAAGCATGCAAAATTGTAATTAACAAAAAATGAATCCACTACAGCAAGTGGATAAGATCAACAACTTTTACAACACTCATGTAGTATCATCTAAACTCCTAGCACACACAAAAAATGTATAAAGTTCATTCTGATATTTTGAAGTTTTCTCAGTGTTCTTTTTATTCTTTCAATCTGTTGTTCGGTTGATACTATTTTTAGCCAAACCAACATGTGGTTCATCGCACAAGGAATTGACCCACGACTTCCTCAAGCCTGTCTGTCTTCCTATCATTGTGAAGCAGAATTCACCAAGCGTTGGATTGTTCACCCACTAATAGGGAATGTGTGCTGGGTTTAGACCGTCTTGAGACAGGTTAGTTTTACCCTACTGATGATGTGTTGTTGCAACAGTTACACCCAGTTGTAATTCCATCTTTTCATCGCTATCCAGTCTCTCATATAGTTTTGTAAGAGTATATTTCCACGTCAATATTTGACCATTGCAGTCACTGTAAGCAACCAAATCTGGGAAAAACAAGTAGTCCTGTGAACGCGACGAGCAAGTACGCTCTGAATCCTGCGTTGCGACGAAACTCATGTTGGTTTGGCTAAGAACAGTATCAACCGAATAACAGATTGAAAGAATAAAAAGAACAACTGAGAAAACTTCAAAATATCAGAATGAACTTTATACATATTATGCATGCTAAGAGTTTAGATGATACTACATTAGTGATCTCAGATCACATATTGGGGAGTGGGGTGAATCTCCCTACCTTATAAGCACCACTTTTACGTTTTATTGTATGTGCAACAGATATTGTGTTTACTTCTTGTTGAGCGCCGTTTCCCATGTACTGATCACCCACAAGAGAATGCAACTTTTACAACACATCATGTGTAAAAGCAAATACACCTTATATGTCATTGAGTGTCCCTGAGGCTTAATATATATAGGAAGCACAATTTGCGAAACTAAAAAAGGTTTTAGAACATATAAGAGCCACAGCTAACTGAGACAGGAGCAATGCAGTAGCAAAGCATATGGAACAAGATCATGAAAGCGCCTGGGAATGCTTGAAATACTACGCAATTGGCCAAGTGACTAAGTATGAATGAGGGGGTGACAGAGAAAGAACACTAAGTCAAAGGGAATCACGTTACATCCTGTCACCCTGCACTCTTGACCTGAGAAGCGTTAAATAGGGCAAGGAATTATATGCCCATCTTTAATGAGAGGGTCCTGACTATGAACCCAGGAATAGTCCCCTCTTTTCATCTTCATGAACTGTAAATGGCAACAAATAATCAGAGAACAGTTCATGGACAAAACGTTACAACATAGTATGTCACGTCATAGATAAGTCCACAACTGCATAGCCCATTGGGGGGCAGGAGAGTAAAATCGGATCTAATCGCCATTTTTCACAGGGAAATAACCTAAAAAGGCCGGCGGCATGGGAAATTAGAAGGACAGTTTCACCATGAACATTGGAACAAGTGGACTGAAATAATAGCAATAGAGGTGAATCAGGATCATAAAAAGAATCTCACCAGTGTAGTGGAACACAAGACTCAGGGTTGCCTACTATAAGAACTACAACGCACCTCTACGGACATTAAGTGAGAAATGTACAATGTGGCGCTAAACACAGCACAACAGATCATGCCATAGATAAGTCCACGAGTACGTAGCCCACTGGGAGGCAGCATAAAGAAACAGAATCCAATTGCCATGTTGCAAAGAGAAATATTCAAAATTAATGCCAGCGGCACAAGAAATTTGAAGAACATAAAATAAATTAATCACGGTCATGGCAATCAAGTGGACTGAGACAACAGAAGTAGAGGCGAATTAAAGAATTAAACTATGGCAATGGTACATAAGAACAGGGGTTACCAACTATAAGAACCATAATGCACCTCTATACATATGAAACGAGTGAAGTAATATGTGGCACTCAACTAATAAACAATTAAAGACTAACAATAGCCATCTCCATGAACTTGAATCTAAACTTTTGTTATTATCAGGAACATATATTCTTTTGAATCACGTGGCATTGAAGCGAAGCACAAAATGGGGCCGATTGAATTAATGTATGAATTATTCATTGTGTGCCTTTCCACGAAGTGTACAGCACATGTTTATTATTTTATGCTTGTATGATATATTGCACAATTGTTGATGTTTGCACGAATAATAACAAAACCGAATTGTCCGGTGGAACCAGAAATGGAAAGGAAAGAAACATGTAAAACAATAAAAAGTGTTGTAGGATTTATTGATAGTAACCGGTGAGCAAGGTCCAGGAGGACTGAAACGCATCGGGTGCGTTTCACTAGCCGACTTTGCTGTTTGAAATAAACATATATTTTCACCACTCAAGAGAGTGTATATATATATATATATATATATTATCTACTGGCGGTCGCCAGTAGATAGTTATAGTTAGGACCTATTTTCCATAGGAAATCCGCGACATTCTATTTGAAATAACTCTTGCGTCGGTTGACGAATCTTCGCGAAATTTTCAAACTTTATGGCCCGCTCCGGTCCGCTCCTACCCTGAAAGTCTCAGGGTGATTCGTCAAGCGGGGGCCGAGAAAAAAGGGGGGTCCCAAAGCGTGTTTTCCCCATTCATTTTCCCATAGGAAACTTTAGACACGGCTACAGCCCGAACTGCTGAACGGAATTACACCAAATTTGGCAAAGAGGTAGTTCTTGGTTCAGAAAGAACCCTTTTTGTTAAATGGTGTAAATCCGTTCAGTAGTTGCTGAGAAATTAAAAAAATAAGAGTCAAAAAATCAATTTCCCATAGGAAACTTTATGCAAGGCTACAGCCCGAACTGCTGAACGGAATTACACCAAATTTGGCAAAGAGGTAGTTCTTGGTTCAGAAAGAACCCTTTTGTTAAATAGTGTAAATCCGTTCAGTAGTTGCGGAGAAATTAAAAAATAAGAGTCAAAAAATCAATTTCCCATAGGAAACTTTATGCAAGGCTACAGCCCGAACTGCTGAACGGAATTACACCAAATTTGGCAAAGAGGTAGTTCTTGGTTCAGAAAGAACCCTTTTGTTAAATGGTGTAAATCCGTTCAGTAGTTGCTGAGAAAATCAAAAGTAAAAACACATATATATCTGGGCGGAGCCTAACCACACATGTCATCGTGAGATCTGATTGGCTGTCAGCACTTCATCCTGGAATTGCTGGCAGCCATCTTGGGACCAATATAAATGATAGTAATCCCATTGAAATGCATTGTAGTGAATCGAAGATTTTGAGGGTTACCAAAAGGAGAACTATAAAGGGTGATAACAGACTTTAGTTACATTAGAATTCATTTGTTGATGGTACCATACTAATTTCAGGAATTGTGGTGTGTTCTAAGGTGATTTTACCCTGTGAAAAACCTTCTGCTGGGATATCATGAATCATGTTTGAGAGAAAACTATTTTCACATGCTTGTCCCATACAGTTTTGGAAGGTGCTCCAGAAGCTAAAATGAGAGCATATTTTCTGTAAATTCACATTATCTTTCTCAGTCATGTGAGAATGAAGTCTGACATTCTCAGTAAAACATGTACATCCAACAATGGCAGAGACTGTCAGTTGATGCCTTTGTGTTCTACTGCAGCCTTGCAGAGTGTTCTAAAGAACAACTAGAGTGCTAACAGCCTTACTTATGACAAAAGTATGGCACACCTGAAGCCATCTTGATTGGAATAAACTGGTAACACTTAAAACATTTAATTTAAAAAGGAACAAAATGATGGGGTTCATTTTGTCATAGAAATTATGGTTAGTGCTGTAGAAAGAAAATTAGGACATGTTTCAAGTGTGATCTCAAATATCTTCCTGTTATATTTCAACAGGAGCAGCCTGTCAGTTGATGCCTTTGTGTTCTACTGCAGCTTCCCAGAGTGTTCTAAAGAACAACTAGAGCGCTAACAGTCTTACTTATGACAAAAAGTATGGCACACCTGAAGCCATCTTGATTGGAATAAACTGGTAACACTTAAAACATTTAATTGAAAAAGGAACAAAATGAGGGGGTTCATTTTGCCATAGAAATTATGGTTAGTGCTGTAGAAAGAAAAATTAGGACATGTTTTAAGTGAGATCTCAAATATCTTCCTGTTATATTTCAACAGGAGCAGCCTGTCAGTTGATGCCTTTGTGTTCTACTGCAGCTTCCCAGAGTGTTCTAAAGAACAACTAGAGTGCTAACAGCCTTACTTATGACAAAAGTATGGCACACCTGAAGCCATCTTGATTGGAATAAACTGGTAACACTTAAAACATTTAATTGAAAAAGGAACAAAATGAGGGGGTTCATTTTGCCATAGAAATTATGGTTAGTGCTGTAGAAAGAAAAATTAGGACATGTTTTAAGTGAGATCTCAAATATCTTCCTGTTATATTTCAACAGGAGCAGCCTGTCAGTTGATGCCTTTGTGTTCTACTGCAGCTTCCCAGAGTGTTCTAAAGAACAACTAGAGTGCTAACAGCCTTACTTATGACAAAGTATGGCACACCTGAAGCACATCTTGATTGGAATAAACTGGTAATACTTAAAACATTTAATTTAAAAAGGAACAAAATGAGGGGGTTCATTTTGCCATAGAAATTATGGTTAGTGCTGCAAAAAGAAAATTTAGGGCATGTTTTAAGTGAGATCTCAAATCCTCTTCTATTTCATTAGAAAATTCTGACATGCAGACTGAAACAATCACTTTCAATACCAGCAGTAGACTTCCACTTAACTCCTTGGTGAGCAGTAGCTTTACTACAGTGATCTAATGAACAACTAGAGTGCTAACATTCTGAATTTATGGCAAATGTGTGACACATCTGAATGCCTTCTTGATGGAATCAAAGTAAAAACTGAAAGCAATTCCTACTGAGGAGACTGCAGTAAATGAGGAAATTAGGAAACTTCATAACAAATAAGTCTTCCAAGATGGCCACCAGTGAAAAAAGAGCCCAAATGTAGCACAAATATTACCCAGATGTAGCCCACATATAGCCCAATGACAAAAGTGTGCAAAACACTTTTTATTTTTAGTTTTTGAGCAGTTTTATGTAGTGCAGACTGGTCAGGTATTGGAGCGTTGCATCTTAAAACATGACCCCCTACACTACAAAAACACCACTGCACTACCCTAAACCCTAAAACACTACCCCAGCACGACCCCCTACACTACACAAGCACCACTGCACTATCCTAAACCCTAAAACACTACCCCCAGCATGACGCCCTACACTACACAAACACCACTGCACTACCCTAAACCCTAAAACACTACCCCAACACCACTGCACTAACCTAAATCCTAAAACACTACCCCCAGCACGACCCCCTACACTACCCAAACACCACTGCACTACCCTAAAACATGACCCCCTACACTACACAAACACCACTGCACCACCCTAAACCCTAAACACTACCCCCAGCACGACCCCCTACACTACACAAGCACCACTGCACTACCCTAAACCCTAAAACACTACACCTAGCACGACCCCCTACACTACACAAACACCACTGCACTACCTTAAACCCTAAAACACTACCCCCAGCACGACCCCTACACTACCCAAACACCACTGCACTAACCTAAATCCTAAAACACTACCCCCAGCACGACCCCTCACACTACCCAAACACCACTGCACTACCCTAAAACATGACCCCCTACACTACACAAACACCACTGCACTACCCTAAACCCTAAAACACTACCCCCAGCACGATCCCTACACTACACAAGCACCACTGCACTACCCTAAACCCTAAAACACTACCCCCAGCACGACCCCCTACACTGCCCGAACACCACTGCACTGCCCTAAACCCTGAAACACCAGCCCCTGCACGACCCCCTACACTGCCCGAACACCACTGCACTGCCCTAACACCTGAAACACCAACCCTAGCACGACCCCCTACACTGCCCGAACACCACTGCACTGCCCTAAACCCTGAAACATCACCCCCAGCAAGACCCCTACACTGCCCGAACACCACTGCCCTAAACCCTGAACCACCACCCCCAGCACGACCCCCTACACTGCCCGAACACCACTGCACTGCCCTAAACCCTGAAACACCACCCCCAGCACAACCCCCTACACTGCCCGAACACCACTGCACTGCCCTAAACCCTGAAACACCACCCCTGCACGACCCCCTACACTGCCCGAACACTACTGCACTGCCCTAAACCCTGAAACACCATCACCAGCATGACCCCTACACTGCACGAACACCACTGCACTGGCCTAAACCCTGAAACACTACGCCCAGCAAGACCCCCTACACTGCCCAAACACCACTGCACTGCCCTAAACCCTGAAACATCACCCCCAGCAAGACCCCCTACACTACCCGAACACCACTGCCCTAAACCCTGAAACACCACCCCAGCAAGACCCCCTACACTGCCCGAACACCACTGCACTGCCCTAAACCCTGAAACACCAGCCCCAGCACGACCCCTACACTGCCCGAACACCACTGCACTGCCCTAAAACCTGAAACACCACCCCTGCACGACCCCCTACACTGCCCGAACACCACTGCACTGCCCTAAACCCTGAAACACCACCCCAGCACGACCCCTACACTGCCCGAACACCACTGCACTGCCTCTAAACTCCTGAAACACCACCCCCTGCACGATCCCCTACACTGCCCGAACACTACTGCACTGCCCTAAACCCTGAAACACCACCCCCAGCATCGACCCCCTACACTGCACGAACACCACTGCACTACCCTAAACCCCGAAACACTACCCCCAGCAAGACCCCTACACTGCCCGAACACCACTGCACTGCCCTAAACCCTGAAACATCACCCCCAGCAAGACCCCTACACTGCCCGTACACCACTGCCCTAAACCCTGAAACACCACCCCAGCAAGACCCCTACACTGCCCGAACACCACTGCACTGCCCTAAACCCTGAAACACCACCCCCAGCATGAGCCCCTACACTGCCCAAACACCACTGCACTGCCCTAAACCCTGAAACACCACCCCAGCACGACCCCCTACACTGCCCGAACACCACTGCACTGCCCTAAACCATGAAACACCAGCCCCAGCACGACCCCTACACTGCCCGAACACCACTGCACTGCCCTAAACCCTGAAACACCAGCCCCAGCACTACCCCCGTACACTGCCCGAACACCACTGCACTGCCCTAAACCCTGAAACAGCAGCCCCAGCACGACCGCCTACACTGCCCGAAAACCACTGCACTGCCCTAAACCCTGAAACACCAGCCCCAGCACGAACCCCTACACTGCCCGAACACCACTGCACTACCCTAAACCCTCAAACACCAGCCCCAGCACGACCCCCTACATTGCCCGAACTCCACTGCACTGCCCTAAACCCTGAAACACCAGCCCCAGCACGACCGCCTACACTGCCCGAAAACCACTGCACTGCCCTAAACCCTGAAACACCACCCCCAGCAAGACCCCTACACTGCCCGAACACCACTGCACTAAAGCCTGAAACACCACCTCCCAGCAAGACCACCTACACTGGCCGAACACCACTGCACTGCCCTAAACCCTGAAACACCACCCCTGCACGACCCCCTACACTGCCCAAACACCACTGCACTGCCCTAAACCCTGAAACACCACCCCTGCATGACCCCTACACTGCCCGAACACCACTGCACTGCCCTAAACCCTGAAACACCACCCCTCAGCACGACACCCTACACTGCCCGAACACCACTGCACTGCCCTAAACCCTGAAACACCACCCCCAGCACGACCCCCTACACTGCCCGAACACCACTACACTGCCCTAAACCCTGAAACACCACCCCCTGCACGACCTCCTACACTGCCGGAACAGCACTGCACTGCCCTAAACCCTGAAACACCACGCCCCAGCACGACCCCCTACACTGCCCGAACACCACTGCACTGCCCTAAACCCTGAAACATCAACCCCAGCAAGACCCCCTACACTGCCTGAACACCACTGCCCTAAACCCTGAAACACCACCCCCTACACTGCACAAACACCACTGCACTGCCCTAAACCCTGAAACACCACCTCCAGCAAAACCCCCTACACTGCCTGAACACCATTGCTCTGCCCTAAATCCTGAAACACTAGCCCCAGCACGACCCCCTACACTGCCCAAACACCACTGCACTGCCCTAAACCCTGAAACACCAGCCCCAGCACGACCACCTACACTGCCTGAACACCACTGCACTGCCCTAAACCCTGAAACACCAGCCCCAGCACAACCCCTACACTGCCCAAACACCACTGCACTGCCCTAAACCCTGAAACACCAGCCCCAGCACGACCCCCTACACTGCCCGAACACCACTGTACTGTCCTAAACCCTGAAACACCAGCCCCAGCACGACCCCTACACTGCCCGAACACCACTGCACTGCCCTGAACCCTGAAACACCACCCCTGCATGACCCCCTACACTGCCCGAACACCACTGCACTGCCCTAAACCCTGAAACACCACCCCCTGCACCACCCCTACACTGCCCGAACACCACTGCACTGCCCTAAACCCTGAAACACCACCCCTGCACCGCCCCTACACTGCCCGAACACCACTGCACTGCCCTAAACCCTGAAACACCATCCCCAGCACGACCCCCTTTACTGCTCGAACACCACTGCACTGCCCTAAACCCTGAAACACCACCCCCAGCACGACCCCCTTTAGTGCTCGAAAACCACTGCACTGCCCCAAACCCTGAAACACCACCCCCAGCACGACTCCCTATACTGCCCGAACACCACTGCCCTAAACCCTGAAACACCACACCCTGCACGACCCCCTACACTGCCTGAACACCACTGCACTGCCCTTAACCCTGAAACACCACCCCCTACACTGCCCAAACACCACTGCACTGCCCTAAACCCTGAAACACCACCCCCTGCACGACCCCTACCCTGCCCGAACAACACTGCACTGCCCTAAACCCTAAAACACCACCCCCAGCATTACCCCCTACACTGCCCATACACCACTGCACTGCCCTAAACCCTAGAACACTACCCCCAGCACGACCCCCTACACTACCCGAACACCACTGCACTACCCTAAACCCTAAAATACTACCCCCAGCACAACCCCTACACTACCCGAACACGACTGCACTGCCCTAAACCCTCAAACACTCCCCCAGCACGACCCCCTACACTACCCAAACACCACTGCACTGCCCTAAACCCTAAAACACTCCCCAGCACGACCCCTACACTACCCAAACACCACTGCACTGCCCTAAACCCTAAAACACTCCCCCCAGCACGACTCCCTACACTACCCGAACACCACTGCACTGCCCTAAACCCTAAAACACTCCCCCCAGCACGACCCCTACACTACCCAAACACCACTGCACTGCCCTAAACCCTAAAACACTCCCCCCGCATGACCCCCTACACTACCGAAAACCCAATGCACTACCCTAATCCCTAAAACACTACCCACCGCATGACCCCCTACACTACCCTTAACCCTAAAACACTACCCCCGCATGACTCCCTACACTACCCAAAGACCACTGCACTACCCTAAACCCTAAAACACGACCTCCTACACTACACAAACACCACTGCACTACCCTAAACCCTAAAACACTACCCCTACACTACACAAACACCACTGCACTACCCTAAACCCTAAAAACTACCCCAGCACGAACCACTACACTACCCAAAAACCACTGCACTACCCTAAACCCTAAAAACTACCCCCAGCAGTACCCCTACACTACCCAAACACCACTGCACTACCCTAAACCCTAAAACACTACCCCCAGCAGTACCCCCTACACTACCCAAACACCACTGCACTACCCTAAATCACTACCCCCAGCACAACCCCCTACACTACCCAAACACCACTGCACTACCCTAAACCCTAAAACACTACCCCCAGCACGGCCCCCTACACTACCCAAACACCACTGCACTACCCTAAACCCTAAATCTACGCCCAGCATGAACCCCTACACTACACAAACACCACTGCACTACCCTAAACCCTAAAACACTACCCCCAGCACGACCTTCTTCACTACCTAAACACAACTGCACAATTTGTTACAGGCGTTGCAACGCAGGCCTGTGGTGCTTACTGGAAGTACCTAGTGGGCTAGTTGGGCCCCAGGGACCCTCAGGATTCAAGGTGACCTAATCCCCAACTTAAAACACACCACGGGGCGCGTTTGCACAGTGGTGAAGGGAGGGGCGGGGCCTCAGGTGACATGTGCGCAAACACGCCCTGTGGTGCGTTTAAGTTGGGGAATTAATTCCTTTGAATCCTGAGGGACTCTAGGGGCCAACCAGCCCACCAGGAACCTTTAGTAAGCACAACAGAGTTGCGTTGCAGAGAGGTGAAAAAGGTGCGTGGCCTCGGAACGCCTCTCTGCAACTCAGCTCTGTGGTCCTAACTGTAGGTACCTGGGGGGCTAGTTGGGCCCCAGGGACCCTCAAAATTCAAGGGGACTTAATCTCGCACTTAAAACGCGCCACGGGGTGCGTTTGCACACATGTCACCTCAGGCCCCCTCCCTTCACCACTGTGCAACGCGCCTGTAGCGCTTTAAGAGGTAGTTTTAATCCCCCTGCCCTATTATGTACTAGGGACTTGCAGAGGAGGTCATGCTAATCTACAGGGTACCTCAACGCATAGTGTTCCCTAGTGTATGTAGGTGTTTTCACGATATTCTAAGTGTCTTTTAGCATAGCACTGGCTCTGGTTAGTCAGAGTCAGTTACCACCAGTACCCGTCTGAAAAAGTTGTGGGCACAGGATGATTTTGCAACAAGGCCTCTTTCTGCTCCTCTGTTGGTTCTTTCTGCACATCTTTTGCTTCTTTCTGTGCGTTTTTTCTTCTTTCTTCACATGTCCTACCTCTGTAGGCATAGTTAGAAACTAGCATTTAAAAAACCTTTGAAATTCACTTAAAAAATCATAGGTTTCAGGCACGTTATAGTTAGAAATTAGCATTTAAAAAACCTTTGAAATTCACTGAAAAAACCATAGGTTTCAGACACGTCATAGTTAGAAATTAGCATTTAAAAACCTTTGAAATTCACTGAAAAACCATAGGTTTTAGGGACAGTTATAGTTAGTTGGACATTTCACTCGTACAAAACCATAGAAATTCCCCGTTATAGTTAGTTCAGCTAACTATAACTCGCACCCGCAATGCACTGCTGATGACGTCACATATTACATCACTCATGACATGGTCAGTGACATCACTGATGACATCACTGATGACATCTCAAATGACATCACTGATGACATCATCCATGTGATAATTTCATGCATCTTCTCACACCCTAATATAACTTTTGATACACCCACTCTAAATTACAGACTGCCATTCTCAAAACCATAGACACTCCAACACCAAAACTACATACCCACTCACTGATTCTTAGGTCTACACACACATCCACTCACTCACCCATACAGTCACTCATACTTAGTCACTCAGTACAGGACTATCATATGCACTCATACACCTATATAAACACTCACACACCGCCACTCATCCATAGAGGTACTCACACACCTAGTCAGTCATGCAAAAAACTTAATCACACACCCATTTACTCACCTATACAGTTATACACACACCAGCTCACTTACTCATACAAATACTAGCACATTCTTACGCTCTTATACAATCACTGATACAAGTACACACTCATCCATACAGCCACTCTCACAATCACACACTCTACTTATAGCCATTTATATACTCCAACACACATATATACTGCCTTTCACATATGTAGTTACTCACACATGTACCACTGAGATATACATTCAATCACTAACACACCCATACACACACTCACCCACCCATTCAGTCCATCACAGATGCACTCTTGAAACCATGCACCCAGTGAATCACCAACTCACACATCTATGCACAGTCACTCACACACACCCCACCCACACAAACACTCAGGCACCCATACAGATACTCAGACAATCAATCAATAACCCATGTAGACACTCATGTAGCTATTCAGAAAGCCATGCAGCCGCTTACAAACCAACAGACAGACGGATACAGACATTCACACAGATTTAGTCACTAACCCATGCATTCAGTAAGATACATTTAATCACTCACTTGTAGAGTCAGTCACTCACGTACTAAATCATCCATTCAGACACTTATACAGCCACTCATTCTTCAATACGCCTTTCCTATATATATTAAACATATTTAAACTTTACAGAAACACACAGTCACTGGATGATGTCATCAGTGATGTCATCAGTGATGTCATTTGAGATGTCATCAGTGATGTCATCAGTGATGTCACTGACCATGTCATGAGTGATGTAATATGTGACGTCATCAGCAGTGCATTGCGAGGCGCTGAGGTTATAGTTAGCTGAACTAACTATAACGGGGAATTTCTATGGTTTTGTACGAGTGAAATGTCCAACTAACTATAACTGTCCCTAAAACCTATGGTTTTTCAGTGAATATATATATTATCTACTGGCGGTCGCCAGTAGATAGTTATAGTTACAACCTATTATCCATAGGAAATCCGCGACATTCTATTTGAAATAACTCTCTTGCCGGTTGACGTATCTTCGCAAAATTTTCAAACTTTGTGGCCCGCTCCGGTCCGCTCCTACCCTGAAAGTCTCGGTGGGACTGCGTCAGCGGGGGCCGAGAAAAAGGGGGTCCCAAAACGCGTTTTCCCATGCAATTTTCCATAGGAAACTTTAGACACGGCTACAGCTCGAACTGCTGAACGGAATTACACCAAATTTGGCAAAGAGGTAGTTCTTGGTTCAGAAAGAACCCTTTTGTTAAATGGTGTAAATCCGCTCAGTAGTTGCTGAGAAAATCAAAAGTAAAAAGATAGTGATATCTATGGCCGAGTAGGGTCCGCGTACCCTCCCGATCACGAGCTGCATGTTAATTGGCTGTCAGCTGGCTGTCAACATTCGATTCAGGAAATGTTGGCAGTTATTTTGTCCCTCGGTAGAACCGAGGGACAGAAACAAGTGCGCAAAGCGCACAGAGGGCAGGGTAGAAACACCCTGACCTCCTAGGTTTGCTCAGGGGGTCCCACAAGGACCCCCTGGGCAAAAAAATAAAAAAAAATTTAAAAAAATCGGCAGGATGCGCGAATCCTGCCGGAAAAAAACAACTGCGCGGTCTCCAGCGCTTTGATTGTATTTTGCCCCCGGTGGCCCAAGTCCTGGGGGCATGGTGGGGATAATTTAATGTGTGGGGGTCTCAAAGGGCCCCCAAGCCCCGGGACAGCCACCCCCAAGGCTTTTTTTTTTATTAATTAAAAACACCTGTGTGGGGGGCTCCAGCCCCCACACGCCCGGGGACCGCCACCTCCCCGGGCACTAAACATTTAAATATGGGGTCCGTTACGGATCCCCAGAGCCCCGGGGACCACCACCTCCCCGGGGCTGTGAACTGAATGGGAGGGGGCCACGCGCCTCCCTCCTGGAGCCCTTGATGGCCCTGGGGACCACCACCCCCTGGGCCGGCTCCTGCAGTGTCCCGGGGTGCCTACCCCCGGGACACTGCTGTTTGCAATGACAGGACGGGAGCCTCGCGGCCCCGTCCTGTCATTACAGACTGCTTTGGATATTGGAAGAGAGAGCAGGGAAACCTGCTCTCTCTTCCAATATCCAAAGCCGATTGCTTTTCCCCATGTGTAAAAGCAATGCCGGCTCCCGTAGGACACGGGGAGCCGGCGGGACTGTGGGGGGATTGGGGACCCCCCCACAGTCCCCAACGAGAGGGCCAGCCCCGGGGGATGGGTTCCCCGGGGCAAGTAGTGGCCCGGGAGGGGGGCCACGCGGCCCCCCTCCCCAAAAAATAGGCCTAGGGACCCTCAGGATTCAAGGGGACTTAATCCCCCAACTTAAAACGCGCCACGGGGCGCATTTGCACAGATGTCACCTCAGGCCCCGCCCCCTCCCTTCACCATTGTGCAAATATTCTTCTAAAATCATCCGAAATACGAATTCCTATTTACTCACCTGTTATAAGGAGAGACCTCAGTGCTGCATCTTTCAGCCCAGTACTGGTCCTGAAAAGTAATTTTAACCGTACTTACCAGTAACTTGAATTTCCTTCCATAGGATATCATTGCCTGCTTTTTGTTGAAAAAGTTTCTAAGTGTTGATTTTTGAAACATACAAATATTCCTCTAAAATCAGCCGAAATACGAATTCCGATTTACTCACCTGTTATAAGGAGAGACCTCAGTGCTGTATCTTTCAGCCCAGTACTGGTCCTGAAAAGTAATTTTAACCATACTTACCAGTAACTTGAATTTCCTTCTATAGGCTAACATTGACTGTTTTCACTTGGAAATTCTTCTAAGTGTGGAGTTTTGGAACTTTAAAATATTCCTCTAAAATCAGCCGAAATACGAATTCCGATTTACTCACCTGTTATCAGGAGAGACCTCAGTGCTGTATCTTTCAGCCCAGTACTAATCCTGAAAAGTAATTTTAACCGTACTTACCAGTAACTTGAATTTCCTTCCATAGGCTAACATTGACTGGTTTCACTTGGAAATTCTTCAAGTGTGAGTTTTGGAACTTTATAATATTCCTCTAAAATCAACCAAAGTACGAATTCCAATTTACTCACCTGTTATCAGGAGAGAACCCAGTGCTGCATCTTTTAGCCCAGCACTGACCCTGAAAAGTAATTTTAACCGTACTTACCAGTAACTTGAATTTCCTTCATAGGCTAACATTGACTGGTTTCACTTGGAAATTCTTCTAAGTGTGGAATTTTGGAACTTTATAATATTCCTCTAAAATCAACCAAAGTACGAATTCCAATTTACTCACCTGTTATCAGGAGAGAACCCAGTGCTGCATCTTTTAGCCCAGCACTGACCCTGAAAAGTAATTTTAACCGTACTTTACCAGTAACTTATATTTTCTTCCATAGGAATCCATTGTCTGGTTTTCAGCAGAAATGTTTCAAAGTGTCGATTTTCACAAACTACAAATATTCCTAAAAAATCGCCTGTATGACTTAAACGCATTCTTTCAACTGTTTACAGGAGATGCACCAGTGCTGGATCCAGGATCCAACACTGAGTAAGAAAAAGTAACGATAACAGTTTTTAACTTCTAAGTGAATTTCCTTCCATAGGATAACATTGGTGATTCTATGAGAAAAAGTTTCTAAGTGTGAACTTTTAAAGTACAATAATATTCCTTAAAAATCACAACTGTAACCAAAACGCTTTTACTCAACTGTTTACAGGAGATGTCCCAGGACTGAATCTAGGATCCAGTCCTGTGGTTAGAAAAGTAATCCATAAAGTAACTAATTGCATTTAACTAGAAATTCACATTGAGCTGAATGTTGCATTGTGTTTGGAAAATGTGTTGCCCATTGCAACAACTGTAACTACTGTACTTAAAAGTCTATTGCCTATGTGCAAAGTATTTAAACTAAAGTAATTCATTCTGAGAAAGTATTTTTTGTAATGTAATGTATAATGTAATTACAATGTAATTTAAAAAATAAAATATTTAAAAAAATTGTTTCTAAAAAATTTGGAAATCAGTATGAAAAAAATTTATATAACAATTAATACATTTAAAAATTGTCATTTACAAAACCTTTGAAATTCACTGAAAAAACCGTAGGTTTCAGACATGTTATAGTTACAAATTAGCATTTAAAAAACCTTTGAAATTCACTGAAAAAACCATAGGTTTCAGGGACGTTATAGTTACAAATTAGCATTTAAAAACCTTTGAAATTCACTGAAAAAACCATAGGTTTTAGGGACAGTTATAGTTAGTTGGACATTGCACTCGTACAAAACCCGTGAAATTCCCCGTTATAGTTAGTCCAGCTAACTATAACTCGCGCCCCGCAATGCACTGCTGATGACGTCACATATTACATCACTCATGACATGGTCAGTGACATCCCTGATGACATCACTGATGACATCTCAAATGACATCACTGATGACATCATCCACGTGATAATCTGATGCACCTCTCACACCCCAATATAACCTTTGATACACCCACTCTAAATTACAGACTGCCATTCGCAAAACCATAGACACTCCAACACCAATAACTACATACCCACTCACTGATTCTTAGGTCTACGCACACATCCACTCACTCACCCGTACAGTCCCTCATACTTACGGTCACTCAGTACAGGACTATCATATGCACTCATACTCCTATATAGACACTCAAACACCGCCACTCATCCATAGAGGTACTCACACACTAGTCAGTCATGCAAATAATTAAACACACTACCATTTACTCACCTATACAGTTATACACACACCAGCTCACTTACTCATACAAATAGTAGCACATTCTTACGCTCTTATACAATCACTGATACAAGCATACACTCATCCATACAGCCATCTATCACAATCACTCACTCTCGCTTATAGCTATTTATATACTCCAACACACATATATACTGCCTTTCACATATGTAGTTACTCACACATGTACCACTGGGACATACATTCACTCACTAACACACTCTTACACACTACTTACCCACCCATACAGTCTATCACAGATGCACTCTTGAAACCATCCACCCAGTGAATCACCCACTCACACATCTATGCACAGAGTTGCACACACCCCTCCCACACAAACACTCAGGCACCCATACAGATACTCAGACAAGCATTCAATAACTCATATAGACACTCATGTAGCTATTCACAAACACATGCAGCCACTTACACAGCAACAGACAGATGGATACAGACATTCACCCAGTTTAGTCACTAACCCATGCATTCAGTAAGATACGTTAAATCACTCACTTATAGAGTCAGTCACGCACCTACTAAATCATCCATACAGACACTTACACACCCACTCATTCTTCAATACGTCTTTTCCTATATATATTAAAATATTTAAACTTTACAGAAACACACAGTCACTGGATGATGTCATCAGTGATGTCATTTGAGATGTCATCAGTGATGTCATCAGTGATGTCACTGACCATGTCATGAGTGATTTAATATGTGACGTCATCAGCAGTGCATTGCGGGGCGCTGAGTTATAGTTAGCTGGACTAACTATAACGGGGAGATTTCACGGGTTTTGTATGAGTGTAATGTCCAACTAACTATAACTGTCCCTAAAACCTATGGTTTTTCAGTGAATATATATATATATATATATATATATATTCACTGAAAAAAACCATAGGTTTTAGGACAGTTATAGTTAGTTGACATTTCACTCGTACAAAACCATAGAAATTCCCCCGTTATAGTTAGTTCAGCTAACTATAACTCGCGCCCCGCAATGCACTGCTGATGACGTCACATATTACATCACTCATGACATGGTCAGTGACATCACTGATGACATCACTGATGACATCTCAAATGACATCACTGATGACATCACTGATGACATCATCCAGTGACTGTGTGTTTCTGTAAAGTTTAAATATGTTTAATATATATAGGGAAAGGCGTATTGAAGAATGAGTGGCTGTATAAGTGTCTGAATGGATGATTTAGTACGTGAGTGACTGACTCTACAAGTGAGTGATTAAATGTATCTTACTGAATGCATGGGTTAGTGACTAAACTGTGTGAATGTCTGTATCCGTCTGTCTGTTGGTTTGTAAGCGGCTGCATGGCTTTCTGAATAGCTACATGAGTGTCTACATGGGTTATTGATTGATTGTCTGAGTATCTGTATGGGTGCCTGAGTGTTTGTGTGGGTGGGGTGTGTGTGACTCTGTGCATAGATGTGTGAGTTGGTGATTCACTGGGTGCATGGTTTCAAGAGTGCATCTGTGATGGACTGAATGGGTGGGTGAGTGTGTGTATGGGTGTGTTAGTGATTGAATGTATATCTCAGTGGTACATGTGTGAGTAACTACATATGTGAAAGGCAGTATATATGTGTGTTGGAGTATATAAATGGCTATAAGTGAGAGTGTGTGATTGTGAGAGTGGCTGTATGGATGAGTGTGTACTTGTATCAGTGATTGTATAAGAGCGTAAGAATGTGCTAGTATTTGTATGAGTAAGTGAGCTGGTGTGTGTATAACTGTATAGGTGAGTAAATGGGTGTGTGATTAAGTTTTTGCATGACTGACTAGGTGTGTGAGTACCTCTATGGATGAGTGGCGGTGTGTGAGTGTTTATATAGGTGTATGAGTGCATATGATAGTCCTGTACTGAGTGACTAAGTATGAGTGACTGTACGGGTGAGTGAGTGGATGTGTGTGTAGACCTAAGAATCAGTGAGTGGGTATGTAGTTTTTGGTGTTGGAGTGTCTATGGTTTTGAGAATGGCAGTCTGTAATTTAGAGTGGGTGTATCAAAAGTTATATTAGGGTGTGAGAAGATGCATGAAATTATCACATGGATGATGTCATCAGTGATGTCATTTGAGATGTCATCAGTGATGTCATCAGTGATGTCACTGACCATGTCATGAGTGATGTAATATGTGACGTCATCAGCAGTGCATTGCGGGCGCGAGTTATAGTTAGCTGAACTAACTATAACGGGGAATTTCTATGGTTTTGTACGAGTGAAATGTCCAACTAACTATAACTGTCCCTTAAAACCTATGGCTTTTTCAGTGATATATATATATATATATATTCACTGAAAAAACCATAGGTTTTAGGGACAGTTATAGTTAGTTGGACATTGCACTCGTACAAAACCCGTAGAAATTCCCCGTTATAGTTAGTCCAGCTAACTATAACTCGCGCCCCGCAATGCACTGCTGATGACGTCACATATTACATCACTCATGACATGGTCAGTGACATCACTGATGACATCACTGATGACATCTCAAATGACATCACTGATGACATCATCCAGTGACTGTGTGTTTCTGTAAAGTTTAAATATTTTTAATATATATAGGAAAAGACGTATTGAAGAATGAGTGGGTGTGTAAGTGTCTGTATGGATGATTTAGTAGGTGCGTGACTGACTCTATAAGTGAGTGATTTAACGTATCTTACTGAATGCATGGGTTAGTGACTAAACTGGGTGAATGTCTGTATCCGTCTGTCTGTTGCTGTGTAAGTGGCTGCATGTGTTTGTGAATAGCTACATGAGTGTCTATATGAGTTATTGAATGCTTGTCTGAGTATCTGTATGGGTGCCTGAGTGTTTGTGTGGGAGGGGTGTGTGCAACTCTGTGCATAGATGTGTGAGTGGGTGATTCACTGGGTGGATGGTTTCAAGAGTGCATCTGTGATAGACTGTATGGGTGGGTAAGTGTGTGTAAGAGTGTGTTAGTGAGTGAATGTATGTCCCAGTGGTACATGTGTGAGTAACTACATATGTGAAAGGCAGTATATATGTGTGTTGGAGTATATAAATAGCTATAAGCGAGTGAGTGATTGTGATAGTGGCTGTATGGATGAGTGTGTGCTTGTATCAGTGATTGTATAAGAGCGTAAGAATGTGCTACTATTTGTATGAGTAAGTGAGCTGGTGTGTGTATAACTGTATAGGTGAGTAAATGGTAGTGTGTTTAATTATTTGCATGACTGACTAGGTGTGTGAGTACCTCTATGGATGAGTGGCGGTGTTTGAGTGTCTATATAGGAGTATGAGTGCATATGATAGTCCTGTACTGAGTGACCGTAAGTATGAGTGACTGTACGGGTGAGTGAGTGGATGTGTGCGTAGACCTAAGAATCAGTGAGTGGGTATGTAGTTATTGGTGTTGGAGTGTCTATGGTTTTGCGAATGGCAGTCTGTAATTTAGAGTGGGTGTATCAAAGGTTATATTGGGGTGTGAGGAGGTGCATCAGATTATCACGTGGATGATGTCATCAGTGATGTCATTTGAGATGTCATCAGTGATGTCATCAGGGATGTCACTGACCATGTCATGAGTGATGTAATATGTGACGTCATCAGCAGTGCATTGCGGAAGCGCGAGTTATAGTTAGCTGGACTAACTATAACGGGGAATTTCACGGGTTTTGTACGAGTGCAATGTCCAACTAACTATAACTGTCCCTAAAACCTATGGTTTTTTCAGTGAATTTCAAAGGTTTTTAAATGCTAATTTGTAACTATAACGTCCCTGAAACCTATGGTTTTTCAGTGAATTTCAAAGGTTTTTAAATGCTAATTTGTAACTATAACATGTCTGAAACCTACGGTTTTTCAGTGAATTTCAAAGGTTTTGTAAATGACAATTTTTAAATGTATTAATTGTTATATAAATTTTTTTCATACTGATTTCCAAATTTTTTAGAAACAATTTTTTTTAAATATTTTATTTTTTAAATTACATTGTAATTACATTATACATTACATTACAAAAAATACTTTCTCAGAATGAATTACTTTAGTTTAAATACTTTGCACATAGGCAATAGACTTTTAAGTACAGTAGTTACAGTTGTTGCAATGGGCAACACATTTTCAAACACAATGCAACATTCAGCTCAATGTGAATTTCTAGTTAAATGCAATTAGTTACTTTATGGATTACTTTTCTAACCACAGGACTGGATCCTAGATTCAGTCCTGGGACATCTCCTGTAAACAGTTGAGTAAAGCGTTTTGGTTACAGTCGTGATTTTTAAGGAATATTATTGTACTTTAAAAGTTCACACTTAGAAACTTTTTCTCATAGAATCACCAATGTTATCCTATGGAAGGAAATTCACTTAGAAGTTAAAAACTGTTATCGTTACTTTTTCTTACTCAGTGTTGGATCCTGGATCCAGCACTGGTGCATCTCCTGTAAACAGTTGAAAGAATGCGTTTAAGTCATACAGGCGATTTTTAGGAATATTTGTAGTTTGTGAAAATCGACACTTTGAAACTTTTCTGCTGAAAACCAGACAATGGATTCCTATGGAAGAAAATATAAGTTACTGGTAAGTACGGTTAAAATTACTTTTCAGGGTCAGTGCTGGGCTAAAAGATGCAGCACTGGGTTCTCTCCTGATAACAGGTGAGTAAATTGGAATTCGTACTTTGGTTGATTTTAGAGGAATATTATAAAGTTCCAAAACTCCACACTTAGAAGAATTTCCAAGTGAAACCAGTCAATGTTAGCCTATGAAGGAAATTCAAGTTACTGGTAAGTACGGTTAAAATTACTTTTCAGGGTCAGTGCTGGGCTAAAGATGCAGCACTGGGTTCTCTCCTGATAACAGGTGAGTAAATTGGAATTCGTACTTTGGTTGATTTTAGAGGAATATTATAAAGTTCCAAAACTCCACACTTAGAAGAATTTCCAAGTGAAACCAGTCAATGTTAGCCTATGGAAGGAAATTCAAGTTACTGGTAAGTACGGTTAAAATTACTTTTCAGGATTAGTACTGGGCTGAAAGATACAGCACTGAGGTCTCTCCTGATAACAGGTGAGTAAATCGGAATTCGTATTTCGGCTGATTTTAGAGGAATATTTTAAAGTTCCAAAACTCCACACTTAGAAGAATTTCCAAGTGAAAACAGTCAATGTTAGCCTATAGAAGGAAATTCAAGTTACTGGTAAGAATACGGTTAAAATTACTTTTCAGGACCAGTACTGGGCTGAAAGATACAGCACTGAGGTCTCTCCTTATAACAGGTGAGTAAATCGGAATTCGTATTTCGGCTGATTTTAGAGGAATATTTGTATGTTTCAAAAATCAACACTTAGAAACTTTTTCAACAAAAGCAGGCAATGATATCCTATGGAAGGAAATTCAAGTTACTGGTAAGTACGGTTAAAATTACTTTTCAGGACCAGTACTGGGCTGAAAGATGCAGCACTGAGGTCTCTCCTTATAACAGGTGAGTAAATAGGAATTCGTATTTCGGATGATTTTAGAAGAATATTTGCACAATGGTGAAGGGAGGGGCGGGGCCTGAGGTGACATCTGTGCAAACGCGCCCCGTGGCGCGTTTTAAGTTGGGGATTAAGTCCCCTTGAATCCTGAGGGTCCCTAGGCCTATTTTTGGGGAGGGGGCCGTGGCTCTCCCGGGCCACTGCTTGCCCCGAGGAACCCATCCCCCGGGCTGGCCCTCCCGTTGGGGACTGTGGGGGTCCCCAATCCCCCACAGTCCCGCCGGCTCCCGTGTCCTACGGGAGCCGGCATTAGCTTACACATGGGGAGCAGCTAACATGCTGCTCCCCATGTGGAAAGCAACTTTGGATATTGGAAGAGAGAGCAGGTTTCCCTGCTCTCTCTCCAATATCCAAAGCAGTTTGCAATGACAGGGCGGAGCCGCGAGGCTCACGTCCTGTCATTGCAAACAGCAGTGTCCGGGGTAGGCACCCGGGACACTGCAGGAGCCGGCCCGGGGGTGGTGGTCCCCAGGGCCATCAAGGGCTCCAGGAGGGGGCCGCGCGGCCCCCTCCCATTCAGTTCACAGCCCCGGGGAGGTGGTGGTCCCGGGCTCTGGAAGTCGTAACGGACCCCCATATTTAAATGTTTAGTGCCCCGGGGAGGTGGCGGTCCCCGGGCGTGTGGGGCTAGAGCCCCCACACAGGTTTCAATTAATAAAAAAAAAGCCCCGGGAGGTGGTGGTCCCGGGGCTGTGAGCTCAGAGCCTCCGCCCATTTGAGAGCCCTGGGCCCACACATTAAATTATCCCCCACCATGCCCCCAGGACTTGGGCCACCCGGGGCAAAATACAATCAAAGCGCGGGAGACCGCGCTTGTTTTTTTCGGCAGGATTCGCCCTGCGCATCCTGCCGATTTTTAAAATTTTTTTTATTTTTTGCCCAGGGGGTCCTTGTGGGACCCCTGAGCAAGCCTAGGGAGTCAGGGTGTTTCTACCTGCCCCCTTGTGCGCTTGCTAGCACTTGTTTCTGTCCCTCGGTTCTACCGAGGACAAAATAGCTGCCAACATTTCCTGAATCAGAATGTTGACAGCCAGCTGACAACCAATTAACATGCAGCTCGTGATCGGGAGGGTACGCGGACCCTACTCGGCCATAGATATCACTATCTTTTTACTTTTGATTTTCTCAGCAACTATTGAGCGGATTTACACCATTTAACAAAAGGGTTCTTTCTGAACCAAGAACTACCTCTTTGCCAAATTTGGTGTAATTCCGTTCAGCAGTTCGGGCTGTAGCCGTGTCTAAAGTTTCCTATGGAAAATTGCATGGGGAAAACGCGTTTTGGGACCCCCTTTTCTCGGCCCCCGCTTGACGAATCCCCCGAGACTTTCAGGGTAGGAGCGGACCGGAGCGGGCCACAAAGTTTGAAAATTTTGCGAAGATACGTCAACCGGCAAGAGAGTTATTTCAAATAGAATGTCGCGGATTTCCTATGGATAATAGGTTGTAACTATAACTATCTACTGGCGACCGCCAGTAGATAATATATATATATATATTTATACTATGTTGAAATTGGATCTTTACTTGTCGCAATTCACTGGTTTCATGCAGCAGGTCTCTGAAAAAACGCCATCCCGCAACACCTACAACACAAGGAACTTGTTTCTTAAGGTCACTTTTAAGGTACTGGGGTTTCATTGTTTTAAAAATTTCACAATCTGAAATTGGTATCCTGAAAACACACCTGATAATATGTGAAATAATTTTGGCTTATTTACATAAAACTGTTACTACAGTTTCGATCCTCCTTGCACCTCTGTTGTGGATGCTTACAACTTATATGTTATTTCGTTGTTAACTCACCACCGCAGCTGCAATCGTGCCTTTTCTTCCATGCTTCATTCATGTATTTGTGCTTGTCAGTGCCTTGCAGTCATCTTGAGTAGCCAGCTTCGGTGTACCACATGCACAATCATTGTGTGGAGAACCCAAAGTAGCCAACTTTGTTGTAATGTTGAAAATCATCGGGCTATCATATCGGAATTGGGTTTATATGTTCTTGAAACACACCGTGGTGCAGTGCACCTCTTCAAGGATTCCGCCCATGGTAGGAGTTTGTTATTGGCTACATCCTCCCAAAATGGGTGTTCATAAAGTATCACGAGTGGTCATCCTAAAAGGTGCTTGGCAGCTATTATCAGTATTTGTGTATAGTGCTTTGATCCTCACTTCAATCTTATGCTTCGAGGCAAGAACGTATTTTGAAAATTTTACACATTTGTTATAGTTAACAAAATGTTTGGATTTACATGCTATTCTCTGATCATTTCTTTGAAGCGTTCATCTGAGATACGCACACACAATTGTGTGGACTTCACTGAACTTTCTGATATAAAACCATCTGCTATGCGATGTATGGGTGTGTGTAATCTCGTTACTAGCTGCACTGTGATACACTTGTATAAAATACACATGAGAATATGACTGTTTTACAATAACTACATAGTATACATTACTATATATAAGTATCTACTAATATTTCAGGTGTTCAGTGTTATTGTGCTATTTTAGAATTTGTGGGTTGAAATTTTGATTAATGGACAATCATAGGCATTATTGTTGATTGCTACATTTTCCTGCACATAATTTGCATTGTTTTAAGGTCGTTTATTAGTTTGTTTCCTTTCAAAAAATTTAAATTGACCCTTCACAGAAATCTTTTAAATGGTAAGGAAACCCACCTACACTTTGGAAGAGGTAGAAAAAAAAGAATATGTAACTTATTTTGCCGCAATTTAGACAGACAAAATGCCTTTGGAAAGAAAGTATTGTGTCTTATTATATTGTCTTGGGTTTGAAGGACAGGAAATCTTTAGATCGTTAACTCCATTAGTATCTGCAGTTGAAATGATTAAGAATCAAGCAATTATCCACACTAATACTAGGAAGCTCCAGGAAGCATTGTGGATGATGGGTGAACCCAAACTGGAGGAAGAAATCACCTCATCCAAAGCCATCAAGCAACCTGTGTCATAAGTAAAAGACATGAATCAAGAAAAAATGAAGTTAAGTCATTCATTGATTCATGTAGTTGACAGTGAACATTTTATAATTAATGAAAGGAAATTTTTTATTTTATACGTGTGGTAGTTAATTGCACGAACACTCGTTTATAGGGTGTCCAACTTTTAAGAAGTCCTGCAATAAATATGGAAAAGGGGTCATTTTTCAAAGGTATGTAGAAAAAAGAAAAAGGGAGCCAAAGGGACAGTAATCGAAGCAGATTTGACAGAAGTGAATGATGGTGAGTGTATTACACACAAGGGAATTATTTAGTGATGAGGAATTTGTCTACCATTAATAAAGATGAGGATACATTGAGACCCCATAATGTGTATTACACATGTGAGAGGAAAGGATTTTTAAGTCATGACAGATTCAGGGGCTTCTTTTACTATCCTTACTAAAGAATATATTTACTGTAAGTTGAATGATGTTGCTGTAGAGTTGCTCACAAATGATGTTGCAGCTGTTACAATTGAGGTAAATAAATTGAATTATTGAGGTACTTTGCTGGAGAGATGAAATGTAAGGCTATGTCAACTTGGACTAAAATGTGCGTTGCTGTACTGGGAATTAGTGTGTAGATTGGGAATATTACTTAACCCATGTTCTTTGGAGCAGATCTTGGCTTTTGAACAATCTACTGATGATGAAACTGGAGTGCGAAAAAAAATGAGGATGTTTTCTTAAGTAAATTAGGTAAGTTGCTGGGATATCAGCGAAAAATCATCCTTAAAGCAGATGCAGTCCTCGTCAAACACAAAATCGCTAAAATGGAACTTGGAAAAAAATTTTGCGGACAGGAATAGAGCTTACAGAAAAGCATAAAGTGTGATGTGCATTGAGTTGAAACATTGTCACAGGGACAATTCTGAAGAATTGTCAGCCACACGCCCTGCCAAGGGAACGCTACTAAAAAAATTAATAAAGTTAAAACGAATTCTCGTAAGATCAAATCGAAACTATACAATATACATTTAAAATACCCAGGAAATAAACCTCACATCCCACTGACTGTTTAATTAAAATATAGTTAAAGGTAGAACTTGGCTTCTGAAAGGCCTCCAAGTGGATTTTGGCTTGCTCTTGTGGAATAAGTCTCTAACACTGTACCTACCTCATGCTTTTATATTCTCCGGCTTATACACTAGCTTTGGCAGACTCATGTCAACAAAACAGTTTTTTATATAATTTATCCATGGAATCGCCAGAGCATTTTCCATGGAAAGACAATCAGACAAAATTTCCCTTGAGAAATGGGCCTCTTGATTCCCCCACATTCTAAGCCAGAGACGTAGGAGGCCTAATTTTATCCAATCTTTCATTGGATCCAGCCCACCGCTAAATGACACATAAAAAGTGTCAAGGATTGGGGAACAACCAGCAACCTGTGCAGAAATGAGTTTTCTACCTTTTATATGTGGTCCACCCATATATAACCCCATACATCTGCTCCATAGACCGCCATTGAGACACACTTGCTATTTTAAATGTTCAGAATCTCCTTCACTGGTTTGTGTCCAGGTCATCATGCAAGGCTAAAAACTGACTCAATAGTACTCTGGCTTTGTATTGCCCTGGAGTTGAGTAAAAGGTTCCTATTTAAGTTGGCATCAAAAGGGTATTTCAAGTATGTAAAATGTGACACTTTTAAAATCTCTACCCCTCCTTTTTGAAATTTCCTTGTATTAGAATTTTTCGACCTAATTTTCATAATAAAAGATGTACACAGGTTTCTTTGAAGGTCCAAATTTCTCATAAAAATATTAAAAGCACCCAGGAGGAGTTGTAAACCTTTGGCTGTACTGGAAATTAAAACTGCGTCATCTGCATAAGGAGCGCTGGTGTTGCACGCAATCTCGTCCCGTGATGGTAGCCTTAACTACATTTGTTAGTATGGGGCCCAGAATTTAACATTTCCTTTAAACAGGTCCCTAGGGACACCATCTGGCCCTGTAGCCTTTCCAATGTGTCTTAAATTAATTGCAGCGATCACGTCCCCTACCTCTATAGACTGACTACATTATCATAAGATACTGCATCCCTGGGGATAAAGGGAATCTCAGGATGTCTGAGATTAAAGATATTAGAAAAGTAATCCTCCCAGGCCTGAACTGGAATACGAGATTTCATCTGGGGCTTTTGGTATCCTGAGAACAAGGGGTTGTTGACAACCTTCCAAAAGGCAGCATTATCCTTAGATTTCCCTGCAATCTCTCAGTCTCCCATGCCTACCTTCTAAATTCAAATTCCCTAGTCTCAAGGATTTTGTTATATGACTTCCTTGCACAGATTATGTTTTCCTTTGAGCGTAATTGCTTCGCTAAGGCTAACTTAAGACGCTTGTGAGCTCCTGTACAGGCATGATCAATCCATCTCTGAGGGTGATGATTTTTAGGAGGGTTATTGATCGTTAACTTCTTAGAACTAGAGAAAAAGAGAATTAAAGGCCCCGTATACATTCTCACAGGCTTCATTAGGGGTGACTAATGCTGTTATTTCTAGACTATTGCCCATGATTAGCCTGAATAGAAATTCCTCCTTATCCACATTGTCCAATTTAATTCTTATCCCTTTATTGCTTATTTATACTATAGCCAAATTCTCCTTGTACCCTGTAATATCATGTATGTGTAGGTTAAATGTAGTAACCAGTGGATTATGCCCACTTAAACAGGAAGCTACTGCCTCGCGATCCCACAATAAGACAGTAAGATCCAAGGACATTAACTCAAAATTAGTATCACCGCCTTTCCTATTTCCTTTAAACGTTGGAAGGAGCTGTGACTCAGTTATCCTGAAATCTGTGGCAAAAAAAACGTTTTCTAGAGGCTATCAACCTATTTATTACATCCCCACACAGGATGTGCTGGAAGTGTACCATATCAAGCCCTTCCTGAGTTCATATGTCACAAAGCGAAGATTTACCACTGACCGGGAGGTGAAGCCGACCCTGGAGGGAGGGCGTCTAACGCCCCCCCGTGGGCGGCAGACAAAGGGCACAGCAGCAACAGGGCGCAAGAGCGCCCCAAAGAAAAGGCTAGAGGATGACCCGGAAGTTTAGGTTCAAAGGGCCCAATCAAGAAAGAGGGACTTGGTTGCAGCATGGCTTAAAATGCTACCGGTACAAGCAGTCACTAGCTTTGTCGCCATAGGAAATTGATTCCACCCACCCACACCAGAGAAGGCGGGTGTCGCAGCAACAGTGTGACGATGGGGCGGGGAGTCATGAGGTTTAACAAGAAATAATCTTCACATAAGGACGTAAAAAAGGGAATTGCCCGAACAAGGTCCTTGGGATGCCTTACGGCAGGGACTCTTGAGATAAGTGCCCGGACAAGGTCCTTGAGATGCCTCACGGCAGGGATACTTGAGGGCAGACAGAATGGTAAGAAATGGTCAGCGCTGGGCGGACACGGCACGTGCAGCCCAGGCATGGCCATGGGGCCACAAACGCCAGATGTTCGCTAGCAAGTTGAAGCCTCGAAGCTGCGACCCGCTGTGGACGAGTAAGTGACAGAAGCAGAGCTGTCACGACAGTTGGAGAGTGATTTATGACAACCTGGAAGAGACACCATGACTGGGATGATGATGGATGGCAAGATTAGGCAAGTTATGGTTATTAATATTCAATAAATTATAGGATGTACACTGTATAACCTGTTATGAAAATGCCTCATGTTGTAGTCCAAGATAAGCCAGAAATGAGCATGTTGATGACCAATGCCATCACGACAAGTGTGTGATAACCTACGATGTGAATAAACTGTGGCCGTTCTAACACCACAAAAGGTCTTGGTGTACTTAATTGATTAGAAGGAAGGAACGTCGGGAGGGCCCGTGAGTTGCTCGCACAGATGGGGGGAGTTTTACTTTAACTGCATAATCAGAGGTTAAAAACGACCACCCAGATAATTAGAAACTCCTTTGTGTGCCGGCCTAGGAATTTGGACAAACTAGCTTCAAATTCATCTATTACACCAGCAGTATTGCCATCAAAAATGTTATTGTACTAATTAATCAGTAAAACATCAAGTGAACTTTTAATCTCCAAGAGCAGCAATTGATGATGAGGGGTTAAAATCTATTACTTTTTGTAGTGTTGCGGTCTAGCCTCCTGGCGTTCACGTCCACGCCCAACAACCCTTGGGAGGATTTATCCATCGACATAGTAGGCCCTGTCCTAGACACCTGGGGTATACCCAAACACCTCATCGTAGTGGTGGAACGCTACTCAAAGTGGCCAGAAGTCGAAATCAGCGAATCAGTAGATTCCGATGTCATCATCGCCTTCCTTACCAACATCTTTCTGAGGAAAGGCATCCCCAAGTCCATCACCAGTGACAACGGTCCCCAGTTCACGTCAGCCAAGTGGACAGCCTTCACCAACCGCAACGGAATCCTGACCAAGCGCACTCCGGTCTACCACCCTGCGGGCAACGGCTTAGTAGAACGCTTTAACCGGGTGATCATGGGCTCGATCCAGGCAGCCATCAGCGCCGGTAAGAACTGGAAGTCCGAAGTCAGAAACACGGTATGGGCCTACCACATCACACCCACTTTGACAGGCTACAGCCCGTTGAAGATCCTCAGAGGCAGAGAACCCTTCACCAGAGACAACACAGCCTGGATGACCATGCGACTCCAAAGCAAGTGGTCCCCGGCCATCGTCCGCAGCAACATAGAGAAGGCACAAAGCATCTACAAGGCACATTATGACAAGCGGAATAACGTGCGTGAAGCCTCACTGGCGGAGGGCGACTGGGTCCGAGTCAAAAAGGGACAACTAGGACTAAAAGGAGACAGCAAGTTCAGTGAGCCCCTGCGAGTCGTAGACGTATACACCCGCTCTGCCTTGTTGAGCGATGGCAAGGTCTGGTCACAATCCAGGATGGCCAAGTGCAACAAGATCTTGCAGTGGGGCACGAACAACAGCAATCTAGAAGAAAGCCCCAATGTCGCGGGAGCGCCATCTACAGACCAAAGGAGCGAGGGGATGGGAGTGTGCAACAGGAGAGAGGCCGGAACCTCAGCCAATGCGGAAGGACAGTCAGCCAGACGGTCGACTCCGTGTCCGCCCAGCCAGGATGCAGACGAAGGGGGCATTCCGTGTGAGACACCCAACGCCCCCTGTAGAGACCAAGAGGAGGGCACGAGGTCAGACGGACCCCGCGGAGGAAGGGAGCAAAGGATTGGAACGCACACCCGCAAGGGCAGTGCGGTGAAGCTACCGAAACACTTCAGTGACTTTCAGTTGTGAACACAGTGAAGCTACCGAAATACTTCAGAGACATTCAGTTGTTATCTCTCTCTCTCTCTCTCTCTGTCTCTCTCTCTCTCTCTTTCTCTGCAATGTTCCACGAAAGGAGCTTAGGAGATTGTTTAGGGCCAGAGTTACCCTTAGAGAACTCCTCATGACCTGCCAACCTCGTGGCAGGATTTCCCATAGAGGGCACCTCATTTTCTGCTTCCATGAAATCCCCGTCTTGACACTCAGGAGTGGTTGTACACCCTAATGATAAAGGTCTCTTTTGATTTAAAAGTCAGTCCAAGTCTTCCAAGGAGGTTAGAGCATCAAAACTGTTCTGTGTTTCCACACAAATATTTAACTCTCACTAAGATTCTGAGGGACCGTTGAAGAAGTTTGTGTAATTGTGAGGCCAAATGGTCTGTAAAAATAGTTCTGTTTATATAATTAATCGAAAAGAGATTTTACAATATGAGGTGATTTAAAATTTATGATTACACACTTGACCACTGTTTCCTTACTCTGAATGCCAATCCAGGGGGTTCTTCTGACCATGAGTACATCCGATGAAAGGTCATTGGGCCATCCAAATTTTGATTTTAACCAATGGATTGTCTTGTTTTTAAAGTGGAATAATCATTTGTTTGACATCCCTTAGAATTACATGGGCATGGGGCGGGGGCCTTTAACTCACTTATCTTGTTACTAATTTCATTTAAGTGTCCCGGCATTTATGTACAGAATTCTGAGAGCACAGCGTTCAACTTGTCAAAACAATTTGAGACATGGGTCACTACTCAGAGTTCCAAACCTGACAGGTCTTTTGAGGTTAATTGCCTTGTGTTGCTGGTTTATTTCTTACCCATGCCTTTCGGCCCATCCCTTTAATTTCCTAATGCTCGGCTGAGTGCCCCATTCCTTCCTCTTACTGTGGCATAATCCCTTTTCTTCCTCTTCAGAGGGGAGTAAATGGATATAGAGTGAATTGCTTCCGAGGGGTCTCCGGCTAGGGTGACCAACTGGCATGGGTGCAAATTCAGGATGGTGAGTGTAAAAATTCAGCACAAAGGGTCAAAATTCAGGACACAAATTCAGGACAAAAGGTCAAAATTCAGGACAAAAATTCAGGACAGAGGGTCAAAATTCAGGACAAAACTTCCGGACAAAAGGTACGTTTTATAGACACATCAGTGCCGCTGTGAGATGTAAAGTTGCACGCATAGGATGTAGCTAATTGGGACCTACAATGCTGGACTAGAGTGCAGTCCTCCGAGTGGCCAGCTTTATGTGTCAGATTGCTTCAGGTATTCCATGTCTGTTCAGCGGGTGATGAGTGGTATTGGGGCTGGTACAGTACTGAGTGATGGATAAGACCCATAATGGACAGGTCTTCTGTGAGGGTAAGAGCATTAAGCAGGAAAAGGGAGTTGTTAACCAGCCTGCATGAGCTATAATTGGCTGCACACTGCTGAACGTTATGGTATTATTGTGGGTTAGAATGGTTAGATAGGAGTTGACATTAATATATAATGCCCTGGCTAGCTATATATCAGCCCTCCTTATTTTACCTGTATATGGGAAATAGTATACTGCTTGGGCTATTTTTAGGCTGACCAAGATGGCCGACCGGTGAGGAGCTCCGGCCGTGAGCTCCCCGGCCAGGGATTGCCTTTTGGCTCTGGACACCTGGAATCTACCCCCCTCCTTGGACCCTTCTGCTCACCTGGGATTATGTCGACTGCAGTCCTCGTCTCTCCAGCTCCCGCGACTGAAATTGAGTTCTTTCTTGAGAAACCGTGATTAGTGTTTCTGACTGCGGAGTCCGAGTCAACATGGCCGATGCCCGGTGGAGCTGCTTTGTTGGCTATAGAGGAGACTGGCTCGGGTTCATTTCCTCAGCCGTCACCTACCCAGCTGGACATTGGGCATGGTTCTCCTCATCTCTCCGCTGTTGTCTCCTTCCTCCCCCTCCTTCGGATGAATCGTCGAGGAACTGCTGATGACGGAGCCTGCCTCGGCGCGGCCACTGCCTGGTCGGGATCTCGGGATGGCTGTCGAGTTGAGCTGGGCTGAGGTTCGCCCCACCTGGCTATCCCCTTTCCATTGTCGGTTTGCCTTCCGGGTTTGGACCGCCGCTGCTTGCCCTGCTGCCAGACCTCTTGCCTCGCCTCCTGTGGTGCCACTGGGATGCATGAGTCTTGTTTTTCCCATGATAGGATTGCAGGCGGTGAGTTCCACGGCGATGTGGTCCGGTGCCCCCCGAGCTTGTTTTCACTTTCAGAGGCGGAGACGCGTCCTCCTGGTCCCCGCTGCCGCCTCCCTTTCTTCCGGAGCTGCTGCCTTGTGCGCCCGAGCAGACTTCCCCTGACTTTCTGTTGTTTTGTATTCCCTCCATTTTGTGCTGGAGGTTTATGGGTCCGTGTCCCGATCCCCCATCTTGACGGCCTCAACTAGCTACAAAGTTCGCTCTAAGTTGCAGGTCCTCGTCTTGGTGTCGCCTGCCTTTACATGACATCAGCTCGACCACCCCCGTCGGGACACCTATCCCCCCCCTCCGATACGGATGGCTACAGCGAGACTCCCGATCCGCTCCTTCCTTGTTGCCCCTTCCACTACCCTTGGTGCTCGGGCACAGAGAGCGAGTCTGGCACTGGTCGATGAGATTCCGTGACCCACTGCGGCTATTGGGCGCGTGGACTTTGATTTGGAGGGTCCCTTGATTTTCGTTCTTCCAGTGTCGGTTTGCCTGACTTTGTCTGTTTTTTTCTGCACCCTGTCTCATTCCCCCACCCACCTTCTATTGCTCCAAGTGACTCGTATCTGTTTTTTTTTAATGTTATGGTAACTTATGTAACTCTGTACAACTGTTCTCATGTAAAGCGCTCTGATACCTCCGGGTCTAGCCAGCGCTATATAAAACTCTACAAATAAATAAATAAATAAAATTTCTGTGAGCTGTATACTGCAGATTCTCATTGATGCACAGAATTGTGCTACAGACTAGAAACTGTATACACTGTTAAGGCATTATTGTAGGCCAGAAGGAGTCACTGTCTTTACATACAGAACATTTTCTATTGAATGGAAGCAAAATGCCAACATGCAGTTTTACTGATAAAACTATATAGCGCACAAATACTAATGTGTGGAGATGTGGTTTCCGCAAATATCTATCTTTTGAACATCACCAAGTAAAGTGTCTTGATTGATTTGATCCTATTAAAACTCTGTTTCCAGCACACTTCTGAATTACAAACAAGTGATCCATTAGTGGTTTCCTAACAGCTGATATGTTTTGAAACATTTGCCCAGTTCATTTGCAGATATTTAGAAGTTGTGTGTTACAAACAAACTGATAGCTTACAGCCTTTGTTTTCGCACCCCAAAAAATTTTGTGAAAACATGGTGCATTCTACAACACATTTGTCATTCTATATTCAATTTATTAGCTTCTAAAGCATAGTAAATGATGACCTTACTGTGCACCAAGATACAACAATCTTTGATGGGTCTCTTCAATGATTCCCTCACTATCACCAATAGAGCCTCTCTCACATTTATTTCATTTGCTTTATAGCGCCTCTCAAACAAGTGTACACCATTCACACATACAGAGACAATGAATCAGACGTGTGTAAATCAGTGTATACAAAATGTTACATAAGGCAACGGGGACTACACGGTGTAGGATGTACGTCACCCATACTGGTAAGCATTTTGTAAGAGTGCTTGGTCTGAAGAAGCACAAACTCAGGATCCAGAACATAAAACAGTAGTTAGCGTTGACTTTAATGATAGGAATTTGTTTCTACCTAACCAAATCCTTTTTAGCAACATCAGGATAATGAAAAAGTGTGAAGAAAACATAAATTTGTAACCTGTACCATGCAACTGTCATGAAGTTCTTTGTTGGCAGTTCAGAGCTCACTGTGCTAGATTACATATGTAACTTATGATCTGCACAGTAACAAAAGAATCTCAGTGACAAAAGCAGTAACCCACTGAGCTCTGCATATAAAATACTGATCTTTGATATCAGTCACGGCTGGCATTAATCGCGGGTGGGGGGTCGCGCGGGGGGGTTTTAATAAATTTTAAAAACGCACCTGTCCGCGTGTCCCACGTTCTCCTGCTCTCCTGCCTCCGGCAGGAACAGGAAGCAGGCAGCCTCCCTCCCCTCCCCCAAGCCAATCACAACGCTGCAATTGGCAGCGTTGTAATTGGTGGGACGCCGACCGGCCAGGTGCCTATGGGGAGGCCATTTTTTCCATGTAGGCTGCATTCAGCCTACATGGAGTAAAGGCAGAGTGCGCATGAGTGGTTTGGATGGCCCCAGAGGGCCGACCAAACAGTCAGCACCCTCAGTAGTGGGCAAGCCACTCCTCCCCTGCCCTAGAGCAGACACGCCCACCTGCCCGCCCCCAACCAAACGCTTCTGCTTTCTCACAGTGCGAGAAGCAGAAACAGTGGGGTGACGCTCCTCCGCCCTAATGGAGAAGCCGCCCCTGTTTGATATGCATGGTACACATTCTTTGCAGCAGGCGTATTAACCCTCTGTGCTACCTTAGATTATTCAAGACTGACACTAAACAAAACTCCCATCTCTCTCCAACAGGTACATAAGTCACCAGAGTTATCGTGACACTTTTATTGGTGCCTGAAAACTGCTGGATATACAAGAAACTTTGCAGTGCCAGCCCCCAACCTCCCAGGGAAACGCCTGATGCCGGGTCCGGCCAGTCCGGCTTTGCTTCCACCCTCCAATGGTGCCCCTCATCTTCACATAGACCCTCTCTCATGTGTATTTAATTTCTTCTATAGTGCTACTTATCTGAAGTATGTACAGCTGGGTGTCAGAGTGCGCTACATCACACAAATATGATATAGGGACAATGACTCATAAAAGTGAAAGTCAATGTTTAGGAAATGTTACTTAAGACAATGAGAGTTACAAGGTTAAAGAGTCAAATGTCATCCATAACGGTAGGCAGTGGCGTAGCGTGGGCTGGGCCACAGGGGTGGTTGCCCCAGGCGCAATATTCCTAGGGGTGCAAAATTTTAAAAGAAAAAAAAAATTGTGGTGGAAGGGACTCGAGTCACGTCGCTGCTGTTGTCTGCAAGTGCAGGTTATGTTGTCTTGTCCGCCTTTCCCCGCAGAAGGGCTGCACAGAGCTGTAACCTCATGCATCTCTCATGGCCTTGGGCAGGTGGAGGGCTGCTCACGCTGCTTCCTGGTGGCACGGGAGCAGCGCCGCCCAGCAGCACAACAGCAGAACATCTCTTGTGGTACCACGGCACCATACAAGGAATTCGTTTTTGCATTTTGGCTGGCAGAAGGAGCATTTAAAGCCCAAGTTTTCGTTTGCTGCCTGATGTCATGTGTCGGTTTGGGATGGCGGGTTGAGTACCTGGGGTGTGGCATCCATTCATTCTTTCATCCATCATTCAGTCTTTCACCATTCATTCTGTCCTTCCATCTGTGTGCCCATCCATATCCAATCCTATTCAACCATTTCCAAACCTATCCATCATCTATCCTTCCATCCATCATTTCACTCACCAATCTCTCTATTCACCCTTTCACTCATCCATCATCCATCGTACATCCATCCACCTCATCCATCCTTTCACTCATCCATACACACTTCCACCCATAAAGCCATTCACTCATCCATCCAACCATTTACCCTTTCATCCATCCAGCCATCCTTTCACTTAGTCATCCATCGCTCCATTCACCCAGTCACTCATCTGTCCATTCGTACATCTATTCACCATTTCACTCCTCCATCCTTCCTTTCTTCCAGCTCTTCACCCTCCCTTTCACTCATCTATGCACTCTTTCAATCATCCAGCCTTACATCCTTCTTTTCACTCATCCATACACCCATTCATCCTGTCAATCATCCATCCATACTTTCACTCATCCATCCTCCCTTTCTCCATCCCCTTTCGCTTAGCCATCTCTTTACCCATCCATCCATTCACTCATCCACTCATGAATCCAGCCACCCTATAACTCATCCATCCTACCACTCATCCATCCTTTCACTCAGCCATCATTTCTCTCATCCATCCATCCTTTTGCCCATCTACCTTCCCTTTCACTCACTCATCCGTCCTTACATCCACCCTTTTACTCATCCGTCCATCCATCTTCTCACTTATCAATTCATCAATCCATCCAACATTTCACTCATCCATCCACTCGCCCATCATCCACCCTTTCACTCATCCATCAATCCTTTCACTCATCCATCCACCCTTTTACCCATCCGTCCACGCTTTTTCCTATACATACATCATTCCACCCATACACCACCATTCCACCTATACATCTTTTTATTTACCCTTTCTCTCATCCGTCCTTCCACTCACTTCTCCATCCATCCTTTCTCTGATTATCCATCCATTCACCCTTTCACTCATCCATTCATCTCTTTTTTTTTTTTAGAGTTTTATATAGTGCGAACTAGACCGGAGATATCGGGTATCAGAGCGCTTTACATGAGCACCAGTTTCGTTACAGAAGGACACATTCATTTTTGTTAGGCACGCGGAGATTAAGTGATTTGCCCAGAATCACAGGATGTTGAGCGTCGCTGCCGAGACTCGAACCTGGTTCCCCAGTTTGGAAGTCAACCGCTCTAGCCGTAAGGCTACATCCTCTCCCTCTTCATCCTTTCACTAATCCATCGAGCCAATCACCCATTCCTTCACTTACTTACTTACCCACCTTTTCACATTAATTATGAGCTGAGCATCTGTCTGCAGATTTGCAGACAGTAGAGGCCCATCAAGAACTTCACCCCTGCTGTAGTTCATAAAGCAAAGGGTGGGGTGGGGGAGGGTTCACTATGCCCCTGCACGTAGGTAATCTGAAAACTTGGAAGTCATGAGTCTTGCATGATGCACAGTGGCAGGATGTGAAGTGACTATTACATGGTGTTGTTACCAGGGCTTTAAGTGGGTTGAAAAAACTTGGGGGTCTCTCCAAAGGGCGTGGCTTAAAATACATAAGCTAAAAAATCTGTGCTTAGCATAGTGTGCTGCCCGACTGTTATTCTGCTACTTCTGTTATTGCATCCAGATATATAATACATTACACCTACAACAAGCCAGGACTATTGGCTTTGTGAATGGTTGTTAGTTGCATAAAATAAAAAAGCAGCAACTATTGCTTCATTGTGTATAACACTGAAAATGCTTCAGTTTTAAAATGATGAGACTATGAAAGAACTATAACCCCTTCTTTTTAACTTCTTTCGCTGGCTTCTTTTCAAGAACTGGATTCTGTACATTTCTTCCATCTGGTGAGATGCAACATTTTTCTTTATGTACCGTTAAAACAGAATGTCCTGCCCTAGACCGAGGCAGGAGGAGGCCCACCACATGTTTTAACAGGCCAGAATGACCCATTGTCATCCTGTATGTGACAATCAGCCTCATACAGAATGACAATGGGCGGCTGGGGCTGCTCTTGTGCTCAGAGGAAGAGTGTGAGGCGGCCCCCATCAGGGAGCTTCTCACAGGGGAACAGCACTGCTCCCCGCAATGCCCAAAATTACGGACAAAAGGCGTTGGTAAAAGGGATCATCACGGACAACGGACGTGAGATCCAAATCACAGACAGTCCGTGAAATTTACGGACGGTTGGTCTCTCTAGGTCTCCCCCCAAGGCTGTACTTCCTTGTGGACATGCAGATTTTACCAAGGTTTCACAGGTTTGATTTCCACTCACAATCTCCTTGTTGCTTTTGGATTTCTCTCCCCAAATTCCCTCTACAAGATTGGAGCTTTGGGGGGTCAGAAACTTTGGCCGAGGAAAGCTTTTTAGCTGCATCAAACCTTCCCTCCACAGAGCTAATCTCTGAGTTTGTAGCCCCCATAACCGTCATTATATAACTAGTGATAAACTTAATTACAGGACCCTCTTAGACTGGTCTTCTCCTTGGAACACGCCCGGACGCCCACATGTTCGTCCCACACCGCGGGAAGCCCACGGTAAGTTTATTGGGCGTCAAGGCCCCACATCCTGGCTGGAGCAGCCTGGCCTGTGAAGTCCCCTGGCCAGACCCTCAGTGCAGCTGAATGCGGCAAAATAGATGTCCCACACCACGGGAAGCCCACGGCAGGCAGTTTTATTGGGCGTCAAGGCACCACCTCCTGGCTGTAACAGCTTTTTTATAGCCCAATTCAAAGCATTGCACTGTAAGTATCCCTCATTGTGGATCTGGCTCATGATGCTCTTTCCTCAGGCTTTTAATTGTGTTATTGGCATTTTCCATCTGTTTGAGCCTTTCTGGGCTGTGCAGAAAGTGCATGAATTCATTGATGTACCTTAAAACCTAGAATATTCATTGGAGCTAACCACTGGCTAGGAGCGTCCCTCTAGTTCTCTGATTGAAATTCCACCAGCCAGAGTAGTTCGTTATACATGTGGGAACAAAGGGTCTATCTGAATAAATACATTATTGTCTCTGATTTGCAATGTTTACAAGTTCCCAATTGTATTACAAATAAATATTATATACCACCAAACAAATGTTAAACATTTTCAAAGCTAGCTCACAATATGGCTCTGCAAGCTAATGAACCTTAACATTTGTGTGTTTGGCAAGGCCAACTTAGCCTTTCATCTTTCTAAAGTGTATTCACTGAGAATCATTAAATTGGATAGTAATGAAAGTGTTCTTTACAGTGACTAGAACCATCAAAAACATGTATGCAAAAGCCATATAAAAACAAGCATTTTCGATGCAATAGGGCTTGCATTTGCGAGCATTTAAGCTATTGCTATTGTAAATGACAATGCCTTTTATTTATGTGTTTTTAAAAGCAACACATATATAAAAGGCATTGATATTTCTAATGCCAATAGCTCAAACTCTCGCAAATGCGAGACCACTTTAATGGTGGCAGTGCCCCTTTCTTTAGAGGCTGTTCGTCATATTCAGGTTACAGTGAGCAGCGTCTAAAGAAAGGGGCGCGGCCAACATTAAAGTAAAAGCGCATATTGGGCGCTTTCACCCAAAGCGTAAAAAATAATTAAATAAGAAAGCTTCTGTAGCGCGGCTGCTAAAGTGAAAGCGTCCCACGCTGCTAATTAAATAAATAAATAAGCGCAGCTGCTAAAGTGAAAGTGGACCGTGCCGTAAATTAAATAATTAAATAAGCAAGGCCGCTATAGTTAAAGCGGACCATGCTGTAATTTAAATAAATACATTACTAATAATATAAAAGCGTGCGGCGTGCTGCGATGTTGTGGGTGGAATAGGGGAAGATAATTAAAGAAAATAGTGCTCACCGACTACATAAAGCAGACCGTGTAACAACACAAGTAAAAAGTCCAGTAGTTATGGGAGGTTACAAATGCAGACAAGGTGGTACCAAGGAGGGACTACCAAGCCTATTCACAAATGAAAAGCAACGATTTTGCAAGGACAGTAACAGGAGCCAATTGAAAAGATGGGCGGGGAATGGACGGAGCTTCTATGTCATACCTCAATACAGCAGGCTTAGCAGAGCAGCCCATGCGCTGGCCAGGCTCGACCTAAAAACCCTGGACGGGAAGAGCTACTTACGCAGATGTGCAGCACTTTGGAGATGTCTGTTCCCACGCCCCTCCCACGGCATGCACCCCCACCCAGTCTCCTGAGGGAATGTGGAGAGATACCTCTGTACTGTATCTCATCTCATCAGGTTGAGAAGAGGTTCTTGAGATGGTGATGCACCTCCTGCATCTACAAGAGTAGGGATTGTTTTTACACATCCAAACAGTTGGCAAGTGTCTCCCCACACATTACAATAATCTTCGAAGTCTGCAACAATGTGCATAAAGTCTGAAAACAGCAAAACATCGTAAGTCCAAAATTGTGATAGTGAACCGCAACAGCCATCTTCATTCCTTTTTTATGCAGAGGTGTGGCGGGGCAGTGGAGAATAAGACAAGACAAGATGGCTGCCACAGTGGGATGCGCACAGCATCTATATGCATAGGCGGAATGTTGTAGGTTTCTGTGAAGATCCAAGTTTACATACCCAAATTCTTTAAAAATAACAGTTTAATACATCAAAAGGGTATACCTACTAAGGGTCCCAGTATTCTGTTTTACAAATCCATCCAAATAAAGGCATTTTTAACCTATGCTCAGGGATTCCGTATGGGGAAATACCAAAGGGCAGAAACTTACAGCACAGAACCTGTACGCAGAGACACAACAGGGCACGCTGCACTTCTGAAACAGCATCACCAACTTTACCAGCAGACACAATAGATTATTCAGGCAAAAACTGATTCGATTGTTTAACATCCTCAAAAGATATCAAGTAGCTAGCAAATAACGGTGGCGCAAGATATATGGCCGGTGTTCCCGGAGGAACCGCCTATTACCGCCACCCTTCAGGCCCTTGTGACCCTGGCCGGAGGCCGTCGACTGGTATCCCATATTTATAGGGCACTAAGAGAGGACCTCGAGGCACGCCCGCTTCGGGTCCAAACCAAGTGGGATGCAGTATTAGAAGAGCCCTTAACTGACTCTGAATGGAAAAGGGTACATGAAGGAGTTAAACAGATTAGCTCCAATACCAGATTTAAACTTACACAATTTAATATTGTTCATCAAACCTATCTGACTCCGCAAGTGCTTCATAAAATATATCCGGATCCTTCTGCCTGCTGCCCCAAGTGCGGATATAATGAAGCCCCATTCTTACACATGTTATGGGAATGCCCGAAGCTCCGACCCTTTTGGGACTCAATATTAGAGCGCTTAAGAAAAGTGATGGGATGGACGCTACCCCAGTCCATTAGGGAGATACTTTTGGGCCTTCTTCCCAGCCCTAAAGGGAAGAAACTTACCCATAGATTTCTCCAACTGGGACTGGTGCTGGCCAAGAGAAGGGTGGCGATTAGTTGGATGGGCTCCCAACCCCCCCAAGGTGGATAGCTGGGCCAAGGATCTACGGGAATGGGCAATAGCGGAACTAATTAGAATGAGGAGAGTCAGGAGAGATGAAAAGATAGAAGAGGATGCTAGAGCCTGGTATATGTTGATCTCAGAGGTCCCAGTGGGGAGGCCCCCACCACGCAGGGATCAGGGGGAACGCAAACTGACCAAGTTATAGCTGAAGTGGAGGTGCAGCAATAGGACGCTCTCCGGCTGGAAACCGGATAATCACCCTGAGGGTAGAAGTAGTCAGATGAAGTGGTACATGGCAGACACAGTGAATTTACAAGTGAGTGACTGGCGGGGAGGCGAGGGAGGGGGTACATCTGTAAAGTTTTATCTGTTATAGTTTATTTATTGAGAATCTTTAATCCAAACCAAAGTAATGCAGCAAGCATTAGTGCAGATATCCGCTGTTCATATACTCCTTTTAGACAGGGAGGTTTCGATCTTTCATAATTATTTCCCTTCTTTCTTTTAATGTGATTTTTGACATATGTGGAAACTGCTGATAATATAATGTAGGATTATTCTGCAAGATTGTACTGTACTGGGAATTTTGACATAATTGTGCTGTTGTAATGAGTTTCGAGGATTTAAACCCTCAATAAAATTAATTTTTTTTTAAAAAGTAGCTAGCAAATAATTCACGAGTCAGCACAGTGAAAGTCCAAGTTCCCACTGCCTCACTATATAAAAGAAAAGGTGAGGTGAGAAAGAATTGCAATATTACCAGCTGAGAGTGAATTAGTAAACTTGTAGAGCAGCAAGAAAGCAAAGAAAAACATTTCTAAGGGCGCAGGCTGAATGGAATGGTTCAGAGGCTTTTTAAAAAAAAAAATGCAATGTTTAATAATGTGGTTTAGCCGATTTCCAAACTACTGATAGAGCAAGCTAAGCACAAGCAGGTAAATGAAGAGCAACACATAATTGTTTGAACAGTGCTAGCTGGACTTCCATTTCATATCGTTGGCAACCTATTAAATGTTAAAGCGCGCACTTCTTTTTAACTGTACTGGGAATCTCAACCTGTTAACTTTAAAATGCCTTGAAAAGGCGGATGGCTGGCCTTTCTATTACCAACACACCCAGAGGTATGTATGATTCAGTCTGTGTTTTTCAAATGGTTACAAAAATAGCATAAAGGTGTTAAAGTTGTCTGACACCTAAAAAAAAAATACCCATTTTGTTAAGGTCTGGGCTTTGACCGCAGGGCTGTCTAACAGAGCTAATACTACTAACATACATAACGCGGGCTTCGGGACCCCGTTTCAACCGTTGGATTTCTTCGACGGGCGCCTTTCTGCCATTTGCTTGAGACTTTATTAATCCCGCCTTGGCCCAGCCACATGGGTATCCATCTCTCACCCATTGCATTTGTGTGTACCCTCCCATCTCCTCTCCAGTGCTTGCACTAAATTATATCAGATATTCCTTTACAACTATGGCCGTTTCTGCCCGCCACTTTTGGCTCCCCCGTGTCTATAACCCCAGTATGTGAATGCCACATGGATCACCACATCAAACCCAGACACACTGGCTTTGCCAATGCTTGTTTTTAAACAGCCTGAAAAACGATTGCATTCGTTAGTATGATTAAATATTTGTGTTGTGTTGTTAGAAATACAATTAAATACAGTTATAAAAGGGTCTTGGCGTGGGACCTCTTTTCCGGCGAATCAGGAATAACCCGGTTTTATTCAAAGCTGCCAGTAATGGTCAACACCAGTCCAAGGAAACATCAGTAAAATGTAAAGTTTGGACACCCACAGATTATTTTTGAGTTTTAATTTTCATTTAGCGTTCATGAATAGTGCGCTAGACCATCGGCACTAGCACGCTTTATCGTTAAGCAACTAATGCAGAGCATTTTACAAGAAGCAGCTTACGTACCAAACAAAGCATGTCATGACAGACTGCACTAAATATGGGATTTTATGAATCCGGACACAAGAACAGAGCTATAGAAAGTGAGAGCCTGGAGAGATAGTTGAAGTTAAAACCTGAATCAACCATCTTCTCTGTGATGCTTTTCCAATGGAATAAATCTATGACAATCTTAACGAATTATCCTACCATTCTTATCAACCCAACCGGGCAGTACATTTCAACAGGGTCGGATTGGGATCACAATTTGGCCCGGGCACTGACGAAAAAAGTGGCCCACATTCAAGGGGCGTGGCCCACATTCAAGGGGCGTGGCCCACATTCAAGGGGCATGCCCTTTCATGAGAAAGGGGGTGTGGTCAGAGCAGTGAGACAGAAACCTATGGGCCTGCTGTTTTCCCACTCATGCAGGCAGTGAGTAAGGGGTGTGTCCATATGGAGGTGAGGCAGGAGCTGGGGAGGGAAAGGAAGGCCACAAACATCACCCAACAAGATCCCCCATTGAGGAGGGAGTCACTGGAAAATATGAATACTATGAAATGGTATCTCCCAGAATAACAAAAAGAACATAGAAGTAGAATGGTGCACCCGACAAGAGGTATAGAATGACTTAAGTGTCAGAGCGCAGCCTCCACAACATAAGAAAACCAGACAGGGAGGCACTAAGAGGAATTAAATTAAAATTAAAATTTTGCATCAGAAAAGCTGTGCTAAAAATACGGACATGTTTTTATAAAGTGTCCTCTTTAATTATCATGTTCCCTTTGCAGAATCATAAAGCACGAACAAATGGTTATTTTTTATAGTTGTTTTTCCATTTGACAGTTTTATATAGTGTGAATTCAGCCCAAGACAAAGGCTATTTGAGTTCTATTCATGAGCACCAATTACAGTACACAAGATCCGATTTTTTATTTAAGGGCCTGGGCGATGAAGTGATCTGCCCAGAATCACAGGGGTGTTGAGCAGACGCTGGGACTCAAACCTGATTCCCCATCTCTGCAACTCTGGCGTCAGGCCACATATGCCTATGCACACACAAGGAATGAAAGTGGGAGGATACTGTTCTTGTGAAGGACACAGGGCCAAGGTGACAATGGCCTACAAGCTGAGCAACTAAAAAACAGCAAGGCCCCTTTCTGTTACAAAATTATTCAAGCCCTCCAGAGCAGGAGCACCTGAAAAGCAGCGAGGCCCCTGCTATTACTAACCTACTCAGCCCTCCCCAGCCCTCCAGCGCAGGAGCACATGAACAGCAGTGAGGCCCCTGCTGTTAGTAAATTATTCAGCCCTCCCCAGCCCTCCAGGGCCTCAGGGCAATGTCCTGGCAGGGGAGCACAAAACACAGCTGCTGGGTCATCCATGGTAGCCAGGGGGAGGCTGAGGTGAAGATGGTGTGAGTTCCAAACATCACCTGGCCCCCACAGGGAGACCCATTCTTCCTCGCCCACTATGCCCTGAATGTGAAGGGCTGTGGGCAAGGTGTTAAGACAAACACTGTTTCTGGGCTGCGTGGGCCCCAGGGGGCCGAGGGTGAAAATGGCTCAAAGGGCTGAGCAACACCTGGCCCCCAGGGAGGCCGATTCTTGCACACATTCACCCCTCCCCAGCCCACCCTCAGCCATGATTGCTTTGCAGGGCAGGGGGTGAAGGAGAGGCCACAGCTGATAATCGCTGTACGGCCGCCCAGCGAAGCTGCTTTCCTTTCTCTGTCTCTGTGCCCTCTGTGGGCCGGTTTTTTTTCTCCCCTTTCCCAGTCCACAGAGAGCACTCTCTGTGGACTGGGAAAGGGGAGAAAAAAAAACGGCCCACAGAGGGCACTGAGACACCGGCCCTTCGGCCAATGCCCGAGTGCCTGCAGTGCCAATCCGCCCCTGCATTTCAACCAAGCATGTTCAATGCAATAGGTCTGGAAGTTGCGAACGTTTAACCTATAGGCATTGTAAATGACAATGCCTTACATTTATGTGTTTTTAAAAGCAGCACGTATATAAAAGGCATTGTTATTTTTAATGCCAATAGTTCAAACTCCGGCAAATGTGTGACCACTTTAATGGTGGCCGCACTCCTGTATTCAGGTTACAGTAAGCAGCGTCTAAAGAAATGGGCGCGGCCAACATTAAAGTGAAAGCTTGTATGCGGCGCTTTCACTCAAAGTAAACATTTTTTTAAATAATTTAGAAAGCTTCTGTAGCGTGGACGCTAAAGTGAAAGCAGCCCGCGCTATTTATTAAATAAATAAATAAGCGCAGCCACTAATGTGAAAGTGGTGCACGCTGAAAAATAAATAATTAAATAAGCTCGGCCACTAAAGTGAAAGCGGACCGCTTTGTAAACTAAATAATTAAATAAGTGTGGCTGCTATAGTTAAAGCAGACCGTGCTGTAATTTAAATAAATACAATACTAAAAGCTTGCAGCGTGCTGCGATGTCGTGCGTGAAATAGGGGAACATCATTAAAGAAAATAGTGCTCACTGACTTATAAAGCAGACCATGTAATGACACAAGTAAAAAGTCCAGGGGCAGATTTACAAGGCCCTTGCGCCACTTTTGCGCCGCCGTTGCGTCACTTCTGTGACGCAGCGGCGGCGTAAACCATGCGCCACGTTGCGCCTTATTTACAACGTGACGCATCTAGGGAGATGCGTCACGTTGTAAAGCCCTGCGCCACATGAAACCTGCATCAGTTCTCATGCGGGCGTTCCGTCGCAGGGTGGGCGTTCCGTCGCAGGAAAGCCTCGTAAAAGTGACGCAGTGAGTCAGTCTTATGACGCCGCTGCGACAAATCCTTACGCCTGCTTGAAGCAGGCGTAAGGAGTGGCGCACCACGTTAGGTATGGGCGGCCCCTGAGCATTGCTGGAGTTGCGTCGCGCTTGCGACACGACTCCAGCAATGCGCCGCCCTTACGCCATCAGATGCGACACGCATCTGCCTATCCCTGCGCCATGGTGCGCCGCATTGTAAATGCGATGCATCCGTGGTGGCGCAAGGGTAGACTTGCGTGTCGCATCTCTTCTGGCGCATCCCTGCTGATTTGCAGGGATGCGCCAGTCATTGTAAATCTGCCCCCCAGTCTTTATGGGAGGTTACAAATGCAGACAAGGCGGCACCAAGGAGGGACTATTAAGCCTATTTACAAATGAAAAGCAATGATTTGATTTTGCAAGGACAGTAACAGGAGCCAATTGAAAAGATGGGTGTGAAATGGGCGGAGCTTCTATGCCTAACATTAATACGGCATGCCTCGCAGAGCAGCGTATACGCGCTGCCCAGGCTCGACCGAAAAAGGGAATGAAAACCTTTTTTTGTTTCTTTTTTTTTCATGAAGAGAGTGTGCTTTACTGGAGATCAGACCAAATCACCAGAGCACTTACTGTGTCCAAGCAAAGCCTCACCGCCCTCTGATTTCACATCATACAGTGCCACAAGTGTGGGTGGTGAAAAGTCTGGGAATTATTCTTGTTCACAGCCCTTATTTCGCTCGAGCCAAGACAGGGATTTCTCTGGAAGTTTCATCCTAAAATATCTTTGCCAGATGTTCGACTTCCTGTCTGAAATCGATTTACTTGTTCGGAGGCAAAGCATTATTAACACTAATTTTGACTACGGCACTGCTTTACGAGGAAAAGTTGGGAAAACTCTTCACAAAACTGCAGGTTCCACCAGTTTGTGCAGGCAGACAGACGGTTTTCAATCAGAATATTTGGTCCAGATTATGATCTGGCAACTTGTCGAAACAGCGACACAGATAGCTAGTGAATGAACAGCCACCGGCTAAGGTGGAAACAAAAGGTGTAGCCACCAACTTCCTTTAAAATTTGAAAAAGTTCACCACAGATCAAATGTATGGCAATGTCTTCAATCAGTCTCCCTGAACAAAGTCACTGTTCCCCAGTTCACATGAATACCCTGAGAAGATGATGGCATTCAACCAGGGACAATGTCATGAGAGACCTCCTGCGGCGCCTATGGAATATAACGGAACCTCTCACTTTCAGATGAGCCGTGAATACTTGGTGATCAAAATCAATCAATCAGGGGGTTTAAAGCGTGCTACTCACCCATGAGGGTCTCATGGCGCTATCGGATCAGCCGAAGAGCCAGGTCTTGAGGCTCTTCCTGAAGGTGTGCAGAGTAGGGGAGCATCTGATGCTGACTGGGAGCTCGTTCCAGGCTTTGGCTGCGATGTAGGAGAAGGCTCGTCCAAGAAAGCCTTGACATGAAAAACACCTCATCTTACCCCCGGTTTGAACGTATGCATCTCTGCACTATGGAAGTATCCAAAATACGGTTTATGCTTGTAGTACAGAAGATTTAGTTCACTGCGGGAGCGAATCCTAGGCAGTACAGTATCAGAATAGGAACTAAACACTTCTGTGTTTTTTTCCTTCTTCCAGCCCTTCCTCAAAGGAAGAAAGTAACAACCATCAACAGCAGAGAGCTGCTATAAATACAACTCTGCCCGTTCCTTTCCTGTTAAGATCAGGACTTTTCTGCAACACCTTCGTGAAGCTTACAAACTCTATTTCCAGCTTCTTTTTTATCATTACATATCAAGACAAAACTATTTATAACGTTAAGCCAGTCTGTCCCAGTGCCTTTACTGGTAAAACACCTTTATCTACCCAACTCTCTCTCTCGTTATTTATTTTTTTGTAATGATGTTACTTATTTATGCGTAACCTAATAACGCTGCAATAATAGAAGTACACTGCAGCAATGCCTCACGCGGATGCTGACTGTGCCGACGCGGAGGCTCGAACCTAGTTCCCCAGCTCCAAAGTCGGCAGCTCTAGCCGTGAGGCCACATCCTCTCCCCGTGTGCCCCTATTGGAGATGGCTACCCCCACACAATGCTCCATATAGCGCCCAGCTCCAACACCACCTGAAGTGCTACTTGCAATGTCCCCTCAACACACGGCGGAACCTCTCTATCGGCCGGCAGGCATGATCATTAAGATGGTGCGCTCATCGCTGCTGCACCGAGGTGACCGGCGAGAGAACGCTGCGAAGGCAAGAATAGTCTGTGATTGTTGGTGCCTGTATCCTCAGAGGATGGCGCGCAACAATGGCACCAGCCTGTGCCTCCTGTAAAGGGGGGCGGATGGGGGAACAGTAAGGTTGAACAATCAGTGGAACCACAGCCCCTTTGGACTGTTGCCCTCCGCGCGTCACACCGCGTCACACCATCCGGCAGGGATCAAAGGGAGCGACATTAGCTCCTTTGTACAGCTGCAGCACACATGCCTCAGCATGAGGCATTCTGGGCACTTTGCGGCTGCCCGCGGCCCACGCAGGGGGCCACCCTAAAAGGGCGGCCCTTTAGTGCCATTTGGGCACTAACCCACCCCCTCTAATGCCGGGACTCAGGGAGGAGTCCCCCTTGCCTTAGGCGCGCTAGGCACGTCACTTCCGGCACGCTGAGGAGGTGGGGAGGGTATTTATGCCTCCCCCGGCCATCCTGGCGTCCTCTGTTGTGCCGGGCACGCTGTCTTGTCGGTCGTCTCGCGTCGTTCTTGCGCCGATCCCCTGGCCGGAGCTACTGGGTCGCTTTGGAGGTTGACGGTGAGTTGTCCTGTGTTGGGCCCCCCCCCACTTGCACAACTCGGGTAGTCCCAGCGATGGCCTGGTCTGACTTGGGGGGCGTGGGCCCTGATAGGCCGGCCAGTGGGCTTTTGCGGCCTGGCACACCAGGTGATGGGCTGTGGGCCTTATGCTTGGAGCCTCGTCCCGGGCTTTCTTTCGAGATCGCGTTCATTGTTTGGCTGTGGTGAGATGGGTCGTTGGGGCCTGTTGTTACCCCCCCGAAACCCATTTGGGGCAGTTGCTCGGCCGTCAGTCTGGCTGGATGGTGTGGTTCGTGACCGGGATCAGGGAAGCGGCAGGGTGGGGGCCTCACGTTGGTAATTGCGGGTGGTGTCTTTTGCAGGCCTCTAACCATCTCGGAGGGGGGCCCCACCCATGGCACGTAACGGGCATGTCCTCAGAGTGTTGTGTGCGGTTGCGGGTGGCGGTCTGGTTGCGCTGCCGTGGATTCACGGCCGCCGCAGCGATGTCGGCCTGCTGCTGGTTGTGCCTCAGTGTGAGGTCGGACCACCTTCCTTTGTTTGGGGGGGGGTCCATTGATTGAAGTTCTCTTGTTGGAAGGGGATTGTAGATGAGGGAGATTTGGCATTTCAGGGGTAGCTGCGTGCCTCGGCCCAGACTGTGATGCGCTGGGGATATGTGGTTCAGGTCGGGTCACTTGAGCACTACCATGAGGTATTAAGTGGGTGTTTATGCAAAGCAACGTGGGCCTTGGGCATCGCCCATTTGCTTGTTAATCATCGCCCGCTTGACGCACAGCTCGGAGAACGGACCTCTGAGGCTTGCATTTCCACGTGTCCAATGTTTTATAAGTATAACTTTTGTAAGTGAAAACACGTCAACAATGCCCCGTTTGTAAAGGTTGTTTTATGTGCGCCAAACGAACGCTTGCAATTTGTCACTTGTCCGGAGTTGGTAGTTGTATGCTTTATGTGGGGGACAACAGGGCGAGTTGTGTGCAGATGAGAGCCTGTCAAGGCCTTTCTATGAATTTTGAGCAGTGACACGCCGGGCGCTTTCAGTCTGTGCTGCTAAAGAGGTGCCTCGGCCAGGAAAATAAATGGCACTGCATTAATCAGCGGCACAAGCACCATCCATTGTCCACCTCGATTGTGTTGTTTGCTAGAACAAAGGTCGAACAGGGTAGAGCGCCATATTGAGGCCTTTCTCGGAGCGCTTCTTGCCGATCACAGCCTGCTGGTAGAGAGGCTGTGTCACAATGCGCCCACAGTGTGCTCGTTTGCACAGCACTGCGGGAGCACTTGGGGACACTTCTGCTGGAGCAGGGATAATGATTACGCTTTCACTCCAGATGTGCCATCGTGGCCTTGACACATTTGAAACCGATTATATGCAGCTAACGAATCACAGTTATGAAATTAAAGCGGAGAGCTCTCAATGTGTGCTTTGTGTGCCAGTTGCACGTATCTTGCGCACCGCACGCGGACTCGCTTTGTGGGAATTAGTTCTGCAGTGCACGCGTTTAAAGTGCGGGTTCGGAAGTCAAGCGGGGATCTTGTCCAGCTGGCAGAGGATTATCCCGCGCAATCTCCTCATCGCTAACACTGTTTTCGCCCGATAGGGGCATCTGCGGTGAGGGAGTGCCTGTTGTGTACAGTTATTGGAGCACGCGGTGAACGTTGGCATGGACCCGAGGTCCACACTTCCGCAGGGGGGCGGGGCATGGATGTTTAGTCGCAGGTTCCCCACATAAACAGGCCAGGTAGAATCTTTATACGCAGGCGCACTGCCAGCGCCAGGTAGCTGGGCAACTGCGGCCTGAGGTGTGACCCTGAACAAGTGTTTTTCGGCGGGCTCTGTTCTCGCGCCGGATTGCGTATTGTTCTATTTATTCGCATGTTATACAGCGCGGACTTGGCCCGAAGGCATCGGAGGGCTCGACATCGATAGCAGGAACAAGTGTACTGCGAGTACAGTTACAAGAACCTGCAATGTTGTGCTAAAGTTGGGATACGGCGCAGTCATTGTGTCCGGCTTGCTGCGAGTGGTGCAGTGGCTGCGTCGGGGTTGCAGTGAAGCGTGATCGCCATGATAGGTTTATTTATAGTCACTACCACGGCCGTTGTCAGGTGCACCATTTGCGCGTGTTGGTTCCGGATCTGAGCTTCCCGTCGGCTCGGCGGATTGTGATCACGGGCATGTTCGTGTGCGGGGGGGCTCGCGCCAGGGTTGTGCTATATAGGGCATAAGGCGAGTTTCTTTCGGGTTGCATCGGGTGCAGTGACGGAGGCAGAGTTGGGTTTTCCTCCTTTTATTCGCCGGGGAGACCCTGAGAGAGACGATTCCCTCCCTGGGGCCATGGCGAGGTGTATATTCGTACAGTGGCAGGCCAACCATTTGCCTGGTGGGCCTGCCGGTGTGCCCAGAGGGGGCCGCATTACCTGCGGTGCTTGGGCTTGCATGCGGCATTGTCCCTTCGAGGGAGCAGGCCTCGCGATGCATGGGGCGCTTACTGGGCGTGGCGGTCCAGGATCCGCGGTAAGACATGAGGAGTGCTGTAGGCTGGGCCGGAGCTGCCGCCTTCATGGGACACGCTATCGCGTCGTGTCGGTTACCGGTTTAGCATGGTGCGAGGCACTTTTTGGACCAGAACTCGTGCATCCGGGGTGCACCCCCCCCCCCCCCCCGGGCTGGCTGGCATGTTTTCCTTTGGAGCAGAGCATTGTGGCTATGCAGATCGCTCGATTGTCCGGTGCTGGGAGGGACAAAGAGCAACCCGTTCAGTGTTTTCACTCATTGATTTAGTCGATGCACTTTGATAGGCGTGAAAGTTACCCGCAGGTGTCCGCTTGGAGTCTGGTTTCTCTGCGTGGAGGGGACCCAGCATTTTGGTAGCACCTGTCTCTTGATAGGCCACAGGCTGATGTGAATCTCCCCTCTGCCCTCAGTTTCACCATGTTGTCCTTAGCAACATGGGCGAGTAAGAACAACAACACTCACAAGTTCTGTCTCTGCTTTCATTAGCTCATTTGCTCTGTTTCTTACTCATAACATCCCTCTGAGGCCCACTGAGCTGAGAGGCTACAGATCGCGTTTTTGTTGTTCGTTGGTTGAACCTTGAGGCCTTTTAAAATGATCTGAGGGATTCATGGGGCTTGCCCGCCCGCAGCTGGCGGCGAGATGCTGACGCAGATAGGCCTGAGTGCTTACACCCAATATGCCAGGCAACGAAGCCATAATGGGGGCTTAGTGACCTTAGGCAACTAACCAGAATCGTCGAAGCCAGTAGTACTAGCCTGCAGGTGTAGGGTATTTTGTTGGTACATCTGGACAATATTCTCACCACGAAATCACTAGCTGTGGCTTTTCCCTTAGGCAACTTACAACCATTACAAGGGCAACAGCCCTGGCTTGCTGTAGGAGCAATGTTTAGGGTTGATTAATATAGGGGTACAACCCAGAGGGGACAGAACCATGCGGGCCATAATCATCAGGCCACCGGGTGGCATGACAAACTACTTTTATATGGTACTGCTGAATATACATAGGGTCACCTCGTGGCAGTCAAATGGGGATGATTTGGACAACGGACAAGTTGGCTGGCTCGAATCATACTTGTTTCACTTGGAAGGGATGATCTGCTTAAGTCATGGTTGCCCCCCCCCTGACAATTATTCTTCGGCGTATAATTTGTGGTTTACGCAGAGTTGGGGGCAGGTTTGCTACCCCACCCTGTCTCTGCGGGATTGAGGTGTCTTTTGGGTCATGATGACCAAGTAGAGCATTATCGCTTTGTATATCTGGGCATAAAAGAATGACAGATAAGAATACAGGGGATTATAAGGCAAGGGTTGCCTGTCCTGAGCATAGTATACGCAGGCGTGAGTAACCCTCATACGAAGGGGAAGGTGCACCAAGAAACAAAGTGAATGTCCTCCAAACTTGTCCGAAAAGTATCCTTTTATTATTCTTGATAGTAAAAAATGGGTGTCAGCCAACGCGTTTCGTTCCACTGAGGGAACTTCATCAGGGCTGAAAACATATATATAAGACATAACATAAGTCTCCACAAACCAAAATGAAATTACATATATAATCATAATACAATTACAAAACAACGGCTCAAACTAAATTTTTTTTACACAAAGCATCCATGGAAAACCATGTAGCACATAAATATATACAATTAAAAACAACACATTAGAAAAGAGTACATGATAAAAACAGGCATAAATAAAATGGACATCATAATTCACAGCAGTGAAATTAGTAATTCCACATAATTAAGCGTATCAGTGTCCGAACTCATTCCTATCAGGATTAATGAAGGGTGGGAGAAAACCCATTGAAATGAATCAGACAAAGATAGAAAATACAGAGTAGAAAAAAAGTCGGTTGAAGTGAAAAAAGGAAAAGTGAAAAAAGGAAAATCCCAGAGATCCAACCATATGTGTAGTAATTGAAAACCGAAGAATAAATTCCAAAACCATATATCTCACCTCATGTAACAATACGAGGTACAATATATCCGTGCTCAAAATCAAATTATATCCAAAATAGAAATAAAAGCATCCAAATTCCTAATGGGGAAACAATTGCATAATATCAGCCACAATTCGCAGTTTATCATTGAGCAGAGATAATAATCTCTAGAATATAAGTAGGATAGACATAGACATTTGAGTTCCTGCCTGTACAATATAACCACAAAGTCGCCATTCTCACCTCATATATCGAGACGAGGTGTAGTGTGTCAGGGCACTATGTTAAAATATTTCCAAAGTCGAAGTAAATAATAATGGTCCGAAAATCTAGTAAGAAAAGTTAAAAAAAGGGAAAAGAACAATATTGACTATAGTTAGCCATATGTCATGTTTCAGACAGCAGAAGCATAAATTTTCCATGTTTGTACGCTATGATCAGAGAGGGATCTTCTGTTCAAAATATTTTATTTAATTTTGTTCATAAACAACTAATAAAGACATTACATAAAATGTTATTATTTAACAACAAATACCTAATGACAATTCGCAAATTGACCAAAATTATTTAAAAATTACAATAGGTACTGAGATATTACATATTGAAAAGATACATAAAAGGGGGAAGGAAGGAAAGGAGGGAGGGGACAAATATAACAACTAATGCATAAGATTTACACAGAGCTACTATATTTTATCATACATACAACCTTTTTGAGTTAAAAACGAAATTGGAGATATAAATACAACCTTAAGAGGATAAATATACATCAACAGGTAACCAAAAAGATTGATAAGCGAGCGTAATTATGTGAAATCCCCTTCATGGATAATTGAGCACCTCTTCTAGTAAAGATAACCCATGACCACCAAGCATTAACAGATAATATAGAAACATCTTTCCAACAAAAAGTGATGGATTTTATAGCTGCTGAGATTAGGAAATTAAAAAGTTTACTTTCTAAATCATGTAAGTTTTGTAAAATAATAGCAGATTTACATATTATTAATTGATAGGAAACATCAATATGGAGTTTAAAAATCTTTTTATGATAACCCAAACTTCAGACCAAAATTTAAAAACCAGAGGACAGTCAAAAAGCATATGTTGTAACGTACCAGGATGTAATTTACAATGCCAACAATCTGCAGAGGGAAGAAGTTTAGCCTTAAATAAACGTGATGGAGTCCATAAACAATTGTATAGGATATATGAATTGGTTTGGTAGATTGAAACAGGTAGCCAACCAGATATGCTACCAAGCCAAATATCCTTCCATGTATCAATAGATAAAGAAAGCGAAAGTTCATTGTTCCAAAAAGAAGAAATCATCTCTAAATTGCTACCTAGAGTATCTGATAATTTTTTATATAGAATGGAAACCCCATGAGATGATCTAGAGACTATTTGAATGTAAATTGATAAATCTGCTGTAACATCGGACGGAATAGCATTGGGAAAGGAGTCTAAGATTGAATTGCACAAATATTGATACTTAATAAGGTCAGATTTAAGTAGACCAAATCTTGCTTGCAACGTTTCAAAAGCAATAAAGGTATTATTGGAATAAACATCTCTAAGATAAAAAATACCAGCTCTAATCCATGAAAACCAAAAACTAATATTCTTGTTTAATTTAATAACATTACTATACCACAGTGATAACTCATCAGTATTATTCATTGGAAAAAGAAAAATTAAGTCAAGATCATTAAATAACATTTTAGTAGATTTAATAATAACTGATTTATGAAAAAATGTGGTATTATTATGCATAGACATTAAAGTAGGTAATGGAAATGGACTTACTATAGATTTCTCAATAGATAGCCAAGCAGGAGGAGTATTTAAAAAGGAGTGGTTAAACCATAATGAACTTTGTTTTAAAATAAAAGCTTTATGATAAAGAAAGAAATCTGGGAAACCAAAACCAGCATTACGTTTAGGCACTTTTAACTTTTTATAACTAATACGAGGAGATTTGTTGTTCCATAAAAACTTTGACAAAAATCTATCAACCTCTTTATAAAACTTTAATGGAAATTGAGTAGGGATCATGGCCAGGGTATAAAAGATTTTGGGAGCAATAGTCATTTTGATAGAGTCCATTCTGCCCCACCATGAAAGATGTAATGATGCCCATTTAGACGTTTTATTTTTAATGTAATTTAGGATGAAATCACAGTTTAAATTTATTGTTGATTTTATGGATGAAGAAAATAAAATTCCAAGATATTTTAACTTATTCTTTTGCCAAATAATTTCACGCATGGGAAGCATATCATGAGTGCAATAAACATTAAGGGGAAAAAATTCAGTTTTGTTGGTATTTAAAGTGTAGCCCGAGACTGTAGAGTATTTTGTTATAATATCCATTAATGAGGGAACGAAGATATAGGGTCACTAACAAATAAAAGCACATCATCCGCATAAGCAAGAGTTTTAACAATAACATCCTTAATATTAATTCCTTTAATATTGTCACATTTTCTTATAGAGGTAAGAAAAGGTTCAATGCCAATTAAAAATAAAAGAGGGGAAAGAGGACATCCTTGCCTTGTACCTCAAAAAGCGAAAATTGATTTGAGACTTGTCCATTAATAAATAAACGAGCAGTAGGGGCGAAATATAGAGCTGAAATCATGCGTATAAAAGTATCTCCAAAATTAAATGAGGACAACGTATGAAATAAAAATTGCCAATGGATTTTATCGAATGCTTTCTCAGCATCTAAGGCTAAAATTCCAGATGGCAACGTTAAAGTAGGACTTTGTTCAATAATATGTAGCAAAGTTCTTGTATTATGAGCAGAATATCTATTCTTCATAAAACCAGATTGATCCGGGTGTATAATAGAATCTAATATGGGGCCCAATCTAGTAGCAAGTATTTTAGCATATAATTTACAGTCTTGATTAATTAAGGATATAGGGCGATAATTAGACACAAGAGTGGGATCCTTATCTGGTTTTGGAAGTACTATAATTAACGCTTCTGTAAAAGAACCAGAGGTAGTTCCTGTGGATCCGAAAAACATAAATAGTTGGTGTAAAAAAGGTAAAAGGTATGACTGAAATTCTTTGTAGAATTCTGCTGGAATCCCATCAGGACCAGGAGATTTGTTCTTTTTAAGGGATTTTATAGCTGTTAACCCCTTAAGTGCTTCTGTCGGCCAACGGCCATCGCGAGCACTACCTCGGTAGTGCTGCGCACGTCCGTTGGCCGACGCGGCCCCGCCCGCTTAATAGAACGTTCCGCACTGGCGCGGAACGTTCGAAGCAGTTAAGTAGTTAAGATTTCATCTTTGGTAATAGGTGCATCAAGTCCAATTTTATCTGATTGTGGAATTTTGGGTAACTCACCGAATTTAAAAAGGAGTCGATCAAAGAAGCATCCTGAAAATCGGGTTTATTATATAATTTAGAATAGAAATTCAAAAATTCATTAACGATTTCATTGTGAGAGAGAGCAATTTTACCATGGGCACCATGAATTGAATTGATTTGAGATTTATCCTTTTTTATACGTAAATAATTAGCTAATAGCCTTCCAGATCTATTGGTATTAAAACTAAATCTGGCTTTAGCATTAGAGATTTGAATACCTGCTCTTTTACTTAGGATTGAATTAAATTCATAACGCAATTTTTGTAGTTTAAATTCATATTGAGGATTGTTGGATGTAATAAAAAGTCGCTCAACTTTTGCAATCTGTTTTTGAAGATTTTTAGCATTTGCATGAAAGGTTTTATTTTCGTAGGCCATAATAGATATAGTTACACCTCTAATATAAGCTTTAAAAGCATCCCATCTATTAATCATAGAAGTAGAACCTTCAGGGTTGAGTATAAAATATTCTTGAATGGCGGATAAAAGTTTAGGCTTGTTAAACTCATTTAAAATTATACTTGTGTTCATACGCCATCTAGATTGTTTAGTAAAAGATGAATCTAAATTCAAAACCAAAGAAATCATAGCATGATCTGAGATGTCAATGTTACCAATAGCAGGAGCAGTTATTGAACCAATTAGATGCCTAGAAACCAATAAACAATCAATTCTAGAGTGGGAATTGTGAGGATTTGAGAAGAATGTGAAACATTTTTCTGTAGGAAAATGTAATCTCCAAATATCAACTAACTTAGTGGCTTGAATAAATGATTTGAAAGCAAAATAAACTTTAGAAGGGTGAAACTTAGTAAGAGATAATCTATCTAATAAAAGGTCCGAGATAACATTAAAATCACCTCCAACAATTAAAGGGGCATTACCGACCTTTAGAACCTCAATTGTAAGATTTGTCCAAAAAACTGGGTCATCTGCAGTAGGACCATAAACATTTAATAAAAATAGAACTGAGTCATGAACTTTAATTTTAACTAGAATGTATCTACCATCCTTATCAGAAATTTTACTCAAAATTTGACAGTGAAGTTTTTTTGCAAACAAAATAGCTACACCATTTTTTTTACCATTACCAGGGGAAGAAGCAATCACATCCACCCATTTCTTTTTCATATAATCTAAAATGTTATCATCTATATGAGTTTCTTGCATAAAACAAACATCCGCTTTGCAACTACTTAGATAATCTAAAATTTTTGTACGTTTAACTGGATGGCGCAATCCTTTAACATTTAATGAAACTATTTTAAAATTATGTGTATTAGCCATAATAGAAGAAAGGAGAAAAGAAGATCAAAAGAGGAAGATAAAGAAGATCAAGAGAATGAGGAAAAGGTAGCTCCAAATAGGGAAAAGGAAAAGGAAAAAATGAAACAGGATGGAAAAAACGACAAACAAAAGACATAAATGTGAAATGTGAAACGCACACACGCTTTACAAGCATGACCGGAACCGCTGGAGCCCTTCACAAAAAGATTTCAGTACAGTGTCAGAAAGGACATAACTGATAAAAATCAAAACTGATAAAAGTCAAGCAGCAGAGTCATTAGTATCCATTGAGAGCTGTGATTGATGAACCAAAAAATGTCTCAAATCTTCTGGACGTTGAAAAGATTTCGAGAAGTTATCCTTCCAAATGCGCATCGTCGACGGATCAAAAAGACCATATTTGTAGCCTAGACTTCGTAGTTGAGGACGAAGAGCAGTGAATTCTTTGCGAATTGAGACAGTTTCTTTGGCGAAATCCTGATGAATAAATATTTTATTTCCATTTGCCATCAATGAAGGAATTTCTCTAGCTGCTTTTCTGATTAAAACCAAATGGTGGTGTCGAACAACTTTAAAGCTCATTTGTCGCGGTTTTGTGTGCAGAGGGTTCCTATGTGAGGGAATCCTGTGAGCCTTATCAATTTCAAACGTTTCTGAGAATTTAATTGAGAAAAGACCAGGCAATAAATTCTCCAAATATAATCTACAGTTATTTCCCTCAACATCTTCAGGCAAATTAAATATGCGTAAATTATATTGTCTGTTACGGTTTTCCATGTCCAATAATGCTGAGCACATAGGTGACATTTTTGCCACAAGTGGAGAAAAAGTGTCAATTTTGGCCTTATTATCCTGTATTTTGATGGAATTATCTGATATTTTCATTGACAGGCTGGCCATTTCTTTGCGCACATGTTTAACTTCAGAAGCAATAGTGTCTGTATTGACACGAAGTGCCTGAATTTCCTCCAATATTAAAGATAGTGAGGGTTCAGAAGACTCCACTACTTTAGATTTAGCAGGAGGCGGAGAAATTTGCTGCCTCCTTTTATTATTAATTGCACTTTTATTTTCCATTTTGAGTAAAAAGAGATAAAATGAGACTTGCAGTAGCCAAATAGTGTATAAAAAAGCGAAAGCTGTGGAAATAACCTGGAAATGACTGGTGCAGCAGCTAAAATGGGTAGGGGGAGTGGCTAGGCCCAAGCCAGGCCCTTTCCTGAAAGTTCACTCCGCCCCCTTGACAGAAAGCCTGGCTGTACCTGAAAGCAGTGCAAGGAGCAGGAACCAGGCGATGAAAAAACCCACTTCCGCTGCGCAGAATCGTCTGAAAAGCTCCACAGCGAAGGTAAGTTGTTTAAAGATGCTGCATCCTCCACCAGAATGCCCTTTTTGACAGGAATTCGTCGTTTAACCCGAAAAAACAGGCTGAAATAGCGTGAAGTCTCTCACGCGGCGGCCATCTTGAATCGCGCGCTCGCGCGTCTCCGATCAGAGAGGGATCTTACCTGACACTTGGGTGGCAATGGTATATAAGATCAATCTGTAATGTTCACAGCGATTAAGCTCCAAAATACCAGTGGCAAATTGTAAACCAGTATCCTAAAAAAGATGGAACACAGGATCCATTTGCAAATACAACCGCAAGTCATATAACACACAACTACTCCAAGTAGGTTCCAAAAATCCAAAATGTGGTCAAATACACACGGTTGTAAATTGTACCGAAATAAACTGATGGTCTAAAAGTCTCCAAGGGCTTGAAATAGACTACTTGTAAATCCCAAATGATACATTCCAAACTTCCACCTTGTGGTCAATAACCCACGATGGTAAATTGTGCCAAAATCAATGAATAGTCTGATAGTCGCAATAAGCATGGGTAAAACTGCTCATGAATTAAACTGCTCAGCAACTCGTGTATCGCAACAATTTTCAACAACGAGCGCCCGACCACATGAATATTAAGTGGATGCTCTGTTGCCCGCAAAATGCATAGATTAAACTGATCAGCAACTCGTATATCACAGCAGTTTCCAACGAGTGCCCGACCACATGTTTCCATCAGGATGAACAACGTTAAAAATCCCCATACAAATCCATGATTCCAAGGGATCACACTGCCCAGCTAACAAACAACATCAAGCTGCGAATCACAAATGTATCGTATTCTTACCTTGATACGATACGTCCTCTGCCAGTAATCTCTCCTTCACGTTATTCATATCCAGTGCCATGGTCAGTCGTTATCTAACAGGGTGTGCGTGTCGTCAATGACGTCACGGCGTCCTGAAACAAAACAAACTGCGTACCGATGGAGATATGGCTAAAGTAAGCGCCATATTTGAGTTAGCAATATGTAGCGTGTGCAAAGCTTATCCATCTAGTATACCAAAAACGGGCTAATTTGAATGAAAAGCAATGAGAGGCCTAATATTTTGGACCATATAGTATGGATTGGAATATTTGTCATATAATCACGGAGGCAACACGTACCATGCCCGCAATAAAAAACACCAATAGCGTCAACGTGCTGGGGATCGCATAATCAAAGGCCCATATTCAAAACGCTGACATGAGACCAAGGCAACAAAAAGATGTCAATGAATCCCACCAGAGCTATTAGGGGAGATATTCTTGAAAACGGTCGCCATCTTAGAATATCCACAAAGAATATCAAAACCCCTATGTGGATATAGGACCATCAACAGACAGAAAATTGAATAAATTGGTAAATCATACCGATTACAATATTCTTGTACATGTGTCACAATATAACTTCAGAGAGAGATTTAACTGTCTCAAAATAGTTGAAGGAATAAACGAATAAAGTGTGGTCTTATAGCCAGAACAGCGATCAGTAATAGATGTTAGAGGGCTAGTGTCAGAAAAATGATTGACAGACCCGGATCGACAAAGGATAGAATAAGGTTGAACCCATCTATCTATTATAATTTGCAACCAAAATGTTCAAACACCAATGGTAATTGGCAATTAATGCAAAATCGGATTGATAGTACATAGTCAGAGGATGAGCATCCCATTGGTTTGCATCAACACAAATGATTCATCACTATAACCCACAATTACAGAAAGTAATGCATCTCTCCATCAGTGTTATGCCCCAACAGGGTAGCCCTAAGGCGACAAATCCATTTGGACTCGATCTGTCTTAGCAGACATTCCCTATTGCCTCCTCGTCTGTTTATAGGTACATGATCAATCGCATGAAACCAAAAAGTCAGATCATCAGGATGTTCATTGTAATAGTGATTTGTAATGGGATATCTCTCGTCTCTGTTTTTAAAGCCCTACGGTGTTCCTGTATCCTCATTTTAAGGCAGCGAATCGTGCTGCCGACATACGCAATGCCACATTTACAGCCAATTACATAAACCACATAGGTAGAGTTGCAGTTAAGAAAATATCCAATTGTGTACTGCTTTGGTGAGTTATAGTCAAATGTCTTAGTTTTGTTCTTTCCCCATAGGCAGACATTGCACTTTCCAAAGGTGTAAAAACCCTTTGGTTTTCTAGGTAACCAAGTTACTGTATTTGTAGGTGTGACTACATAACTCGGACATAGGGAATTCCTTATTGATACCCCCCTCCTATATGTGATGGCTGGTCTGCCATCAATAGCATCCCTGAGCCCAGGAATATCTGTAAGGAGGTGCCAGTTCTTCCAAAAGATATTAAAGATTTTGCTGCTATATGTAGTATATTGAGTAATGAACCTAGCCTTGTTATTGATAGTGCTGATGCTCTTACTCTTGGATTTATCCTTCAATGTATCATCTCTGTTCAGCTGATGTGCTCTAAGTTCAGCTCTATCAAGAATCTTATTAGCATATCCTCTTCTGGCAAATCTCTGTTTGGATGCAGTAATGTGGGAATTAAATGAGTCCTCCTCACTGCAATTGCGCCTAATTCGTGTCATCTCGCCAAAGGGGATATTATTAATGACAGAGCTAGGATGAGCACTGGCGGCGTGTAGAATCCCATTACATGCCGTCTCCTTTCTAAATAATGTGCTTTGTACACTGCCATTTTTTGTGTAAAATTGGATATCCAAGAAGTTGATACTCTCTTTGTTAAAAGACATAGTCAATTTAACATTAAAGGCATTGTCATTTAAAAACAAAAAGTATTTTTGAAGTTGTTCCTCTGTACCCGACCATAAACAGATGATATCATCTATGTACCTCCCCCAGTACACGGTGTAATTAGTCCAGGGGGAGGCACCCTTGCCCCAAGCATGCTCCCTCTCATACCACCCCATAAAGAGGCAGGCATAAGAGGGAGCAAACTTGGAGCCCATCGCGGTCCCTTGTATCTGCTGGAACCAGCGGTTGTCAAATAAAAAGTAGTTATTAGTTAAAATGATATCAATCATTTTCACCACCATCTCATTATAGTCATACAATTCAGCACCTTCTCTATCCAGAAAAGACTGTATTGCCATGATCCCATATTCTTTTCCAATACATGTGTAGAGGCTCTCCACATCAAAGGTGACAAACATAAGGTCATCTGACCACTCAAAATCCTTGAACTTCATTAAAATATCCTTACTGTCCTTAACATAAGATGGTAAGTTAAGGACGTATTTTTGTAATCTAAGGTCTACATACTCTGATAATTTTTCAGTGGGTGAGCCCACCCCTGAAATGATCGGTCTACCTGGCGTGAGTAACGTTAATTGCCACCAGTTCTACTGTGCATCATTCCCCCTCAAGAGAGCAGGCATTCCTTGGAGCCCTCATCTGTCGAAGGTCGTACATATAATTTTATTACACTTATTGATCTGATACAAGTATCATGGATAGGGGGCATAGTAGTCTCCAAGCGGTTGTGGCTTCACAACCAAATCATATCAGGGCACCCAGTGGAAGATGCACGATAGACATACAGTCACACAAACCAGAGGACACCATTAATTTGTTCTCTACAGTTCATCAACAAAACTGCCTGCGCAAATGTCTGGCCGATGCAGCAGAGTAGGTGCACTCTGTATACAAGGGCATGTTACAAGTTGCTCAAGAGAGGCAAAAATCACCCGCCCTATAGCCAGGGCAACCAGGCATGTTGTGGAAGTTGTCATCTAACAAGTGGGTTGCGATGCAATAAGCTGGGGGGAACATGGGGTCAGAGCACAAATTGGCTACAATGTATTGAAGAACATTTGGCATTCCCACTACTCAAGAAAGGGCAGGTATTCGTACATCTTGTCCCCCCTCTTATACGTCAGGTACACAAGGACACCCGCGCTTAAGGTCACATATCCCATGGCAGGATAGTCACCAAGGGGGGACAGGCTATTGGCATGCCTTGCCAGGACAGTGATAGACACTGCACACGTACTGGAGCCTCTAGGGAGGATAAATGCTGGAAACAAAGACTGGGGTGCGCTGGGCCCATATCCCCTCACCAAAGCTGCGGGGGCATCATGCTGCCAGGTGTCTTTGAGGGACGGGCAAGGGCATTAAAGGGCTGTATTTCGTGACAAGGCATTTTCAGGGATGCAGAAGGGTCCCAGCGGATCCACCAAAGGTTGTCTGCAGCGAAACATGTAACTGGGAATCTTGGAGTCCGACACTATTACTGGTGTAAGTATCAAGGGTCACAGGTGGATAGCAGGGACTGCGCATCTGTGACCGGACGACAGTTCAGCAAGCATGGTGAGCTGCATAAGTTGTCACTCCACGAAAGGGTGCGGTGTCTCTAATAACGGGCACCATACACATATTCTCTCAAACCAGTTTGGACACCATTACTGTGTTCGCCAGGGTTTAGCAATCGAAAAGGTCTGTGAAATTGTCTGGTCAATGTGGCGAAGTAAGTGCACCCTAGAACCAAGGGTAGGTTGCATGTTGCTCCAGTTAAGTGCTGATGCCCCGCCCGGATAGCGGTAGTAGCCAGGCTCGTGGGGGTCGCTGTCTGCCAACATAGGGTGCCGCTGCCCCATGAACTGGGGAAGCAAGGTGCAAAGCACATTGGCTACTATGTGAGAAGAACGTTTGGCACGTCCAATATCCAAGGAATTTGACAATCTAACGTAGCGGGTAATTCTCCACTGCTGGGGCCGCATACGGTTGGCAATGTGAACCCCATTTTTGGGAATAATCTACTACGGGGGTAATCAGGGACTTTGTCAATCCTGAATGTTACGGCACCTTTTGCAGACAGTCCACACTGGTCACCATCGGGCAGAATCACATACCGGAAGGCCCAGGGGGTTTCACCGCAGGGGGAACAGGACAGGTGGATTTCCCATAAGGGATAAGGGATACATGGCAAGTGCATAAGCACACACTTCAGCATTGTCATATAGTCCTAGTTATGGACATCCCTGTTCGCCATGATTTAGCAAGCAAGGTCTGGGCATATGCTGGTTCACCCTCTACAGAGCATGTGCACTCTGGTCCATGGGCAGGTTACGGGTGCCCCAGTTGAGCATAAAATGCTTCGCCCTGATAGCCAAAGTAGACAGGCTGGTTGCGAGTGCAGTCACCCAACAAGTGGGCTGCGGTCCCGCAAATTGGGGACACAGGTGTTAAGGCACGTACAGTGCTAAAAGGGCCGCAATCACAGGCAAACCTTAGATTCTAATAGTATCATTGGTAATATACACACTAGTCCCTGGTCATGTGGGGTATGTATGTCCCACCCTGAATTTTAAGGTGGCTAGAAGGTAAGCTGAATGTGGAGTTGAATTTGTGGAGGGCAAACATTCCAGGGATAACAGAGGTCTCTAGCTGGATTGAGCTCCAAGGGTCACGTGATCGAGCTTTAGTTAAGCAAGCCTGGCAGACGGAGGAAGTTGTCACTCCGAACAGGGTGCTGTGACTGCACTGGGGTGCGCAATACGAGCATTCCTGGTCACCATGGTTTAACAATCAAAAAGGTCCGGTGCAAATGTCTGGTCAACTGCAACGGAGTATGTGCCTGCTCCATGGGCAGGTTTCGGGTTGCTTCAGTGAAGCACAAAATTCCTTGCCCTGATAGCCTCAGTAGTTAGGCTGGTTGTGGAAGCGGTCACCTAACAAGGGTGCTGCTGTCCCATAATATAGCTATGATAAAAGTAGAGCTCCCTCCTGGGAGGCCATCAAATTCCTACAGACAATGTGAGGCAGTTGTACCTCCCGGAGAAGGATAAATAGCTCCATGCGGTTTCCCAGACGCAGTTTGTCTGGATGGGGGCTCCCCGGAATGAGATGGAGCAGCTCCGAACAGATCGGAGCAGAGACTGTCTGGGGGGGAAGGTTTCCCTCACATCTTGGTGATCCACTTAGGAGGCACCGACCTCACTGCCATGGGTAGGGTGGCATTGTTGCAAGCCATGAAGGCTGAATTAGGTGAGATCAGCAAATACATGGGTCAATGTGAGCTCTGGTGGTCTGAGATTATCCCCCGCAGAGTGTGGCACGGGCTAAGTCAGAGGAGGCCGTTGAACATTCCCGAAAGAGAGTGAATAGTTCAATGCGTAAGTTCACAGACCAGAGGGTTCTGGGTTTCATCAGACATGAGATGATTCAAGCTAATGTAAAAGGTTACTTTGATAAGGATGGGGTGCATTTATCACCAGTAGGGATGGATCTCTTCCTCTTGGATTTGCAGGAGGCCCTGGAGATGAGAGGTTGCAGGTGAGAATATAGCTGTTTTTGTGGGGGGCTCTGGCGACGACGGGGCCGCCTCCAGAGCTGTGGCGGAGTTACAGGGCGATCTGGAAGCAGATGGGTACAGAAGGGTACCTCTGCGGGGCACAAAGGGGTGCCAGAGCCAAATACCAGGAGCCTCATGGCAGGTTCCTGGAAAACCGTGTCGGCGCCCCGCTAGTCCTTCGGGCGGTTGTGGGCCTGGGCAACCGGGGGCTTGCCTTGCTACGCTCCGCCCTGAAAGGGGCGTGAGTAATAAGGGACCAATGTGTCACGTGATCCGCCAAAGAGGATCACCCCATAAGGTGTAGCACTGTGCTTGGGTCATCAGGCGGGCGGGGCAGCATAGTTTGGTTGCAGCTGCCTGCCCTTGGATCGCCCGTAAGATAACCCACCATATTGCATACTTTTGTATGGAATAAACCTGCAGCAATATTTTCCCAAACAAAAGTTGTGTTGTGTATTTATTTATTCATGCATGCTCTGTTGTTGTGTGGGTGGGGTGTGTTGTCCATAAATGGCACTATAGGGAGAGGGGAGGTATTGGTCAAACGGCACAATGGGCTTAACAGTAGGGCCTGTTCCGCACAATAGCAAGCCACGAGAGCCCCGCTCCCCACTGTCCGAGATCACACGCACTCGCAGACACAGCGGGAGTGCACGCGGAGGTGCCAACCAAGCCCCCTGAAGCGACCTGCCGGGCAGCAGAGCGAAGAGCAAAGCCCTCACTCCACAGATGGTGACTGCATGTGGCGCGAGTCACAAACACAAAACTCTCCTGCCATCGCCCGACACCTCTACTGGTGGCGAAGAACACAGCAGTGCTCATGGATACGGCGGTGGAGGGGGAAAGGCGGCAGCGTTAGTGGCACCTCCAGATCTCCCTTGATAGGTAGTTGGTGGCGGTGGAGGGGGGCAAAGGCAGCAGTGGTAGTCAGCGCGGTTAGTGAAAGCGAACCATGCTGTAAATTAAATAATTAAACCAACGCGGCCGCTATAGAGTAAAGCGGACTGCGCTGTAATTTAAATAAATACATTACTAAAATCGTGCGGTGCGATGACGTGGGTGGAATAGGGGAAGATCATTTTTGCAGAGCAGGAATTTGTACTTCAAAAACAAAAAAAGCAAGAGCCCAATGCACAGGGGTTCCTGCTTGTGGAGGTCATTCAGCAAATTCCTTACCTGGGAAAGTCGTGCAAGTCATGGGTAATGAATGAGTAGGGACATCTAGTGATGATCATCCCACTTAAAATGATGGGGCATGGTGAGCCTCAATTTGACCTTATGGCTCCTTGGCACACAGGCCGTCACAACTGAAGGTTCCCAACAGCTCTGCTTTGGGAAACCGTGCAACTCGCCCACCACCGAATGGAGAGAGGAACCCCAAGATTGGCTGACGGGAGCACTTCTTGGGTGCTCAAGCTCAAAATTGCCCACAGAGTCACATAAGAGTGATTAGGGCAAGTGGTTGAAGAAGAAAAGTTAAAGTATCATTTGAAGAAAGCTGAAGGGAAGAAATATGAGACAATGAAAGGGAGATGGTTGAGTTGTTGTACTTGATCCTATGATGAAAGAGATTTTGTTTCTGGGTCCATTAACTGCACTCTGGAGACATGGCAAGCCATGTGACGCACACATGGTGGCGTTTGTTCGCATCTACATGAATGTAGGCGGACTGTAGGCTTTGCTAAAAGCGTGCAGTCTATTTTTATTTCTTGGTATACATCGTCATATTTCTTGGTATACATCTTCATCTCACCGGAAGTGTCTATCACAACCAGTCTGTGCACCAGCTGGGTGTCGGATTACTTGGAAATAGTTGATACCTGCAGGAAACAGGACTGGTTGCCTCACTGGCTGATGAAAGATCTGAAGAGAGCAGACATAATAACCCCTGAAAGGCCAGCTCCACAACTTAACTGCGCAATGTCTGGGTGTGTTGGGGTGGGGTTATGTCTAAGGTTTCCACATGGCTCAGCAGTAAATGCTTGACATATATCAAATATATTTCGAGAATAGCGTGACCTAACACATTTCTCTTTGCCAAGTACAGTATGCTTAATGTAATAGTGAAAACATGGTAGAACACACTTATTTATTTATTTATTTGTTCAATTTATTTAATAACTTTTTTATAGCACAGAGCACCGAACGGTATGACAGAGCACTACAAAGAACAGTAGTGATGCGAAGATCATACGTACAACACATATTTCATTTTCAATGCAACAAACATAGAACTAGTAACAGTTAAAACATAGTAAACTATGGGAGAAGAGGAACCAGGAGTTAGGTCAATGAGGGCTTAAAATAATAAAGCGGAAGAACAGGATGTGAGATAATGGATATGGGTGGGAGGGTAAAGAAGTAGGTGTGGGGTGGACGATGAGAAGAAGAAAGCTCAGACGAGAGCAAGGGAGCCGCCAGAAAATTAAAGTAGCCCCCACTTTGAACTAAAGCGCTAATGCCGCCAAGCAAGTGAGCTGTATTGTCCCTAAAAAATCTTCCTTGTCTCTTCCATCAATGCATCTATCCATTCATTCTTTCACCCTTCCATCTACCTGCTAATGTCTACTATTTCTACTTTACATTCTGTCATCCATTTATTCTTTCATCCATCATTCAATCTTTCCCCATTCCATCCATTCATCCACCCAATCTGCCATCCAACCAATGTGCAATCCATCCCTCCACTCACCCATCCATCTATCCATACACTGCCACCCATACACTCTGCGATCCATCAATCCACCCATTCTACCATCCATCTATCCACTCTGCCACCCATCCATCAATACACTTTGCCATCCATTGTCACGATCAGAACTTTTCTTACCAACCTTGGTGCTCTGGGATGGTTACTGACTTTGGTTCTTGAAGGTTCTGGTCTGTCCGAAGTAAGTGCGACCCTTTCTGGTAGCCACGGTGCTGCCGACAATGTAACGCCAGAGCAGACTGTGCCTTCTAGAAGGAGTTCCAAAGAGGAAAAACCCCAAAGGGGAACAAACCTCTTATTGCAGGCAGAGACTCCAGGAATGGAAAGGAGGTGAAAGGAGAAGGCCAAGAAAAATGCCAGAGGATACCAACAAGGAGAATGGACCTGAAGACAGGAACTCCAGGCAAGAGCAGAAGGCTTCAAGGACTCCAAACAGGAAGTGGGAACAGGAAGAGAAAATACACCAGAAAGGAGTAGAATGCACCAACAGGAGCGAGGACACACCAGCAGGAGCAAGGAGTGTTGCAACGCAAGGAAATGAAAGATTCAGCCCCTTATATACCCATAGATAGGAAGTGATGTAACAGGAAGTAAGCAGTCACCATCTTGGATAGGGAAAAAGTAGTGGAAAGGATAGGAAAGGTCACCATCTTAGAATGGTGCAACAAAACTCCTCCCAAAGCCTTCTAGGAACAAGACTGGAATCATGGGAAGAAGAAAGGCAAGAAGATGGACTCCATGCAGAATAATGGGCATCAGCAAGTTTGCAAAATTGTTCCCCAAGCATAAGGTAGGAGTATTAGGGCCCATCAGAGCATTTGGGTTGGAAGCTGCAGTTCGAAGACTGGAGCTGCGGCACTCCTGAAATGCCTAAAACCCTACATCGGGCTGCCGCATGGAGCCGCTGTGTGCCTGAAAGAGAAAAGAAGTAGGTATCGTGGAATGCACCTGCGATGCCAAAACAGCAACAGTGGGCTGTCGTGTTGAACCGCGGAGTGCCCGTGAGGAAGAGGGAGGCATCGTGGGCTGAAACACGGCCCGCGGCACAACGTCCATTGACTCTGACATCCATCCATCCATCCATCTAGACACTCAGCCATCCATCCCTACACTCTGCAATATGCCATCCATCCACCCCCCCATCCATCCACCCACCCACCCACCCACCAATCCATCCATCCATCCACTCTGCCATCCATTCATCCACTCTGCCACCCATCCACCATCCACTCTGTCATCCATCCACTTTGCCATTCATTCATCAATCTATCTACTCTGCCATCCATCCAACCAACCAACCATCCATCCAGCCACCCAACCACCCACCCACCCATCCATCAATTCATCCACTCTGCCATTCATCCACCAATCCACGCTGTCATCCACCAATCCACCCTGCCATCTATCTATCCACTCTGCCATCCATCCAACCATCCATCCATCCATCCACTCAGCAATCTATCAATCCACTCTGCCGCTCATCTTTCCATTCAGCCTTCCTCTTTCCCATCCAACCACTCGTCCAGTCTGCCATCCAGCCACTGATCCACTGTACCCATTCATCCACTCTGCCATTCATCAATCCAACCATTCTGCCGTCCATCCATTCATCTACTCTGCCACCCATCAATTCACTCTGCCTTCCATCCATCCGTCCTCCCTTCCTGCTATCTATCCATTCATCAACTCTTCCATTTATCCATCCACTCTACCATCCATTAATCCATCCACTCTTTTATCCAACCATCCATTCATCTACTCTACCACCCGTCCATCCACTCTACCATCCATCCACCCATCAACTCTGCCATCCATCCATCCTCTCTGCCATTCAGCCATTCATCCACTCTGACATCCATTTACTCATCTTTCTACCCACTCACCCATCCCTTTACTATGTCATCCTTTCACCCATCCATCCTCGTATCCATTCACTCCTATTCATTAATCCCTTTACTTTGCCATCCTTTCACCTGTCCATCTGCCTATCCATTAATTCACTCATCCATCCCTTTACTTTGACATCCTTTCACCTGACCATCGTTTTTCCTTGCTCCTGCTTGCTCTTCTTTGGATGCTGTATTCCAGCGTTAACGTTGAGCAATGAGCGTTTGTCAGCCAAGTTGCAGAGAGAAGCAGGGTCTTAGCTTGGTCAGTGAGAATGATTCTCATACAGTTCAGCAGCCAAAAATGCTGTGTGAGAAGGAGAGAGCAGGAGAGCGATATATTTACAGAGATATGGCACTCTCCTTCCCTCTCCCTAGTGCTGGCACGTAATCAGGTAGCCGTGCGCCATGCACACACCTTTGCACCATAGTGCAAGAGTGCCTGTGTGAGACATAAGGTTTCTACTGGAAGGGTTCTTCCAGTGCAAAATACAATGCTTAGACTAACTTTAAAATGTTTCACACTTTGTGTGTGCTGTAGAGTACAGTACACATGCAAAGTCGGAAAAGAAAAGAGAAATAAAGCAACTCTCCTTGATAGTGCCTATTTGAAATGGGTGTGATTTGTATATGCAAAACTCTGCCTACTTTTTTTTTTTGTAAATATGGGTTCTTGTCAAAAACCATGGGTGGTTGCATGGGAATGCCCATGCACCACCAATGGAATGCCCGCTTGGCACTAATTAATGCAAAGCAGCTCTATGTGCTGCTTGCATGACTTTCAAGTGAAAGTGTAAACAAGTATTGCGCTGGAAAGTAAGTTGGGAAAAAAACATTTTGTGTTGATTTGCTTCACTTTTGTGACACAAACACGGCACAAAATCTTACTATATAAACTCCATAATGTTAAAATAGATAATACAACAAGTAGGGGGCACGGGAGGGGCTTAAGGGGCAGTGGAAAGGGAGAGTAATGCAGTTTCGAAAGGGTACTAAGTGAGAAAACACATTATTATTTTAAATAACCAACATTTTTTCACTCTTGGATGGAGAGTGTGTGTGTGTGAGTTTCTAGACTGTGTGTGTGTAAAACAATTCCTGGTGAAATCTGACAGACACTTTCCCATACCTGACTGAAAGCACCTGTACCCAACTATTCATCACAAAATACATTTATTAGGGGGGGTGTAACACTCCAAACACCCCCCGAATCTACGCCCCTGGACAGAAGAGGCCATCTAAAACACTCCACCCCTGCTGCAGCTGCTAAAGCGGGGGGGGCATTCGAGATGCCCTTGAACAAGAGAGTACGAGAAAGGGGTCCAGATTGGGAGTGAGTGGGAGTGAGTGGGTTTGTAGAGGATGAAGACCAAGGAGTTGAGTTAGAACAGAACAAGAATTATGTGGTAGGATGGGGAGAGAGGGCAAGAGCACGGAAAGGTGGGAAAAGGGGAGAGATTGAGAATTGGAGAGCTGGAAGTCTACAGAGAGGGCAAGGACGGAGTAGGCTGAGTGAGCTCTAAGAAAGGGGGTAGGAGAGGAGTGAGAACAGAGAATAAAGCACTTTGGGGCATATTTACAAGAACTGACACATTGGCATTGATGCTTCGGATTTCGTGTGCCTGCAGCAAATGCCCTAACGATGCTATGGATGCGCTGTATTTACAATACAGTGCTCCATGGCGCAAGAATTCATGGCTGCGTCAGAAATTCTGAGGCTTCTTTTGGTGATCAAGTGACGCATTACTGGAGTTGGTCATAAGACTGATGCAACTGCAGCAATGCGTCAGAACACAGAGGTGAGTCCCCTGTTAAAATCTCTGCAGCAATGCTTATGCCTGGTTTGAGAAGGCGTAGGCATTTTGACACAGTCAAGTCATAGAGTGACGCAGTGAAAAGTTGTAAATTTCACTGTGTCAGTTCTACATGGCTTTTGACATGGTTTGACCTGGAAACGCCTACCCTGCATTCATTATACCTGGCACAGGTATAATGTGACGCAGGCCTCTATAAACTGATGAATTGGGCCTAATGCATCTGTTTGTAAATATGGAGCAGTGTGGAGCACTGATTGCATCGCCGCTGCTTCAAAACAAATGATGCAGCGGCGATGCTAGCTCCTTGTAAATATGCCCCTTAGACCTTACTTTACAAAGCAAAAGACAGGTCCCGATGTTCAAAGTTTTTTTAGAAACCCACCAACAGCTCAGTATGCAAGCTACCCAAATACTGAGGCTGCCTAGTCTTAGTTCCACCTCATGTCTCCTTTTCCAACCCACACTTTTTGTCTCTTTATCTCACTCTCGCAGGTTCTTTTTCTCGCCTTTGTCACTGTTCTCCTATCTTTCTCTTTCTCCTTCTTTTTCCCTTTTCTGACTTTCTCGCTTTTGCTTTGGATCAAAGTCTGATGATGAAAAATAAGTCCCTGCCCAAAAATGAGTGTCAATGTCCATCACCTGGAACCATATGCAAAATCTAGGCACATGGGCATACACGTATAATGGAGGGATGGCAAAGGGAAGGAGGCTGACACAACTCCAGTAATTGGGTAATTTTATATCCCATGTAAATTAACGGCTGTGTTTCAGCAAGCTATTCGTTTTCCAGGGGTATGGGAACTAAGTCAAATTTAAATTATTTCCTTCCACTCAAGCTGCAGAAAATGCAAACTGTATACTTTTTATCATATTGTGCTTCATTAATATACATGTGAAACCTGGGTTGTGAAAAAGATAAAATGGGCTGAAGCTAGATATTGCATCATACACAGTTTGAGAGATTGCCCAAGTGCATATTCAACATCCTCTTTCTAGCTCAGTATCCTCCTACAATCGACGTTTTATGATATGTAAGGGCCATGTATAGGAAGTGTTATGTATAGCACACATTCAACCATTATTATTGCCTCACAGTGTGTTTGTTTCATGTACTGCATCCCAGAGCAGCATCTGATTTGGCTCTTGAAGCTGTATCATCAGCCGTTCTTTTGTAGTTTGGTTTCTGTTTCCTTCATCAGTGAATTAAGTATTAATGGGGTAACCCACAAAAAACTACCCGACCTGAGTCAGTATTGCAGTACAGTAAGTAAATGGTCGCGGTAGCAACACTTGAAAACGAACAACAAATATATTAGCATTCACGAAGCCTTGTTTACATGAAATGCACAAATGCAATTTATTGTATGAGTCATTAGCATCTACTGCGATTTTAATTCAAAGCATTGATTATTTTCGGCAACACAGTTGCTCAAACATATAATGGTGCGATAAGTATTTACAGTGCTCTTCGTGTGGGAAAAGGGAGGTACGTGGGTTGGGGATCAAGTGAGTACGTGTGGGTGGAGGACAGGGAAGAGGTAGCGTGACATATATACATCAATTATACATGTTATAACCTTTCCGGCCTAAAACAGGTCAATTGTTCCCAGATATATACATAACCCTGATGGACATCAACTAATTAGAATTCTGTCGTCAGAGTTTGTGATGTAGGTATGTGTCGTCAACGTTTCGACCCCTAGGAAGGAGGGTTAATTCAGTCCTCAAGGTGGGGTCTTCATCAGTACTAAGCTGAGAAGAGCACCTGTGAACAATTGGAACAGTGTGTGAGGGAAGGGACATAGTCTCAGGATAATGGTGTGAATGCTGCTCATAAAAGGTAACTGATACCTACTCTGGAAAACAGCAGGTTTGCTCCGCTGTGCAGTCAGAAGACATGGGCTCGTAGGAGCTCCTAGAGTCAGAGAGAACCATAGGTCAAAATACGGATGTCTTAATCTAGATCAGTAGTAGTAAGTGTAAGCATATCCAGAACTTACTAGTTCAACAAGAATGAAGAAACTGTGGGTCAATCAATCACTCGCAGTCAATAGGTCAAATCCAACTTTCTACCGGCAAGAAAACAAGACAAAGGAACATTTAAAGTGGTTACTTGAAACGTACCTTAACTAGCCCTTATTAATCATAAGCGCTTGCACAAAGGGACTCTGACCCATCCTGATAAGGTCAGCAATCTCCTTAAAGATATCAGCATAAAACTTCAATCAAACATGTATCCGCATAGAAATATATACGCGCGCCCCCTCGGACTTCGTGTGAGGCCTAGACCCACAACGGAGAGACCAGCGGTCGCCTACCAACTTAAAAACGGGGTTTGTCTGTCAATAGCTGTGACAATTATCATTATGGCTCTATAAAATATGACACCGTGTTGGTATAACGTAGTGATTGAAAATAGATAGGCATTCTGAGTCGCTGTGTCTATGCTACAAATGTGGACTGACTCTAGGAGCTCCTACGAGCCCACGTCCTCTGACTGCACAGCGGAGCAAACCTGCTGTTTTCCAGAGTAGGTATCAGTTACCTTTTATGAGCAGCATTCACACCATTATCCTGAGACTATGTCCCTTCCCTCACACACTGTTCCAATTGTTCACAGTTGCCTTTCTCAGCTTAGTCCTGATGAAGACCCCACCCTGAGGACTGAATTAACCCTCCTTCCTAGGGGTCGAAACGTTGACGACACATACCTACATCACAAACTCTGACGACAGAATTCTAATTAGTTGATGTCCATCAGGGTTATGTATATATCTGGGAACAATTGACCTGTTTTAGGCCGGAAAGGTTATAACATGTATAATTGATGTATATATGTCACGCTACCTCTTCCCTGTCCTCCACCCACACGTACTCACTTGATCCCCAACCCACGTACCTCCCTTTTCCCACACGAAGAGCACTGTAAATACTTATCGCACCATTATATGTTTGAGCAACTGTGTTGCCGAAAATAATCAATGCTTTGAATTAAAATCGCATTAGATGCTAATGACTCATACAATAAATTGCATTTGTGCATTTCATGTAAACAAGGCTTCGTGAATGCTAATATATTTGTTGTTCGTCCTTCATCAGTGAGGCCCCAATTATGACTTGGAAAGTACTGGGGTCAATTTACAGCCTGGTAAATTTGCCTACAAATTTAATGTTGCCATATAGTAAATCCACCCAGTACTGTACAATTACAAGTTAATCCCAACTAAATAGGGATTTACCATGTGGGACCATTTTTTCTGGCCGTATAAGCACAAAGAATTCCCAATTCCACTGAGTTTAACGCATACATTTACAACCAGCTCTGAGCAGGTTGTAAATGTAAGCTGCAGGCTCTGGTAAATGTATGCTGCGGGCTCTTGGTAAATGTATACTGGGGGCACTGGCAGCGATGGCTCCTCTGCCCTCCATTAGGGCAGAAGAGCGCCGCCCCCTTGTCACCATCCTCAAATAAAATGATATTAAAACGGGCTTTAAACCTGTTTTATTATCGCTTTATTTTAATACCCCTGGACCCATCCCCAGGACACTGACGAGCCTTGGGGCAGGTCCAGCGGGATGACACTGCTCATGGCGGACTGATAGTGGCACTCCCTTCACTGCACATGACGTAGTGGCCGGCGGTCTCAGGCCGGCCAAACCATCATGCGCAGTAGAGCAGGCACAGGCTCCCAGCCTGCCTGGGAACGCAAGTTGCCAGCGCTCAGGCCAATTTTGACGCTGCTTTCATGCAGCATCAGGATTGGCCGCAGTGCAGTCTGGGAGCCTGTGCCCAGAAGAAGGAGGAGTGGGATGCTGCAGGCGACGGCGGTGGCGTTGAGGTATGTTATTTTTAATTTTTATTTATTTATTTTTTTGTCCCCTGAATCTCTCCTCCTCCCATCCTCCCTCCTCCGGCCCCCACTTTGGCAGGGAATGGGCTGCTACTGGGCTCTGGTAAATGTATGCAGCGGGCTCTGGTAAAGGCATGCTACAGGCTCTGGTAAAAGTATGCTGCGGGCTCTGTTAAATGTATGCAGCGGGCTCTGGTAAAGGCATGCTGCAGGCTCTGGTAAAAGTATGCTGCGGGCTCTGTTAAATGTATGAATCGGTTTCTGGTAAATGTATGCAGCGGGCTCTGGTAAATGTATGCAGCGGGCTCTGGTTAATGTATACAGTGGGCTCTGGCAAATGTATGCTACGGGCTCTGGTAAATGTATGCAACAGGCTCTGATAAATTATGCAGTGGGCTCTAGTAAATGTAGGCTGCGAGCTCTGGCAAATGTATGCTGCGGGCTCTGGTAAGTGTATGCTACGGGCTTTGGTAAATGTATGCTGCGGGCTTTGGTAAATGTATGCTGCGGGCTCTGGTAAATTATGCAGTGGGCTCTAGTAAATGTAGGCTGCGAGCTCTGGCAAATGTATGCTATGGGCTCTGGTAAGTGTATGCTGCGGGCTTTGGTAAATGTATGCAGTGGGGTCTGGGAAACGTTTGCAGCGGGCTCTGGTAAATGTATGCTGCGGGCTCTTGGTAAATATATGCTGCGGGCTCTTGGTAAATATATGCTGCAGGCTCTGGTAATGGAATGCTGCAGGCATTGGTAAATGTATGCTGTGGTCTCTGGTAAATGTATGCAACGGGCTCTAGTAAATGTATGCAGTGGGCTCTGGTAAATGTATGCTGCGGGCTCTTGGTAAATGTATGCTGCTGGTTTTGGTAATGGTATGCAGTACGCTTTGGTAAATGTATGCTGCGGGCTCTGGTAAATGTATGCAGCGGGCTCTGGTAAATATATGCTGTGGACTCCGGTAATTGTATGCTGCGGGCTTTGGTAAATGTATGCAGTGGACTCTGGTAAATGTATGCAGTGGTTTCTGTTAAATGTATGCAGTGGGCTCTGATAAATGTATGCAATGGGCTCTGGTAAATGTATGCAACAGGCTCTAGTAAATGTATGCAGTGGGCTCTAGTAAATGTATGCTGCAGGCTCTGGCAAAGGTATGCTGCAGGCTTTGGTAAGTGTTTGCAGCGGGCTCTGGCAAAAGTATGCTGCGTGCTCTGGTAAATGTATGCTGCGGGCTCTGGTAAATGTATGCAGCGGGCTCTGATAAATGTATGCAGCGGGTTCTGGTAAATGTAGGCTGTGGGCTCTTGGTAAATATATGCTGTGGGCTATTGGTAAATATATGCTGCAGGCTTTGGTAAATGCATGCTGCGGGCTTTGGTAAGTGTTTGCAGCGGACTCTGGCAAAAGTATGCTGCGTGCTCTGGTAAATGTATGCTGCGGGCTCTGGTAAATGTATGCAGTGGACTCTGGTAAATGTATGCAGCAGGCTCTGATAAATGTATGCAGCGGGCTCTGGTAAATGTAGACTGTGGGCTCTTGGTAAATATATGCTGCAGGCTTTGGTTAATGTATGCTGCGGGCTCTGGTAAATGTATGCAGTGGGCTTTGGTAAATGTAGACTGCTGGCTCTGGTAAATGTATGCAGCAAGCTCTGGCAAATGTATGCTGCGGGCTCTGGTAAATGTATGCTGCTGGCTCTGGTAAATGTATGCAGCAGGTTCTGGTAAATGTATGCAGCGGGCTCTGGTACATGTATGCTGCGGGCTCTAGTAAATAAATGCAGCGGGCTCTGGTAAATGTATGCAGCGGGCTCTGGTAAATGTATGCAGCGGGCTCTGGTAAATGTATGCTGCGGGCTCTGGTAAATGAATGCTGAGGGCTCTGGTAAATGTATGCAGTGGGATTTGGTAAATGTATGCTGCTGGCTCTGGTAAATGTATGCTGCGGGCTCTGGTAAATGTATGCTGCGGGCTCTGGTAAATGTATGCTGCGGGCTCTGTTAAATGAATGCTGAGGGCTCTGGTAAATGAATGCTGAGGGCTCTGGTAAATGTATGCAGTGGGATTTGGTAAATGTATGCTGCTGGCTCTGGTAAATGTATGCTGCGGGCTCTGGTAAATGTATGCAGCGGCTCTGGTAGATGTATGCAGCGGGCTCTTGTTAAATGTATGCAGCGGGCTCTTGTTAAATGTATGCAGCGGGCTCTGGTACATTTATGCTTCGGACTCTGGTAAATGTGTACTGCAGGTACTGGTAAATGTATGCTGCGGGCTTTGGTAAATGTATGCTGTGGGCTCTTGCTCGGGTGAGGGATGAGGGAGAGAGGTGGGAGGGGTAGGGGAACGAAGCATGTTTTTAGTGGGGGAAGCATTGCGCGCTTACCCCTGTTAGAAAAAGAAACAGCATTAAGACGTGGCTGCTGCTGCAACCAAAGTCTCCTGTGATTTTTCCGGCCTGTTTTGCCAGCTGAAAAAGTCCAGTCAGATTCTTCCACATCAGTGTGGCAAAGGGAAAATGAAATTAATGCATGAAACTAAATTTTGGTCTGCCTTATTCGTAATAGGGGTTCTGTTTAATGTCATCTAGTGTAAATGTATGTGTGGCGGGTCGAGAAGAAGAATGTTGTTGTACAGATGATGATTCTGCACTGTATGGTATTCTTGAAATGCTGCCAGCCTGCAGGACCCCCGCAATATATATGTCAAGATCTGATGAGAAAGTTAAGTTACTTACAATATTACTATCATGTTCAGTAGTGGCCAAGGGAACCATAAACAATATAATGTTCACAAGAACCTCACTGGTCAGACAGACTCTCAATCGATTTCCCATATGTCTTTTAATGCGACTACACACATACATACGCAAGCACACTGCGAGGGATGAATGAATGAATGCGTTTACTAATCAGTTCATTGAAACTTTTACAATTAAAATCAAATTCGACAGACCAGTCGGCTAAAAACACCGTAAAATACATCATACCTAAAATACGAATTCAACAATCCCGTCAGCCAAAAGCACAGTAACGCTCGTAGGACATAAAAATACTGTTACTACTTCACCTTTAATAGGTAGGCCCAATACCTCAATTTAAAATGGGACGTAGTGCAACTCAACCATTTGCTGCTTGAAATGCCCCTTGAGCCGGCATAGCGATGCCCTTATTCAATGTGTGCAGCACAGTAAAGTGCAAGTGCGTCGTTTTGTAAACGTGGTCTGCACGGATGGAGCCATTGGGCTATAAATATTGTTTGTATCCCAAATAATAGAGGTTCTCAATTTAAAAATGCTTTCAAAGCAAATGCATTGCACCATTTTGTAAACGTGGTCTGTGCATAACCTGGCTATCTGAGCCTTATCAGCGGCTCACAGTTTTAAAGTGCTTTGTAGGCCAACAAAAAGCTAAATTGTAAACTATCAAAATGAGTTATATACTTTCCCTTGTATGCTCAATAAACTTATCTTTTGGAACTTAAAAAAAAAATGAGTTATATATTTTCCCTTGTATGCTCAATAAACGTATCTTTTGGAACTTAAAAAAAAATGAGTTATATACTTTCCCTTGTATGCTCAATAAACGTATCTTTTGGAACTTAAAAAAAAAATGAGTTATATATTTTCCCTTGTATGCTCAATAAACTTATCTTTTGGAACTTAAAAAAAAAATGAGTTATATACTTTCCCTTGTATGCTCAATAAACTTATCTTTTGGAACTTAAAAAAAAAATGAGTTATATACTTTCAACAAAGCGCAAAGTCATTCTGCTAAAGCCATGGAGTTAAAAATGTTCCCACTAAGCCCTCTCCCTGGAGGCGGGTTATTACTGGCTGCCAACACATTCATATGCCTATTCTTATGAAAGGGAATTTCATTAGCCGTTTTCTCTCTCCCACCAGCACTGGACATGTGCATAAGATCTGTATGTCCTCCTCAACATATTGGCACAGGTGACATGCAGTTGCAGTGGCTGGTCTTAGCCAGCCAGGCAAGTTACATAGAGTATTAAAACTGCCCAGTCAATAGCTCAGCAGCCTCAGCTTCGCCTTGAGCCCAAAATGTTCTTCTAGATAGACTTGAGGCTTCAGGAAGCTGTAGGATCCAATTGTCATCCATGCATGTGACCTTTTCACCAGCAGGGCCTTGTCAGTCAGCATAGAAAGATTCTTAACTGCTGAATACACAACTTTATTAAAAGCCGCTATGCTAAGAGTTACTTCGCATAATGACTCAGTTTGCAGCTTTAGCATGGCCAGCTTCATGTATTCATTTTTTGCTTCACACGGGGAGAGCGAGAGACGACCCACCTAGGTACAATTCTCCCGAAATTATTTCTATGCACACTAGGGTAAACAGGCTTTTATATATAGGAGAAGAAAAGAGAAATCAAGGAAAAAGAAAGGGAACCACTTAGAATTCTACTGGGAAATCCAAAGATTTTGGAGTAGACGCCTCACCTACTAGATAGTGGCATGCTTCATCATCTGCGCCTGTCCACACCCTAATAGGATAATACCATCAGGGGGGACTCAACCATGAGTGGGAGTTCTTATATAAAATGTCTATCTGGACAAAGCAGGGATCCAGTTTAAAATAACCTCAAGGTATACCCTTTGAGAACTACCTTTATCATTAGGGTACCATGGGTTTGTTAAAATAATCCGTACAGGGTCTTGATTGAGCATTATTCTCTCAATCACCCCTGATTTTTGGAGACATGTTTTGGTCCTCACAACAAGCCCAAATGGGTCTGGGGCCTTCTTCAGGGTGAAATATATGTATTCCTTGCCTGTTCTTGCACACATTCCATGCACTAAATGAGGCATAAGGCTCTGACCTGATGAAAAGGGTACTTCTGCATTTCGGAAGTACCAACAAAGATAACAAGCATTGGCATAGCCAATAGGTCTCACCTTTGGGATCTTATAAGTGTTTAGCCATGCAGCACACAAGCTGCGAGGTTACAAACATCAGAAAGTACATTCAGCAGCCGGTCACATTTCACGTGAGTTGCTTTTTTAGGCATTCAGAACATTGCTTGGTTTACTAACAGTGCCCAATTGTTACTGGTGACAGGGAGGTAGGTACAGGCAGGCTGTTGTTAAAGTGCCCTAACAGTGACTTCAAAATAAACCCCATAGCTGAACCACATAAAGGTAGTTGAAAAGGGCGACACTCCTCTGCAAACAGCCCTAAGTGTGTTGATGACTTGGGTTTTAGAGGGGGTGAGTATGCATACCTTACAGGCACGTCTGAATTTAAGGACAGCCACTCTGATTTGGATATAAAGTGGCAACACTGCGGTACCTGAGCTCAGTGCTTAACAAGGGGAGTACCCCAAAAATCATCTGCAGGGGTCAAGCCTGCTATCTGTCAATCAAAAGTCCGGGAACTGATATAATGTACAACACACACCCCGTTTACAGCTCTCTATTAACACTGTGAGTGGCATGTGTGGGACAAAACGAAAACAAAAATCATTCTGATATTTAGTAGTAATTCACAAAAGTGAGGACCATTGCTCCAAAATACTGATCCAGATACCTAGTGCTAGACAGCACAAGCATTGGCAAAGCCACTAGGTCTCGGCAACTAGAGAGCTATTGGCCTTGTCAATGTCTTTTAGCCATGCTGAATAGCAAGCAACAGGGCTTCTGTTCAGCATGGCTGAAAGTCAATATGTATATACAACCAACATGTCATCTGTGGACACTTTGTATTAAAACACCAGCCGCATTAGAATGCTCACGCCGATATGATGCCGAATTATAACATGAAAGCTACAGGAAACAAAACCAACCCAACTACCAATCATATGAGATGGGCATACCACAACATTAGCTTTGTCTGCTCCATCCATTTTATTCCCCAATCACAACATGGCAGTTATGGGGAGGGGAATTTTTTATTTAGCCCGAACAAAGATAGCGGCTACTGCTCATGTGTAATGCAGCTGCAATAGACCCACCCTGCGCCCCGACTGAACCACCAGAGGGGCAAATTCTGCGCATTGCAAACATGGAGCGTGACGGCGCGTCATTATAGTGTATGAACCTAACGGTAAATCTGGACGACTCACTTACTCAGCAAGTAGCGAAAAATTGCATGCTCTCCATGTGAATTGAAAAACAGTTTGAGGAGTCTTTTGTCGTGGCATGCATCGTGCCTCCCATAATGCAGCTTATCGCTGTAAACATGTCAAAGTGTGGGCTTTAAAAGCTTTGCCTTGGCGCAAAGATCGTCACATGGAAAAACACGAGAAAACAAAAAGGTAGCATTTCTGTGGTTGCGTCTGCTTTCATTGCCCTCAATGTACCGGTTTTTTATGTCCACCTTCAGGAGTCTGCCCGGACTTGGTAGCTCCATCTGCCGATGTTGATGCTCGGCGCTAATTAAAACAATAGCGCTTCTAATCTGTGGCAGAATGAACATTCAGCGAAGACCTGCTTGGCGTACTAATGTGGGAGAGGGGAAAAACACACATGCGCAAAGAAACATACTCAACCAGAGGTGTGTGCTTCATGCGCAACATGTGTCCCCTTTCAGGTATAAACAGTGATGACGCACACAACTAGAGGCATGCACTGCTGACACGAGCATCGGCTAGCAAGCTTGAAAATGGCAACACACCACGAAGCACAAACAGGAACACACACAACCAGAGCAGGGCAATGCAGCTGCAAAGTTTTTCCATTTGCATGTTGAGAACTGTAACGCATACACACACACACGCACAGATGGGGGCACTACAATGCAAATTTGTTTGTAGGATTAGATACACTGAAGCACACAAACAGCTGCACAGAAAACAAAAGGCGGTAACTGCAGATCAGCTTGTCTTTCCGCAGACTTAAAATCATCAACACACAAATGCCCAATGAAAGCAAGTTTCCATAAATACATTGCGCCGCGAGTCCTGTGTCCACAGAAAGTGCTGCCAGCTGCACGCATGGTCACCTTTAAAACAAGGGAGGGCGAGGGTGAGAGCGAGAGTAGAGGAATGTCAACAAGCGCGCGCGGCCACGCTAATTGAAAACAGATGGCCCCTGCGCGCCGCTGCTCGCTCCCGCAAGGTGGATGCCAGCACAAGCATGAGTGCTTGAAAAGAGCTGACCGACTTCTAAAGGTCACTCCTAAAGCAGCGCTGCGCGCTGCCCTAGGCTCGACCTAAAAAGGAGAATGGAATTCTTTATATACACAAACAGTAGGGAAGTGTCTAATGTGATTCTCTTACGTGGTCCCATGTATATCACCACGGGAACCCTAAGTCTGTCAGTAATCTTGTGGTTTTTTCCTGGCTTGAAAAAAGCATCACCCTGTCGCTTACTTTGATTAGGGTGGTTTTTAATGAAAATAAAAAGTCTCTTTGCAAAGTAAGGAAACAGGGAGATGCCTCATTTTGTGCATGGAATGCGTGCTAGAACATTCAGGGAAGAAATACATTTAGCCCTGAAGAAGGCCCCAGACCCATTTGGGCACGCTGTGAGGGCCGAAACATGTTGGCAAAAATCAGGGTGATTGACAGAATAACGCTCAATCAGGCCCCTGTACGCATTATTTTAACAAATACACGGTACTCTACTAATAAAGGTAGTTCAGAAAGGATATACCTTGAGGTTATCTTAAACTCTCTTTTTTCTTTTTTCTATTTCAATTGGATCCCAGCTTTGTCCAGATAGACATTATATATAAGAATACCCATTCATGGTTGAGTCAGCCCTGATGGTATTACCCTATCAAGGTGTGGATAGGCAACAATGATGAAGCATGCCACTATCTAGTGGGAGAGGTGCCTACTCAAAAATCTTGTGATTTCCCAATAGGGTTATAAATGGTTCCCTTGCTTTTTCCTTGTTTTCTCTTTTTTTTCCTTTATATAAAAACCTGGTTACTTATGTATTCATTTGCCAGAGTATTGCCTGGGTTAGATACTACATTCCACAGAAGGCTATTTAATTAAACTTCCTGCACTCTTTTCATTTTGTGGCAAATTTTTGAATACACACCCAGGCTGGCCAGGTCCTGCCTCCATAACCAAAATTTCAACCTTATTTGGGTTGGTGATGTATGGCGCGGCAACGAGAACACCCGCCGGTAAGTGCCAATAATTGCCTTTTTGATTTCTCCATCTGACCTCCCACTTAGTGCTTCTGAACCATGCCCTAAGGAGGGTGCAAGTTTTGCAGCAATGACTTGTACTAGAGGTTGTAGAGACTATCCTTTTAAGGTGTTCATTAATGAGCAGCAGGCAGCTGTCATGGTGTTACTCTTTCTGGTTATTGAACAATTGTGCAATACGAATGAGCCTCTTGTGTCAAAGTTTACCCCCAGATATTGGTACTCTCGCACTGATTCCAGTACAGCGCTTTCCAAGTAGTACGTAGGCGTCTGAGTTCTCCCTGTGATGATTTGTATTGTTTTCATTTTTTTTAGGTTAACTGTTAAACCATGTACTTCCTAGTACTTCACCATGGTGTTTATTAGCCTCTGCAGGCCAACTTTTGTGTGGCTTAACAACACTACGTCGTCAGCATAAATCATGTGCGAGGTAATAAAGCCTGACAGCTTGGGGGCATGAGAGTTAACCTTGCTGAGGGCTTTTGCCAATTCTGCTAGTCAAAGAGGAACGGGGCAAGGACGCAGCCTTGTTTTAAGCCGTTGCTGGTATATATTTTCCTTGAGACAGTTGTTCCAGACCCAAGTCAAATTTGTATCCATGCATTAGTATATAATAATTGTATAGCGCTCAGGAGCACAGGAGGAATTTCCCAGTTCTGAAGTTTGCACCAGAGTATATTGTTCAAAATGGCATCAAAAATGTTGTAATATAATCAGGTAGCCGAGGTGTATTTTGAATATTATTTATTTAGTGTTAGTAGCAGTTTGGTAAATCCATAGAGAGCAGCCTCACCAGGAGCAGTCTGCCTGCTGCTCATCCCATACTTCAACTGCCAAACCTCACCTCACAGGCACCCACACTTTCCATTCATCATCACCACTCCAACCTTCCACGCAGCACATTCAGATTGGCTGAGCAGCTAGGGCCAAAGCAACAGGGGAGATGCATAAATACAAAAACAAGATATAACAAAAAGCGGAGCCAAAATCCACAAAGCATAGATGTAAGCTCTGTGAATGAGATCTTGCCTTATCAATTATTAGGGAGAGCATTAAGATGTTCGTAATTGTTCCTGTGTCCTTAATGAAACCAGTTTGGTTCGGCGGCACTAGTGAATTTTTCTCTGCCATTTCAATTAGCTCTGTCAGCTATATTTTTGCAAAAATGTTTGCCTCCCCATCGAGCAGTGCAATCAACCTGTAGTTTTGACGGCAAAGACTTGTTTCCTGCTTTATAAATTGGAGTTATTATCGAACCCCTCCAGCTTTAGGGATGACCTGCTGCGAGAGAATATGATTATAAAGCTGACACAGATGTTTTGCCTAATATTGCGGGTTTTCTTTAAAGTTTGCCTGTGTGAGGCTGTTTGGGCCAGGTGCTCCATCACAACGCCCAGTTGTTATTGCTGTTTCTACATCAGCAGTGGAAATAACTTCTTGTGATCGATTAAGTTGTGTTGCGATTTGACTGACCAGATTTTCAGAGACCCCTCTTTCTGATTTTACCAATGACGTCTTGACATCCCCAAACATTTACTGCAGATAGACGACCCATACTTCTTCTGATATGCTAGATGATGCTGGTGGTGGTTTGAGTCCTACTGCTCAGTTCTCTAGCTTCCAATATTCTCTTGCATCTTTTCTTCTTGTAGTAGCTAACAATTTATGCCAGTACTGGTCTATCTCCTTCTTAACCGATTCCAAAATTGTTCTTTTATATGAACTTCTCAGCTTAGATAAGGTGGTCCTCTCTGTTAATGAGATGCGTTTGTTTCAAACTATCCTAATGGCATGGTTTAGCTTCTTTTTTGCTGCTGCAACCTCGATTGATGGTTCCTTGGGATGATCACTTAGTTGAAAGTTTGATCTTCTGGGGCCGTGTACTTTATTGGTCATAAGGGCAACAGAGAGCTGTGACCATTGCACTAACGGGTATGCAGTCAGCTTAGTTATACATTACCATTGTGATCTAGCGTGGGAGTCAATGCAAGCGATTGAACTTGTTGTCCTGTGTAGCGTCCTGTAGTTGGTTGTAGTGACTGTTCCAACTTCTTGTTTTGCTTGAGCATGAAGCTAACAAGATAGATTTAGATTAAATCCTTGCGGTTGATGATCGCTTTCCAAACGGGATCCTATCATGAAGAAGGTGACCATTTGGAAAAGGGGGAGGGACACCAAAGTGTAGTCTAAGATCGAATGAGCCTTTGCCGAATAAAAAGTAGATTGTGCAGTAACATCGGTGTTTATTCGCCCGTTTAGGGATCTCGAACCCAAGTGCTCCATGTCTTCCGTGAAGGCTAAGCCCCTGTTGTCCTTCCTTTGCATTCCAGAATGTAAAGGCGGTATTTGCCAAATTCGATTTTGCATTTCCAGAGTTTGATCCGTTAATACTTCCTGCAGCAAGTTCATGTTGAAATCCCTGCCAGAAGAAAGAGCAGAGTGAGGTTAGTTGACATTTGAATACAGATAAATGCCTTCATATATTCAACAGTTGCCAGCTTCTTTTTTACCGAAGGATGGATATAAGCATTTATTACGAGGAGTGGATTTTTCTAGTCATGAAAGCATTCCGATATCTGCACGGCTTGCAAGTTAGGATGGTCCACTTGAATTTCTCTAATTTTGCCCTTGATGTCAATCGCTACATGTGATGTCCTAGCACATGTGTTTTTACTGCCAGCTTGTTAAATACAAGGGGGCAGATTTACAAGCCCCTTGCGCCACTTTTGCGTAATTTTTCAGTTAAAAATGACGCAAAAGTGGCGCAAGGGGCTTGTAAATCTGCCCCAAGATGTTCCCGAATATCTATAAGGGTTAGTGCCCACATTTCCTGTAATGCTACCAAGTTGAAGTTGTTTATGTGTGATAGGAAATGCTGATCCTCAAATCTATTTTGTAATCCCTCCGTGTTCCATGAGCAGATTTTTATTTTTTTCAGTGGCTGACAACTGAAGTTTGCATTTTCTTGACAAAGTACGTCAAAGTGGTTTGTAGTTGACTGTAGCTTGCCTGGGAGTCATGCCCAGACTGTTGGAGCTTGGCTTACTATGCGCTTGCCATCTCGATTGCTGTCGCCAGTGTTAGCCTTGCTGTTTGATGGAGATACTTCTTGCCCCTTTAAGTACCAAGGTTGTCAGGGCCCGTTTGTGTTTTAAGGTTAAGATCAATTTCTCTTGTATTCCCTCAGCTCTCGGTGATGGTGTCACTTCTGTTCAGTGCGGCTAGGAACTAAAAATTGCGGATATGCGGCATCCTTGTGTCGTGAGAGTTCAATTGATAGAGCGAAATGTTCTTGTGAATTGTAGGGGTGCATCATAATCACTGATAGGCCGCACCCACATGTATTCAGATATATATTCGTTTATATTCCGTTGTATACTCATGCATGTTTAGTAAAGAATGAATAGTTCGCTGAGACAAAGTGAACTCAGCAGCATAATGGTGTTAGGATAATGATGTAATGTAATGTTTATTGAATTGTGTGAACATAATGCATAGAGGAATTAGTTCGTGTGTGTAATGCAATTGCAGTAGTTTAAACGTGCACCATATTAAAGTTGCACATGTAATTCATTGTTTGCATATGAATCGTAATGAAAATGCTTATAGGGAAAAGTAAGATGTGTGTTTAAAAGTCATATGTAAAGGCCTGACTACATATATGCTTAGGGAAGGCCTGGTTTATTTTTATGTTAGCTTATGTTGTAGGCCGAGAAAAGTTTCTCTTGGTAAGGCTCTCTGGGCACAAACGGTAGATTTAATTTGCACAGTAGAAGGTTTCTGTTGAAAGTATCTTTCGTTGCAGGTGCAAGGACACATGTCTCGTTAGTAAGACTAACTCTTTGTTTTCGAAAGCTAGAGAGGGGAGGCATGGTACGGGGAGTGAAATGGAATTTAGGGATGATACTTTCAGCGGAGAAGGTGCCTGGGACTCAAGGTCAGCGCAACCGTCCAGGATGAAGTAACCGTTTCGATGGAAAAGCACAAGAAAGAAGACCTGGCCAAGGAGGCGTGACAAAGGCGTGTACAATTGTATTGTGGTTTTGTATTAGGGATAGTGCCCTGAGGGAGGTGGCCAGAGAAGAGGTAGGGGAGACCTGAGAGAAGGACAGAGCTGAGCTTAGGTATTATGTGATTGCACTTCTTAGGAAGTCTTCACAGCTGACACCTTTTATTCACTCTTGCCTGGGAAAATCGTTATGCAGGGATGTCACTTAGCGTTAGTGTAGGGACAGCTATTGATTTTAAGCTTGTTTAGTCCAATGAAGAGCAACTTAGAAATTGGAGCAATCATAGTCTGGTTGATCCTTCTAGAACTTTCCATTCTCCTTATCCTGAGTCGGATGAGATTCCTGCGTAGATTATTATTTGTATTAGTGCCCATTTATTTCTTTAACCTCGTGTTGAGGTGCTTGCACGTTCAGTTATTTTTGGCGATAATAAATTCTCAAACTTGAATTCGGAGTCGGTGGTCCTTTCAGACAAAATGAATGCTGATATATAACCTGATGAGATTCTCTCCTTTACACTATTCAACAGGTAAAAAGATCTTGGCGACCAGAAGGTTCTTATAGATAATTAGATAAGAATCGGCGTTATCACAATTCCCCATTTTTCGAATGTCGATTTCTCCTTCCAGACCTGATGGGCAAGCAGTTGGTTTGCCCAGGTAAAGAACCATGGACTCCTCCGTGTTAGAGTGCACACTGCAGAAGAATGCAACTGAAAGAATACATGAAGTAGTGATATGCTGCAATGTGGGGATTTCCTGAACCATGTGCAGCATTGTGCCTCTATTGATTATGTCGTACTGCCTCCGGGACTTATATTTTGATGTAAAGGTTTTTTTTTTTGTTTTTTTTAAATATCTTTTATTGGCGTTTGTTCAAACATAGGACCTGTAATCAGTCCGTACATACTTTTGGGACTGCAGCATTTTTCACACATTTTCATTATTAAGTATCATACATTCCAACATTTCAAATCTGAGTTCCTATGTCTAACCCAATCTAAAGCTATAATCAACATTAAGTTTCTTCTTATTCCGTACATAACTCCCCCCCCACACAACTCAGCCCTTTCGACCCTACTTCGTAATGTTGCTAAAATCCTTGTTTAGATCAGGTACTGTTATCCATATCTCAACTACATTCTGTCTCAAGTTTTTCACTCTTATTCATGGAATGTCGCTTCTATAGGGTATTCGCATTGGGAGGTGTTATTGCTGTTTGCATATTTTTAATGTCTGCTAGCATCGCCGTCCAAGCACTTAGGTCGTCTTCCAGTTTTTCATCATCTATTACCCTTTTCATACGTATTGCGTCTGCTGTCGCCCATTCACACCAATCACTCAGCCACATCTTTATACAGGGTGGGTTATTTTGACGTAAAGGTTGTTTACTTAACAATGGGCATGTGCTAAGGTCCTTCAACTCCTTTTGCTCGGCTATTAAGGGTCTTATCTCAGTGAAAGGCAGGAGCCTTATTATCATCTGTGGAGCAGCTCTTGTGCTCGTGTCTATTGACTCTGTAATGCCAGTTAGGACTGGGGGAGCGTGGGCTGTTGGGCCAGTGGCGTAGCTAGGCACTTCATGCCTTTGCCGCACCGCGGTGCCACGCTGAGGAGCGAGGGGTGCTGGCAATGATTTTTAGGTCTCGCCTAGGCAGCGCGCATGCGCTGCTTTAGGAGATGACCTTTAGAAATTGGTCCGCTCTTTTCCACACACTCGTGCATGTGGCGGCATCCACCTTGCGGGAGCGAGCAGCGGCGCACGCAGGGGCCATCTGTTTGTAATTAGGGACACGCGCGCGCTTGTTTACATTAGCCTGCTCGTGGTCGCCTTGCCGGCTCGACATCCTTGCGCTTTCACTTTTGTTCGCGGCCGCGCTTGTTCTCTTTATCCGCTTCCTGAACCTCGCTTTCTCTTCTCCTCCGATGTCTTACTCTTCTGCTCACAGACTCACCCCCACACCGCAGCCCCCTCACACCGCAGTCCTCTTCTCGAGGCTCCAACACTCGGCTCCTGACAGGTAAGTCTGCTTATAACCCCTCATCAAAATCTGTCTCCAGCAAACAGGGCAAGGGCAGTGGCTGTCTCCCTGCGGGTGGATGGATGGGGATGTGTGCTCCTGGGGTCCCCTTGGTGCTCTGTGCTGCGGGGGCTATGGCACTGCAGTGCCCCACGGGAGCTAGGACAGTGCTGTGTGTTGCTGCTAGTGCGACAGAACCATGTGCTGCAGTTGGTGTGGTACTGCTGTGTGCTGCTGCGGCACAGCCATGTGCTGCTGGGGCTATGGTACTGCTACGCGCTGCTGGGTTTCTGGCAGTGCTGTGTGTTGCTGCTCGTGCAGCAGTGCTGTGTGCTGCTAGGGCTGTGGTAGTGCTCTGTGCTGCTGGGGTATGGCAGAGAGCTGCTGGGGTATAGTGCTGTGCGCTGCTGCGACTATGGCAGTGCTCTGTGCAGATGGGGCCCAATGCTGTGCGTTTCTGTAGCTTTAGGAAAGTGCTGCGCGCTGCCCCTGGCACTGTGGTGCACTTTAGAAGCTGGGTGTCGGTGCTGCGTGCTGGCAGCTCTGGGGTGGATGGCAGTGCTGCTGCTTTGGCAGTGCTGTTTGCTGCTTGCTCTGGTTTGGTTTAGTAGTGCTGCGTCCCCTTAGTGTCTGTGATCCTATGTCCTGGGGGGTCTGATTTGCTGCTTGGGGCTGATAGTGCTGCTGCCTGCTGCAGGCACAGCGGGGGTGCTGCAGAAGAGGACCGGGTGCTCCTTGCTGGTGGGGGTGCTGTTGAGCTGGGCATGCCGGTGGGGCTGTCATTTTCAGGTCCTGTATTCAACAGTAGTGTTAAGTGGTGCTGCAGGTTCTCGGCCTCTATGGCAGTGCTGTTTGGTGCGATGTGTAAGTAGCGCCTGTCAGCTCTGCGGTAGTGAGGTGTGGGGCTGGATCAGTCGTAGGTCTGTGCACTCTTCGGGTTCTGTTAGTGCTGCTCAGCGCTGGGTCCATGGCAGTGCAGGGTGTGAAGCTGCTGCTTTGGTAATGCCCTGTGCTCCTGGGGCATTGCTGGTGATGTGTGTAGTTGGGCCTGTGGTGGTCAAGGGCTTACATTCACACTGCCCCTCGCAGGGCTGTTTGATACTTGTCTGTGTTAGAAAACAAGAACCGTGAAATATGTTGGCATTTGGTTTAACAATAACTAAGCAGAGTCTTGCTTGACTGTAGCATACAGCTCGACTCACGCCCCCCTAAACTCCTCTCCTGGTTGGCGATGGCCATCCTCCTCCGATACCCACACCAGCCTACAGGGCAGTGCTTAAAATGGAAAAATAGAAGTGCATGTACTCTGTTTATTTTATTTATTTATTTATTTAATGCATTTTTATATAGCGCGAACTTTACCCGAAGGTGTCAGAGCGCTGTACAATAGAACCAGTTGCGTTACATGAGGAAAATAATACATATTAAAATGTTACAAAAATAAACAGAAGGCAAGAAGGTAAGGTAAAACCATAGAAGGCAAAGACAGAATATCAAACACAGCAAACTAGGATGAGGAATGTAACAGAGTACCTGCTTGCTTGTTTCTGAGAAGTGCCGGTACTCTTCAATTAAAAGTATTTCGCTTTTCTTAAGGAGTGCAGGTACTCACACTCTCAAAATAAAAAAGTGCCGGTACTCAATACCGGACAGTACCGGCCCATTTAAAGCACTGCTACAGGGAACTATTTAAATGTGAAACCTCGAGCGCTTCGAAGTTCATACGGAATAAGAAGCTCAGCGCTTTCTTCTTTAAACCTAAACTCCATTGGCAAAGTATTTTTTGAGTATGTAAAATAGAACTCCCGTAGCACTCTTTTACAAACTCTTACACGCCTTTGTGTATTAGCTCCAAAATATTTTAAATGGGAATATTCAGGGAATAATTCAGGGGATAATTAGTACAAATAGAAAGGTCTGTGTCCTCGTTACACTTTTAATAGTAAGACCTTTCAGGGCAGTTCACAAAGGCATGTATGTAAGAGTGCGCAAAAGTGCACTCCTGGAGTACTGCTTCCTATACTCAAAATGTTTCCGGGAATTGACCCCTCTAAGGAGTCTCAGGGAAAGAGTTGGTCATTTTGAAAACTCAATCAACATATCTGGTACCTCAAGGCGCTCACTGGCTCCTTCCTCGCTTTCAAGAAGACCCAGTGCGGTTGTTAGCTGAAAAGGCACTCATTGCAACAGCACCCGTGCTAAGAAGTGTTTTTTTCCTGCAGTTTTACATAGCACGAACTCGGCCCAAGGGAATTCTGGGTGTACTTTAGAAAGTGCAAAGGCAAATAATATCTAAAAAATACGAGGTCGTTTGCACACACGATAAACCAAATAACAATGCGAAAATGTGAATCAGTACATCTGCATATTTGAACATCAACAACTGTGACCAGGAGCTAGGGCAGAGGTAGATTCCCCAATGAGTCCTCTACAGTCTTAGCTGCTGCTCATCGCTCCGCCCCCTATAACGATGAATTATACTTAGGGCTTACGGTTCTATGGTATTTCTTTTTTTACATTTCCAACTGTATTTATCCATTTTAGCAGCCCTTACTGGGTGGTGGTGGTGCCCCTCCCCCGTTTCATTCCTCTATCTTCACCCTGTTTGTTCAGCTTTTCTATCATACGTCGTTTTCTTCGTTGCTTATCTCCTATCGTAAAGCGCCCAGCCATCCATAATGGTTTCTAGAAAGCGCTACATAAAAACTTTACATTGCAGGTATACTTATCTGTATAGCCTGTCTCACTGCCCTTATCTCGCTCTGTCTCTGTCTATCCCTGTCTATGCTTCCGTATCTATCTATGCCTGTAACTGTCTCACTGTTCGTGTCTCACTCTCTCTGTCTCTATACGCGCCTTTCTATAGTTTAGTACCTCACCCTCGCAGCTTCTTCACTCTCTTGTGGCCTGTAAAAGCCCCGCCTGGCTTGATTGGTGGCTCTGCTCCCCCATTCACCAGTGGCACATGAAGTATCAGTAGATGTTGTAACACCCAGGATAATGTGCTGCATGGCTAAATACTTACATGGTCCCAAAGGCGAGACCTATTGGCTATGCCAATGCTTGTTCCGTTTGCTGCCGCCCCTGCGGCAAACTCATGTAAGAGCGGGGGGGAGGCCGCCGCCCCCCAAACTCAATGCCGCCCGGGCTGGACCGCCCCCCCCCACCCACCTTGCTACACTACTGACTGTATTGGGCTGCCAGTGGAGAGCTGTTGATTTCTTGAACTGTAGGAATTGTTATTCCCCTCTTAGGAGCCAGAGCAGGATCTGCGGGCAGGGTTAAAGTGGGTCTGTTTCTTTTTTGGGTATTTGCTGCTGCTGATCGTGGAGGGGTTTTTCCGTCAGCAAAGCACGCGAGGCTGTTTGTAATGTTTGAGTGCTTGGAAATTCTAATAGTCCTGGGGAAGCGTAACCCCTCCCCTTCTGTTGCAGTTCTACTGTCTGGTAGGGCTGGCCTAATATGTTCCGCCTGGGTACCCACATTTCAGATCTTTTGAACTTGTTGGTGTCTCATCAACAGGAGGTGCATGAACCCCCTGTATTTTTGCATTACTTGTGTTTGCAGAAGTCAGTCTTATAGTTGAGTTCCCGCCCGGTCCAGTTTCAGCTTCCTCCAATAGAGATTCCTGAGGTGCAACCAGGCGCGCAACGCCCATTGGGCTGAAAGGGCTTCCGCCCCCCTCCATCGTGTGTGTCAGCCCGGGCTGAGACAGCTTCCCGGGCACACACACAGCCGCACCCGAGTACTTCACAGGTCTTTAAAAGACCATTTGCTTGTTAATGAGGCTTTGTTGTTTTTTCACCCCGTCTTAGAGCCCCTGCATTTCCACTCTGCCTATTGCTCGAAGAATTAGCCCCCCCCCCGAAATTTTTTCTTAGCCCCCTCCGAAATTTGGCTCTAGTTGCGCCTCTGGGTGCAACTGTATACTCGGGGGCTGTTCTAAAGATAGAGACTAGGGGGCATATTCACAAGGAGCTATCGCCGAATTAACGGCACTTTATCGCAGCCAAAGTTGTGATAAATATACCTCCCCATTCACAAGCTGGTGAAAACAGCCCACAGCACCAGTTTACCCGCGATAGCAGCCGCAAAAAACATCGCCACAGAGGACCCGCGCAACTATCGCTAATGAGATGCAGAGTGGGCGTTCCCGTGCCAAAAGGTGTGACAACATCACACCTCAACATTCTCAACGACCAGCCACATCGGCGATAAAAACACAAAACAGGCGATAAGGCGCGTTAGCACCAGGAAATCTACACCTGCTCTGACCTAGTGTAAAGTCGGACGGCAGCCTGCAAACCAAAAGGGAGCACATCGGAAGGGCAACAGATGCCATGGAGCCACCCATCATGCGGCCCGGACACCCAAGAGGGCCACAACACCCACCACCACCACCCCCAGGTCCACCCCTCCCTGGCACCCCCCCGACCAAAGACATGCCCATCAGCCACACCCAAACATGTACAAAATATTCCGCTTGATGTCGCACAATCACAACTGGTGACATGCATGTGTCGTCACAGAAATGAGCAGCACACAGTCAATTTCCAAGCAACAAATGAAACTTTATTAAAATGAATACCGAAATGGAATGAAGACACATGGCCGCTCCCCTCGGGACAATACGTAGGTCACAGCCTGTAAGACAAAAAACATGATGAGAAGGTGTGTCCTGCGCACATCAGAGGACAGAGAGAGAGCGAAGGAGAGAGAGAGGAAGAGAGGGAGGAGAGAGAGAGGAAGAGAGGGAGAGAGAGAGAGAGAAGAGGAGAGAGAGAGGAAGAGAGGGAGAGGGAGAGAGAGGAAGAGAGGGAGGGAGAGAGAGAGTGAGAGGGAGAAGGAGGGACACTGCCACCCCCGCGCACCCAGGCACAACTGCTCACCTGCTGCCACCGGTGTGTCTCCAACCACGTGCCGGTATACACTGCAAGCCACCAGTTCTGCAATCTGTAATCGAGGCCAGAGTCAATCATGGCAGAGTCCATCACACTGCACACGGCAACAACGCCTGCCCGTCCTGCGCACACATGCAGCCGCACCCTACCCCCTCCCGCCGGCCAGCGCTGGCTGTCCGCACTTGGGCACCCAGGCCCCACTGCTCACCCGCTGCCAACGGTGTGTCCACCAGTGGGCACACCACGTGCCCGTGCAAGCTCCAGGCCCAGGTCCCGCCACCATGCTCCACATCATGCAGACCCGTGCCGCGGCCCAGCAGGTCCCACACATGATGCTGAGTCCTGAGGCAACAATGGCAGAGACCACATCAGTGCACACGTCATCATCGCAGGCTGCACACCCGCTCAGCAATTTCGGTGCCACTAACCCTGTGCGCAACAACTCATAGGCCCTTTATGATTGAGAATCGTGGAACGTCCGTCATCCAGTCACCACCGGCAGTGGGGAATGTGACGTTGTCGGCCCCTTATATTGGGGGGGTCACATGGCCGGTGACGCCTGTGCCGGATGGGTGTGGTGTGCGTGCAAAGCTGCCCCAGGGAGTGGCTGTGACATGCTGACAACTAGACCAGTGACCTGCACACCACCAGCGAGTACGCCTGCAACGGGTAGCAATGAGGGACCCCCCTCGGAGCGTTAGCGGAGTGGTCTGGCCTGCCGTACGCCGGACCAGCGCAGGGCTTGCAACAATGACTCGTGGGCTCTGGGCGTGGTTCAGTCCATGTCAGGACAAGGAAGTGACTGATGCGTGTGTCCCTGTTGTAGTGTTCACGGGACCCGGTACACAAAATGCAGTGTAGCACCCTCTGACTAGCATCCCACAGGATGAACATCATTGATGCAAGGGAAGTCACTGTCCCTACATTCATCCACACATTCACACATGAATGATGAAAGACATGACACAGCAGTGCGTCACTGGATGTTTATTGCACATCCAGTGCAGTTATCAAGCTGGAGCGGTACAGGGCAATGCTGAGCACACTACACAATATGGGCACGTGGAGGGCCAGCCAGAGTCCATCCGGGGATGACATGTACTGTGGAAGAGGAAGGGTACAGTCCGCAGTCTGGTCGCTGTATCATTGGTCGTCAAACAGGATGTGGCAGTCCATGTCGCTGTCCAAGGTGAGTGCATCGGGGGTCAGTAGAAGTTCATGAGGCCATGTGTGGGACCAAGCAGAAACAGGCCAGGTGGCGGAAATGTATGCTAGTGCCTCCTTCTGAGAGCCAACCCATCCACGTCCTCGTCCTCGGATGTGTGCTCTGCCCCACCTGTGGGTGTTGCAGTACCGGCTGCGGCACTGTGTGCCACTGACACATCAGGGGCCTGAGTGAATACGCCTGCCACACTGGGAGGCACTGACACACCAGGGGGCGGAGATGTGGATGGTGTGGGGGCAGCCGCATTCATCAGCGAAACGCCTTGTGGCAGCAATGCCATGATGAAGTACTGCAGGGCATGGTAGATCCCTGCTACATTTCGATGGTGTGCAGCAGTGGCTGCCATCCTTTCCGCCTCCATCCGCACCATGTCCTCCATGAGCCTCCGCATGTGTGCCAGCTCACAGCTAGCATCGCTGGAGCCACTCTGAGCGGACAGGTGTTCTTCTCTCCGCGTCATGACTCCAGCGATGTCAGTCAGGGCTGGTTGGAGACCATGGGGCGGACGTAGACACCCATGGATGGCGTCCAGTTTGGTAGCCATGAGGACGAACCCCACCCGCACCTGCTCAGCCGTCTCCCTCTGTCCCTCCAGCACATGGCGTTGGAAGGCCATGTGTTGTTCCTGGGGGTCTTGGGAGAGTGCCAGAGCTGTGGGTGCCTCCTGCTGGGTGGTTTGGGTGGTGGGTGGGGTCTCATCGATGTGGCTGGGCTGCCCTGATCCTCGAGGTGAGTGGCGGATGAGGTCAATGATGTCTTGGATGGTTTGGGTGTCGATGCTGGTGTTGTCCTCCTCGTCATCAGTGAAGAGTGGCTGGAACTGCTCTGCAGGAGGTGTTGACGATGCCCCTGCGATGTGAAGGGGAGATGGTGTATTACAATGTGTCCACATGTATGTAGCCGCATGGTACAGGTTGACATTCAGACAGCATGGCATTGTACATTGTGACAGTCTGTGGGTCTGCACTGTGCCCTGCTTGCTTGTGCATGTGTGCCATTGTGGCCATCTCCCCCATCCCACCAGTACCTGGTGGTCACTCACCCTGTTGCGGTTGTGTTGTGTCCTGTCGAGCAGTGTCCGGTCCCCCGACTCGAGCCACAGTCTCCACACTAATGACTGTTGACACCAGCTCCTCCATGTCATCCAGCTCCAGCTGTGGCGCTGGGCCCCCACCTCCGGTCTGCGTTGCTGCCTTCTGGTTGGCGGTGAGTTTCTCCTTGGTCTTCCGCTTGATGTCATTCCATCGCCTCTTGACCTCGTCCATTGTCCGCTTGTGCTCTCCGACGGCATTCACCTTGTCGACGATGTCCCGCCATATTCCATTCTTGGTGCCCAATGACACGTTGGAGGTGACGAAGAGTTGTTGATGGTGTTCCATCACCTCCGTGACTATGATCCTGTTCGCCTGCGGACTGAACTTGGTCTTCCTGGTCTTCTTGTCCTTGCCCTTCCCTGTCCCCGAGGTCCCAGGCTGGTCGTCCGGGGTGCTTGTGGGGTTGCGCTCGTCCTCTGCTCCTGCTCCGGCTGCCTCCATGGTGCTTGGGTGTTGGTCAGTTTGTGTGTGGGTGTTTTTTCTACTTTTATGGTGGTTTTTGACGCCTGCCAGGTGTGTTGCAGGCCTGGCGCTGCTTGTTGCTGATTTCCTCATCGCGCTTTGGCCCATTGCATGTTTTTTGGTGTTGTGGTTTGTGTTTTTATCTCCATCGTGGTGGTTGTATCAAGGACATTGTCCGCGGTTTTGGCAGGCTATCGCTTGCTACCGCCTTGTTGTGAATTCCACGTTGACACGGGGTTATTTTCCCGTGATAGGCTGCGATATTGAAAGTTGCGTTACGCTACTCTTGCGGTAGTTATCGCACGTTCTTGTGAATATACCCCTATGTGTTCCTGTTGATTGCCTGTGCCCCGTTTTGATGATTGCTTATTATGGGCCTCTCTTTGCCATTTGTGTAGTTTTTTTGATGGAGACAAATTGCCACTGGTGTGAAAGTTGGGCTCTCAAATACTGTGATAAGTGTTCCTTGGGGTATACCAGCACTTGGGTTGCTCTGAAGGTGGGTGCCAGTCGAAACATCAGTTTGCTGTTTGTCATTGGGAGCACTACGTGGAACATTTTGACCGTTTGGTCCCTCTGGTATCAGAGGGCCAGGCTTTAGTTGAGATTTCATTTTGGTTAATACAGCACCTAATGTTGCAGGAAGACTTGCAAGTTTGTCGATCACTGGATCACAGGAGCAGGCTATTGCAGATTGCGCTGCTTCTGCTTGCACGCACTCACAGTGTTAGGAGCCCCTATTTTGGTGTCAATTGCTGCGATATAAACTGCCATAGTATTGAGTAGATCCACCTGCAAATCAAGTTCAGTTGACTGATACGTTAGTGCATTTACAACTGATTGAACTGAATTTAGCAAGACTTCCCAGGAATCCTTTGCTCTGTCTTTTTGTCGCACTGGGGAGTTATACAAGTCATGCAGTATTGCGCGGGATCGGACCAAGTCAGGGAAGGAGACCCAGGGGTCCACTACAGGCTGGTTTGCAATGGGTTATGCCAGGCTCCTTTCTTGTAATTGTGGTGTGGCTTCCAGTGCTAATATGGCTGCCATTTCTGGAGAGAGTGGACTGCACCTGGATCAGCATTGACCAGCTGCTGGAGGATTAGGTGACTGCTCTGAGGACCAGGTAACTTTTGCTGGGGGGGGGGGGGAGGCTGTTACAATTTGTGTCTTTTGCTGGGGGAAGGGGTCTGATTACTTTTTATGTTTCCGGGTGGGGCTGATCCAACCTTGCTGCTGATTCAGTTGGCGTATGATGCACATCAACAGTTACTAAGAGCCCCTTCTTTCCTTCAGATTTTTGGGCCAGAGATGGAATTACATTGAGACGTGTAATGTTGGATCGTCTATTCAGCGGCCCTCCCAAAGAGTTTGTCAAAAATTCCTGGTCAGGCTCAATGCTCTACCAAAAAAAAAAAAAATGAATGTGTCCTTGTGTAACGTAACCAGTGCTCATGTAAAGCGCTCCAATACCTTCTGGTCGAGTTCGCGCTATATAAATCTGCAAAAAAAAAAAAAAACTGCTCGACATTGCTACTGCTGTAGATAGAGGGCATTCTGCCAGCAGGTTCAGCCATTTTTCTTTTGCTTCCACATCTTATTTTGCCCATTCTTCTCACTGAAAGGGAGATTTTATTTCTTATTTCTGGTGTTTTCCTCTGCAGTGGGTCGCCCTGGGCACCCGTTAATTGCGGGGCGCTTGTGGGGCTAAAGTATGACTGTAGGGGAACTTGCAACCCTTTTTGCCTCCCTATTCCCTAATGTGAAAAGATTGCATCCAGTGGGTTTAAAAAAAAAATGTTTTATTGAAATTAAAATTAAACTAACAACATCATACAGTACACGCTGGACAAGGAAGTCCCAGAGGTTAAAACAAGACACATACACAGTTAAACAATAGAATGCAACTCAGCATAAAGCACTCATTTCAGCCACAATAAAACAGCACAGGCCCCACACTATATAATATGATGATAAATGCATTTATATCGTCCAGTCTTGTCACCAGGAAGGCAGCTATGAAAGGATTGGGAAAGTTTCCAGGAGACAAGGAGGAGAGCATCGTCGCTCTCAAAGGTAAGGAAAAGCATGCTAACCGAATCACCTGCGCATGCTCAGAGCGCACTAGAGATGCTCTGGTAGTTGTAGTTCTATGGACACTCTATTTATTAATGCTGCGCGCTTCGGATTCAAGATAGCCTGGCTGATGAGGGCTGTGAGCCCAAAACCGGTCCCAGGATGCTTGTTTCCGGTCCAGGGAAGACATGGCTTGGCAGTTCGGGCTGGACTGTTCCCATGAGGCACAGGGTCAGACTGATTTGCATATGGCCATGTCTGAACTGGGGTGGCGGAGTGAGCTAAAGAATGATGATGGATTAAACCCAGATCAGTTGACTGGGGGTGAGTGCTTGCAATGTTCAACACTCCGTCCATCATCCCCTTTGGTTTTGCACGCTTCGTAGAGGTGTCATCATGATGTCGCCTGTGGAATGTAGTTGTTGCAGCCAATGGCTGCTGGAGGACCTAAAATAAAATACTTGTTTTTTAATTATTTCTGACCAGTCTTCATTAGTTCACTGATATTACTCACAGTTGCTATTTGCCCTAAAAAAAAGGGGGAAGGGACCTTTTTAAGCATACTCTTGTTATTGATTGTCATGTTGTATAAGCTTTTTTTATCAGTTGATTAGGCTTCTGCCTCAATTTTTACTGAGATCAGTGGGAAACACATCAATATATACTAATAACCCTACCTCGCCTACCTGGGAAATCCTCTCAGCGCAGCTGCTGCTCATTTAACACATAAAACCCGCTTTAGAGCCCACCAGTAACAACTTTGAGGTGCGCTGCAGGGTGAAAAGGAGGTGACACATATTTACAATGAATCCACCAATTGAAACACAGCTGCCACTAGCACACAACATGGTAGGAATGATTATGAACAGGTGCGATCAAATTGAGATATTTAGGGAAAACGCATAGACTCTTGCTATCGTCAGAGGAAGAGACAGTAACAGTAGGTGGACTGCCAGGAACGCACCTTGGTGTAGTAAGTGGGTATCAAAGGGTGAAGCAACTTGTACCAGTAAAGTTTAGAATTATGGGGTGACAATCCTTTCTTTTCACTACAAAGAGTGTGTCTACAGGGGTTCCTGGGGCCTTCCTCCATGGGGTTTAGTTGAGCCTCAGTTAGAGTAAGAGTGGTGTGAGTAATATCTCACAGCATTACACTGCACAATACTGAATGGGTGTGATACACAAGTGCAGTGTCACAATTACACCATATGCTGTTTTATTAAATGAGTTTAGCTGCCTTTATGTCCCGGTTTATCAGTCTATATGAATATTGATATATGACAAACATATTATATTATTCTCTTACAGGTAACCAGAGAACCGAAGAACAAAAGCAGGTTGCAAGTATTATGTCATTATTTCATTAGTGTATACAAAGGGTTTGTACTTGCAGAGGATTCAACTCTTGTCTTGATGAATGCCATGGCCTCTTTTGACCCACCAGGCAGAAACATGTCGACACTTGTTCCCCTACACCCCATGCCTAGTTTTTAATACCAAGTGGTACCATACAAAGTAAAAACCATACTGGGTTACACACTGGTTTGTAACTTATTGTATGGATCCTAGATCTGAATAAGTGCCTCCCTGACTCCAGGGCGTAGGCCCGCTCTCTATCAAACCAAGTTGATGGAGAGCATGGGGATGTCTTATAATCAAGCATGACACCAGGAAGGTGTGTGAGGACATCCTGTCAAATTTTTTGTGTGTGTTTAAGAACAGACTAGTAAAGATGAAATAATAATATGATTTTAAAAGCTAATCTTACTCGATTGGCCTTTGTGTGAAACAGGATTACTTCTGCCGTATGGTCCTGGTATTCTTACAATAGGAGAGGGTACAGGCGGAGATGAGAGTCATTGCCAGCCCTCAGATGCCTATTGACTGCATCCCTGGCAATGAACTTTCACTGGTGAGAAGAGAGCTGGTTAAGGTAGTCACCCAGGGCAATGTAAAACTCAGATTTCTGAGGTACTGCTCCAAAACGGAGAGTATGGAGATCCAGATGGACAGTCAGCGGTAGGAAGTGGAGGCCATCCATAGTGTGAGCACAAGGGGGTCAGTGGTTACCTTCTCTGAGAGAAGAACACCCCTAAACAGACCCTGGTGAGGCCACTTCTGACCAAAAGGTGCTGCCTGCACTGTCATAGAGGACAGGAGACCTGCTCGAAGCAGACCCCTTCATGACACAGACAGAGTGCGTCACCCTTGAGGGGTGCTGTGTTTGCCTCCTGGAAGTCATTGACTGTCAGCCTCAGGGTGGAGACATTTGACCAATAGACCAGTCTCAGGAATCCATCCATTTGGTGGTAGAAGTAAGAGTGTAAGGAGGGCATCTGGCACCTGAGGTTATAGACCCCACTCTGAGAAAGCTAAGAGCCCAGCGAAACCTCAGGAGCAAGCGAGGGACTCCTTACCAGCACATATAATCAATGGAGCAAAAAGATCACGTCATCTTCCCCTAGGAATCAATCACCAATATCAAAGAGGATGCCGACTGAACCGGACTGTTTTATTTCTATATCCAGATTCAAAGAAGGAAATAGTCTCTTTTTATAAAAGGACTTCCTCTTACACACTCCTGTGTGGCGCCATGCTTCATCATCGAGTCTTTGTCCGGTATAACTGATGATCCTGGGTGGGCTCAACTCCACTTTTGGTGCGATTCAAGTGCAATTTTTTTTATAGATCCTGGTGAAGGTTAAAAATGCCAATAGTTGATTAGTTGATGGCCTTATTGGTAATTTTATTCTTAGGGCACTCTTGGCTGATTAAAAACAAGGTGGGATGTAGTTGGAGCATCCTTGACCACTAGATACATCTGGTCTATATTTCTCAGCCATCTTTTGAAGCTGCCCAGGGGGTTATCCGATTTTCATCAGGACTGTCAAGATCCCTGTTGATTGTCTTTTATCACTGTGGTCAAATCCTAGTATTAGTCTGTTATGAACTAATTTATATCCACTCAGCTTTGATTAAGTGTAGGAGAGTAGGATCTGCCTCTTATGTTGCCCCCACTTTTTTTCTGATGTTGCACTGGTTTCTGGCTATAGTCAGGCTGGATCCCTGCCAATCAGGGCCCCAGCCTCTCTGTTCTCTCTAAACGATTTGGAGTGCACTCTAGGTGCACTAGTGATTGGATGCTGTGGTGCCTTATGAGTCCCTAGTATATGGTACCTTAGGTGCCCAGGGCATAGGTACTTCACAGGCCTACCAGGGGCTGAAGCATGTATTATGCCACCCCTGGGAAGCAGACTAAATCTGACACCACAGGCCTGCTACTGCAGCCTGGGTGAGGTGGTGCTAGCACTCCTCACTGAGATATAGGTCCCCTATATCTCACACACACACACATATAACCCTATGAGTCACCCCTAAGGCAGGCCCTATCAATCCTGAGGGCAGGGTGCTTGGCTTCTATGTGAGGGGGTGCCTCTGCCTGAGCAGGGCCCCTCTGCAGCTCTCAGAGTCCATTCTCTGGTGCTGTTTGTGGATGCGGTTAAACCATATACTTTTAAGTGCATTATATCCTCGCGGTAAAATGCTAACTTTGGTATGGCTGCATCAAAACATGTCGTGTTTGGTGTCAAACATCTTGGAATACTACCCCCCGCCAGTCCTGGCGGCGGGGGTAGCATTCCACCCTTCTAGAGGGATAGACATGTACCCACTGTGGAAACACGGTAGAATCCTGAAGAGCCCTGGCATCACAAAATGGATGCCACCAGTCACAGACACGGGGCTGCCCTCCTGCTGATGACCGAAACTCACAGTGGAGGGAGCCCAACAAAAGGTATCCTGTCACAGGGAGGTGTAACCACCTCCCAGACAGGGTTTAGTGTATTGGGGCTGGGTGGGTGCACTCTTAGAGTGCTTTGAAGTCCTGCACTGGGGGAGCAGAAGGCTCCTCTGTGCATATGCCAGTTCAAACCGGCTCAGGGGCTACCTGCCCCTGCTCTGGCGCGAAACTGGACAAAGGGAAGTGGGTGTAGCCACCCACTCCCCTGACCCTCCCATAGGTGGGGTCATAGAGCTAGTCCCTCCCTTCTTTACAGTATAAGATAGGGAACCCTTGAACTTGTAAGTTAGATATCCCTGAATGACGCTCTGAAGAAGAATCCTGGCCCTTCGACGTTCCACTACCTTTGGAAGACAGAAGAATCTCCCTTGGAGTCAAGGAGTGACTCCCCTGCTTGGCAGGCACCAAAAACTACAAACGACGGTCGCAAACTACGCCACTCCCGCCGGAGTCCGAAGTCCCTGCAGCCCAAGAAGTGGATTTCCTGACTTCTCCAAGGCCATCGTGAGTCCCCAGCGAAGCTGAGGCAAGTGGACCCCACGAGTGACGAGGAACCGCGACCCCTGGGTACCGTGCACTATTGTCGAGTGCAACCCCTCCACAACGTTCTAAGAACCTGTGCTTTGGACCACATGTGGTCCCAGCCTCCAGCAGGAATCCCTCCTAAGATCAGCGGCCTACACCGTCCCGAGTGACCGTGGGCCCCTGTGGAGCGAATCCGACCGAGGCGTCTTTGCGATCCCTTGCCAGCCGGCTTGTGGGTCCCCAGAAGACTTTCTAAAGAAACCAAAGGGCTCCCCTGGTTGCTCCAGGCCTGCCCTGACTTACCCTTGCTGGGTGAGTCCCTCAGACCTTGCTGGTCTGCGCCATTGCCTTTTCACACTTTGCACGAGACTTGCTGTTACCAAGGCCTGTTGGCTCCAATCGAGTTGCCGACACCACAGTAAGCTGCAGACATCGTGGGACACGCCGAATCCAGCTCCTGGTCATCGTCGACGCCTCCTGGACCTCGTGGCTGAAGAGTCAAGGCAACCGTGAACGACCTGAATCCTGCGACGACGGTGGGCATTCATCTTCCTTGCCCCGAGTCACTGCCAAGTGACTTTGAACACTGTCCCCTCTGCTTTCAGGTCATCCTTCCACCGAATCCAGGCTTGGATTCCACCGGACACTTCTTCAAATCATCACAAGCAGCAAGTCTTCTTTGTTCGCCATTGAAAACGATGCCGCGACCCGACACCAAAGGACACCTGTGCACCCGGCTTCCCTGGGTGAGGTAACTCCAGCACTACGGTGCTCCTGTAGGTGTGGGCCCTAGAACTACTTACCCTGTAAGTGACTTGCTTGTAGGTTCACCAGAAGTATCCTAAAACTCTTACTTTCCCTGTGCGGTTCTCGCACTGACTCGTACAGGGTTCGCGGCTGTGCTAGACACACCGCGTCCAACTCCCTAGTAAATCTACCAGTAACCGCGTCCTTCGACTCGTACTGACCGATCGGTGTGTTCGCCTCGAACACACCAGGGGCCTGTAACATTGATAACTCAATCGCGTCCGCTTCCATAGACTCGTACAGGACTCGCACTAGTGTCTGAACACCGCGTCCGTCCCCTGTGGGTCTCCTACAACTACCTGGGTGGTTCTCTGGGGGTCCCTCGATTCTATGTGCCTTAGACCCCGGTCTAGCCAAGATAAGATTGTGATATTTACTGTGCTAACTTATTTTGATAACAATTGACTTGTACATATGTTCCTGACTTCTAATCTCATAAAGAGATTAGTAGAGAGTGTTTATTAATAAATACATATATATTTGATATATATACCTGTGTGGTGTCTTTTCATTTGGTGATTCAAGAGATTGTGTGGTAAAACAAGCTGCTTTACATTCCTTCAAGACTTAGCCTGAAGGCTGCTCTCCACAGCTACCACTAGGATAGCTTTCTATAAAGGTTGTCTTAAACCTATCTACCATAAGAGTCGAATTGTTCTGGTGCAAGGTGTCCACTTTAATTAGTGAACAGCATATACCAGGCCAACTTCTCACATTGGTGGGCAGCGTGTGGGATTCCAGCTTGCTATTGTTTTACCAGAAAATCTCTATTTGAATTACTAACTGAAAACCACTATAGGTACTTAAGGTACATATAAAGTCAAGCTTAGTATCAATAAGTTCTACTGAACTTAGAGCTGTGTGCCAAGGGATAGCACACCCTTTCTACAGCTCAAGCTAGGATCAGTAGGCCACAAACTAGTGTAGGTAGTACAACACTGCACAACACTAGAATGTCTTTAAAAGGTGGAGCCAGTGGGTCCACCCAGCCTCAGTATAAGGACATGGCTTTCTCTGACTTGAGAGCCATGTGTGTTGAAAGACACCTGAGGCTAGGACAGAGTCCCTCAACCCTACACCTGATAGATCTGCTGACAGCAGATGATCTTAGATTGGCTCTAGGAGCTAATGGATCTGAATCAGTGGATGGGTCAATTACAGTGTCTGGGTCAGATGATGAAAATCAGAATGACCAGGACTCTGTGATTGAAGGGCCAGGCTCCAAAGGGCCTGAAAAGGACAGAGGAATTCTCCCTAAGAGAACTGACAGAGTGGATGAGAGGCACAGGTCCCCTTCCAGGGAATCTGACCACTCCTATCACTCTGGCAGAGAATTTGTCCATCAGAGGAACTCATACTTTCCCATAAGAGAGACCTCCTCTGAAAGAATGTGCAAACTACTCCAGTATGAGGAAGCACGAGTTGCCCTCAGAACCAAGCAGTTGGCACTGGATAGGGAAGCCCTGGAGATCCAGAGAGCTTCTAGAAGAGAGGGGTTAGAACCCCTTGGTGGCAGCAACAGTGTCCCTAGAGGCAGAGAACATATTCCAGACCATAGGAACCTGAGCAAGGTTGTTCCTCCCTACCAGGGTGGGGACGATATCCACAAGTGGATAACTGCTATGGAGAGGGCCTGTAGAGTACAGCAGGTCCCCCAAAAGCAGTGGGCAGCAATCTTGTGGCTCTCCTTTTCAGATAAAGGTAGAGACAAGCTCCTCACTGTTAGAGAAGAGGATGCTGATGATTATGAAGTCCTGAAGAGTGCACTGATAGATGGGTTTGGCTTAACCACTGAGCAGTACAGGTTGAAGTTCAGAGACACCCAGAAGGCACAGACTCAGGACTGGACTGACTTTGTTGATTGTGCAACCAAGGCTCTGGAGGGTTGGCTAGTTGGCAGTAGGGTTACTGATTTCAAGGGATTGTATAATCTGATAATGAGAGAACAGATCCTTAATAATTGCCAGAACCAGTTGTTGCATCAGTACCTGGTGGACTCTGATCTGACCTCTCCCCAAGAATTGGGAAAGAAGGCAGACAAATGGGTCAGAACCAGGGTGAGGCAGAAACCCCAGAACCAAGGGGGTGACACCAAGAAGCAAGATCCTAAGGGCTCTGAGAAAGGTGGGGATAAGTCAAAAGACCAGAAGTCTTCACAAGGGCCCCAAAAATCTGCATCTGGTGGGGAGTCACAATCCAACAAGGGAAAAGGCCAAAAGAAGCCCTGGTGCAAATTCTGTAAACAGAAAGGGCACTGGACTTCTGATTGCAACAAGTCCAAAGACCAAACCACCACCACTCCTGCCCCTAAGGCAACTGTTCCCCCTAGTTCAGCTACTGGTGGAGGTGGTACACAGAATAAGGGTGTAGTAGGGTTGACCCTGGGTTCTGAAGTGGACTCTGACCTAGTCAGAGTGCCCACTCAGGCAATGCTGATTTGTGAGGGAGACCTTAATATGTCCTTCCTAGTAAGCCCCAGTAATCTGGGCAAATACAAACAGCAGCCTGTAATAAATGGCAAACAGGCTTTGGCATTTAGGGACACAGGTGCTAGTGTCACCATGGTGGCAGAGGATCTTGTGGACCCTGGACAGATCATCCTGGGCGAAATGTACCAGGTGACCAATGCAAGCAATGTCAAGACCAACCATAGTCTGGCAGTTGTGAATTTCTCCTGGGGAGGGGTAACTGGCCTCAAGAAGGTTGTAGTCAGTGCAGACCTCCCTGTCGAATGTCTATTGGGCAATGATCTAGAGACTTCAGCCTGGTCTGAAGTAGAGTTATGGACTCATGCTGAGATGTTGGGCATCCCTGCAGAGGTATTTGCTGTGACCAGGTCACAAGCAAGAATGCATGACACTGAACCAGCTCTGGATCCTGGAACAATGGACCAGATGCTTCCCAAGAGGAGGAGCAGTAGGGTAAAGGCAGTGCCTTCCCCTCTGTCTCAGATCACAGATTCACCCCCAGAGGGAGGTGAAGCAGATCCTGAAGAAGGAACTGCCCCAGAGGGACTTGAGCCTGATCAGGTTGAGTTCTTGGGGGCAGGGGGCCCTTCTAGGGAAGATCTGAGTAAGGAGCAACAGTGCTGCCCCTCTCTTGAACCCCTCAGACAGCAGGCTGCTGCTGAGGCTGCTGGGAGTGCTAGTGGGTCCCATAAAATTTATTGGGATGAGGGACTCCTATATTCTGAGGGTAGAGACCCAGCCCCTGGAGCCACCAGGAGGTTGGTAATACCTCAGAAGTTTAGGGGTTCCTCTTGACCTTAGCACATGATATCCCTTTAGCAGGACACTTGGGCCAAAACAAGACCTGGGACAGGCTTGTTCCACATTTTCATTGGCCACATATGTCAGAGGACACAAAGGAGTTTTGTCGCTCCTGTGTCACCTGCCAAGCCAGTGGTAAGGCAGGTGGCACAACAAAGGCCCCCTGATACCACTACCTGTGGTGGGGGTACCCTTTGAAAGGGTAGGGATTGACATTGTTGGTCCCCTTGACCCTCAAACTGCATCTGGGCACAGGTTTATCCTGGTGGTAGTGGATCATGCCACCAGGTACCCAGAAGCAATTCCCCTGAGGACCACCACAGCCCCTGTGGTGGCAAGAGCCCTCATTGGAGTCTTCTCCAGAGTGGGTTTCCCAAAGGAGGTCATTTCTGACAGAGGTACCAACTTCATGTCAGGATATCTAAAAGCAATGTGGAAGGAGTGTGGTGTAACTTACAAGTTCACCACCCCCTATCACCCACAATGCAATGGTTTAGTTGAACGCTTCAACAAAACCTTGAAAGGAATGATTAAAGGGCTCCCAGAGAAGCTTAGGCGGAAATGGGACCTTCTTCTTCCTTGCCTGTTGTTTGCATACAGAGAGGTTCCACAGAAGGGGGTTGGTTACAGCCTATTTGAGCTTCTGTTTGGGCATCCTGTGAGAGGTCCACTGTGTTTGGTAAAAGAGGGCTGGGAGTTACCTCTCAAGCCCCCCAAACAAGATGTAATGGACTATGTACTTGGTCTCCGCTCCCGGATGGCAGAGTACATGAAAAAGGCAACCAAAAACCTGGAGGCCAGCCAAGAATTACAAAAAGCTTGGCATGACCAAAAGGCTGTACTGACTGTATACCAGCCAGGACAGAAAGTGTGGGTGTTGGAGCCTGTGGCCCCAGCAGCCCTCCAGGACAAGTGGAGTGGCCCCCATACAATAGTTGAACAGAAGGGAGAAGTCACCTACCTGGTGAATCTTGGAACTCCCAGGAGCCCCCTGAGGGTGCTCCATGTCAACAGATTAAAGCCATATGTTGACAGGGCTGACATGGGCTTGCTCATGGCAACTGATGAGGACCAGGAGGAGGAGAGTGACCCTCTCCCCGACCTGCTCTCTCAGAACCCTGATGATGGGTCAGTAGATGGTGTTGCTTTGGCAAGCAGCCTCACTGATCATCAGCAAACTGAGTGCAGACAAGTTCTGCAACAGTTTAGACATATGTTTAGCCTGACCCCTAGTCAGACTACCTGGTGCACCCATGAGGTGGACACTGGAGACAGTCTGCCTGTCAAGAATAAAATCTACAGGCAACCTGACCATGTCAGGGACTGTATCAGGACTGAAGTCCAGAAAATGTTGGAGCTAGGTGTAATTGAGCCTTCAGATAGCCCTTGGGCTAGCCCAGTAGTCCTGGTACCCAAGCCTCATACCCAGGGTGGTAAGAAAGAAATGAGGTTTTGTGTAGACTACAGAGGCCTCAATGCAGTCACTAGGACTGATGCCTATCCCATACCAAGGGCAGATGAGCTGATTGACACTTTGGCCTCAGCCAAGTATCTAAGCACGTTTGACCTGACAGCTGGCTACTGGCAGATCAGGTTAGCTGATGATGCAAAAGCCAAAACAGCATTTTCGACCCCCGGTGGGCACTACCACTTTGTGGTGATGCCCTTTGGATTGAAAAATGCACCTGCCACTTTTCAGAGGTTGGTGAATAAAGTTCTGACAGGGATGGAAACTTATTGCTCAGCTTATCTAGATGATATTGCTGTCTTTAGTTCCTCCTGGCAGGATCACCTGGTCCACCTCAGGAATGTTTTGGAGGCCCTGCAGAAAGCAGGCCTCACTATCAAGGCCACTAAGTGCCAGATAGGGCAGAGTCAGGTTGTGTACCTGGGCCACCTTGTGGGTGGAGGCCAGGTTCAACCTTTGCAGAGCAAAATCCAAACCATAATGGTATGGGTTGCTCCAACCACCCAGACACATGTGAGAGCCTTCTTAGGCCTGACTGGGTACTATAGGAGGTTTGTCAAGGGATATGGATCTATAGTGACCCCCTTGAATGATCTGACCTCAAAGAAAATGCCAAAAAAGGTTCAGTGGACAGCTAGCTGTCAAAAGGCATTTGAAGACCTAAAGCAGGCCATGTGCACTGCCCCCATCTTACAGAGTCCAGACTACACCAAAAAGTTCATTGTTCAAACAGATGCTTCTGAGCTGGGTGTGGGAGCTGTACTGTCTCAACTGAATGATGAAGGTCAAGACCAGCCAGTAGCTTTCATTAGCAGAAGGCTGACCCCTAGAGAGAAACGTTGGTCAGCTATAGAGAGGGAGGCCTTTGCTGTGGTGTGGGCCCTGAAGAAGCTGAGGCCTTACTTGTTTGGCACTCACTTCATAGTTCAGACTGACCACAAGCCCCTCCTATGGCTTAAGCAGATGAAAGGTGAAAACCCAAAACTTTTGAGGTGGTCCATTTCCCTACAGGGGATAGACTATAGAGTGGAACATAGACCTGGGACCCAACATGCCAATGCAGATGGACTCTCAAGGTATTTCCACTTTGAACACGAAGACTCAACTGGTCAAGGTTAGTTTAGTGTCCCTGCGTTTGTGGGGGGGTTGTGTAGGAGAGTAGGATCTGCCTCTTATGTTGCCCCCACTTTTTTCTGATGTTGCACTGGTTTCTGGCTATAGTCAGGCTGGATCCCTGCCAATCAGGGCCCCAGCCTCTCTGTTCTCTCTAAACGATTTGGAGTGCACTCTAGGTGCACTAGTGATTGGATGCTGTGGTGCCTTATGAGTCCCTAGTATATGGTACCTTAGGTGCCCAGGGCATAGGTACTTCACAGGCCTACCAGGGGCTGAAGCATGTATTATGCCACCCCTGGGAAGCAGACTAAATCTGACACCACAGGCCTGCTACTGCAGCCTGGGTGAGGTGGTGCTATCACTCCTCACTGAGATATAGGTCCCCTATATCTCTCACACACACACATATAACCCTATCAGTCACCCCTAAGGCAGGCCCTATCAATACTGAGGGCAGGGTGTTTGGCTTCTATGTGAGGGGGTGCCTCTGCCTGAGCAGGGCCCCTCTGCAGCTCTCAGAGTCCATTCTCTGGTGCTGTTTGTGGATGCGGTTAAACCATATACTTTTAAGTGCATTATATCCTCGCGGTAAAATGCTAACTTTGGTATGGCTGCATCAAAACATGTCGTGTTTGGTGTCAAACATCTTGGAATACTACCCCCCCCCGCCAGTCCTGGCGGCGGGGGTAGCATTCCACCCTTCTAGAGGGATAGACATGTACCCACTGTGGAAACACGGTAGAATCCTGACGAGCCCTGGCATCACAAAATGGATGCCACCAGTCACAGACACGGGGCTGCCCTCCTGCTGATGACCGAAACTCACAGTGGAGGGAGCCCAACAAAAGGTATCCTGTCACAGGGAGGTGTAACCACCTCCCAGACAGGGTTTAGTGTATTGGGGCTGGGTGGGTGCACTCTTAGAGTGCTTTGAAGTCCTGCACTGGGGGAGCAGAAGGCTCCTCTGTGCATATGCCAGTTCAAACCGGCTCAGGGGCTACCTGCCCCTGCTCTGGCGCGAAACTGGACAAAGGGAAGTGGGTGTAGCCACCCACTCCCTGACCCTCCCATAGGTGGGGTCATAGAGCTAGTCCCTCCCTTCTTTACAGTATAAGATAGGGAACCCTTGAACTTGGAAGTTAGATATCCCTGGACGACGCTCTGAAGAAGAATCCTGGCCCTTCGACGTTCCACTACCTTTGGAAGACAGAAGAATCTCCCTTGGAGTCAAGGAGTGACTCCCCTGCTTGGCAGGCACCAAAAACTACAAACAACGGTCGCAAACTACGCCGCTCCCGCCGGAGTCCGAAGTCCCTGCAGCCCAAGAAGTGGATTTCCTGACTTTTTCCAAGGCCATCGTGAGTCCCCAGCGAAGCTGAGGCAAGTGGACCCCACGAGTGACGAGGAACCGCGACCCCTGGGTACCATGCACTATTGTCGAGTGCAACCCCTCCACAACGTTCTAAGAACCTGTGCTTTGACCACGTGTGGTCCCAGCCTCCAGCAGGAATCCCTCCTAAGATCAGCGGCCTACACCGTCCCGAGTGACCGTGGGCCCCTGTGGAGCGAATCCGACCAAGGCGTCTTCGCGATCCCTTGCCAGCCGGCTTGTGGGTCCCCAGAAGACTTTCTAAAGAAACCAAAGGGCTCCCCTGGTTGCTCCAGGCCTGCCCTGACTTACCCTTGCTGGGTGAGTCCCTCAGACCTTGCTGGTCTGCGCCATTGCCTTTTCACACTTTGCACGAGACTTGCTGTTACCAAGGCCTGTTGGTTCCAATCGAGTTGCCGACACCACAGTAAGCTGCAGACATCGTGGGACACGGTGAATCCAGCTCATGGTCATCGTCGACGCCTCCTGGACCTCATGGCTGAAGAGTCAAGGCAACCGTGAACGACCTGAATCCTGCGACGACGGTGGGCATTCATCTTCCTTGCCCCGAGTCACTGCCAAGTGACTTTGAACACTGTCCCCTCTGCTTTCAGGTCATCCTTCCACCGAATCCAGGCTTGGATTCCACCGGACACTTCTTCAAATCATCACAAGCAGCAAGTCTTCTTTGTTCGCCATTGAAAACGACGCCGCGACCCGACACCAAAGGACACCTGTGCACCCGGCTTCCCTGGGTGAGGTAACTCCAGCACTACGGTGCTCCTGTAGGTGTGGGCCCTAGAACTACTTACCCTGTAAGTGACTTGCTTGTAGGTTCACCAGAAGTATCCTAAAACTCTTACTTTCCCCGTGCGGTTCTCGCACTGACTCGTACAGGGTTCGCGGCTGTGCTAGACACACCGCGTCCAACTCCCTAGTAAATCTACCAGTAACCGCGTCCTTCGACTCGTACTGACCGATCGGTGTGTTCGCCTCGAACACACCAGGGGCCTGTAACATTGATAACTCAATCGCGTCCGCTTCCATAGACTCGTACAGGACTCGCACTAGTGTCTGAACACCGCGTCCGTCCCCTGTGGGTCTCCTACAACTACCTGGGTGGTTCTCTGGGGGTCCTCGATTCTATGTGCCTTAGACCCCGGTCTAGCCAAGATAAGATTGTGATATTTACTGTGCTAACTTATTTTGATAACAATTGACTTGTACATATGTTCCTGACTTCTAATCTCATAAAGAGATTAGTAGAGAGTGTTTATTAATAAATACATATATATTTGATATATATACCTGTGTGGTGTCTTTTCATTTGGTGATTCAAGAGATTGTGTGGTAAAACAAGCTGCTTTACATTCCTTCAAGACTTAGCCTGAAGGCTGCTCTCCACAGCTACCACTAGGATAGCTTTCTATAAAGGTTGTCTTAACCTATCTAACATAAGAGTCGAATTGTTCTGGTGCAAGGTGTCCACTTTAATTAGTGAACAGCATATACCAGGCCAACTTCTCACATTAAGCATGCAGGCACTACTTGCACACCATCAAATATTACCACACTGGATTTCCAGCAAGTATTGTTGTTGGATGCCCAGGAAGTATCCAGCATCCAATTCTGTTGAAATGTGGAAACCATCATAATTTTCATCTGTATAATGTACATCATATGTGTTTGTCGGTGATACACTGCACACATTACTTTTTGTGAATATTTTATAGTGCCATACACTAAGAGATTTGTCTCTTACACCGATTTTAAAAGGAAAACACTCTGCTACAGTCTATCCATTATTTTTATTGCACATTCATACATGAACAAATGGTATACAGACCATATCACGCTAATTGTATATACACACATTGTCGACAAATTCACCAGTCGAGCCGTGCTTTTAGGTTCAAAACACGTTACTCACTTGTGTTCACAAATTATCAGCTGGGTGGAACTGGTCACTATTTATCCATTGGTACATACAGTTCGGTGTAGGTAGCATTCCTATAAACATGCACTATATATCCTGCAAAGCATAGCTCCAGTATTCCAGAACAATGTTTTGAAATATATTTAAGTAAGTGTATTTTGCCCCGTAGGCAGTTACTGAGGGGCAAAACCCCTGTGTCACACTCTAAGTAAAAAAAGGGGAAGGGATGAGGGGGCGTTAGTACAAAAAACAGCTAAATCCCTTAAATAGAATAATCGCGCAATACTCGTAAAACAGATATGGACAAGTGTCCTACCTACTACTCCAATGGTTTTGCCCATCGGACCCATCTAACTATGGGCCCATAACTCCTAAATGTTGGAGTATGTTAGACGGGTGCCGGTATTTGTGTCACCTTTGCATCAGTTACGTGGTGGCATAGATGCATTAAGCTGCACTATTCGCTATTTTGTTGCCAATCTACAACATTATGTAAAAAATATATTGTTGTAGTTCAAGCATATATTTAAGTTTTAGGTTATTCACATAAGCATTTTACACTTACTTATTGGTCTCTTATAAGAATTTACTGCATGAGCTGCTGCTCGTGGCTGCAGTCTCACGCCTTGTTGTCTAATTCTATAATTGTTATTGTTGGATCGGCCAAGTCAGTTGGTCACCGGTCGTCCACTTGTTTGGTCTCCGCTCCGCTGCTGGGGACGCTCCTTACTACAATCAATATTAATCTTACCATCAAGTTGCTGTGTGCTTCATCGCCACAAATATCTACAAGATTCACCTATGTCATCTATTATCTGTATAAATAGGTGGTTAAAAAACATACACACACACAAAGATACAGGACCTAAACTTATCAAAAAAATTCTAGCTGTAATGGGGGATACCCAAGTGTATTAAAACTGCCCTCACACACAGCAAGCTGTGTCATGCTTCATCATAGGGCTGCTAACACACCCCGCGCTAGCCAACGCTGGGGTGGAGCAATAGGGAGGGGGTGGACAAAACAACATAGAATGAACACCTCAACCAAGGGGATCAAACAGTGAGGGAAAAGAAAAAGCGCAGAAAAAATGTGATTAAAAACAGGTGAGAGCAATCCTACTCATAACTTTATTGATGGACACTCTCACCTGGATTTAAAATATGGGTCTATCCGTCAGACCTGTGGATGGTGGTAACGTGGCCAATAATGGGTCACTTACCCCTCCACTCTGCTTTGTATGTCGACATGTTTCAGCCGTATGAGGAATTAGTAAATAAGTACACCGGCTTTCATCAGGACAATCCTCAACTGATCCCTGTTATACTAACCCGAAACCCAAAATGTGGAGAACAGGTCAGGAAAAAAACAATCATTCAATTGTTGTAAAATCCGTGTGGAACCTATAAGACAAAGGTACAGACAATGAATAATTAAAAACAAGAGCTGGTGATCCAGTACAACACTTAAGTAAAATGAAATTAGTGCAAAAAAAGTGAATAGGCAAAACACCAAACACCAGGGAAAAACCCAATGTGTCCAAAATAGCCAGAAAAGCGATCATTAAATGGATGAAAATAATGTCTCCATCACTGGCAGGGCAAATCTCCCCAAGTAATCAGCCACGCCGGGCATGAACGGACTCAAAATATAATTAATTACTCGCTCACGAAACCCTCGGTGAAAATCAAAACATTATATTAAAAAACCACCTACATGCATAATGTTAAGTAGCCATAAGGTCACCAAAGATATATGTATCTATAGTTTTAAAAATTAACTAGAAAAAGACGATTGCAGTGCATAGCTGCGAGATACTCAAGGTAGTCGTCCTGCTTACCGAGTTTACTGTGGAACCCGGCTTGAAAAGGCGTCAGAGTGAGAACAACTCCCTGTAGTCACACTCTGGATGGAAGGAAACGCATCGTGTGACGGGGGAGAGAAGGAAAGAAACGAAAAGAAACGAAACAATTAGAGGCTACTGCCTCGTGTCTGCCCTGGTTAAATTCTGCTAAGAGCCCTCGGGCTGTAATTCAAGGAGAGTGTCTCCCGTGTATGACGAACCAACCATAAAAACACATGCAGGGACCGATTATGTAGTCCCTGAGGTTAGATCTGATAGACAAAGTCCACTTACTTCATCAAGGTGAGTTGTTGCTTGACTAAGTCGTCACTCACGGCACCGTGCAGGTCATCGAGTCCCAAACCGCCTGAGTGTTAAAATACCCTGTTTGGTGTTACCCCGGGGGGACCTAACGCATGATGCGTCATGACGTCCGGTGTCACCTCCCGTTACGTGCTAGACAAAACTCAAAGGGCCGTCTAAAAACTGGTGAGCTAACCTCTGCACACACCCTACTGAAGGGAAACCCATACCGGTATCTCCCTAGCCTGATCAAATACCGCGGCTGGTGGATGCCCATTAATACAGCTAGGGGAAGGAAATAAAATGTAGAGTACTCACATTCTAAGCAAAGAGGGACGTGAACTTAATAAAAGGGGATAGACAGAGAATTCAAAATGGGTCAAATCGCAAGTACTGTAAGTATTTACATGAAAGTGGAGATATAGGAGCCCTACGGACTATTGATAATTCTATAAGCCAAGGTATTGGCCAGATTACCCTCCCATGGCCACGAGGGCTGGCTGTATAAAAAGGAAGGACTGGGGGCGGTGACATGTATATTATATGTATTGAAAAACCTCCTCTTTACCCCAAATACCTGAGTAAATGTAGATAACATGATTAAAAAATCACTCATAAGTTGTGTAATGTACTCCAAGGTATCTCATCATTGAGCCCTCACAATACTGCTCCTAAGCCTGTGCACCCATTTCTGTTCTCTCAAAAAAGTGCATTTGATAAATTCATAGAAGAACCAATCTCCAGTTTGTCAATGACAGTCCAGTAAAAATCCTCCGCTCTGTGTTTCTTGTCCACAAAATGAGTGGTCAAGCGGCTGAAGGTTTTAAGGCACCTGAAGGTTGACCTATGCTCCATGATTCGTACTTTAATCTTGCGGGTTGTCATGCCTATATATATGAGTCCACACGGGCATTTCAACATGTAGATGACATTTGCAGTGTTGCAATTTGTGTGCCGTCGTTGTTCCCACGGATATTGTAGGCCCAGATCAACTGTCTTTGTGTTGTCTGTCAGATGGCACACGTCGCATCCTCCACATTTAGTATGGCCTTGAACCGGTGGAAGGTTCCATGTTCCGCCTAGACCTTCTGCTCGATTTCTTCCTATGTCAAAAACTACTTGGTCTAGTATGGACCAGTTGGTCTTTGATATTTTTACTCCTTTGAAAGAGAACAGTGGTTTCTCTATGTTCAGGCCATTGGAATTTAAAATTCTCCAGTTTTTCAAAATGATCTTTTTGATGTGGTTGGAAGCTGTACTGTACGTCGTCACACAAATAGTTTTGTCCATGGGAGGTCTCTCCCTGGTATCCAGTAGTGCCTCTCTGTTGCAGTTATAGGCCCTCTTGTACGCCCTTTTCACAGTCCTGCTAGGGTACCTTCTTTGTTCCAATTTTTTAGTGAGGGAAGAGGCCTCTGTTCTAAATTCATTTTTATCCGAACAATTCCTGCGAATACGCAGGAATTGACCCACTGGTAAATTCTCCCTGAATGATTTAGGGTGATAGCTGTCAAACAGTAGAAGGCCATTTCTGTCAGAAGGCTTGTGGAACATTTTTGTTTGTAGCTTCCCTTCAGCTGGGTAGATGGTAAGATCCAGAAAAGACAGTTCTTTTTTTTTAGAGAAAAACATACCTGCCACGCATGTGCCTCATGAGGTGCTTATATACCATATGAGTGTACAGAAAAAGGGATCGAAGAAATCCTTATGCACCCTATTTGACACCGTACCCATAATGCAGCCTTTTACAATTACAAACAGTCAGATTCAGAGTTTTTGACCCAAAAAAAGGACTTTTTTAATGTGTTAGTCCACTTGTAGGAGTCAGTAAGCTATTACCAACTTCTAAAATGGGATCACAACCCTATTCCATTCAGTATGATATGATTCTATGTTTTGTGACTGAAATCCAGTCATAAAACATTGACAAGTTAACGACTCCTGAGTTGGGGTAGCAGGCCATTTTCCATCTCCCTTCACAAATGTTAAAAAAAATTACATTTGGTGGACAGTAAGCAGTGGACCACTGGCAACACTCAAATCAACTTAAATAAGAAGTAAACAATTTTTTTTATATTCAGCCCCATTTTTGTCACAGAAAATGGGCTGCATTTAAAAATAAAGTTTACAATGTTAAAAGGCGATCACAGTTACCAGGCCATGCTGACCCTAGGATGCCACCATTCCCGTAAATAGCCACGAATCTAAGTGAATCCCATCTCATTAATATTCATGTGGTAGGTCAATTACGACCAAATCCGAATCAAAATGTTACTAAATTTTACAAACCAACCTATTAATATATAGTTGGGTTCATGAAATTCTCTACTGGTCGCAAAATTACTGGTCACCAATTGCGACCAGTATTTAGTATATCTGGCCCATATTTCCTAGACTGCATCAAACCAGATAGGGCCAGCACAGAAGAAACCTACTGCATAATTTGAATTTATTTGTATCCTGTTCTGTCAATACAATCAGATCATCAACACAATTGGTCTACAACTTGACGCAGCAGGTCTGTATGGACATCTCTAGTTGTGAAACAGCTTTCCCACATACGAATACAATTGATGTGCATGGCTCATGACACCATTATCAACAATGCTGGGTTCAAAACCAGGTTATTCACATCTCTGCAGTTCAATAATGGAAAATTATTGGAATTTTCACTGGTTTTATGTCAGATCAGTGAAATGTAAGGTTTGCAACCAATGCAGGTGTATACCGTGGGTCCTCCGCCTCCCGTGGTCTTCAGAGAGTGGAAGGAGGAGATCAGTGGTGGCTGGTAGGGGACGGTGGCAAGGGGTGGGGGATGTAGAAAAGAAATAAAAAAGAATTACCTCTGAACGCTGCCGCCTCTCCTCTATCCTCTTTACTCGGAACGGAAACACCCAGGCTCCCAGTCTCTCCCAGCCAATCACGATGCTGCCTTACAGCAGCGTTGTGATTGGTCTGAGCGCCGTGGGTTGGCGCTCAGAGAGGGACTCGGAGCCTGTGCATGTTCTCCACCCAGTCTGTACAATACAGCCAGTGGAGGACATGCACAGTGCGCATGGCAGTTTGGCCGGCCCAAGACGGCCAGCCAAACCGCCATGCGCATTTATGGTGCAGCCACCACTCCTCCCTCCACTGGCGTCTCGCAAGCCCAGCCCCGCTCCACCCTAACATGGAGCTTAAAGGCGGACTAAAAATAAAATGATAATAACGCTCTGTTATTATCCTTTTATTTTTACTTTGCTCTGCTCTTAGAGCAGTGGGGCGACGCTCCTCCGCATTAGTGGAGGAGCCGCCCCTGGAGGAGATGGTGAAATTGTGAACGATAAACTACTGTCTCCGCTCTTTTCCTGGCCTCTCTCAGATCTCCTCAGACCTGAGGAGCGGAAGGGAGGTGGGAGGTGGAACGGCTAGTGACGTCATGGTACCTGCCTCTTGGGTGAATGCAGACCCACAGCTGACACGGTCTGTGAAACCAGTGGCTGGGATGGAGTCGCTATCAGCACAGTTCCTGTTTCTCTAGTCAGATGTTGAGAGCAGAGAGGACAGCCCTCAGGTGGGAGGGGATGGGAATGCAGAGGGAGGTGGGGGAGGGTTCCAGATATTGTTTTCATAAATCTAGTAAGGAGTGGCAGTGACAGTTTTTTTTCATCTTTTTGCAAGGAATGAGAGAGGGAAAGATGGCAGGTATTGGTTTTAGAATATTGACAGGGTGGGCAGAGTATGAGGGAAATGAGGATGACGACAGTCAATTTGTGTATTGCTCCTTCAAGCTCCCTTTTCTCCAGCACATCTAATCCTTGGATTCATTTTACTGGCATTGGCGTAACGAAAAATGACGGTGCCCCCCTGCAAAATTGTGATAAAGAGCCAGAGTCTCCAATATCTCACAAATATGCCCAGGGTTTGGGTTGTATGAAGGGTTGAGGGCCCCGGAAGGGTTGTGACCCTCCTGAGCCAGAGGGGCTGCAGGGGTTTGTATTATGCCCCTGCTTACGTGGCAGGGCTGTTATCCATCTCGGCGTTCTAAGTGAATTCAAAGACAACTCTGTATGATGCGCTCTCATTCCCTATTATGTCATTTTGGAGCCTCTCAGCTGAAAACAACCCTGACACACACAGTCAACCCTCTAGAAACCTTTTTTTGCTAACAGATTGAATGGCATCCAGAATTCACATCTCTGGGGTAGTAGTAGGCAGTTGCAATACTTAGGAAAGTATTAGATCTTCTTCCTCCCCCCCCCCTCAAGAAGGCTCATTGTACGAGCATTGGTGTTTTCACACCTTGACTATGGCAACTCCCTCTATTTGGGCTCCCTTCACTATGTAGTCAAGAGGCTACAGGTAGTACAAAAAGCAGCAGCTCGCCTTTTGAACATTCTGGGACATCGGCCAGTACGGAGCTCGCTGGCAGTGCCACACTGGCTCCCGATTGAACAACGGGTACAGTTCAAGGCCCTCTGCATTGTTCAGGGTGCCTATCACAAAAAAGGCCCTCAGCTGTTACAATCCTTAGTGCAGCCTTAGGCTCCTGCTAGGGCTTTCAGGTGGGAAACTCACGACTCATGACTATCCCCAAAACTTGTAGAATGAGATGTGGAGGGCGCTCCTTCTCTTATTTGGCCCCTAAGCTGTGAAGTTCTCTTCCGATTAGGCTGCGCAAAATTGACCATGAAGCCACCTTCAGGAAGATGTTAAAAGCCTGTCTTTTTGTCAATTCGATTGAACCATGGGATATAGGTATTCCAGATCAGTGTTGGATGAGATCTGTTGGTCATTTAGCACTGGGAGGTCCATTGGGTAGCCATGCGCTCTACAAATCCAATAGAATAGGCCTAACTTCCTACTGAACTTAGAGCAATAAGCATAGTTTTTGTTTAAAGCAACCATGATTCTGCAGAATTATTTTACTCAGTATTTTTATCAGTGTCTGTGAGGCAAACAGAAAGTACTTTATGACTGGTAGGATTCTCCCATATTAGAGAAAAACCATCCAAATGCCATTGTTTACAAAGTATATCTTCCTTGAAATATACAAAATTTCCTTTGCAAAACCCCAAAGGGCAACTTGGCAGAAACAAATTTGATCTAACTTTTACACCCATGATGTTGATATTTACAACCCTTCTTTTTTATTTTCAACCTGTGTCTCACACAAACTTATCAACTATTGACTCATGCTTGAATCATCTTCTCCTTTGTCTTGAATATGCAGAATCCTTCTGTTGAGCTCTTATTCCTACTTTTCTTAAATGCTGCAACTTTCTTCCTTTTCCACTCACTGTTTAGTCTACCACTGCAACAATTTTTACAGAATTCTAGTGTGTTCTTCATGTCCAATGTTGCCTATTTTTCTCTTTTGCCTTCTCCACCTTCAGCGTCATTGGCTCCTTATCTTTGACTGAGCTCTCTTCACATCTCTTTATCGTGTTCAGATTTACCATGGGCCTTCACTGCCTTATCCTCAACTTCCTCTTCTTAACACCCCATTCCCTCTACTTGTGCTCATCTTACACTTTTCACCCCCTTCACATCTATTTGTCATATCTCACTTTTGTTCTTTTTTTATCTCATATCTCTTTGAAATTCTTTAAATCCTCAAGAGCATACTTGAAGTTTCCATGAACAAAAAGGCCTTCATGAACAGAGCTAGAGATAAGGGCTGAAGTCAAGGCCAAGGCAGTCAAAGCAGGAAGGCTTGGGAGTAGAAATCTTAATCTCATTGACTTGGGTCAAGGCCGCAGCCCTAATACCACATAAAGGAAGGTTCCCCAGGTCAGATCACAAGGGCCTCAGGGTGGGTGACTCACAAAGGTGACTCATAAGCACATGTTTAAAACTTACATGGGGAAGGAAGCCTGTGGTCGAGAACCACAGGCTTTACGCCTCCGCGAATGCTTCGCCATTCCATTCTCTCGTCCCTCACTTCTTCTTTTCTTGAAGAGGAAAACACCAGATGAGAATCGTCGTTTAATTTGCATCAGTGTTGGCATGTGAGCCGGAGATGTCTCTTTAGACTCCGGACAGGAGCAGAGGACTAGATAGGAGAATTCATAGATCTTGCATCGTAGGTGTTCCAAATTCATCCAGGAGCTAATGCAATTTGACCCTCTTTTATGCAGATCTGACTTTCAAAACATTCTAGTTCAGGCTGTTCCTGTTCCCGTAAAGGTGGGTGCACCATAAAGGTCTCTATGAGACAGATTCTAGCAGTGACCTTTACAGCTCTATCTTTAGACCAGATCACATTATACAGAAAATGTTTCTATGTTTCCTTTCACCAAGTTTTTCCCAAAAGAGGGTACAATGCATATTATTTTAGCTTTTTAATCATGAGGAAAAAACAGATACAACAAAGTGGGTGCGGATTCAATTCTACAATTTGAATTTGTTCAACTGGTACCAGCGACCCGGCGGGTAGAAGCTTGTAGCCACGCTTTGTGTGAGCAAGTGTGTAGGTGAGACAGTCAGATCACGACAGCTTGAACAACCTATGTGAAGTTGGAAGATGGAATGAGGGGTTTATCCTTTCGAGTACGCAGAGGTGGAAGACTGCGTTCAGTTTGATTTACCTGATAGTGTGCCCTTGGCTGAAATCCATCAAAAAGCAGAGTGACTTGTCCAGATAGATAGTTTATGGGAATTTTCATCAATGCTTCTGCTGCCCATCCAAGATTTCACTGAACAAGAGCTTCTTTAATCAAATGGAACCTAAGCGCAGGAGCCAACTTTTTTTCTCAGGAGCCTGCCCTCAGCCCTGTGGAATGCTGGATTGCCAAATACCAAGGCTGCTTGGTCTTAATTCCACCTCATGCCTCTTTCTGCCACCTCCCTATACTGCCTGTCTTTTGCTCATTCTTATTCATCCATGCTCTTTCCCTTCATCACTGTTTTCCTATATTTCCCCTCCTCATCTTTCCCCCTTTTCTGCCATTCTCTCTATTGCTCTCAGGAAAATTCTGATGATGAAAAATAGGTCTCTGACATCAGAATGTAGTACCGGTGCCTAGTCGCGGCTGCTCCCGCGAAGCAGTAGCGGGGCGGGGAGGAATGGGGGAAAAAAAAGATCACTTACCTGCCGGCCGGCCGCCGCCTCTCTTCCGTCCTCTCCATCCTCAGGCTTTTCCTGGCTTCTGTTCGAACATGAAGCAGGAAGCACCCAGGCAATGCAGCATTGTGATTGGTCTGAGCACCGTGGTTCGGCACTCAGATGGGGAATGGGAGACTAGGCCCATAGTACCCACCACTCCTCTCCCTGCACTGAGAGCAGAGCAGAGCAGATCTGCCCTATCCCGTCCGCTGAGACGACACAGCAGGAAAAATAAAATGATAATAACGTAGAGTTATTATCATTTTATTTTCCTTTTTTTCCATGTTGAAGAGCAGCGTTGACACTACAATGAGTACATATGGATTTGTGTGCCATTCGCAATGTGACACAACCAGGTCAAGTAAAGGTCATCAGGTAAAGGTCACTCCACCAAAGAACTTGTACAGGTGGGTGATCAATGTCTGAATAGTCTGTGAAGAACGGTTTATGATTGAATGACAGTGGATGGTCACATGACGTTTGTATGTTTGCACGTACAGTGGCTGGTGCAACAATGTGCTTACTGGCTAGAATGGGTGTGGTGAGAAGATATAGGAGGATGTCGCGCATGTGCAGCAAACAAGCAAGGATACCCCAGCACCTTCCTCACCTCCCCTTCCAGCCCGCCTGATGACTCTTGCTCTGCAGATGATGCCTTCCAGCCCTTATGTAAGTGACTCACTTCAGTCACTTCTCAGGCTCTTTGACTGAAGCCTATTCTGACTTTTATATGTATTCTATGGGATTTCATCTGTTGGACGGCTATCATCCGTAAGTAGCTTCACTAGTACACAGCTCCCTTGACACTCATCTCATATTTGGCCTAATGGGTCTTAATGAGACCCTTTTGTGTTAGTCTATGAAGGATGTAGTCTGGACATCTAGTTACTAAACAAGTGTGATGGACAGTCATAAGATCATAGGTGTGTATTTCAAGGGCATAAAGGAGCCTATTCACAAGGTTAAATATGTATGTGTAGATTTACTCAGAGTAAATTTACTCTTACAACTAGGAGCAACTTTGCTACTTCTTGCTATTCAGTATTTCAGAATGTTAAGTGACTTCTAGGTGTAGAGGATTGGCACAGTCTGCTACAACATAATTTACGACCGTAACATTACTACCAGTAGCTCTACAATCATATTTTATGTTCCGCATACATGGAGGAGGCCGCCACATGTGGAAGGGACAGACCCAAATCACACACACCAGACACCCATTCACTTCCACTCCATAAACATGCCTACACCATGCACTGCTAATTTTTACTCTTCCTTTTTGAAAGTCTGCAGCCGCACACTCTGCCTGAAGGATGCAGCCCCATTTCTGAAGAGGAGGAGAAATGGCACTGATGAGGAGACCGACCTTGCAGTGGAAATTGTGGCAAAACACTAAAAAAAAACGGCATGAGCTGCCTCTATTCCCCTCAGAAGGTAAGCATGTGGCAGTGGGTGAGGGACTCTGTCAATGCACTGGGGATGGAGCTCCACAATGTGAGGGATATTAAGAAATAATGGTAAGATGAGAGGAGGCAGGTGAAGGAGAAGTTCTCCAGGATTCAGCTGGCACAAACTCTTCCTGTAGGGCATCTGGATTCCTTCTCCGACTCACACCCCCTCATGTTGGCTGTCCTCTCACAATGCATTCTTAACTGCTATACGGGCTGTCTGTTGCGGACAGCCCTCACGTGGTGCCAGATAAGATTTTAACTCCCTCTCTGTTACTACAAGCTGCGCTATAATCACTGATACAAACTGTCCTTTCTTCATATCTACATTCTTAAGCACACATCATGGACATATCACTCAAACTCAGCCTCTAACAGATACCATGTGTTAATGTTTATATTAATTTTGTTTCCCTTTCATTTCATAAGTCACTCTTCAGAGTAAACTGGTTGCTTTAGCTGGGGCAGGAGTAATTCCAAGTGCAGCAGGGCAACATACAGGACATGTCTCTCAACGCAACCCAACTACAGACACAGGTATGTCTCTATGCTAACAATCTCACTACCATACTGCCATACTGTAGGAGATTTCTATAAGTTTGATTCTTATATCCTAACCCTATTTTTAAATGGTGCTTGTAATGACAAATAACTCTACTTCAATGTGATTTTATGATTTATATTCTTAACCAAAATATCCTGATATACTTTTCTCACTTTTAAGGACCTTTGTTGTTGTCCCATCCACCACCTCCACCACATCTGCTTCTGCTTGTAGCACTGCAGGAAAATCCAGGCTGGCACCCCAGAGCAGACAGATAGTAGAGATGTCAGATGACCACACATGTGGGCAAAAGGGCATTTGCATGGTCTAATCCTGCCTTGTTGGAGACATTTCTTTTCCAACAGCAGACCACTATGCATGAGGATATTCATGCTATGGGGGCAACTCTTGGTAAGGTAGTTGACTCCCCTAAAGTACTGTCAAAATCAAGAAGAACTAGTTCCCACAAGGAAGCTAGATGTTCATGTGTCAGAAAAAAACATTAATTTTTAATGAAAACCCTCACCCACCAACCTAGTTGGTGGCATGCTTCATCATCGGGTCCCACCCAAGGTGCCGAGTGCTCCCCGGGTGTGCTACAACGCCTGTTTACAGCGGAGCTGGTTTGTTTGGTGTGGTGTTAGTGCTGTGAGGTGAGCTAGTGTGTTTAAAAAGCTGTCCACAGGGTCCCTTAAAGTTAACGTTTATTTAATTGGTGGTGGGCCCTCTGGCAGTGTTTAAAAAAATGTTGGATATGTGAAGAGGTCATTTATGTCTCTAATATCCATTATAGTCAGGTCTACATGTTTCAGCCAGATTTTGCCGTATACTGGCTTTCGTCAGGACCTATGTGTGAGTAATAAAGGCGGTAAGATGAAAGGTCGATTGAGATTATAAAGGGCCTTAAGTGATGTCGCACTCGCTAAGGTGCGCGTTTGGAACTGGGAGAGTGCCTCCCGTTGTTGCTAAAACGATGAGTTTTCCATCGGAGGCAACATGAATCCCGCAGGGAGGGCAGGACCTGTAGTCACATTTTCATCAAAGCCATCTGCCCACTTCCCGTACCTACTGCGGCCTGCTGGACGGGATTCCTAAAGTACTCCCTCAGGTGATTGACAAGTAGACCCATGTCTTGGATAATGTGAAATGTTACCAGGACATGGCAAAGATGCACCAAGAACATCTTCATAGTTCAAGGGAGATAGTACAAGGCAACATGCTTTGACCATAAAAAATAATAGAGGTAATAGCCAAAAAGTGCCAATGTCATTCTGCAGAACCAAAACATGCACAAGATTCTACAGAGGCACCTCAAACTATGGGGGGGGGACACCACTTACAACCTACCACTTTTGCCCCAACCACCTGCACCACCATTATCTAGACCACCTCCATCTACCACCACCATCCAGCGGGGTCCGGCCATTGAGAGGGAGTCCCGTAGGTACCTAGTGGGTGCCTGGCAGCGAAGGCGGTGTGCCATTTTGCCGCCACCACCCCCCTCCCGAGACCTATGGTGTAATTAATGATTGCGCCCCACAATAAACTCGGTTCCTCTCACTACACAAGGATAACCTATTTTAACATTTCAACCCCTGGTTAGGGTGGGCCTTAGCGTGCCCATACCCCCGGGGTTCACCTTTTTCCTTCTTGGTCCTGACGAAAGCCTAAGATAGTTTCAACACATAGGCAGAAACATGTTGACCATTTATTAATGGACCTGGCTGAACAATTTATTTAGTCGTAGTGTCCTACACGTCTTTTTTATCCTTGACTGATTGGCCAACTATTAAACTGGATCTTTGAGTTCAACCAGTCAATTTTAAATCACTTACACATATCACTTTTTCCACATTTTTTCCCTGCTCCGCAGTAATTCTGGCGTCGAAGCACACCAGGGAGGCACTCGGCCTCTCCTAGTGGGCCCAATGATGAAGCATGTCACCAACCAGGTTGGTGAGTGAGGGCTTTCATAGAAAATCTAAGTGATTTCACATAGATACTCAACTGATTTGAAGAGTCACACTCTTTCATTGTTTAAACACAAAGATGCACCAAGAACATCTTCATAGTTCAAGGGAGATAGTACAAGGCAACATGCTTTGACCATAAAAAATAATAGAGGTAATAGCCAAAAAGTGCCAATGTCATTCTGTAGAACCAAAACATGCACAAGATTCTACAGAGGCACCTCAAACTATGGGGGGGACACCACTTACAACCTACCACTTTTGCCCCAACCACCTGCACCACCATTATCTAGACCACCTCCATCTACCACCACCATCCTAACCACCACTAAATAAACCACCCACAACATGAGCATGCTCATAACTAAACTCACCAACAGTATTGTGTAGGCATTATAGGGTAAACACCCGAAAATGCATTCTAATTTGTAAACATCCACTAAGCTTTCTCTAACACAGTCCCTGGAAAATATTTTACTATAAAAATACTATGTACTTTTCTTTCAAAAACAGTGTATAACTTTCAACTGTGACCAATTTTTACATTTCAACTTACTACCTAGGAAGGTGTTATTTATATGCTGTTCTTTGTTGACATTCTAAGATTTATGGATTTAAAGTTTTGATTATCTCAAAAAAATAAACTGTAACTAAACATTTAGGGGCATATTAGCAAGACCGGCGATAAAATTATCGCCGTTTTAGCGGCAGGAAACTGCCGCTAAAACGAGCGATAATGGGCTTGCTAATATGCGTATAGAATTCAATAGAAGCCCAGGTTAGATGTCCTGCACATCTAACCTGGGCTTCTATTGGAATTCTATAACGCATATTAGCAAGTCCATTATCGCCGTTTTAGTGGCAGTTTCCTGCCGCTAAAACGGCGATAATTTTATCGCCGGTCTTGCTAATATGCCCCTTAATTTTCATGACATAAAATGCATTAATACAGTTTGTTTAATGAAATACCAAAAACGTCTTTGTATTATAATTCAGCTTTTTCACATACAAAAAAGAAAATATAGAAAATAGATTTATTTGAAAAGTATTTTTTAACAAAATTGAAACTGTCTTTGGGATTCTGCAAAGCGAAAATAGAGTCTTCTTGCAGAGCTCTAATTCCAATCTGGAGGGGGTGGCTGGGCAAATAATAAAAACATGTCAAAACATGTCAAGGATCAAGTCTATGTAAAAGGGGGTATACATTTAAACAACTGAGTAGAAAACAATGTCTAAAAAATCAGTCTTAAAATTCAATTTGAAAGTCCTAAAACAAAATCAAAATCACCAAATAAAATCAAATGTACTTAACAATAATAAATGAATCCCACCAAGCCAGTGCAAGATCTAGATCAAATTCATGACTTGGGGGCGAACACTGACGAACTGGAGCACGGGACAACAGAAGATGAGGTAGGTTGAGGGGGCAGATTAGACATTAGATGTCATGACGTCACATAAAGTTTGGAGCTGTTCAGTTACTGACTCTTAGAATTCGCCAACCTCCGAGATATCCGAGAGATTGATCCCTGAACCTTTTCATTACCTCCTTGAGTGTAGACAATGTGACATAATCTTGTGGAATGCAATGGGCAACATGCAAGGGTTGTGAGGTGTTAGGGGCAAAGTGTCCCTTGATTGCTGTTCCTCTAGGAGGGCATTTGGAGAAGGAGAAGAAGGCTGTGCAGAGGGCAATGGTATAGTGGCCTCTGGAATTAAGGAGAGGGATAGGTGCAGGACCAGATTATGGTGTGGGTCTGCTCTTCCGACACCACTGTCAGATCTTCCTCAAGGCCCAATCTCTTCATAGCTGGTGATGTCTAGATCTACAATCCTCACAGATGGCTCTACAGCTTATGTGAAGAATGTTTTTGTTCAGGAGCATGTTTGTGTCTGGGTGGGTGCACTCTCCATGCTAAAGGAACTTGAACTTTGGCCTCATTCCTCTGTACGGTTGTGGAACTCCTCTGTGACTTGCAATATCCTTATAATGTAAAGCAGGGGGTACTTTATCGCTTATATATCCTGTCTGCTGCTCAACCTCTTCCAGCTGAGCATGGAGGGTCACACAGGCTACTCGAAGAACCTTCCTGTACACTGGTGTATTGTAGGGGTGCTGAGAATGTGGCTGGTGGACACACAGAGAATGTCCTGGGCCTTAATCCACGCCCACCGACAAAGGACCTCTCAGGATTTAGGCCACTCCTTATCATGCCTGGTGTGCAGGGGCATAGCTTCAGGGGAGGTGTTTGAGGTGCTACACCTCCCTAATAAATGTCTTTTGTGATAAATAGTTGGGTACGGGTGCTTTCAGTCAGGTATGGTGAGGTGTTTGTCGAACTTCACCAGGATTTTTCTACACACTCTGACTAAAACAAAAACACACATACACTCTCTCCCTGTCTCTGTTTAGAAAGAGAATGAAAAAAATGATGGTTATTTCACAAAATAATTGTGTTCTCAATTAGTACCCTTTCCAATCTGCATTACTCTCCCTTTCCACTGCTCCTTAAGCCCTTCTCGTGCCCCCTTGTTGTCGTATAATACATTTAAACTTTATGGGGTATATTTACTAAGATTTTGTGCTGTTTTGAATAACAAAAGTGATGCAAATTGACGCAAAAATTCTTTTTTTCCTGATGTATTTTCACATGCAAAACCTGTTTTGCGCTGGGAATTCACTTGAAAGTAACACAAAGCAGTGCATGGAGTTCATTTGCATTACCTAGCACCAAGCGGGCATTCCATGGGTGATGCATGGGCGTTCCCACACAACCAACCATGGTTTTTGATGCAAAACCCTATTTACTAAAATGAGTGGGCAGAGTTTTGCATCCAAAATTAACACCCATGTCAAATAGGCACTATCAAGATCAAATGCTTGTATTTCTCCTTTCTTTTCTGACTTTGCATGTGTACTGCACTGTGCAGCACACATACAAAGTGGGCAAAGTTTTAAAGTTAGTCTAAGCATTGTATTTTGTACTGGAAGGACCCTTCCAGTGCAAAAGCTATGCTAGACTCACACAAACACCCTTGCACTAGGGTCCAATGGGGGAGAGAGAGAGAGAGAGAGAGAGTGTGTGTGTGTGTGTGTGTGTGTGTCACACATGGCTACCTGATTGTGCGTTAGGGAGAGGGAAGGAGAGTACCATGGGCCAGATGTACGACCCTTATGGCCGCAAACGGGAGAACCTCCCGTTTGCGGTCGCTAAAAAGGTAATAGCATACAAATGCTATTTTGCGAGTCCCTGACTCGCAAAATAGCATTTGCGACTCTCGCTATTAGGGGACCCCAGGGGACCCCTTCCCCTTTGTGAGTATGTTGGAAAATATTTTTTAAGAGCAAGCAGTGGTCCCAGAGACCACTGCCTGCCCTTAAAAAAATGAAACTGAAAAGTTTCATTTTTCTTTTTTAAATGCATCCCGTTTTCCTTTAAGGAAAACGGGCTGCATTTAAAAAAAAAAGCTGCTTTATTAAAAAGCAGTCCCAGACATGGTGGTCTGCTGAGCCCAGCAGGCCACCATCCCTGGGAGGGCTGTCATTCCCAATGGGCTCACAAATTGCGAGAGGCTCATTAATATTAATGAGCCTCGCAATTTGCGACCCTATTGGGAATCGCAAACAGTGTGAAATACACTGTTGTACATCGGAAATTGCGCCTCGCAAATTGCGACTCATAAAAGAGTCACAATTTGCGATGCGCTATTTTCTTGGTCGTACATCTGGCCCCATATCTCTGTAAATATGGCACTCTCCTGCTCTCGCCTTCTCACACAGGATTTTTGTCTAATGCGCTGCATGATAATTTGTTAAATAGACCTCTATACACCTATTTGCCCGCATGAATTCAAGGGAGTGTTGTTGTGAAAAGATGGCTCAGAATAAACAGAATTTGGCAGACTTCCTATTCCAGTACAAAAATTCCAATTTGTTGCAGTTGGTGGAGATGTCCGCCCGAGTTCAGAGTTTCTAAATATTGTCACATACATTGACTGTGTACATGCTTTATGTTACTAAATTAAGGTCTGTAATATGTAGGTTGGAAAAGTAGTGTATTATGTGAGTGATTGTAATTACGTGCTTTACGTAAAAAGTGTTAGAATGATAACAAAAAAGTGAAGTATAGATGTAGAAACAAATAGAGCATACCATGCTTGTTTGTGAGATATTATTAACTAAACTGTGTCATCTCAGGATGGCATATATGGAGAGAGTAGTGGTCCACCATTCATCATTGACAAGACACTGTCGACCACATAAATACAGCAACCAAACTAGCAGCTCAAAAAAAAAAGATTTCACTAGTTGATCCCATACCTGTACACCCTAACCTCTGTTCTGTGACCGACCCCAGGTACCTGGATATGGCAGTAGATTAAGAGTAATATCTATATGTAAACCATGTAGCATGATGCTGCGGTGTGTAACGTATGCCAGACTACCACATTCTTGCACACAACTTCCTGGGAGAACACCTGCATACTCCCTTGTACAGTCAAGACATCTAAATCACAACTTGAAGATCCCAAAAGTGCATTCAATTGTGGCTTGCGTATGTGTATGTTCTCTTCTGTACCTCTGTTGAGGTTGTGCAGTTGGACGTCTGTAGGGTGTGAGGAGATCAGGAAAGAGAGCGTACCCGGCATGACCAACTACAAAGAAAATATTTTTTTTTTGAAACAACAATCCCTTGCACACGCCAACAGTGTATATTATATATCATTAACAGTAACAAAAAACACTCTTGTTCCTCCATTGAAACAGTCACTTCAGTTTATTCTTGAAATCCTTAGCCAACACGTGTTTCGTCGCGCTTAATGGTTGTGCGCAGCGACTTCTTCAGGGCTATAATCTCTTTGTATGGACCCTTAATTCCGGTTGTATTTCCGACTCGGAATGGGTTCTAGAGCTCCAGTGATAATTACACAGTAAAAGGCATCAGGGTATACTGTGTCCAAAATTTAGTGTATTCCAGAAGTCTTTACTTAAGTATGGATCTTGTGTGTATGAATCATTAATCCATCAAGAAGAACAACGGTGTGGTGTAGTAAAACCACTCTTGGGGGCTAAGTAAGTCCCTTGTACCAGCAACCAAGTCTTTGCTGGCGTAAACGCAAGCCCTCTGTTTTGTAGCAGGGCTGCCTCCGGCGTGTCCGCAGAAGGTAATGACTTGGTTGCTGGTACGAGGGACTTACTTAGCCCCCAAGAGTGGTTTTACTACACCACGCCGTCGTTCTTCTTGATGGATCAATGATTCATACACACAAGATCCATACTTAAGTAAAGACTTCCCAAATATACTAAATTTTGGACACAGTATACCCTGATGCCTTTTACTGTGTAATTATCACTGGAGCTCTAGAACCCATTCTGGGTCGGAAATACAACCGGAATTAAGGGTCCATACAAAGAGATTATAGCCCTGAAGAAGTCGCTGCGCACAACCATTAAGCGCGACGACACACGTGTTGGCTAAGGATTTCAAGAATAAACTGAAGTGACTGTTTCAACGGAGGAACAAGAGTGTTTTTTGTTACTGTTAATGATATATAATATACACTGTTGGCGTGTGCAAGGGATTGTTGTTTTAGTTTATCAGTGGTTATCCACACATTGGGGAGGAGGGTGGCTCTCCCCACCCTTATGCACCGCAATCCTAATTACACACTAGTATACACCCACTGCATATTTCCCAGGAGCGCCATTACCCTACATAATCCACCGACTGAAAAGTTCCAACATTTTTTTTAATGTAGTTCTATTCTAAATGTAATACATAATGTCTACATACGTACAGTAATCATCCCAGTAATATGTGTCTATTGTGTTGTAGAGAGGAAACAGTGCGTGTGTTTGAGCATCAATCTCCTGGATTGAACATGTAGCTCCATTGTGAGATGTTCTTACTTACGAATGAGCCATATGTCACCAAAATACCCAACAACAAACCGACATGCAAGAGGTGATTGATAGAAGATGCAGCTATTGTGTGTGTGCCAGGCAAGGCATCCGTGAAGGGGCCCCTGGCATCAGACACAGCTTGCATGTTGATGAAGTGCCAGCATTGTCCATTGTGGAAATGGTGTGCTGTGTGGTAAGACTGCTGAAGTGCCACATGTGTGCAGTCAATGGCACATACTACAAGTGGGAATTGGGCTAAGGCATAACATTTCTTTGCACCCTTCCACTTTCCTCCAGTGAGTGTGGCATGGAGGTCAACTGGTGCACCCTTCTGTGATGTATATCTTTACCTGATGCAAGCATTGAGACTGGTTTGCCTGTGAGATGCTTGTGTTGTCAAAGCTGATCCTCTGGAAAGATCCAATGCCCATGAAATTAAGTGCATCTAGGATTTTGACATAGGAATGGGTAGCCTGGGAATGGGCAGCAGGTGAATCACGCTCCTGCTCCCAGTCTAGTATAAATTCATGGATCACTTCAGATGAGAACTGTATCTAACAATGACTGCTTACGTGGAAGTGACAAAGATACTGATACTTTGATTGAACACCCTCTCCCTCCTTCTCAAATAATTGCTCCTCAAATGAGGGGTGAAGCAACAGAGTCATTTACTGACATAGTGAAGGCAGACAAAGTGTTTGGGTGTGAGAGTGTATGTATTATGTGTCAGCCTGTATATTATTGGTTGGTGGTGTAATGTTTTTCACCTTTAGATTAGTAGAGTCCAGAGCATAACTCCTTGCTTCACCGGGTGTGTTGCAAGTGTTGTAAGAATTGTTTAATGATTTATAAAATATTGGATAGAAAAAAATAAAAAGCAAAAAAATATTTTTACCATATATATATCTACTGTTACTTGGTGCATCCATTATTTTCTATGGGAGTGTGTTGCAATACCTTAAGTGGCCATCTGTGGTGCGTGACTTACTCCAAGGCTTCACTGGAGAACACTTACTACTATTTTGTGCCCTTTCTGGCTTTATTAACTTTAGAAGTGCAGCTTGGGAATAGCAATTGTGTTACTCTTTTCTGAGCGTTATTTTTCATATGTGTATGTCCCTCATCTAAACCCCTCCTTACCCCTCCCTAAACCTATTCGTTTAGGAGTGAGTAGTCCCCATTTTCTAGCCACTCCCCTGGTCCCTCTGCATGTATTACATTTACTACAGCAACGTACACATACATGTGCAGAGATTTCCACACACATGGAGTAGTGCTCCACACAGAAAAGACAGGAGAGGATGAGGTGGACCGCTCCGTCCGTAGGTTTGTGAATAGCATTTTGTAGTATGTGAAGTAGTGCTATGGAAGTACTACTTCACGTACTACAAAATGCTGTTTGCGAATAGGTGCCTTAGCTTCTATCTTTGGATGTGGAACTATAAAAGTGATAAAGTGATGCATGCTGAAGGAGCGGACACTTTACAACAAATCTGTAAAAGCGCCATCTAGACAATGGGAGAAATTCACATTTGATTGCCTAGGGTCTATGCCAGTCCTGAATGAAAGGCATTGGTTTATTGGTTTGAGACTGAAATATCATACCAAGTATGATGTGGTTAGGAATGTGCGAGAGGCTACACCTAAGTGGTGTATGAGCTTCTCTTTGAGGTAGAGGAAGGTTTAAGAAAGAGAAGGTGCCCAAGATATTAGTCTCAATTAACTATGTTGAATTTGAGTCCAATTTGATGATGGGATTTTGATCAAACACTTGTTATCAATCAAAAGTGTTGCATTGTGTATGCCACAAGGCCACAGATTAGCTGAAACGGTAAATTGCGCTGTAAGAGAAAACTGGTGTCCACACAGCAAAGACCGTCATTAAAAGCGGCTAGTTTATCGAAATGGAAGTTCATGCCCCACAGCACTGCTTGACAGCAGCTAAGGAAATTCTTGGTGGTCAGAAAAAATGGTCCATTACAAGTTGGATCCTGAACATCCACTAAGAAATTTGAATGTAGAATTACAAGAGGACCAGAATGAGATTCCTAAGATAGTGGCTCATTCTTGGCAGCATTTTTGCAAGGAGATTCGGGCTGCTGTTGAGCATCTGGGGACCCCGCAGGAAATTGAACGCCTGCTCGGGTTTGCCACATTGTCCATAATCCCAATAGCCCAGTAACTCGGGTTATAGGACTCATAGGACATTATGAGCAACACCTATTTGGGCACTTCGTATTACAGGGGTATCACTTCACCTAATTGAATGGGGGCGAGCCAGCAATGAAATGACTGCCAAGGTGGATTGGCAAGGTGGTTCTTGTGTGGGTGAATAGAGATGTACTTGTGTTAAGAAGGAGGTACAGGTTGTCTCCATGAAGTGCTCTCACAACAGAAAGAGGTCGAGATTCGTTTGCTTGAAGTGGATAAGTTGGTGGCCCTGAAAAGTTGAAGGAAATATATCAAAGGGTGTATATTACAGCACTAAAGACCGCAGAAACTTTATGAGGTTAAAACAAATATGGTAAGGTCGAAAAATAGTCAGTTTTGAGCTTTTCAAGTGTCAGTGGGATTTCAAAGAAGAAGGAAGTGCCTTGAACCATGGACTCTGCTGTCGTGCATATTTTTCTTAATGTCAGCAGTTATGGACTGGCTTTTTGGGAAGTCTGGCAATCTGACAGATGGAGCAGCTTAAAAGGGCCATGGTGTAATCTGTTTGTTTGTTTTTGGTTCCGTCACTACCCACGGGACCTAAAAATAAAAACAGCCTCACCCCTTTCAAGCTGGCCCGTCTAGCAGCGCCAAAGTGCCTGAACGGTCAGTCCAACACTAGATGTCGGTTGAGTGTGAGTGTAGAGTAGTAGTGTGCAGTAGGAAGGGATAGAGTGAGAAAGATGAAGGGGGAGACAGAGAAAGAAAGAGGGAGGGAGAAATAGAGTAAAAGGGAGAAAGAAAGTGGATAAGGAGCCAGAGGAGAAACATTGAGAGAGAGAGAGAGTAAGAGAGACAGGGAATAAGAAAGAGAGTGAAAGAAAGAGAAAAAGAAAGGGAAAGAGACAGAGAGACAAGGAGAGTGGGAGGACAAGTGAAGGAGAAGAAAGGGTAGAGAGGTAAAGAAGCAGACAGTGAGAGACAGAAAACAAAGAGATAGAAGGGAAAGAGAGAAAATTCCATGCAATTTATGTTATAAAGGGGAAACGTGTAGAGACCTATTTCTACCATGTGAGTTATAGTTTCCATAGTAATGTAAGTGTTATGACAATAGTGTAATCCTCATGGCAACAGGCTCCTCCATGCTCCATTGGTGGTGGCTGCATTTGGACATGGTGACAGCTGGAGCTACATGCTGCTTCTTCTTTTACTTTTGGACCAAACCTTGATTTTAACAGGTAATTTTTGAGGAAGGTAATTTTTTTTTATTGTTTAGTTAGTAAAAACCATAACAAAAATAGACAAGACACAGCAGATTTCTAGATTAAAAGAGACTTGAATAACATCACATCGGGCCATTAGTCCCTTATGTGAAGATAGTCTGAACAGCTCACATTATTTAAGCGCTCATAGAGTTTGAAACAAGCTGAAACTAAAAACACAGACTTCATTCTAAATGTCGTACAAAATACATATTTCATCTGAGAATAGTGTGCAATGTGCAAAATGAGGAAAGCTGGTTCTGTGTGCAAAAATGCAAAGTATGCTCTGACCTGATTTGCCGGGAGTATAAAGTGCATTAAGCTAACTAGAACTATCGCACATATTTACTTCTTACATGGCAGCCTAATATGTCCATTCTTTTAAACTATATTAAGGGGCATATTCACAAGGATCCATCGCCGAGTTATCGGCACTTCATCACAGCCAAACTCACGATAAATTTACCGCCCCATTCACAAGCTGGTGCAAACAGCCGACGCCACCAGTTTACCTGCGATAGCAGCCGCAGAAAACATCGCCATGGATGACCCCGGCAACTATCGCTAATGAGATGCAGAGTAGGCATTCCCGTGCAAAAAGCCGCAACAACACCACACCTCAACATTCTCAAAGACCAGCCAGATCGGCGATGAGAACACAAAAGATGCGATAAGGTGCGTTAGCTGCAGGAAATTAACACCTGCTCTGACCTTGTGCAAAGTCGGACTACAACCTGCACCATCAAAGGGAGCACAGCCCAGAGGCACACCTGAAGAACAACAGATGCCATGGAGCCAACGATCATGCAGCTCGGACACCCAAGAGCGCCACAACACCCACCGCCACCCACCCCCGTACCGTGGCATGTCGTCCACAGAACTGCCACCGGTCTGAGGAGTGCCGGTGGTACGAGACCAACAAACGCAATGGCAGGCAATCCCGGGCACTTGCACAACCCCAGTCACGTGGAACTGTACCATGCACGAATGCTGCATCTGTTGGGAGCTCTGCCAATGGCAGTCTTGTGAATCAGTTACCGTCTGAGTTTCCGGCTTGCGTACGTCACATGCATCCAGCCATGGTTCCACTGTCGATCATGCACATTCGAGTGGCCCATGGGGGTCTGCCTATCCAACACAACGGTACCTGAACTGGATTACGACTTGGGTGTGCGCCCCCTGTTGGCCCACGAACAGGGGTGCAACCGGGATACCCGGGCATGGGATGCCTTGATATGTGGTGTCTGTGCCGGCAGCAGTGGATGGGAGATTGCACAAGTCATCGTGTGCAGTGACCACATCGAGGCGCTCCCCTATTGGGCTGTGTTGCGGATTGGTGAAACTGCGTGCTCGGAACACATCTGTCTGGACCAGTTAATGGATTGGCTCTCCCTCGTGTTCCTTGAATTCGAGAACGATGTACTTCTGGAACTGATTGCCTATGAAGCAGCGCTCGCATTCATGGACGAGTAACTACCTTCCTGCAGCCACAACTGATTGACACCCAGAGCACAGGTCCCAACACCGTGTTGCATCGTGGAGGAATGGTCCCATAAGCCAGTACAACAGTGGACATGTCTGCATTCGCTCGGACTCAGAATGCATGTGCGTGCACCTACGCGTGTTGTCACACACCTGTGCAAGGTGCTGCAGCCCCATGGGCGGAGCTGCACAGCGTCGTTTGGCGAAGTTCCTAAATCTGGCATACTGCTGGTGGGAGACTACACACATGGCAATGTAGCACGGCATGTGACCTTTTTGGTCCCTTTCACCTGCTCACTGTCAGCAGAGCACACAGTCGGCGCAGTCCGGTGGTACAGCTCCATGCAGATCCCATGGGCTGTGAGTCGTGTCCCCTGACACGGGGCAATGAGCAGACGCCAAACATCACATGACTCGACCCGCAAGGCAAGGTGGGCTGAGACCGTTGCCAACCGTAAGGATATGTGTTCATTGTTGCCACCCCATTCCTTGCACCTCGACATGTTCCCATTCTGCCTGTAAGTGTCTTAAGCATTTGTCTGCCTGTTGTGGCCCATCACTTGCCCGTACTGACACGCACATGCTAATAAAGTCTACGCAACTTCACCAGTGTACAACTGTGATGAGTGTTGATTAGTATGACAAATCGTGTGCCTCAATGAGGATTGTCCGTACACAGGGAGGGACAGACTGCCTCTGGTACATAGGTGGTGGATCCCTATTGGCAGCTCCACCTCTGTGAGCCAGACATTGTGTTTGGGATAGTTGCTGGTGGACCTGTGCTCTTACGTGTCTTCAGCAATGTGAGTATGGTGTCCAACTTCTTGCCATGTGGATCAATATGATCCATTCAAACAGACTGTGTCCACACTGATGTGTGTGTGTACGTCATGCGAAGAAATGTCCTGTAGCCACATGCGATGGGGGACACTACTTCAGGCGGGCTACCGATTCTGACATTTACACACACAGCCCTATATGATACATGGACGTGGGACTACTTGGTGTTTCTATGTGTGCTGCAGTGTGCCTGCGGGTATCAGGGACATGATCCACACTCATTGTGGGTGTGCAGTATACTGCGCATGATTGTGCATGTATGCCATTGTGCCCATCTGCCTCCGTCCCCCCAGGCCCTGGTCGTTACTCACCCTGTTGCTGTTGGGTCAGGTCATATCGAGCTGTGTCCAGTCCACCAACTCCTTGCACCGTCTCCGCACTGATGACTGTGGCCACCATTTCCTCCAGCTCATCCAGCTCCTCCTGTGGCGCAGGAGTCCCACCTCCAGTCGCCTTTGCTGCCTTCCTGTTGGCAGCGAGTTTCTCCTTGGTTTGGCTGTGCACTTCATGCCAGCGCCTCTTGACCTCCTCCATTGACCTCCTTGACACTCCAACTGCATTCACGTTGTTGACGATGGACTGCCATATTTCCGTTTGTGTTGCCAATGACGTGGAGGTGAACAGTTGTTGGTAGTGTTCTATCACCTCCGTGACGATGATCCGGTCTTCCTGCGGACTGACCCCGTCTTCCTCTTCTCCTTGCCCTTCCCCGTGCACGGGGTTCCTGGCTGGTCCTCCGTGGGGCTTGTGGGGTTCGGGTTGTCCTCTGCACTCGGTCCGGGTGCATCCATGGTGCTACGCAGTTTGATTTGGTTTTGGTGTGTTCTTTTTTTTCCCTTTTATGGTGCATCTTCCCGCATGACGCGTGGGGATTGCAGGCCTGTGGCTGGTTTTCGCTGATTTTAGTATCGCGCTTGGCCTCATCGCAGCTTTTTTTGCGTCCGTGTTTCGCATTTTTGCGGCGTCGCGTTGACTTCATCGCGGGCATTTGACGCGTTATCGTGAGCCTATCGCATGGTGCCGCCGGCTTGGGAATGCCGCGTTACCACGGTGTTATTTTCACACGATGGACTGCGATGTGGGGAGTTGCGTTACGCTACTTTTGCGGTAGTTATCACACGTTCTTGAGATTATCCCCCTAAGTGTGCAAAATGGGCAGGGTAAAATTGCACTCCATTGTTAGTCTTAGGTGTTCCTGAATTACATGCAATTGCTTAGCCTGTAAAGTGCATTATGCCCTCAAAGTCTTTATTGTTTAGTTAGTCAAAACAATTACCAGTTTTTTTAAACCATTATACGGTTTTGCCGAGTTTTCTGAGTGCTGTTTGAGTTTATGCGATGCCCAATAAGTGACAATTAATATTTAACCGTTTTAAAATAATAAAAACAGTGCAATTATAAAATGCTTTACATTCAATGAGACCATTAGCTCAATAGTATATCTTTTAAAACATCAAGAGCATGACAGGTAAAATGTTTCAACAATCCCCTCTACCCCTGCTGCGTTTGTAACTGTTTGTTTACTTGTTGGAGAAACTTTGTTGTCCTGCAAGAAAGCTGCAGCGCCTGGCTATTCAGCAGAGCCATCACGGCGGGTCGGCAAGATCTTATCTGAAGTGACCGAAGAGCCGGAACTAGGAATTGTCGTCTCAATTGACTGATGGCGGGACGAATGCACAGAAAATGTAGAACTGTCTCTTCTGCGCTCCCGCACAGTCGACAGGTTACTGCAGCTGTAATTCTTTCACATGTCTTACGATTTAGGTGCTGATCAATTTGGATCTGCATTTTGAAGGTTCAATTTGCATAACGCTAATTTAGATTAGGGCTGGGGATGCTAATTAACAGATGATCAATTTGCACCTGATTCTTAGTTTGGAACCCCGAATGAGGAATAATGCACAAATTGTGCATGTTTTTCCTTGGATCACAGCCTTAGTCTAAAAACGTTTTAATTGTAGCTTTTCAATTATCCATTTCACCTTCATCAGAAATGGATTCTGTATCACAACTGGAAGGAATGTCATCTTTTGGAAATGTCTTGTGGCATAGATAAGATCATGCCTTAATTTCGTCTCCATGGAAACTTGGTAATTTACTTTTTTTCATTTCGTCTTCAGAGTGATTAATCACAGAATCCAGAACCTTGTAGTTTTTCTGTTCCAGTTTCGCCAGTTTCCTAGATTTGGTGTCAGTCTGTGCTGCATCGACCACTTATTCATATGAGCCTGTTTTCTCGGCTTGATGATGAGTAGTTTAATAATGCACTTAAAGGCCTCATTCAGAAGTACGCCCTAAACTTAAAAAACCTCAGGGTCAGAATCATTAAAGGGTACAAAAAAATCAAGAAGAGTAGACCTTGGTTGAGACTTCTACTTTAAGGTACTGTCAAATGGCAAAAATGTATCACATTTAAAGCTATTGTTCTTTTAAAAAATACTTCTTAAATAATTCTGTAAAAGATTCAAAATTTACACATGATATAAAGTAAATAATACGTACTAGCGGGTTCTTTGGGACTCCATGTTTGGCAGAAATTAGCAGCTTGCTGCTCCATCTTCACCAAAGGGTGTTAGTGGTCCCCTCTTCCCAGTTTTTGAGGATGAGGGTGATGGTCACCAGGACGACAATGGAGATTGTCTGCCTGTCACACTCTTTGTTGCACGCCTGGTTAGAATTCTCGCTGATTATTTAAAATGGCAACCACCTTGGTATAATCTATGCTTTTTAAATGGTTGATTTACCAATCCAGTATGGCAGTTATTGACTTTGGGATGATAATCCCTCACCCTCACTTCTGGGTTAAAGGGGCATCTGAACACTACATAGGATGGTGCTGCCTTCTAATCTACATCTGGCAAAGTCCTTAGTTGGAGTGTTTTTTCCACTGCTTACTAGTTTGCTCACTTAGCCACCTTCCTGCCCCTTTTTATGTTTTCATGCCACCTTCAGGTTCTTGTGTAACTGCTCACTATGTAACTCTCTGCAGTTATTCTTGGAGCCTTATCAGTGGGAGCCAGTTTTCAAGCTTCTTCCTCATCAAAGATGCCCTCAGCACTAATATGGGAAGTGTACCTGCCTTTTCAGTGCCTAGAATACTGTGGTATTATCGAATTCCTTACTGTGACCCTGACTCACCTACTTGAACTACTAGACCAATGTTGCTTTTCTGCCTACCCCGGCTGTGTCTCCCCTGTTCCCCTTAATGCCACATCCCAAACCTCTGCAGTTCAATCTGGGTTGAGAACATCATGACATTGGGAGTGGGGGATATTGTGTGGGGTCCTCTACTCTGGTCATGACAAGTATTACCTATGAATTTGAATTTGAGCCTCAGCAGTTTTTCAGTATAGGTGGCGGGAGGAGGGCACAATGTCTGCAAGGGCTGGGAAAATGCTCGTTAAGCTCAAGAGAGATTCGCCCACTGATCAAATTCACATGAATTACCCCCATTATCAGCCATTCATTCATCCATCCAACTTCAGCTGTCTGACTGTGGCTTCCTGGAGGCTTTTGGGCAAACACGTACCTCCTTTTTATTAAATATATGTAAACAAGACTAGAATGTCCTTAACATTACAAGAACATCGAGAGTCATCCAAACATCTTCAATGGCTTTAAATACCCAGCACATAAATACATCTTGCATGTATGTTTTGCAACAAATTATTTCCAATTTGATTACTTCATGAGGTAAAAGTTGAATATTTTATTACTCTGATACATATATATTTGCATTCCCTAAGGCCTGCCTAATGTCATATATGACAAGCCACTGATCTAAACATTTTTTCAGAAATTAAATAAACCACAAAGTCTTATGCTGTACTACAACCACTTTCTATGGTTTAACCATATCTGACACTTATGGACCCGCCTTTCAGGTCTCTTTCAATTCAAATATTGGATCTTTTTCCATATTTTGTAGACACCAATAACAAACATTTATTTCAACACAAATAGATGAATTCCATCAAACATATTATTGAACTTTCTATCTCAAGAAAACGACTGCTATTTCAATCAATTAATTTGGAAAGTTATTCACTTCATAAATTATAGATATATTCCTCAGAGTTCTCACCCTAAACAGCCCAAAACTCTGTTGAAAAATTGCTTCAGGAGTTCTGGAAAGCAAACATCATTACAACCTTTGGCGTTTAAGGATAAGACATGGTTAAGTACATTTGAAAAGATGTGATATTTTTTAAGAGGTATGCGTGAATTTTATGAGGGTAGATGTATTATAGCAGTGGAACTTTTTAGGAACCTGATTAAAGTTATTATTTCACACAAGCTGTTAACGTAAAAAGAAAGAACTGCCCCTCTTTGCATCTATGAGCATAAGGCTGTGGGTGCAGCTTTATACGGAGCCGAACTCTGGGGATTTGACAAATTGGACGCAATACATAGGACCGAAAACAAATTTTTGAGATCATTATGCTCACTTCCCCAGAGTACTCCTCTGCAATCGTTAAGATTAGACATGGGCAGAACCACTATTGTAGAAAAAGCCCAACTAAGACCCTTTCTCTTTTGGTTACGCCTAAAATCCACCCCTGATTTGCATCCATATGCTGCTGCCCTGGATGAGGTATAGGCGCTTGATCGCTTCAGGAAAATTAGATGGATGAGCAAGGTGAAGTCCATGTTAGACACTATAGGGTTGAAAGGCGCGTGGAACACTAATTACCAAGCATTGCTGCCGAGTGAAGCCCTAAACAAGAAGCAATACTGGGTTTAGGTGGCACAGTCTTCTATCACTTGTCCAACTTGGGGCCATTTGACACTCGATTTTATGGAGTTTAAACCGACAGTCACCTTTGAACTATATTTGGAGGCCATCACAATCCCGCAGGACAGAAAGCTTTTCATGCAATTTAGGTTTGGCACCCTTCCTGTTAACACCTTTACTGCCTCTTGGCGCCAGTACCCTATTGCAACATAGCTCTGTCCAGGCTATGGTCTTGTACCCGAGTCAATCAATCATATTTTCTTTGTGTGCCCCAGATACCAACCTGCAAGAACTAAGTGGTTGACTCCGGCTTGCAGGCGGCTTGGCACCCGCTCCCACAGTGAGGCCTTGCGCATTTTAAAATCGGACTCAAGTCTTTTTATAGTTTGTGCAATTGCCAAATTTGTGGGTAGGATGTGGATCATCAGAAGGTCCGTGATGAAATTACAGTCATTGTAACCCCTTCTAAAGGCCCGTTTTTAGATTGTCTTATCCATGTATGTAACCATTCTGGATTTGGTTTGAGTGCTACTTTAGCATTGTGCCCGCATGGCGGGTCATACTGTTCTGCTTTACAGTGTAGACTTACGCAGCCATAATTTATAATTGTCTTGTAATCCCTTTTAATAGTTTTTATTATTGTTTTAGCTACTATGCCTAAGCGACCATGCTAGATGAGTTTGATCTACTGTTTCTGCACGCATACTTTTATTTTTGTTTGTATTGCAGGCACAACACTACCTGGGTTATCACTATATTACTGCAGATTAATGGTTTAGAAGTTCTGTGCCAGGTTTTTGCTATCTGTCGTAGTACGTTATGTTCTATCTTTCTACCGATATGTATGCACTCGCACTTTCTGGTCTCTGCACCATAAGTTGCAGATTATCAATTGTTCTGACCAGCAGTACCACGCAGCTAATATCCGCCTTACATGGGTACTTAGTTGGTCAGAGATAGATTTTAACCACCAGCTTTAGTATGCTGCTTCATTTTCCTATTGTACTGTATGCACTTGCACTTTTCGGTCCTTCCACCATTGGTTGCAGATTACCGATTGTTTTAGTTTTTATACCATGACGTAGTAATCAAGGTACTTAATTACATAATTTACTGGTTATCATAATGTAGGTCTGACTAACCTACAGTTGTACAATGACTGTCCATTTAATGTCTGTATCACTGTGATTTTTCTCCAGATAGTGGGCAGTGAGTTTTGTGGCCACGATTGCTCGCCTTATCGTGCTCCTGTGCTCACTTATACGCATTTTTATCTTTCTACTAGTCATGCCCACGTACATCAACTGGCATGGACACTTGATCAGGTATACTAAGTTGTCGCTATTACAATTAGTATGCGACCGTTGTTCCCAAGTGTGTGGCATACCCAGATCGATTTCTTTGGTGTGTTCAGTAAAGGGGCAGGCCATGCAAGACCCGCATTGGTAATGACCCATAACTGGCGAGTTGTTCCAAAGTGTGAGTTGGTTGGTAGTCTTTGGTCTCTGTGTGTTTGTGTGTATCAATGTGTCTCTTAAACTTTTATTTCTCCTGAACGAAAACATGGGCTTCTCGAATGTCAGTTTATTAGATGTTAACACGGACCATTTTTTATTAATGATCCTTTTAATGTAATTCGAAGAGGAGTTGTACGTTGTGACACATATTAGTGTATCTCTTTGTTGTCTCTGATGGGACTCCAACAGTGCCTTCCGTGGGGTGTTCCGTGATCTTTTCTTAGCTTTCTCAATGATCTTCTTCGGGTAGGCCTTTTGTTGTAACTTGGTAGTCAGTATTTCTGCTTCCTTTTTGTAGTCTTTTAAATCAGCGCAATTCCTGCGTATCCTGAGGAACTGACCAACAGGTAGGTTCTCTCTCAGGGCACGTGGATGAGCACTGTCGAAATGCAGAAGACTATTTCTGTCCGTGGGCTTGGTGTAAAGAGAACTAACCAGTGTGCCATCCCTCGCCAAGAGCTTCACATCCAGGAAGGAAACTGCCTCACTGTTTGTGGTCATAGTGAAATGTAGATGTGGATTAAGCTGGTTCATCCACCCTAGAAAGTTATTCAAGTTGGATTTGTCCCCCTTCCAGATAACAAGGATGTCATCGATGTATCTAAACCACTTACAGATGTTATCAGAGTAAGGGTTGGTGGGCCAGATGTGTTGGTCTTCAAACTGGCCCACGTACAAGCACGCTATGCTCGGCGCAAAGGTGCTGCCCATTGAAGTTCCATGGACTTGTAAATACATCTGATCTTCAAAACTGAAGAAGTTCTCCGTTAAGGCTAGGCGCATAAGAGTGATGACCCAGCTGACAGGTGCTTCCCAGTGCCACTCCTCCCATCTTAGGAGGTCCTCTATCACGCGGATGCTTTCTTCTTGTGGAATGCTGGTGTACAGCGCTTCCACGTCTAGACACACCATGGTGTTTTCTACCGGGTCGTATGCCACGTCTGTTAAGAGGTTGAGCAAATGTTTAGTGTCTTGTACGTACGATTTAATGCGTGTGACAAGGGATCGCAGAAACCAATCTGTGTACTTGGACAGGGGTTCAAGAAGAGACCCAATGCCCCTGCCAGGGGGTGGAAGTTTGCCTTTGTGTATCTTTGGTATCGTGTAAAACAATGGCACCCTAGGGTCATCTGGGTTGAGAAAATCATATTCTTTCTTCGTAATCCAGTTACGGTCTAGTGCATCTGTGGTCAGTGTTCTGATAGTCTTCTTCAGTCGTACCGTTGGGTCTCTGTTGATTTTCTTATAGTACTTTCCGTCCGCCAGGAGGTTCAGACATGCAGTTCTGTAGGCATTAGTGCTTTGGATGACCGTCGCGCCCCCTTTGTCGGCCGGTTTGATTACAATATCCATTTGTGGGAGGGCAGGCCGGATATATAGACGCGGAGGCTGTATGTAGTGAGCCAGTTGGCGGTTTTTATTTATAGAGTCGATAACGGGGGGGGTCAAAGTCTCTGTGGGACGTTTGGCCTTCTTAAGGGATCTTCTTCTTGCCGGGGTCCCTTCGCCTTCAGCAACGGTGTTCTCCCTCTGTGTCTTGTCCTCTGATCCAGGGACGCTCCCACGGAGGTGCATAGAGGGAAGGACAAAAGGAGCCGTCAGTCACCCTTGCCAACATACACCTCTGGTTTCTATTACACCCGTCACCACACCCGGTGGATCTCTTGTGGACGATTACACGTTTGGAAAGGTGATGCCAGTGAGGGGAGGGGTATTGTGTGGGGGACGGTGTTTGTACAAGGTGCGAAGACAATCCCTGCCTTCTATTTCAGTATCTCGGAATTAACTTAAAGAAAATGGGGGGGGGGACGAAATGTTGCTCACTCGTAAAACAAAAACGGTGTACTTTACTCGTGGCCCTTCCCGACCCATCTTTCACCCGCCTCCCCGCTCCCTCTCCCTCCCTCGGTTCGTGACTCACCGGCTCCGCCACAACTCTCCAGAGTCGCGGCCGCTCTCCAGCCTCCTCCTGTGGGGTCCACCACTCCTCACCCCCTCGTCTCGTCCTCTTCTCGGCAGTCCGCTTCTTCTCCCCTCACGTCTCGATACTCCTGCTCCTCGTCTCCTTCGCTCCGCAACTCTTCTCTTCCTCCGGCTTCTTCGCAACTCTCTGGTCCGGCCGCGCTCTCTTTCAGCTCCGGTCGGGAAGCGCTTCCGGGGTCAGTCCCTCCTCCGTCCGTCGCGTCATCAGGCCCGGATGACTCCTGTGTGGATAGAGCACAGGGGGGTGGGGTTATCCCTGCGGACCTCCTTCCGGGGCCAGTATTCCGTGCCGAGTTCCCCGCAGGTAAGCTATTGCGGCTTTTAAGGGTAGACCGGCTTCGCAAGTAACGCGACCCGAGTCGTGCCCCCTCACACCGTTCTTGTACTTAAAGTTTTCAAGGCCATTCTTTCCTTGTTGCTAAGATTGTTGTAAATACCTTTTTTAGGTTGAAGTTGCTCCACTTCTTTCGAGACGCCCTCTTCAAAGGCAATAACCTCTGGGGGCATCAAAGAAGCTGGCGGGAAAAAGTTGGATTTAAGGCGCAGTGTGGTATGGTTGTCATCGTCCTCAGGTTTGTCTTTGTCCATGAAGAAGGTTTTGCTGCGAATCTTGCGGAAAAACTCGCTCAATTCGCAGCGTAATTGGAATTTGTCCAAAAATGCTGTGGGGACGAATCCTAACCCTTTGTTAAGGATTGATAGTTCTTCAGCACTCAAAGTGCACTCAGTGAGGTTCACAACTAGTCCCATGTTGCACTCATGCTGGGTTGTTGGCCCCTGGTCTGGCTCCGGGTACTCACAGATGTTCTTTCGTCTTCCCATTGGACTTTTTTGTTGTTGTTGCCCCTTCTTCCCCGTCTTCCTCTCCTCCCACCCTGTCCTAAACAAGGGTTCTGATTGTAGTTAGGTTGGAAGAAGGGTCCTGTTTGGTACTGGGGGGGTCCTTGGAACGGTACTGGGCCGAAAGGGCCTGGCCATGGGTACATTTGTGGTGGTAAATAACCCTGGTTGAAATTTCCTCTCCGGGGTCTTCTTGGTCTGCCTCTCCAGCTTTTATTGGAGCCGTCGCTAGACCACTCATCCTGTTCGGAATCTGAGTTGCCAGATTCGCCCATATAAGACGATCCTGAGTCAGAATTTGTTTGACCTTTATAATCATCTTTGATGTAGGGGTACACTTTTTCATGAGCAAATTTTTAAAGATCTTTCTGTAGTTTGTTGATCTTGCTCTGCATGAAGTAGTCTTTGTGTTCCCCAATCTCTTTATTAACTTCCTCATGTTTTTTCTTAAAGAGGGTGATCTTAATTTCGGTCATCAATGCGTCTTCGCTAGTTTTTATTTTGATCAGAAGTGCCTCAGACAGGCGTTTGGCTGTATTTATAATCAGGATCAACCAATCGCGTGTACACCGCCACGCGGTTAGTGACCACTCTTTTTTGAATAACGGATCATCCAGGAAGATTCTGGGGGCATTAGTGACCAGGAGACCAGTGGGTGCCGCATTTCCTCGCAAATATTCGGTCATAATTGCTCCGTGTAGCAAAATCTTCATCTGGGTACGTTTCAATTCCTTCAACTCATCCCAATTCTGGGCTTGGTTGAGGCTTTGATTTATGTTGGTGTCTGGTAGTAGTGAAGGGGCAGCCAAAATGGCAGATGCTATTTCGTCTGAGTATCCTATGCCCAGGGCTTCGGCCATCATGGATGGTATATGTAGTATGCAATTTGTGTAAAAATAGGTAGGGGTATACAACGCAGAGAAAACTACAGAGAAAAATGGCGACGATAGTGCAAGGTGCAGTGGGTAAGTGATCTTGGGTGATCACAAATGGCGCAACAGTGTATTTAAAAAACATTTTTGTATTGGAATTTTTCCAAGAAAAGCCCCACAGCTGTACGCTGCTCAAACCGTGACTCAAAATATGGCAAATAGGGAAAGAGATGGATCAATCGAAAAAGATAAATTATCTTTACGCTGAGACAAGGAGCAGCTAACTGCCCTTACATAAATAGCAGTATAGGGATTCCCCTTTTGCATTTTCCAGGGAGGACCCATTTCAGCCCTGAAGAAAGTCCAGCACCCATCTGGGGCAACATAGGACTGAAACATGTTGGCACTAGGGTCATAGGACCATAATACTCTTATTGACCCCTTTTTAATATCCCTGACAGTTCCAAGAATAAAGGGAAACTGGGATCTGCCAGCGGATTTTTAATCTTTAACTCCTCCTGGACATATATCATCAAGAGCTCCCTGGAATATGGTCGAGCCCACCCTGACTTTTAGGCGTCAGGGTGACCCGATGATGAAGTATGACACCACTAGGGTGTGTGAGGGTAATTAAAACAAAAGGAACTGTTTCCTTCCCCACTCCCTAGTGGGTAACAAGTCATAACTTCACATAGGGACTTCCCATCCTTTTCCCACCAGGGTTTGCCTGTGATAAATCGTGGACTTTTGTTCACGTACTCGAGGAGTACTTTTTGTGGTTTAGTGTTAGAACACGGGAGGGTGTACTCCCTTCCAAGAGTTCCTCTCGGCCCTTACGGCATAGGGGAAGGGCTCTTTCCCTATTTGCCATATTTTGAGTCATAGTGAGCAGTGGTGGCTGGTGACTTTTCAAAGTGATGGGGCGTAAAAGTTAGAGGCAAGTTTGACCTAGTGAGCAAGCATAGTGAGTAAGGCTGATGGACATTAGGGAGATTTGGGGGGTTCTCCCCCAAAAAATCTTTGAAAAGAATAGGAGGAAATAACACACTTCAAAACTAGAATTGCCACCTTTGCGTTTCCACTCTTGTCTACACTGGGCCACTATCCCAGCACTGGCGCATAACGATTAGATTATCTTCTTGGGTTTTCACAGTCAGGATCACAAAATTAAAGAGCAGTTTAATTGATCTGCAGTACCTGGGCATTCCGAGATTCGTGTGCTCTACTCATGCTCTCTATGGCCTGCTGGACATCTGGTAACACAACCACTCCTTGTCAGGTTTTGCCCCATTCTGGCAGCCACGGTCCGTGCAGGTAACAGCGGTGGGGCGGTGGGGCCGGGTAAGGGGGGATTTCAAGGGACGATGCAGAGGAAAAATTAATTATTTATTTAATTTTCCCTCTGCATCGTCCACCGCCCACCGCCCACTGCTGTTACCTGCACGGACCGCGGCTGCATTCTGGGCGGCAGAGTACTTTGCACTGTTCAACTCATCAGATTCTCCAAGCGCAGTATGCTCGACATCAAAAAATGTTGTGTAATAAAACAGAGCTAACTTAACATTTCAAAGCGAAACATTATTTTAACACTAATTAGATATGATTAATGTGCTATTTTTTAATGCTTGATGACTTGAGCTCTGGCTATTTTGTCTAATTTCTACATTCCATTCCGCAGTAGAAGCGATTTAAAAGTTGCAGTGTTGTCGGATGGAATCTAGATGGGTCATTCGATGGGACCGACTTGGGGAGGAATTGTTGGCATGAATTGCCTGGATCTGCAGCTCCACACTGGACAGCAGAGCATTTTGCAATGTTTCACTCTTCAGATTGTCCGAGTGCGGTATGCTCGACAACAAGAACATTTGTGTAAAATAACAGAGCTAATTAAAAATTTCAAAGGGAAACATTATTTTAACACCAATTAGATATGATGACTGCTTTTTTTTGCAAGAGTTGCTGGATGGAATTGGAAAAAAGCTCACAAGAATTCTACGTTTAGCTGGGTCATTCGGTGGGACCGACTTGGGGAGTAATTGTTGACATGAGTTGCCTCAATCTGTGACTCCATTTTTCTGTGTGATTTCAGTCTTCTAGGAAAGCTGTATTGCGAATATTACTAATTAAGGGACAATGTTACTGTATGTTGCTAGCAACATTTGTAGTACTTGGGCTTTCCGAGATTCGGTGTGCTGTATTCATGATCTCTGTGGCCTCTGTTGGGGGACGCCACTACGATGATCATCCGCTCCCCTTGATCATAACACTGTCACTGGCAATGTGCATGAGGCAAAAAGGTTCGTCATTGCGCCACCCTTAAAGAAACCTGGCCAATGACCGTGTGACTTCAAAATAAGGCCTTAAAGGTAATGTTCGCAATACAGCTTTCATAGAAGACGGGAATGCAATCTGAGAAACACTTTTGAAAGGGATGCCTTTAAATTTTTTCATTAATGCGAATAGAATGCAGGAGAGGTTCACTTGATAAAAAGAAATAAAAGTGTGGACAAGGGGAAACCTTTCCTCTTACCTTGGGCTAGATCAAAAGCTTCAGAAATGTGACCAGTTAGTTTAATGCAGGTTATTGGGTTACAGTATATAGTCTTGGCCAAGCGGATAAATCTTGAACCTAGGTTGAATTTCTCCAAAGAAGTTTGTAAAAAAATGCCAGGAAACCTTGTTGAAAGCTTTTTCTGCGTGCATAGCCATAGCCATGGCCGGAGAGGAGAGTAATTTTGCTTTCTCTAAAATGTGGGAAAAGGTCCTAATATTATCAGCCACTAAACGGCTCTTTACAAAACTTGTCTGAGATGGATGTATAAGTAACAGAAGGACTTCCTCAAGTAGTAGAGCCAAAATCCTAGTATACATTTTATAGTTTGTATCTAATAACGAGATAGGTCTAAAATTTTTGTATCTAGTGGGTCTTTCCCCTCCTCAGGAATCACCAAGATATGTGCCTTCGAAAAGGAACCTCTGAGATTGCCCATCAAGTCTAATTTATGGAAGAGAGTAAGAATATTTGGCTAGAATATTTGTTGGTAGCTGTGGTAAAAGGAAGCCGGAAAAGCATCTGGGCCAGGGGTTTTGTTTGGTATCAACAATTTAATTCCTAAGCAAATTTCTTCCCATGTAATAGGGTTATTTAGTTGAGCGAGGGCCTCATCCTAGACTGTGGGCAGTTGGAAAGGATCTAAAAAGGATCATTATTGCCTCATTTTGTGGGATTATACAGTTGTGAATAGAAGTTACGAAAGGTATCTACAATGTTTGCACAATCAGTTTATAGGCATCCTAAATGATTTTTAATGGCTGAAATGTTGACAGATTTTTTTAGTATTCTTGAGGGTAAGAGCCATTAGTCACCCAGCGTTATTACGCTCTAGCAGGTTTCTAGATTTAAGTTTGGTTTACCACACGTGAGCCCTTTCAGTAAGTATTTTGTTGTAATTGTATTTAATTTGTTTGATTTTTGAGGTATTGTTAGATGTACGTTCCTCTATTCTATCTTGTTCTAAAACATGCATTTCTTTTTCCAAGATCTTTAGTTTTGAGTTCAGCTGCTTGTTTTTATTTGCCATTATACTTAACATCACACCCCTAATGGTAGCTTTCATAGCATCCCATAGGGTGCATTCATCAACAGCTGAGGTAATATTATCCTTGAAAAAATTGGTCAATGCTTGTGCCACTATATTCCTGGAGACCGGATCCTCAAGAATCTCATCATCCATTCTCCATGATCTAGTTTTAGGTGGAGAATCAGTGAAATTTAAAGAAATGGAGATTCACACATTGGCGGAGACAATAATAGGCTCAATGGTGGAGTTAGATACTGATTGAACCAGGGAGTTGCTAATAAATATGTAATCTATTCTGGATAAGGAGTTGTGAAGGTCAGAGTAAAAGGTAAAATCGATACCAGTGGATTATGAAGGCGCCCTGAGTCGGTAAGTTCATTGCCTTCGGTAAGTTTGTGAACCAGAGTATGTGAACAGCTGGGTCTGTAAACTGTGATAATCTGTCCATGGTGGTATCATAAGATAAATTAAAGTTGTCTGCTAGGATCTGCTTTTTGCTCGATGGGATTTCAATAAGTCTCTGGTTTAGGAAGGCCCAGAATGTTGGGTAGTCCATTGTTGGGGCATAAATGTTTGCAATGTAAAAGGAGGAGTTGTTTTAGGTGATTTTGGAAATAAGCCATCTACCTTAGTCATTGTGGGCAATAGTATCAAGCTGGCACCCTGCATGCTTCGAGATTAAGATTTGGTGGACTCTTCTGTCTATTCAAGTTGACCAAGTATTCGGAGGTTGCCTCTCCTGGTTCTATCTTCTAAAGCCAAAATCTGTTTTTCTAGAGAGGATATTTTCCGTGACATTATATCCGATGTTTTTGTAGCAGAGCACTGTATATCTTCACTTTGCTGATGAGAGATTCTGCTTCTTCTAGTCTGTTAGTTATTGCCCATTCATCTTGTCTGAGGCCACCCATTTCTGATTGAAGACACTCCGTGTTTGCTTTAGTTGACTGAGTAAGATCATGAAGAGTGTTGAGTTTCATTAGTATAATGTCCATCTCATTTGAGAAGTCCTACAGGGGAATATGGTGACAGGTGGAACTTGTTTTGTTCTCTTTTGACCCGGTTTTTGGTCTTTGGGTTCTTTATGTTCTTTTGATCCTCGTGTATCAAGTCTGTGATCTTTCTCTCTAGTGTCTGTCATGGTTATACAGTTTAGAGCGTAGAGGGAGCTATGTATAAAATCTTATTAGTGCTTAGTGGTAGTAGGAGATTTCTGACATTGAAGCACGTGGCACTATACTCGTATTCAGCGCCAGCTGAGTAACAAGACGCTGATTAGCGAAGTGGAGGAGTAAACAAGACCACTGCTAAGACGTAGGTTAAGTCAAAATCCCCTGGTTGTATGTAACCACACTAGTTGAACTTAGAATAAAGGGAGGTATGGTGAATGTGCTTATGCTATAGGCTGTATGCAGCAGTTTAAATTAGTCAATGTAGACATTGAAAGATGAGAGGCTTTGCATCAAGCTTAGGGCACATGAATGGTACAATAACAAACACCTGTAGAGATTTGCAATCACTTGTATAAACTTGCATGCACGTACCACTCGCAGCCACAACCTAAGAACACTTGCAGGAAAAAATAAACAGTGTCAGGTATGATAAGGAGACACCTACTGTCGTTTCTATGCAGTATTTACACACTTATGGTTAATACTTTTGTGGCTGCAAACACCACGCTGTTATTTAAGTCCAAAACATTTGCGAATTTGTTTTTGCCACCTGATGCTTAATATTTGCAGGCACCATTATCTGAAACTATATGAAATGGCTCGACTGTATTTTCAGCCACTTGTATTTATTCCTGGTATTTGCTAGTCTCTGTTTAAGGCAGTATTAGACAGATTTTGTGTTAGAAATTATGCCAGAAACCGGATGAAAGGCTTCTGAGGAACTCTGCAATAATTTCGGGCATGTATCCACGCCAACGGAACAGAAGTGCATTACCCAGAAAAACGTGAAGCGCTACAGACAATATGGCATTAAAAAAAGCTGTGTGTGATCTGATACTTGTATACAGTCTCAAACAACCTGTTCTGGATACACCTTAGTAAACCAGCGACTATTAACAACTGCTTTTGTTGGTGTTTAACACTCCTTGAGCTTGAAACACCTTACACTTCAGAGCATTACTTGTCATAATTAGCCTCCATATGTTACCCTCATTACTTTGGCATATTTTGCCAAATAGCCATATTGCTAAGATTGTTAGAGTCAAAACATAGATTCTCGAGATGAAATACCTCAGCTAGAGAGAACTATTTTTGGATCTTGCGTAGCACTAGCGGCCGCCATTTTAAGGAGAGCTTTTTAATTACAGATGCTTTACAAAACTTCAGCATATAAATACAATTTGTTGGGCACACCGATGTCTGGTAGACATTTCTCAGGAGAGAATTGGTATCAAGCTGGCTCGCTTGACACCAGGGTTAGGATTTAGACACGGCAGCACAATGCTAGAGTTGGAATGCCGAGATTGTGAGAAGAAACGGGCACCATTTTAATAAACGTATAAGTAGGGATCCTGGCGCATTAGTTCAGGGAAATACTTGCCGCACCACGTAAACCTCTTGGATACTTCACCAACTTGTCACTGGAGCATCACTGGTATGTGGGGACATGTTTTAGATGCCGGATGGAAGTTCAGGAAGAGCAAAGGCTGCAATACAGTGCAGCCTGGGTCCGGAGCTCTGTCATTACACTGCCATTTTCTTCTGGTGCTAGCCACGCCCCCTTCAAGAACATGAAAGTTTCCAAATTTTTTCCTGGGTCGATGCAGTGCAAAACCTTTTTAGGTCGAGTCTAGAGCCAGCGCGCATGCGCTGCTCTGCGAGACTTGTTGTGGTGGAGTAGCAAATAGAAACCCGTCCCACTCTCCACCCATATTTGCCATTGGTTTGTGTTATTGTCTGTCCTAAATGCTGGCTTCTGATTCGCAAATAGGCTTGTTAGTCCCTCCTTAGTACCACCTCCTCTTCATTTGTCACCTCCCATGGCAACTGGCCCCTTTACTTCGGTTGTTACACAGTACATGTTATTTAGACTGTGAGCACTATTTTCTTTATTCAGTTTCTCTTACTGCAAGCACAACGTGCTTTGGTGCCTTCTTTACCCCCCCTTCCTCCCATTGTCGTGCCTTGTTTACCCCCCACCTCCCTTCCGCTGCCCGTTCCTTCTCCCTCGCCCCGAAACTGTTCGTGCCTTCTTCCCCCGCCTCCCCCTCATCCCGTTGTCCGTGATGTCTACCATTTATATTGCAATAGGTCTCGCGTTTACGCGAGTTTGAGATATTGGCATTGTAAATGACAATGCCTTTTATTTATGTTTTGGTTTTTAAAACATAAATAAAACGCATTGTCATTTACAATGCCAATAGCTTGAACTCGCGTAAATGCGAGACCTATTGTAACAAGCATTGAAAATGCAATAGGTCTCGCCTTTGATTAAGTTAAAGCCATTTGCTTTGCTAATGGTATTGTATGGCAAAGCAAATGGCTTTAACTTAATGAAAGGCGAGACCTATTGCATTTTTAATGCTTGTTATTATTACATATCAGAAGTTGTCGATCACAGCTCCGCAACTACAGCCAGTAGCTGACGCGACTGTTAATGAACTGTGTGATCTTGCGGCAAGCAACAACGAATTGTTGGAATAAACTCTGGCCGGGACTGGTCTAAGTGCGTTGTTCTTTAAAGGCCGCTTATTATTGCTGAAAATACCTGCTGATCTTCCAAAGCGTGGTGCCAAAAATCACACTTCTGACCTTTCCCCCAAAGCTGTCCCAAAGTCAACATGTTCCTTCGCACAAACACGTTCGTTTTAAATGCCTCAGGTGTGGCTTGAGGGGGGGAGCTCGGTTTAGGGTCACCTGCTCTGGCCTTTCCCTTGTCAAAAAGTTTAAATTCCATTAGAGGTAAGAGTGTGGTGTAGCAGAGCAGATTAAAGAGGGGGAGGGAAGAGAACACATTTATTTCACTTACATCTCCTCATCTTCGTGCAAGTCCAGGCAGGAAAAACTTCAAAATACCTGGTTCACCTTAGGGTGACGTATGTTTTTGGACATGTTAAGATGTTCACAGGCTTTTATTTTGTAAAAAAATACTGCCCGTCAATTTAGAAACACGGGGGAAACAATTCCGCAGGACAGAGAGAGTACAGACCAGGCGGGAAGAAAGTAAGAAACAAAACATCTTATAAATGAGCTACCGAAAACAAAAGGAATGCACAATACAGTCCTGTAAAATGCATATGTAAAATACACATATTAGTCAAGGCGCAGTCGGGGTTTGTACCCATTTTTTCCAATTATGTGGTTGAGAAAAATACACCGACTCGGCTACGTAACGGCGGCGGGAAGCGACGGTTCGCGATCGGCTGCGCCGCTATGTTTCGCGGACTCGAAACAAAATAAAAGACAACTGGTGCCCGGTAATTTCCGTTGTGTGGTTAACAGCGCCCTTGGATCAATACACCTCGAAAAATATCGAACTGTGTCGAGCACGTGGGTTGCGAATACTTCCAGATGCAGTGGGCGCAGCGTGCAAAAACCGCACAAATGCGTCTGTTCGCGCAGGCTCGTTTACCGCAGGCGGAAATCTCGGAAATTAGCTGTAATGTCTGCGTGTTGTTACCGCTGGGCCGTGAACTCTGGCGGCGTCGTTTGCGAAATGCAGATTAACGCTTCTTTTCTGGGAGTTTTTCGAGGGGGCGGGGTGCCTGCGAGACACGTTCTTGCAACTTTAAAAAAGCCATCCTTGCTTTAAAGTGCTGGGAAGCCTGTGTTCTCTGCTGGGAGGCACTTTCGGTTTGTGTTAAGAGAGGAGGGACGAAAAAGAAAAGGGGGCAGAGAAAGAAGCGGGAGTGGGTGAGACAGTGAGACGGAGCGAGACACACAGGCATGCGGTGACTGTGTAAGAGAGGGCGAGGGAGGGGAGAGGGTGAAGGAGAGAAGAGAACAGGCAGTGAAGAGTTAAGTTATCTTACCTTTCATTGTGGGGCGAGGCGGGGCTTGCAGAATGCCCAACAGAGCAAAACAAGTCACAAGTTCAGCACAGAATACCGCCAACTGCCACATACACCATATAGTTATCCCTCACCTCTTACTGCACACTGCATCAAAACGAATCAAGGGTGGTAGACGTAAAAAGGAGGCGAGTCTTCGCCCACTGCCAACAGTCTCTACCCAAATTACACTTAATCAAAAGGAACTTATTAAGCGGTCTAGCGCACCTTCCCTGTGATCCTCGCCGCGCACCCCACTAAAGCAACCCTGCTGCAGCACTCAAACGGGGGTGGGGTTGCTGTCCTGGCTCTCTTTTGTCAGTTCACTTACCCCCATGTTAACGACCGCCGTACCGCGACATAGTTCCCGGCCACTGTCTGCCTCCCAGACTCGCTTCCAGCAATTAGATAAAGAACAAGCATTTGCAATGTAATCGGTCCGATTGCATTGCAAATGCTTAAGTTTAAAACTGAGCGCGGCGCCGCTTCACGGACACCGCGCTCGGTTTCTTTATATATTTCTTAACTTTAACACTGAGCGTGGTGTCCTTGAAGCGGGCGCTGCGCTCAGTGCTAAAGTTAAGAAATATATAAATAAACAGAGCGCAGTGTCTGTGAAGCGGCGCCGCGCTCAGTTTCAAAGTTAAAAAAAACACAAACACAAACAGAGCGCGGTGTCCCTGAAGTGGACGCCGCGAAAATGTTGCCGAGCCAAAAAAAACAAGCTCTCGGCATTGCGCAAAGGCAGCCGCTTGTTAATAATTGCATCGCGCTTTCACTTTAAGTGAAAGCGCGATGCAAAAATAAACACGCGGCTGCCTTTGCCAAAGCCGAATGAGAACAAAAAAGTACGAAGCGGCTAATTAGGAGACGCTGTCTCCCGCCGCCAGTAAAAGATGCAATCCCGGTGGGCGGGGACAAAAGCAGACAGGGTGGTAACCAGGAGGGACTAAAAAGCCTCCTGGACAATCACAACACCCAGTTTTGCATAATTAGTGACGCAAAATGACGCGCACCAATGCAAAACACGGGCGGAGCTGAAAGCGAGCTTCTGGAATCGTATCGATTCCAAGAAGCCCTCGCGTGGCGAGAGCAGCGCTTGCGAGACCTAATAAAAATACTTGTTGAAAACGATGTTAACGGAAAGGAACTGTAACTGTTTTATTGTAACTATATCGCATGACCAGCAGATGGAGACGTTGCATTACCGTTGGCTTACCTAAAACGCACTTGCAAGAAATTATAACACAGTCGCTCTTAGAATTAGTAAATGTCTACTATCAACAAAGGTAATGGATGATGCCAAATAAGGTGCACCATTTCACAAGACTATTTGCACACCCAAATAAAATTTAGAGGTGCCAATAGGAGAATTAATGAGTGTATATGGAACGTTTTTCAGTACGTTAATTTGCACTCCTAAAAGCATTTTACACGTGACCGAACTGAGAAAAGTCCTCGTGTAGGAAAGACTGCAATGAGAGAATACTATTTGTGGCAAATGTATTTCAAAATGAAAGGAACAACGAACCTCGAAGAAACAAGTTATGGAATCTTCTACTGTTAATCAATATAACAGGCTTCTCGGGGTCTCCCAGAATGGGAAGTTTGGGTCAGGACAACATGTTTGCACCCACCATGCGAGAATAAGTAATATCCATTTATGGAACGCTTTCACATGGTTTTCTCTTCCGAGTGTTTCTTTTCTTTTGCATGTGGCTTATTCGTTAGCTACTAACCAAGGTTTTCATTTTTGGGAGTTCATTTATTTAATGTTTTGTACACCTAGGACGCACTCTGTTAAATATATGTACACCTATATAGTTTTGTTTGCTCTTTCATTTGAAAACGCGCTTTTTGGGCGTGCTGTCTGTTAGAGTTATATCAGTCAGCTGTGAAGTGGTTCAGTTGACTGTAGCAGTTTGCCCGTTAACTCAGCTTGACAATTTGCTTCCCTTTTCCATAGAGCCTAGTTCGCCATAACTGCTTATTTTTATACTTGATGCTTTTAAAATAAAAGTATTTGAAAGGGAAACGTGGCTAAATGGGTAAAATACATTTAGTTGAAGTCATCACACGATTATTAAACGGCACAGGGTCTTATCTCCAAAAGTCTCTTGTTCCATGTAACAAGAATACAAAAGACACGTACGTTGAAGAGAAACAAAAACAAAGCCTATGTTAACACCCATTGGTAAAGTAAATAGTCTCACCATTCAAAAGTATTAGCTGACCTTTTGGCTTGCCAGTGCTTGTTGCTCATGCTAAACAGCATTGGCAAAAAGTTAAAAAGGTTTGTGACAATGGTTAAGGTGGTGTCATGGGCCCTAGGCCCACATGCTGGACAAATAAACAATGACACACGGTAGTAGGGTACTGGAACTGGCCCAGGGCACTTGCGCCTGGCCCCTTTTATTTGCAGGCTCACCTGACTGGTGGTACCTGTGATGGGTGGGTGTTCAGAGTGGGCTTTAAGTGGGATGAAAAAACTGTGGGAGGGTGCCTCTCAAAGGGGCGTGGCCTATGTATTCAAGGGCGTGGCTAAAAAAAAACTATGCTAAAAACCTGTGCTTAGCACAGTGTGCTGTCCCACTGGTATTTTGTGGTTTCTGTCATTGCATCCAGATATATAATACAGCAAGTAATATTATACCTACAACAAGCTAGGACTATTGGCTTTGTCAATGGTTGTTAGTTGCATAAGATAAATAAGCAACAACTACAGCTTTGTTCAGTGACGGCTCCTCCGATGAGGTGGAGGAGCATCGCCCCACTGCCAAGAGCAGCAAAGAAAGGAAAAAATAAAATGATAATAACGGAATGTTATCATTTTATTTTGTCCTCCTGCTGCGACAGTGCGTGAGGGGGCAGGCGGAGCTGCAGGGGAGGAGTGGTAGAACACTCCTGTGCTAAATGACCCCGCCAGCCCCTGGCTGAGCGCCGTATCATGACGCTCAGACCAATCACAAAGCTGTATTGCGGCACTGTGATTGGCTTAGGGGTGGGAGACTGCCTGCCTGCTTCCTGTTCCGAACTGGAGTCAGACACAGGCGAGCCGAAGAGAAGACGCGGAACCCAGTGGCGGCAAGGTAAGTTTTATTTATGTATTTATTTTAAAAAGCAGCCCGCGACACCACCCCCTTTGCGCGCCCGCCCTCCCCACCCGCGAGCTGTGCCAGCCGCCCCTGGCTTCGTTGTATATAATATTGAAAATGCTTCCGTTCTGAAATGATGAGACTATGAAAGACCTACAACGAGTCTCTTCGAAGTTACATCAGAGGCATTGAGGAGGGATATTATTGCAGAGTTACGGTTTTTTTCACCCTGCGGTTGAGGGCAAAAATGGAGAGCCCGGTAGGGCCCCGTCTCAGCACCCACTTAAAGCACTGAGCAACAGTGCGAATGGAAGAGTGAGGGAGCAACAGATGCACTAGACAGAGAAAAGGAATGCTGAAAAGCTGAGCAGGCTGAGGAGGAATGGGGAATGGATGAGCAGGTGGGGGAGCACATGAATAGTATAGGGAGACAGGAACGTGAAGGGGGAAGCAGCAAAAGGGGAGAGGAGACAACACTTTCATTCCCATAGAGTGCACAAAGCAAACAAAGAATAATTTGAGTGTTTTTGCACCATCTGTTCCAGAAGATTTCAGAAAAATTTGCATATGTCCTGATTTTCAGAGTCAATGTGTTCCAGTGTAGAATTAGTTGACAGCTTTGGAAGCGCAGATTTTACAAGAAAACTATTTACTTAACACAGATGAAACCTTGTAAACTTTGTCTTTAATTCCCTTAGTGCCTCGTGTTTTCAATGCTGTCAAACGTCATCATGTGCTCTTAGGCTGATAGAAAATTCATAGTCCTGCTTCTATTTTTGTGGAATGTCCCGGGTTTTGTTTTTAAAATCTGTTCACTGTACAAGAACACTAACCAATGAGCTGACCCGAACCCCACTGTGAGTATTGGTATTGTGGGTCTTTCAACAACAAATTTATTTTCCTATTGTTTAAATCAATTGGTGAGAACTAAGGAACAAGTTACTTACCTTTGGTAACACTCTTTCTGGTGGACACTCTATCTAACCTCTGTTTTCTTACCTTTTGAATATTGCCCAGGCATCAGCGTAGATTCAGAAAATCTCTAGCAGTAGCCCTACACACTGGTAGATGGGATTGTGCGGCTCCACGCTGATGTCATTCCATTTCGGAAGTGACATGTGGGGCTGTATACAAGAGCCACCCACGTGTGCCAAAGTCAGTTGCTTTCTAGGCTGTCCGCGCTGCCAGACGCAGAGCCCTTAGCAGATTGGCTGTGTGACAAGTGTGCTGATTCCTAGACCTGGTACCTCTTTACATAGAAAAAAGAGCCCCATTCGCAAAATGGGTGGGATGGTAGGGTCCTTGAAAAATCTACTTTTAGAGTATTCACCAGAAAGAGCATTACGGAAGGTAAGTAACTTGTTTTTCTGAGGGATAATTCTAAGTGCAAATTCCTCACCTTCTGAATAGGTACCAAGGAAGTACCCTCCAGGGTGATTAAGGAGAACATTTTCTTCTCAATAGTTTCAAGGCACTTGGATTTTCTATCTGAGGGGTTGGTTGGAAAAGCATTGGGGTTTACCTTGCTCGTGGATGCCTGCACCAACATGCTTTCTGGTGTTGGATGTTGTTGGAAGGGCCAGATCGCCTGGGGAAGGGAGGTGGCACTGCGCTATCTGCCTGCTCACCTGAGGTCTGGAACATTGTTTTGCCAATGTCTAAAGAAAAGTGTCTTTGAGGGCCTCATTGAAAGGTCGGAGGTGCTCAGTATTAGTTTGTGCAGAGTGGAGGACTTCAGTGAAAACATTGTTTTTCACCTCCATAGTGGGAAATTGGTGGTCAAGAAGCTCAGACACCCTCGGCATGACTACTGCGAAAGAGATACTTTTTTCAGTAGCCGGCCCAGGTGGAGAGATAAGCCCAGAGATGAAGAGAAGTACCAGTGGCACCTTGTAGCTCATCATACTAGTTGTCATCTGCATCTGGTTGAGCAAATTCATTACCCTTCATCATAATGGTCATTATTGAAGTCTGTCAAAAAGATTGTGGATGAACTGAGTCATTCGTTGAGGCGAGGGCAATGTATCAGAGTCAGATGGATTACTAAAAGGCTGCAGCTCGCTGGGATCAGAGCGTAGTCTCAGTCTAAGTGGAGCCAGCTCGGAGTTGGACAGTACTGTTGGTTGCCCTTCTTTGTCCAGGGACGATAGTATCAGCATTGGTGTCAATTCTCCAGGGTCCAACGAGGGTTGTGGTGCCAAGACCTACATTGGAACTGACGCCAGTGCAGGGCACGTAATGAGTCAGGGATTCCAGCTGGCACTGAGGGTGGGCTCGCCGGCGGAGTTCCAGATGGAGGTCATCAAAGTTCCTTGTGGCCTGGAGGTGCCCGAGAAGGAGCTGATAGTATACCAAAAAGACGCAGCATAGCTTTGTGGAACTCATGGATTTACTCCGACATTGCAGAGGGACCCAGAAAATGGGCTTCCAGCAACTTAGGAGTTAAAGTTCGGGAGCAAAGCCAAGTGGCAAGTTTACGTCTTTGCTTCTTCAAATTCAGGGGTTTGAGAGTGGCGTGTAGGGGCCAAGTCCCTTCTTGTGATCCTATTGTGACTTATCCAAGGACTTCCTGTTGTTTTAGGGGGTGACATTTCCTTTGAAGACTGGTAGTTTAAAGTACATTCTGAGAAAACTGTCTTGTGAAGAGACCGGGTGGCTTCCGATCTGCATCTGGCTGTGCAGAAAGAAAGGAACTGACGTCGGCGCACATGGGTGGCGCTTATATACGGCTCCACACATCCCTTAAAGATTGGAATTACAGTGGCAGAAGCCCCACAATGCCACCTACCAACTCGCAGAGGTACTGTTAAAGATTTTCTGGATCCAGTGTAACATCTGGGGAATATTCAACAGGTGAGGAATCTGCGTTTAGAAGTATCCATCAGAAACTGTGTTCACTGTCTCCAGCCTGTCAATGCAAATTCAGGAGATCTGCAAACACATTGCTAGGATCCAAAGGCAAAAGGCTATAGAATGTTCTTCCTTTTATTCAGCATTGCCTTCTAAATTCATCTTCTATTTGTTTAATACACTCAGAATTTAGTTGTCCGCCATCTCAGTCCTTCAACTGAAGCTTTAACTGCATGAATCTCTTCTGCTTGGCTCAAATCATCCTTTGCGCCCGTCACTCCGCCTCTTCCTTGATACTATCTTGGTCCTTAGTATTCAGACGCGTAGTTACCATGGTTTTGCAGCGCTCTACCTGGGTAGCCATAAATAAAGATTTAACTAAATGAGAACTATTTTTCTAAATGTTTAAATAGATGGTGAATTAATTTGATTTGTCATAGGAACTCAAAAGCATTGATATGAAATGCTGTACATTGCAGAAAGTTAGACTGCACATGAGCAATTGACAGTTGGAATGAAAACATACACAAGAGGCTGCAGATCTGAGAGGGGGCGACGTTTAACATAGATCTGATAGTAAATATATCTAATTTATACATATTCACAGTGGTGCCTGATTTAGTGTTAAAGTGATGTTGGAGTGTAGTTATTAATTTAAAGTCTCCTGACATGAGCTGGTTCTTAAGGACAGTCTTGAAGGAGGTGAACAGAAAGGCAGCACATTCTGCCCATGGAACAGCTCCTGTGCAGCAGTCCCAGTAACTAGAAGGACCAAACTTATAAGATGCCCCTGGAGATTTCCAAGTGACCATGAGATTAAGACTGGCTGAACAAAGGTTACAAGTTGGGATATATATATTTGCTGATGATTGAGAATAGGTAATGGGCTGGAACCATTTATCATTTTGAACACCAGTATTAATGGGTTCAAGAGAGCTCTGGTTTGGTTGCAGTAGTTTGAGGTAGAAGTACGTTTGAGAAGGTTATGGCAGATCCTATGGATCACACACGGAATCCTCTGTTGAGTTGAGTATCTTGGGATAAACAAGTACAGGGGGATATCCACATTAAGACTATACAATAGCCTAGTTTGCCAAAGGCAAGTGAGGGCATCAGTGCTTTGTCTGTATAGAACTCGACGCATGGACAGATTTTTGTAATCTTTAATTATTTAACTGGCTGATCTAGCTATGTTGGTTATGAACGTTTCCAGAAGAAGTGCAAAAGTGTTCTCTGTGCTTTCTGTCTGAGGGTGTAGGAGATATAGGGGGATATGTACAAGGAAGTGTCGGAGAGAGGTGTTAGCCGTCATGGCTTAATGCCTCTATCCGCCACTTCTGAAATGCAAGGCTGCACCATATTTACAAGAATGTGGTGCAGCCTTGCGTTTCCCCCTGTGATGGCACTAAGTTTAGCAACTTAGCGCCAACGCAGGAACCCTTTCACCATAGTGCAAGGGTGTCTGCGTGCAGGAGAGGATTGGTTATGTGTAGGAAGGTGTCCCTTCCTGCACATAAACAATCCTAAAATGCCATTTTGTCACTTTCATGTGTGCTGCTTCATGCAGCACACATGAAAGTGACAAAATGGCATTTTTTAGATTGTTTATGTACAGGAAGGAGACCTTCCTGTACATAACCAATCCTTGGCATTTGCTTTTTCCATGTGTGCTGCCTTGTGCAGCACACATGGAAAAAGCAAAAACGAGGCGAACTAGTGCATTACTCCTCATTTCATCAACTTAAGACCAGGCTTTACCTGGTCTTAATTTTGGCGCTGCCTCCTATGTACACCACACTTGTACATAGGGGGCAGCGTCAAAAACAATGGGTGTTGTGGAACGCCCAGCGCAACACCCACTGCCCACCCCTTTCACGCTAACCATAGCGTGAAAGGGGGCCTTATTTACAAGGCAGCGTTAAGCCACGTTAAGTGGCTTAACGCTGCCTTGTAAATAAGGTGCAGCCCCTATCGCCACCACAACATCAATAAAAGTGACGTGGAGGGAAGTGGAGGACAAAGGTGACATTTCTTGAGTAATATACAGTGGTGGGTGCAAAACCAAGAGGAAAGAGTTATTCATACAATACCTACAACCATTATTCACAGGGAAACATGTGTACCCCGGGCACAACCAAGGACCTTTCTGATACATTATGCAAAGCAGTTTTGGAAAAAGGAGATGGCTCCCTCATTGGACCCTCAACTGATTAGGTGTAGGAGAAGGAGGTATCCCTGGAGCATCAAGCACTCAGCAAATTTTATTTTGATTTTATTTAGATTGAAGACTTCTCCCTGTGGTAACAAGACAGGTTGGTGGGCCTTTTGCTTCCTCAATTTAAGACCCTATTCCTGATCCACTCTTTTACTAGGCTATGTAGTGAAGTAAATGTATCTATCTCTGGAAAGACCCACTTGCTATATGCGAAGCAGAACTTCCCTCACTAGGATCTCAGACGGAACTCCAGTAGTGACAGGGCCACCTGGAGGCCCAAAATGACAGACAATTGTGAGCAAAAGACTGGATCTGGTAATAGAATCAAATGGCAGGTGCTCAGGGTGGGGTGCGGGATGTGGGAACATCTCAACTAGGGACGGTAAGAGTCTGACCAGGCATCGAATGTTGCATTCTTCTGAGGATGGACAATATCTCTGCAGTATAACACTTAAAACGTCTCTGTGGAAGAAGTTTACACTCGTGGTCGAGCTGATGAAAGACTCTTGACATTTTGCCGGATTTGCAAGATTATTATACTAGCAGAGTAGCTTCCACACTTGTCAGCTTAGTTGTTGATTGGAACTCAAGTTACCTCTAACAAGAAAGTGACTCAGCATTGGATTTCAGGATCTTCCAAATTGCCATTGACAAGTAGGGGTCTGTGCTGCAGGCACCTCCTTCTGCCATGGCTGAGTATAGACTTGATGTGAGTTTTTGGTTGAAACCCAGAAGAACCCCAGTTATGCACAACGGACAACTTCCTACAATCCCGTAGCCTGGGGATAAACAATGAATAGCCAAGCAGCTGCTTACTTTTGGCTATTAAAAAGACATTATGTGACTGATTTTAATTTAAGTTGTAAATCTGTATCCACAGATTAACAAACATGCCTTGGTACATGTTTAAGACTTTTGTTAATTCACCAAACTTTCTTGATGTACATGTGCAAGCCTCTTCCTGCTATACGTTTCCATATGTAAACCAGGAAACCTTCATGAATTCCTTATTATGTCTCTTAGCTTGTGCTTCCTTAAGCATAATTATAAATGGTTCACAATTACGGCTGATGAAATCTCATCACTTTTGTGCAATTGCACAATATTGTCTTTGTTTTTCCCCACAAGTAAACGTTTCTTCTATGAGGAGAAACCACTTCCACAAACCTTAGCAAATTATCGGGGTGTTATGGTCCCTTTCCCACCCTGCAAATGGATTTACTTCTGCTCTTTGTTCATCCTGGAAAGCGACTCATTTCTGCAATTTCTGAGGGGAAGGGGTTGCAAGTACCCAATTTTCTGGAAACCCCAACACCACACCTTTAGCTGGATTTTAATTATGCATAACATTACCCAATTCTAGTGTTAGTACACAAGGCATGAATACAAGGCTTTACGAGTGCAAGTTATCCATATTTCATTGCGAGACCGAAGGCTCTGTTATGCCATCTCAGATCTAATATTTATTACCAGTAGCCACAAAACAAAACTGTAATAAACATAATCTCCTGTCTGGAAAGTAAGGGAGAAAATAAACAAATCATTAATAATGGAGTAGCACAATTTTGGCTCCACCCTTCACTTTATTTGTCATGATTATGCAATTTTATACCAGTAACTGACATTATATTCACTGTAGGCCTTAACTTCATTAACATGTATGAAGCATTTAAATGTATGAAGAGACTGATACTATCATACGGATTAGAGATTTATTCAACTGTACACTAATATTCAGTTGAAATGCATAAATATGTATTATTTTACTCACATTTTACATTTATTCTTATAGTCATACATGTGGATGTATAATCATGTATCCGAAGTTCACATTAAATGCTCAGTTAATTTAGCCTTACTACAGGCCTCAATTGAAATGCATTTAGCCCAGTCAGCATATTCTTTTTTTCTTTCCCTGGTGTATTATCATGGTTCTCGTTAGTTAGCGAAAGCCTTGTTGTTTGTATTAGACTGCTGATAGTGAGGCCTGGAAGGAAGAACTTGCCAGTGGAGCATGGAGAAGTAAAGGCCAGAAGAGTCCTTCTGTTCATCATGTACGGAGAGATGTTCAAGTTTGAGAATTACAGTCCAAGTTTAGATGCGATGGGAAACTGAAGGGATATAGCAGATGCTCTCTCGAGTAACGAATTGGTTGGTTCCTGGTGGTGTGAAAGGAGATAAGGATGTTTCTGAATCTCCTGTTACTTTTAATTGGTGGTCTCATAGTTAGAGAAGGCAGATTCTCTTTAGACTTTGAGAGGTACAGACCTATCTGCTTGCCTTATTCTTGCATGAAGCTCTATGCTAAACACTTATGTCCCTTTTCCAAGATTTTTACTTAAGCCAAGTTATGATGACCCTTTCTATGCTCCCTGAATAGAGCCTCTTGGTAGATGATCTTATATTTGACTTATGTTTCGAAGAGAGAAGGGAAGTTTATTTACGGAACACCTGTTTGCTTCAATCTGTTTCTTTATTCTTGTGGCTGTCACAATTCTGTATCTCATTTTATTGCGACTAAACCTACTGAGATATTTCCGCTTATCTGCTGTATCTGTTGAACTTATTTTTGGTTTGCTTATATACTGGATTGGTTGGTAATCCAAAATAAAATCCCTTTAACCATATTTGTTGATTCCTGGTCCTTATGGTGGAGTCACATTGGCTTCACAAGCTACAATTGTATTGTTACAGTGCTTACAGTGCTTCACGTCAACCAACAAATGTCAATACGACTAATGGGGAAACATCTTTGACAATTTTACTAAGAGATTGCGGTGTAGGTACCAGTGTGCTGCCAATAACAATAGTCCATAACAGGCAGCCTTAATTCAGACCAACCTCTTTTTGTGCTGCTTACCAACCCACAGTTAAGAACATGCTAGGAGAAAGAGGTTTCTTTAGTTAATTGATAACTTGTTATGCAAGTGTTCAATTGGATTAGGGTGAGATTTGTTGATTTGCCTTCTGTCAAGTCTTTATTCAGTTGTGGCAATTAGCTAGAGTCTTGCTCTATTTGGGAGGTTCCCGACAGTATAGGGGGCACTTTCTGTTTTCCCTGCTCTGACCTTCCTTATTTATTATCACTGTGCCCGACTACCCTAGGGGGCTCTGTCAGATTGCGCTTTATGTGCTCGACTGTTCTCCTACCTTTAGGGCTTTTTGTTGGTGCAGGCTGTTTTTTCCCCTCAGTGTTGTTTTAAAATTTGGAGGGCCCAGGCAAGACATACTTTAGGAGCCTCTGTTCACAACAACTTTGTAGTTTATTGCCCACTTTCTGCTAACTCAAACCCCATGATGACAAACAATATTGAACAATACATTAACATTTGATATTGCAGAATGGACACATTGGAGTTAGATAGTTAATTCAGGGGTGGCAGCGGTAATTAACACGGGTACTAATTCTGTTGCTGGGGGTGGTAAGTGCACTGTCAAATTAAAATATGTGCCCTCTTAACATCCTCCAGATTGTTGGTGTTGAATGGTTCTCATATGCCTGCTTGGTCAGACTTGTGTCACAATCTTGACCAGGGAAACTTATAGTGTGGCCTGAGGGCTGCTTGTGGCCCTCCCTACCATTATCTGTGCCCCCCTGGAGAAGAGCAGCACTGGGATGCTGTTTACTTGACTGAGCCCTAACATTAGAAAAGATTTTAAATAAATGGATACACATTTAATTACTGGTTAACTGAGTAAAATAACAGAAGTAAAGAATGTCTCCTTCACCACTGAACTTTAGCAACACCTTTATTTTTAGAGACATTTTGCAACAAGCATGTAAAAATATGATAAAGTCTCTTCAAATTTTTAAAAAAAGTGTGTTTCATTAACATGCAGATGAGTTTCCCCTTAGTACATCATATTATACTAATGCATTGAGAAGTATGTTTTTTAAAGTGATAGTTTTCAAACATGAACTTAGAAACATTCATGCCTCTCTTCACCCTGACAACAGTGAGCCAAGAGGCAAGTCAGTTGACACGCACCCTCTGGGTAGCCTGGGTTGTTATTATACATGAACATTCTAGTTTATTAAATCAAACACAAGAGACCATTGTGTACATTGAACATCTTGAACTCATGTATTTCAAGATCTCTTATATGTGATAATGAAGAAAAAGGAGACAAAGTGAAATAAAACAATTGCCTAGTATCACACAGTTTGTTCAAGTGAGGAAACCGGGATTCATCCCAGGTTTCTTGGTTTCACATTGCAATTCAGGTGCTCAATGGGTATCTTTTTCCCTCTTTTGTTTTACATTAAAAGTTAATGTTTTTTTCTGTAATTCTGATAGGTTCGATAACCCTAAGAGGAGGTAGGTGTCATTAATTAAGAACAAGAAAAATGAGAATGACACAGCATCTTAACTTTCCAGAGTGGGTGTCCCTTAAACATGTAGTTAAATATATTAAGGCTAATCTGAGATTGCCTCACAACAAGCCTTCTAGGTCAAAAATGAAGTCTCAATGTCTGAGGCCTACAATTATTGACAAGGTAGCAGCTACTACAGCTCTTGATCATAAGATAGTCATGTATCTGCCTAGAGGTGGTTGTGACCACAGACAAGGGACAGACAGTGTGTGGCGAGCTTGCCAAGATAAGTTTCTGGACGTGATTGGTCCTCAGGCTAGGATCCTAAGCTTAAACCAAGGAGTCGGGGAGCAGATTGTCCCTGATATTATTTCCAACTGGGCACAGAGGGTGATTTATTTCTTGGGAAACACAAAGTCAGCCATCTCTGTGGGAAGACGTAAACTTCTGTTAATCAAATTTGAATCGAAATTTGGGGAACTAGCCACTTCGAAAAACCGGCCTAGGTGAATAGGGTAAACATTTTGGAGACCAATTCATCAAGGAGATGAGCAAATATGTGCAGACCCCTTCCTCGCTAGATTAGATGCATACCTCTCTAGGGTAGGCATGGTTTTTGCATGGACCAGCAGATTCAAGGGTTGATCTGTGAGCCAATTTTTCTATAACTATAGGTTCCAATGTGGCAGGCAGTTCCCTCAGTATCCAGTGCCCCTTGTTCTTCCCTCAGCAGAGAAGTGGAGGTTGCGTGCTCCTAAGCAATATTCAAATAGTCAAAGGAGAGCTGAAATCGCCCAAGGTAAGCATTGTTTTTCCTTTTCCTACTGCTACTGGACGAAGAAATGCACATTTCCTTCAAAACTGGGTCTGAATTTCCAAAGATCCTTGTGTTCTTTAAAAAGTTCATGGGTATTGAAAAGATTTCTTTCCTGTCCTGTTTCAAGATTATTTTCCAACTCCTGTCTGATTTTCTGCAGAACACATAGACTTAATATCAAATAAGTGTCCAATCTATTATCCTAAAATCCCATAGAGTGCTGTGTTCCACATTCTCAGGGATACATAAGCAACATTTTCCTTGTCAGAGAAAAAAACAAGTTCCGTCCAGTTATAAAGTTGAATCTTGAAAGTGGTTTTCAATCAGTTCGTTCCCTATCATCATTTCAAGATGGAGAGCATTGTACTCCTCAGAGGTGTATTTTTTCCTGGGGATTAGGTGATGAGGTTGGATTTCAAAGCCGTCTAGCTCCAGTTCCAATTTCCCAGGGACTTAGGAGGTTCCTTTAGTTTCAACAGCAGTGTCAAATGTTCAGTGTCATGCCCCTCCTATTGGGCCTAACCAACGCTCCTTGGTGCTTCACTAAGCTTCTCAAGCCTTTCCCTTGATCAAGGAACCAGAATCCCTAATTAGAAATCATATCAGAATATCTTTTAGTATAACAAATGTTCAATAACACAACATAATGAAAAATAACATCTAATCAAATTCAAACTTTTTTTTTTAAAGTGGCTGTGAGGACAAATGTACTTGCCGCTCATAAATCGTGGCACAGAGATATTAATAACGCACAATATAAGTGCATCACCTTTATTTGTTACATGTAACACACATCTATCTTGTGAACATATATAGGCCATGGGCTTCCAGCATACAACCCAAGGGCCTCCTTCCTTTTGATTCACTCAAACATGCACAATGTGTGTAACATACAGACCACACATACATACATACATAGACATGTGCGCTTCGGATATCAGCACAGGGATCCGGTCCACCTGCAGCAGTTTAACAATAAATGAGTGGACAAGTAGGCCACCACCACTGTGACACAGATAAAAAGGTCTGTCAGACTACGATCACTAAAAACTAGACATGCTGCAACCACAAACCTACACACTTGAAACTACGACAGGGAGAGTAGTCTTCTGTCACTATGAAGAGCACGCCTGGTGCACCCCTCTAGGTCCAGGACAGCTCTAGGACCACCATCACCGTAAAGGCCTCAGCAAACACACTAGATAAGCTTGAGGCTGGGACTAAAAATCCATAACAGGAAACTGGATTCTCCCACAAGGGCACTCACAGCATGGGAGACAACTGTACACCATCACAACATGCACTTAATTTCTTTATAGCTTCCTGGAGGTTCGTTATCAATTCGCAGTTTCACAAAGCAAAGGGCAAATCGTGCAATGCTACTATTCATGGACAATCTCTCAGCACTCAGATATGTGTAAGTCCAGACTACTAGCAGAGATAGCGAAGACCTTTTGGGATTTCTGCCTCAGTCAAGGCAGAATGCCTTGTGGGTATTTACAGCTCTGTTTCAGTTTGGCAGTCACGTCATCTAAGGGACTACAGCAATTGACACGTGGACCTGAGAGTGTTCCAAAAATAGAAGTGCTTTTGGTTAACCATTCTCTATAGATCTATTTGCTTCCATACTGAAATTGCAACTAGGTAATTTCTTCAGTTGCAGACCAGTTCCAGAAGCATTGGCTCCAGATACTTTCTTACAGAATTGGTCTGCAGGCCACCTCTAGGCATATCCACCTTTTGCCACAAAATGTAGGTGACTGGCACTTATTTGGAGAGAGGCAGTAGAGGTAGTTTTGACTGCCTTTCTGTGAAGGTCTCAACCTTGGTTCCCCTCTCTCCTGGTGTTGTCCGAACACCTTTGGATAATTCTTCTAACTTATCCTAAGATGTCATTGAACTCTTGAGGGATGAGTTATATGGTTATGCCGGTGTGCTCCAGCTGAAATTAAGGGACCTTTTAAGGCAACCTGGTCTTCCTCGGGCATTCAACAACTGCTTCCAATCTCATCCAATCATCTTGAGATGAAGGAACTTCCAAGCTTCAATGTCAGCTTGGAGACCTTGCACTGGCTGATGCTTGGAAAGGAACCTACAGCCCGCTTTGGCAAATGTTGCAGCAGTTCTTCATTTTCTAGCCCCTATGGTATGGCCTCCCAAGGAAAGTCTTTCCATACTATTAATGGGTATAGGTCTGCTAGTTCTGCTTGAAATGAATGGGTTGACAATAAGCTAGTTGGGGAACATCTGTTAGAGTGCAAGCTGTTGAAGGGTTTTAGATATTCTAATGCTCCTAAATCTTCTTTTCTCTTCTTTTCTTTTACGCAACAAGACGTATAAACAATTAATCACATTTGGTAGAGAATCCTTATTTTTCCTTGCCCAAAATTAAATGTTGTCTGCAGTCTTAAGGAGTATGTGTCAAGGGTAGCTCAGTTAAGAACGTTGTCTTCTCAGTTGTTGATTTCTTGTAAGAAGACTTTCAATCCTGCCTCCTCTACCACCTTGGCAAGCTGGGTCAAATGGGTAATGACACTGCCAGGCATTAATACTAGACATTTTGCAGCTCATTCAGTTAGGGGTGCTGTGGTCTCCAAATGACCAGAGCAAGGTTTGAAGATATACCCTTAAATGCATAGTTGCCAAGCTTCAGATTGCTTGTGAGTGGCATTTCCATGGTTTCAGTGCACTTATTAATGGCATTCCGGTGTCAAATGTGTGACACTTTGAGTGACACTTTAACGGGGGTAAAACCAAGCAATGATTTTCATGAAAAGAGAAAAGTATCTAAAATGTGCTCCTTTTAAGCTATTCTTATGCATCTCAATGTGAAATACAAATTGAGAAAAACATGTCTGGTGTAAGCTAACTGGAATTGAGACCTAGGAGGGTTTGAGGACATGGGTGAACTTCAGTTCAGAGTCTCAGAGAGCACCCTAGTCAGGTGTGACTCACCTGACTAGGGTGCTAGTCAGGGGCGGCTCCTCCACTATGGCGGAGGAGCGTCGCCCCACTGGCGAAATGACAGCAGACAGCAGAAAAATAAAATGACAATAAAACTATTTTATTGTCATTTTATTTTTCACTTCCAGTCCGGGCGTCTGGAGTGGGGCGGGGTTATGTCTCAGTGTTAGCAGCAGAGGGGGACTGGTGGTAGGCACTTAAAGTGCGCACGTCAGATTGGATGGCCGGCCAAGGTCAGCCAAACCGACATGCACACTTTGATATCTCCAGGTTATTCCTCTGATATATCAGCAGTGCTCTGGGGCACAGGCTCCCAGTCCCTGCTGGAGCATGAAACTGGCCCGCTCCGCCGAATCCCAGCGCTTCTCTCATACTGGGAGTAATTGCATGAGAGAAGCGCTGGGATTGCATGGGGAGTCTAGGAGCCTGTTCTCCTGGGGATTGTAGTGCAGGAGCAGCGAGGCACGGCACGGTGAGGGAGCAGAAGATTGCGGCATCTGGGACCGAAAGGTAAGTGTGTAAACAATTTTTTAAAATTAATTTTTCCCCACGCTGCCCCCCCCCCCCGCCCCAAGCCAGATTGGCAGAAGCTGCTGCTGGTGCCAGTCCACAATTGCCTGTTCGGGGAGTGTGTTGGCCAGGCTAAGCGCTTTGCTTGCCTTATGCTTCTTCTCCAAGCTCTTTGGCTGGGCATTGAGAGGCAGCTGCAGTTCAAGGCTCATGTTGTCGTGAACAGTCATCACTCTCACAGCTACAGTCACTCAAGTCTGGGGCTGGCCGGTATGATGGTGCTTTTATTAGTGTTGTGTGCTTTTGTTTGTCTGTCAGCGCCAGCCCAACTAGAAGAAACACTCCGATGCCCATCTCTCCGGAGGTCAGGGTCAAAACTTGTTTTCATCCGGCCAGGCCTGGGCGGCAGCGCTGATATAGTCTATCAGACTTGGAGGCGGGGAGGGGGGTTGGTTCTCATTGCGGAGGCTCCGGGCTCTGGAACCACACAGGTCAGGTGACTTAAAAACATCCTGCCTGGCAGTAAGCGTGACCCCCTTCATGTTTGCGCTGTGGACCAAAGGTGCTACTTTCCATGTGATGGCGGAGTGGGGTGGGGGGGTGGTGCATGGCAAGGAAAACAAAGCTGTCGCCCCGCCTAAACTCACTTTGCCCAATTACCACCTGCCTTGCTAGGTGCAGGTGCCTTTCTGGAAAATAACAACAAAGGCAAGGCTCCTGATCCACGTGGACACACTCACTGCCAGGCCATTGTTTAGCCTAGGAGTGCTAAGACACAGAAAAACGTGAACCACAGAGTCCTGGCCACCAGCTCAACTCTTTCATTCATGATTGTGGCAGCCGCTGCCTCACCGCTGGTGTCATTATAAATATGCGCTCACCACTAGCAGCAAAGGACAGCGAACACACTGCCAGCGCACTTTAGTACTATACTACTACTATAGTCCTGCATGCCTGGGTGAGGTCCCAGAGAGCTTTAAGATGGGTGACTAATGCATTTTAGTGCAGTGATGCGGACACATGCACTAAAATGCGTTAGTCTAACCCCTGATGCATGGTACTTGGCAGGGCTGGAAGTCTGACAGACAGCATTAACGGAGTTCTTGTTGAAACTGCAATTCCTCAAAAAGAAGGCTCCAATCCTATATTTTGCAGCAGGTGGTGAACCAATGGATAACGCCAGCTTCTTCGTTACCACAGCAAAAGCAGGCCTACCACCCAATTGATTACATTTTTTAAGCATGCAATAAATATCTTGTATCACTTTAAAGTGATGAATTTTACGGTAAGAAGTGTTGGCAAATACATATCCACATAGTATACTAACATGGCAATATTATTGAACCATACCAATAGCAGCTTTAAATCATGCATTTTTCAGATCATCTAATCACAGTCTTCAAATGTGAGGGCATGTTTAAAGTTGCAACTCTCTTCAAACTCCTGAAGTATACTGAGCTTTCATGTCAAAGATAAAATTGTACGTATGGCGCTCATAAATATTTCAACTTGGCTGGCTCTTGGCGGTAGCGCACTGTTTCAAACAACTGCATTGTCGTAAAGCACCACCCACATTTCAAAAACTCCCCATGTAAAGAACCCTCCCTAAGCTCAAAGCCTGTGTTAACTTCCATGTAAATCCCATCCTTATGTAACCACAATAACCCCAGGGAAATCCAGGGGGAGGGAACTAGAGGCGCGGGGCACTAGGAGTAAGCTAGCCTCCAACACGAAATGTTAAACACAAATAAAGCTGCTCCTAATACAGTGACCGAAGGTGCTCTAAACCTAAGCTGTGAGTGTTGGCATCTCACAAAAAGTGAAGGACTGTCCTCACACACCACCAGGTGTCATGCTTCATCATCGGCAGTCCTCGCCCTCTAGAAACTTGGTTAGGTAGAGGGCGGGCCTTCACCTGAAGACAGGGAGGCACTTCTAAAGCTAAGTGGGGGCCCGTGATATGTAAGTGAAGTTTAAAAACCATTACAGTTACCAATTACATTTTTAATAGGAAAGGTAGCTATATGGTATTAAAATAATGTGGACGGTGTGCATGGGGAAATTATTGTCCCCTCACCGTAGTGAAGGTGGTCAACATGTTTCTGCCGTTTGGCCCAGAAGGGTCTGTGGCATTCATCAGGACCAATGAAGAGGGCTCCGTTCTTACCAGCTTTAGTGGTGAGAAGGTACCACTTGGTGGGATGACCTTTGTCACACTCCACCGGGGAACAGGACTCTCATCAAGCCTGTAAAACAGAAATATATACAAGAGTACCATCAGGAAAAAAATCAAGATGATCGGTCACACCAAGAACATTCAAAAACCACATGCACATAAATTTACGTGAGTGGCTATAAGTGTGTAACACGTGTCACTCAACTGTGCACACACATTGGAATAGAAATATCTCATGTGATAGGATTTTTCACATATCTTACCCTTGGTAAATACCCTATATGCCCCATGGGAGGCGAATGGAGGAGAGACTCCTGTTGTCAGACTCTGGAGGGAAGACAAAACAATGAAAGCAGAGGTAAAAAAGATTTTTTTTTAAAAATATAATAAAACCAAGGAGCCTGAAAGTGCTCCTTTACAGGCTAATGTGCAATCACTCATTTATACATGCATGCCCTTACTGCCTCAAGGAGCATCTCTCTCAGGTGCACCTAGTTGTGTCCGTCTGTCCTCCCCGATGGTGAATGAATGAAGGGGGAGTGTGGTTTATATAGTGCTCTTAATTGGGCAAAGGTCGGTTAATTGCAAAGTGATTAGCAGAAGTGCTCACGAGCCCGCTACTTCCGGTGTCTCGGAATGCGCCCTATTTTGTTGCAAGTCAATTGCCTGACCTGCTCATAACGTCACTGATTGTGGATTTATGGCCGAGCCCGAGATCCAGTGTTCGGAGCGTAAGTTGTTTCCAAAGGACAGGCTGATGCCTGGACGTGGGTGCTGCCTAACCGCGAGTCAATCAGAGAGCCACGCGTGTTTGGTCAGAGATTGCACGACGTGTTTGTGTCCCAGCGTGAGGGTCAGGCCATGCCTGAGCCTCGCGTATGTCAAGAGAAGCTTCCAATGGCGTTATGTGTTGGGCGCCACATGACCGGTTGCTCAGTCACGTCTTGGGACCGCAGCCGAAAGGGGTTGTTGATGTTTCTGAAAATGTTTCGTCTCTATTAATTTTGTACAATCACAAATTAGTGTGCCGTTTCTCACTCGGATTGCTAAATTTACTTTTAATAAAAAAGGGAAAATATACACATATGTACATGTTGTACAGATAGTAAACAGGAAGTATACGACAAATGTGTAATCTGATGAGGCAGTCATTTCTGTAGTACACCTGTGTGTATACACTTGTATGAAGTAATGTGCTATTACAAATGGTAGTTCCAAGGTAAATATAAATATAAACCCGCCATGTGGGTCATAGTCGTGTCTATGTTTTATGCAAGGGGATTTATACGGGACTTAAATGCGTTGTATTCACACATGTGCCCTGTAAGTAAAGAGCCCTGGAGGGAGAATTCTTGAAAGAGTAAACTATTCAGCACGTGGAAAGTTGAGTGTTGTCCAGATTTATATGCTCGCAATCTTAATGTCCCATTTGGTCTTTTAGAAGACAACATTAAAGAGAAAACCGACAGAGTTGTGTGTGTGACCACATACACTCCGGTGTCGAACAAAGTTCAAAACATTATACGTAAGAACTGGCACATCCTGAATGGCACACAGAAACGGTGGGATCCCCCCCTATTCGCCTTTAAGAGAAACAGGAGTTTGCGTGACGAGTTGGTCCACGCCAAAACACCATCTCCCGAAAGAGAGGAGCAGTCCACACTTTGGAATCATCAGAGACCTACTGGGCACTATCCATGCGGAGGATGCGTGGCATGCCCACTGACTAATACTATGAAGGAGGTGGACATAGGTACTAACAACCCACGGAAGCTGAAGAATTTCAGTAACTGCAACAGTGAAAATGTAGTGTATTTACTGACGTGCCCATGTGGACTTATGTACGTGGGCATGACCACAAGGAAGATCAAGATCCGTATTAATGAGCATCGCAGCACCATCCGGTGCAAAAAAACAAATACAAAGCTGACGAGACACTTCTTGGAACAAAACCACAGAGATACTGATATCAAATGGGTGGTGCTGGAGGTCATGAAAAACATGAAAACAGACATCACTAAGTCCCTTCACATCAGGGAGCAACTGTGGGTCTACCGTCTGCGATCATGGGACACAGGACTAAATGATGAAATCCCATGGCTCTAAATGGGACATTAAGATTGTGAGCATATAAATCTGGACAACACTCAACTTTCCACATGCTGAATAGTTTACTCTTTCAAGAATTCTCCCTCCAGGGCTCTTTACTTACAGGGCACAGGTGTGAATACAACGCATTTAAGTCCTGTATAAATCCCCTTGCATAAAACATAGACACGACTATGACCCACGTGGCGGGTTTATATTTATATTTACCTTGGAACTACCATTTGTAATAGCACATTACTTTATACAAGTGTATACACACAGGTGTACTACAGAAATGACTGCCTCGTCAGATTACACATTTGTCGTATACTTCTGTTTACTATCTGTACAACATGTACATATGTGTATATTTTCCTTTTTTATTAAAAGTAAATTTAGCAATCCGAGTCAGGAACGGCACACTAATTTGTGATTGTACAAAATTAATAGAGACGAAACATTTTCAGAAACATCAACAACCCCTTTCGGCTGCGGACCCAAGACGTGACCGAGCAACCGGTCATGTGGCGCCCAACACATAACGCCATTGGATGCTTCTCTTGACATACGCGAGGATCAGGCATGGCCTGACCCTCACGCTGGGACACAAACACGTGGTGCAATCTCCGACCAAACACGAGTGGCTCTCTGATTGACTCGCGGTTAGGCTGCACCCACGGCCAGGCATCAGCCTGTCCTTTGGAAATAACTTACGCTCCGGACACCGGATCTCGGGCTCGGCCATAAATCCACAATCAGTGACGTTACGAGCAGGCCAGGCAATTGACTTGCAACAAAATAGGGGGCATTCCGAGACACTTGAAGTAGCGGGCTCGTGAGCACTTCTGCTAATCACTTTGCAAATAACCGACCTTTGCCCAATTAAGAGCACTATATAAACCACACTCCCCCTTTATTCATTCAGCATCGGGGAGGACAGACGGACACAACTAGGTGCACCTGAGAGAGACGCAGCTTGAGGCAGTAAGGGCATGCATGTATAAATGAGTGATTGCACATTAGCCTGTAAAGGAGCACTTTCAGGCTCCTTGGTTTAATTATATATTTTTTTTAATTCTTTTTTACCTCTGCTTTCATTGTTTTGTCTTCCCTCCAGAGTCTGACAACAGGGGTCTCTCCTCCATTCGCCTCCCATGGGGCATATAGGGTATTTACCAAGGGTAAGATATGTGAAAAATCCTATCACATGAGATATTTCTATTCCAATGTGTGTGCACAGTTGAGTGACACGTGTTACACACTTATAGCCACTCACGTAAATTTATGTGCATGTGGTTTTTGAATGTTCTTGGTGTGACCGATCATCTTGATTTTTTTCCTGATGGTACTCTTGTATATATTTCTGTTTTACAGGCTTGATGAGAGTCCTGTTCCCCGGTGGAGTGTGACAAAGGTCATCCCACCAAGTGGTACCTTCTCACCACTAAGGTTGGTAAGAACGGAGCCCTCTTCATTGGTCCTGATGAATGCCACGGACCCTTCTGGGCCAAACGGCAGAAATATGTTGACCACCTTCACTACGGTGAGGGGACAATAATTTCCCCATGCACACCATCCACATTATTTTAATACCATATAGCTACCTTTCCTATTAAAAATGTAATTGGTAACTGTAATGGTTTTTAAACTTCACTCACATATCACGGGCCCCCACTTAGGTTTAGAAGTGCCTCCCTGTCTTCAGGTGAAGGCCCGCCCTCTACCAAACCAAGTTTCTAGAGGGCGAGGACTGCCGATGATGAAGCATGACACCTGGTGGTGTGTGAGGACAGTCCTTCACTTTTTGTGAGATGCCAACACTCACAGCTTAGGTTTTGAGCACCTTCGGTCACTGAATTAGGAGCAGCTTTATTTGTGTTTAACAAAAAATCCCATCCTTATGCCAGTCATCCAGTTCAAGCACAGGGTGTAACATACCATCCCTGTGAAGGTAACCCACTTCCATCCTAGCATTTAAAGCACTGGTCCTGTGGCAGAAACCTACAAAGCAGTGGGGGCTGGCATGGATCAGTGGTGACGGGGCGGTAGGGGGAGAAAGAAAAAAAAACCTTACCTTTTCACCGCGACTCTCCTCCGTCGTCTCTCTGTGTCTCATCCGGCTGGAACGGAAGCAGAAAGCACACATGATCCCCTAAGCCAATCATGACGCTGCTGTCAGCAGCGTCGTGATTGGTCTGAGCGCCATGGTTCAGAGCTCACACAGGAAGTGGGAGCCTGTGCAAGTTCCCTACCCAGGCTGTGCATTACAGCCGGTGGCGAACATGCAAAGTGCACATAACTGTTTGGTCGGCCCAAGACGGCTGGCCAAACCGTCATGCGCACTGACAGAGTGCACTCACCACTCCTCCACCTGCTCTGTCAGCAGAGCAGCCAAGCCCCGCTCCGCAAAACTGCTTCAGCAGGGAAAAATAAAGTGATAATAACATCATGTTATTATCATTTTATTTTTCCTTTTCTACACTGCTGAAAAGCAGTAGGGCAACGCTCCTCCGCCTTAGCAGAGGAGCCGCCACTGCTACAAAGCTTTCACCCTTTCCATGTCAGAAGCCCACTTAGATCCAGTATTGCAAGGAGCAGCTGTACAAATGATGTGGCAGTACAGCCAAAAGAAAATAGAGCTTGTTAAAGTACACCAAAGTATGAACATCGTGAAAATTACCAGTGATGGAGCAGGGTAAATGAAAAAATTTTAACCTCCTAATAATTTTCGTAAAATAATTAATAAACATGTTTGTTTAAGTAAATAACCAACAATGTATGTTACATGTGAAGGGTTAAAGGTAATACGCTATTTCCGTGTGCAAAATAATCAACTTATAATTGTTTACGTGTCTAACATAACATAATATTTGCGTACTAATTAAATAATAAATGCATGATCTGTGCTTTTAAATAAAATGTGTGGTTGCAAAATAAAGCGATGGTAAGTAAGGGACGGCTTTATATGTTGCTTTTTGCTAGGTAATACCTAATTGGGGTACGTAGAAAGACGGGAGGGAAACGAAAGGGTTTATATTCTTTGTTTTAACAGTATTTTGTTTATCTTTGAAAATAGTGCGCTTAGGCCTGTCGAGCAGCGATATAAAATGGCCACCAGTTGCTAGAGTACGCATGAGCAGGGAACCATGTGATAGAGGAGAGAGGTTGTGGAAAAGGTTGATCACGTGCTGGTGCTGAGAGGCTAAGATGGAAGTATGGTCAAGGCTATTGTGACCTTTCTGAGCAGATGTGTGCCAAGATGATCAGCAAGAAGCGTGAGAAGTCCAACTGAATCAATGGACGGAACTGTTAAATCTAAAAAGTAGCAGAAAAAGATACAAATTGGACTGATTGAAGCGGATGAGCAATGACATGAACTGTGGGAAACGATGCAAGGATGGACATTCCACAAGGAACTAGTTAAGACCAGGAAGTTTGATTAAAATGTATATGGGCCTGAGTTTGACCAATGAGAAAGAATCACGCCATGAAGATGCAACATTTTATTCTGTAAGCTAGAATTAGGGTATAAGAAGACCTACTCTTGGTGGGAGGGGTTAGTTGCTGGAGAGCAGGTTGCTGGAGAAGTTAGATGCTGTAGATGGGTGAAGTTGCGGTTGCTGATGAGCTGATGCTGCTGCTGCTATTTTTATTTTCCAGTTGAGTATAAGATGCTGCTTTAGGAGAATTTTTCCTGATAGATTTTTCATTTAGAACTATTAGATTTTCCAAGAAAGATAGATTGATCTCTTAGAGTTCTTACTATGATAACCTTATTTTTCCGTCTAATAGATATGCATTGCAATTTCATTTTATTCTTATATTGATTATAAATGTAATGATCTGAATAATAAGCTTAACCTCATTTCTTGCATCAAACTTATATAAACTTTATTATTCTTTAAACAAATGACTCAGTGATTCTTTAGCTCAATGATTAAAGTAAATTGGTAAAGAGTTTATTGTGATTGAGCTGGTCTTAATCACCATCAACTGATTCCTACTAGTTGGTCCATCGACCAATGAGCGGAATACCTTAAAGCAAATGAGAAACATTATGTCATGTTAAAAGAGGTATCCCGTCTCCTTCCAGCGAATCGTTTTTCTCCTAGGTTATTGACGGAGGAAATCCAGGGAATAAATGAGTAAGTGAATGTATATGCGGTGTTATGGGCCCCACCGTCATATGGATATAGTGTGTGTGTTGAAGGAATAATTGCACCTGGATGACCGAACTATATAGGAGAATAATTTTTATTGTTAGCGCTGGATCACCAGCATAGAACTTTACATTTTCTGGTGTATAAAAAAGCAAATTTGTGAAAAATATTTGTGTGAATTCAAAAGCAGCTACCTGGCATTATGAGCAGGAGCTGGGAGCTTGTCCTATCTGGCACTGCATTGATATGTCCCTTGCTGTGTTCCAAGTACCTGTTCTGTGTGCATGCGACACATGGCTGGGGTAAGGGTCAAAGCAAGACACAGGGTCCACCAGGAACCAGGTGGGGTGTCAACTACTGGGTCTCAGAGTCTCATAAGACTAATAAGTCTGTGGAACACCAACAGTCATTGCAGCAACTGTAGTTGCTTACAGCCATCCAATGTGGACTTGGATGGGGACAGTCAGAACACCTGGGCAAGGACTAAGGGCTCCTTCACAGAGGCAGGCTACTGCGTGCACGCAATATAAAGGCCACTGTGTGATCTACTCTGCTGCTAGTGGGCTAGTAATTAAGCTCTTCAGAGGCAGTTATATTGGACTGCAGTACTGCACATGGCACAGGCAACAATAAAGCATGAGAATTTTTTATCATGTGTTCTATCAGGAGGGGCTGCTGCCAGCTGTTCGGGACTGTCTCCTGGTGGTGCCAATCAGCAGCCACTGCCACAAATGAAGTACTTCCTATGATACAGAAAAAAAGTTACTTAAATATAATCCTCGTTCTCAATCATTAAAATTACAGTTGGATTCACAGAGAACTCTCCCTCCTCTCGGGCATCAGCAAAATAAATAAACAGAAACAAAGTATAGGAATCTGGCTCTTTATATAGTGAACCAAAAAGAGGTACACTGTGTAAAGAGTCTATGTAATCCCCAACGGAATTACAGAGGCATAAATGACACCCCAAATTTGTGGTAGTGTGGGTGAGCAGTTAGGCATATCAGAGGGTAGTGCTAAGCATTTATTGCACACACAAAGGCAGTAAGTGAGACTACACTTAAAAAGAAATCCGACAACAATTTATAAAAATAGCACATATTTTTATATGAATTTAGATGCCAAGATCATCGTAATTAGGTGAGTACTTTCCGAGTTATGAATTTTTACCGTTTTTAAAAATGGGCACTGCAATTTCTGAAGCGGTAATGTTATCCCATGGAGGAAAGACATAAACTGCATACAGGTACTTCACAGCGACTTACGGGCCCAATCTCCTGGACTTAAGGTAAGTATGGGGCAAGGTCCAAGGCAGCACCAACAGGTCCCCTCGGGTGGCATTGGGGCGGCTGGGTGCAGAGGTGCTTTTCAGCGTCGGGTGCCCAATGTTATACCATGGTGGAAAAACATGTACTGCATTCGTGCACTTCACAGCGACTTACGGGACCAATCTCCTGGACTTAAGGTAAGTATGGGACAAGGTCCAAGGCAGCATCAACAGGTCACCTCGGGCGCCACTAGGTAAGCCAGGTGAAGAGGTGCTTTTCAGCATTGGGTGCCCAACGTTATCCTAAGGGGGAAAAACATGTACTGCATTCGGGCACTTCATAGCGACTTAGGGACCAATCTCCTGGACTTAAGATGAGTATGAGGCAACGTCCAAGGCCACACCAACAGGTCACCTTGGTAGGCTACGGGGCATCGGGGTGCAGAGGTGTGTTACAGCATTCACTTTAATGGGGAACGGTCCGGTTGCAAAGAGGCTGCAAGCTGGGACTGGGAGACAAGCCAGGCTGAACCAACACGGGGGCTCAGGTCTCACGATGGTCGAGGACGTTGGGACACCTTTGTTCATCTTCTCCTTGGGCCAGGGTGGCAGGGTAGAGGTATTCTGAGACGTCAGGTTTTCTTCACTGGAGACACTCGCGGTAGAGGGGACCTGCACAAAGAGGCTGCAGGCGGCGTCGGTGAGTCCACTGTGGGCAAACCCAAGGTGGGCTTTGTCTCTGGAGGGTCGGGGGAGCACGCTGGCACAGTTGGCCCACTTCAACTCAGGTTAGGGGCACAGGTGCAGTGGTGCTTTCCGGTGTCTGGTTTGCGGCGGTCCAGAGTCCTCACAGTTCTTTTAGAGTGCCTGCAGGATGCAGGGAAGCAGCTCAGTTACTCCACTAGAGTTCCTGGGTCTTTGTTGAAGGCAGGCAGTCCTCCCAGGCTTTTGAAGGCACAGCAGCTGCAGTATGAGACGCCTTTAGCACAATCTGGCTGGAACAGCAGACAGGCTGGCAGGATTGGCGTCAAGTCAGTTGCTTTTCCACAGTCCTTTCTTCTCGCAGCTCTTTGGTGTCCTTCTTCTTCTTAAGTCAGAAGTAATCTGATTTCCTGGTGCCAGGAGCTCCCCAAAATACTAGATTTTGGGCCATAAGGGGAGTGTAGGGTAGTAGCCAATGGGCTTCTTACCCCTGGGGTCACTACGCCCCTGTATGACCACTTCCTGAGGGAAATGGGCATAACCCTGTCCCAGAGTTCCTAATTCGGCCAACACCAAGATGGCAGACTTTTAAATTTCGTTTGCACATTGGGTAGCCCGACTTAGGGGTGGAACTAACCTGAAGGTGGACATGCCTCTCTGACTACTAATTTTCCTACCTGCCCTGGTGCAAAATGGGCCCTGGTCAGGAGTGGTTGGCATCCCCTAACCTCTCAGGGAAGCCAGATTCACATACCAAAGGCAGTGGGCTCTTTGAAGCTCCATGTCTTGTAATGCTAATTTACCAGCCTTCCTGGAGGAGGTGTAAAACACCTCCATCCAGAGCAGGCATTGTTCCTGACCTCCTGAGAGCATGGACTCTCGCCCCTTGGGGACAGAAATGTGTCTGTGGTGGCAGCCAGCACACTAGAGGGCTGGTAGATTTCAGGGGGTACCTCTAAGGTACCCTCTGGGAGCATGCATTAATACATCCATCACTGGAATCAGTGTGGGTTTAGTATTATGAGGTGTTTGATACCAAACACCATAGGTTTCAGTGAAGCTATTATGTAGCGGGGGAACTTGTTTTGATCGGTGCCCAGTACATACCCTAAGATGGCTTCCCTGCTCACTTGTAATGTCTAGTAATAGAACTGAGCAAACACAAGGAGATGATGGACGGAGCGCTGAAACGTTTCAGACACTCACCCCCAGTCACAGATCTGGGTTGAATCCATCATCGTTCTTTAGCTCACTTCGCCACCCCAGTTCAGACACAGCTATATGCAAATCAGTCTTGACCCTGTGCCTCATGGGAACAGTCCAGCCCGAACTGCCAAGCCATGTCTTCCCTGGACCGGAAACAAGCATCCTGGGACCGGTTTCGGGCTAACAGCCCTCATCAGCCAGGCTAGCTTGAATCCAGTGGCAAAGTGAGCAAGGGACCCACGTCTGGGCATACCCTGCCAACTTAGGGCGTACAAAGCAAACACAAGGAGATGATGGACAGAGCGCTGAAACTTTTCAGACACTCACCCCCAGTCACAGATCTGGGTTGAATCCTTCATCGTTCTTTAGCTCACTTCGCCACCCCAGTTCAGACACAGCTATATGCAAATCAGTCTTGACCCTGTGCCTCATGGGAACAGTCCAGCCCGAACTGCCAAGCCATGTCTTCCCTGGACCAGAAACAAGCATCCTGGGACCGGTTTCGGGCTAACAGCCCTCATCAGCCAGGCTAGCTTGAATCCAGTGGCAAAGTGAGCAAGAGACCCACGTCTGGGCATACCCTGCCAACTTAGGGCGTACAAAGCAAACACAAGGAGATGATGGACGGAGCGCTGAAACTTTTCAGACACTCACCCCCAGTCACAGATCTGGGTTGAATCCATCATCGTTCTTTAGCTCACTTCGCCACCCCAGTTCAGACACAGCTATATGCAAATCTGTCTTGACCCAGTGCCTCATGCGAACAGTCCAGCCCGAACTGCCAAGCCATGTCTTCCCTGGACCGGAAACAAGCATCCTGGGACCGGTCTCAGGCTAACAGCCCTCATCAGCCAGGCTAGCTTGAATCCAGTGGCAAAGTGAGCAAGGGACCCACGTCTGGGCATACCCTGCCAACTAGACATTGCAGGGGCATATCTGTTATAGGGGTGACTTACATATATTAGATGCTGTGGCTTTAGCATGTCACACAGGAGTGTGTCATGTCATGTCTTGTTTTCACTCATGGCATGCACCATGTCACGCAGCCTGCAATGGAAGTCTGTGTGGAATTTGTTTGTGGATCCCCTATGGTGGCATAAGATATGATGCAGCCCTTTGGGACCCTCTTTAGCACTCATGCCCTAGGTACCTGTGGTACCATTCACTAGGCACTTACAGGGATGCTAAAGCCCTTAGCCAATTGTAGCACAATTAGACAACACCTTGTTTTGGGAAGGAACACTGGCACTGAGGTCTGGTTAGCAGACCTCAGTGCACTGTCAGAGTCAAAAATAAAATCAGCATCTAGTACCTAAAAAGGGGGCACAAAGTTGGGGTATAACTGCAACAAAAGCCCAGTTTCCTACACATAGCTTGGATTAAAGCAGTGCGTCTTTGACTGGCAGGTGGCAGAGGTGCTAAATATTTAAATACTTTGTATGAATTACCGCATTGCATTACTTTTTGCACACTCGGTGGCTGCCCTCACCAGCCAGAGACTACAGGAAACACACCCCTTTCACTCACAAACTCACAATTAGCCCGTGCCTGAAGATCCAGCAGCTTGTCTCAGAGAGGCCGGGCGGAGCTGAGAAGGGGAGCACAATCTGTTTTTGCGCACGGGAACGATATAATGTATCCCCATGTGCTATGTCACCATAACAAGTCTTCAGGCCCATCGGCAGGGTAAGGTGCTTTGCAGGTAGATCGACAGTGCAGAAATTAAATGCTGCACATCAGGCTGTTTGTTCGGAGTGGCTCATGATCCCCAAAGCATGTCAGGGAGTTATATATGTGTGACCAATGATTTTAGGGCAGTGATGCGGACACCAGCATTAAAATATGTTAGTCTAACCCCTGATGCATGGTACTGGACAGCGATGTAAATGATCCGATTGGTCCTGAGTGTCTATGCACGTTTTATTGTAAGCCAGTGGCTCTTGCTTCATTTCAAGTTCTCGAAGTGCTTTAAACAGTATCACAGGCATAATAGGGCCACTTGCCTTGCAATCAAAAACTCATTCCCGAGCTGTTTATAAAAGGAAAGTCTTGATTTTATTAATAGCACAGAAGTGAATATTGTCCCTCCTCTTTTGGTTTCATATTTCTACGTTTGTTGGCCATGCTGTACAATAATATTTGCTTTTATACCCTCCCATAATATCTACATTAAACAAGGGTTTTTCTCATTCCTTAATTCCTGTGCCCTGAACAGGGCCTTCATTATCAGACTGGTGTGGATATCGAGGTGAATATAGGATGCCAGTTGATAACTATGCAAGAGATTTTGCTGGCAGAGGACAAGAGTGGAGTTATCCTTTTCTTGTTAATATGTGTCCAACTTTCTTTCGTTTTTGTTTTTACGCATCAAGAAAAGAGGTAATTCTGAATTGTCTTGTTGGCATTTTAAAATCTGTAATATAACACACCAGCAGAGTGAAATTATGGTTCATGTCAAAGTCAATAAATAAGTCATTTCCATACATGCCAACGTTTTAGAAAAGGAAAGTTTGAGATTCTATGTCAGGAACGGAGGCGAGGATTATGCATAACTTTCTTCACTCTTTATTACACCAGCAGTTTCAAAGTTAAACACAAAACACAATAAAAAACTTCAAGTCCCATGAGTCCTTAAGGGATGTCCATAGTAACCATCAACCAATAACAGCACATTCCGTCCATTGTAAATATATCCACGTTGGCTGTAGTCTTTCCCCTTTCCTCTTTATTCACTGCTGCCAGTTAGGTCCCTCTTTCCACTCATGACTCTCTTGGGGTTTACAGTGTTTGGGGTGATTATAGTGGTTAGCAGTACTGATTTATACTTGTATAGGGTTGCCTTCCCTTACTGATTGGTCATTGTTGGTAGTTTACTCTGTACGTGCTCGCGCTGATTTCTATAGACGCGCGGTAGGCTCCGGCCCGAGCGCGCTCCTTTTTAATACACAGCGGGTCCGCTAGGGGCGCTGTTTCACGCTTCAGCAGCCCGTTGGTCGTGCCGCGATCTGAGAGACAGCGCACTGAGTGAAAGAAGCGCTCCTCAGATTCGCGACACGCGATAGGGATAGCGGTGGGCATCTACAGATCCACACTACTGTGTGTAGTCCCCCACCTCCCTACCAACCCTCGCGTGACACCGCAAACTCAGTAAGGCATACGGCTGTGGCCGCATGAGCGGTTTTAAACCGAGTGAATACAGTACTAAGAGCACTTTGCGAGGGGGCTGCCTGATATATATTTTCTAAGGGCGATTTTGGTGCTCTCACCCTCCAACGCTATGAATCCCTTCAGGGACCATGACTATTCCCCCGATCTGGCCTCTGAGGAGGACTGTCCCCCCACAGCGCCACCTTCCTGCAGGGGTGGACATGCTCCTTTCTCAGGCAATTTCCAAAGCATTGGCACCCCTGCAGGAAAGTGTGGACAAACTATCGTCCCAGGTCAATGGAGGTTCGGGGATATTGAGGGACATGGGGGCAGGATCTAGTGGCATGTCATCTTCTACTTCTCTAAAGGCCCATAAGCGTAGCGCGGGGCACCTGGAAGTGTTCGGCTGCTTATCGGACGACTTCCGTAAGAGTGACCGCACGTTAAGAAATGCACCCTACCGAGAGGAAGACTGGCCTGGGAATACTGGCGACACTGTCGCACCAAATTCTGACCCTGATAATGGCTTCCCGACATGGGGGAGGGTGGTACAGACGAGGACGGTTCCTAGGATGAGGAGGACTCGGGAAGGCCATGGCGCCCCGGCTCGGCGGCCTCCGGCTCCTTGGAAGAGGGGTCCGCCTTGGCCAACATGTTCGAGCCTGAGGGTATATCACATCCAAGATCCTCGGAGTGGCTCCCTGACCAAAAGGTGGCAGAGTATGTCGCCCGTAAGATTCGCCAGCCCATTGACAAAGAGGTGCGAGCGTGCCTTCGGGGAGAATGTCCCAGACCGTCATTAGAGGGGAAGGTAGCAGCCACCCCAGAGATTGACCCAAAATTGTGCACCTTCTTTTCTAAGTATATGAAGAAGACGAAAAAGGGTATTGGCCGCTCCTGGAGGGCATGTCAGGATAAGTTACTTGATGTAGTAGGCCCCCTTACGAAAATAATTGAGATGGCTGAGCGTTCCAAGCAATCAGGGAAACCCTTGTCCATGGACGTTGTGGCTGGGTGGGGGCAACGGGCGATGTGCCTTCTTGGCAATGCCAATTGTGCCCTCTCAGCAGAGAGAAGACGCTCACTTCTTCCGAAAATTGACCTTTCCAGGGAAGGTTTTTGCCGGGGCCGGAAGAGGCAAGAGTCGCTCCTCCGGCCGCTGCTCCCAGCCAGGCCCCAACAGAAACAACGCCAAGCACAACAACGGCTGGAATGATGGTAGACAAGGCACCTTCTATCCGAACCGGGGATCCGGAAGAGGCAAAGCCAACCGGGCCAGAGGTGGGGCTAACGTCCCCGGAGGACCTAATGGTAAGGAGTATCCATTCTTTCCCTCACGACCTAGGGGGGAGACTGCAATGGTTTTTACGAAGGTGGGAAGAGATCATGTCGGACCCATGGGTCCTGGAGACGGTACAGGGCTTCTACGGAACTCCGACACGGGCATCCAGACCGTGCCTTTGGTCTTTTCAGAGACAGAGATGGAACTGATCGACCTAGAGGTGCAGAACCTACTTTCCAAAGGAGCCATTCGGAGGTCGGCTCTGCACCCCAAGGTTTCCTCAGCAACCTGTTTCTGGTAGAGAAGAAGGACAAAGGTTTCCACCCAGTAATAAACCTAAAGAGTTTCAACGAGTGGCTGGTATATCGCCACTTCAAAATGGAGGGAATCCATCTCCTGCAAACCTTCTCCTACAGAACGACTGGATGGTGCATCTAGATCTCAAGGATGCATATCTGACGGTTCCCATTTTTCCTCCACACCGCCGGTTTCTGCAGTTTGCATGGAGGGACCAAGTGTTCGAATTTCAGTCCCTTCCATTCGGCCTATCCTCAGCACCATGGTGCTTTACGAAGCTCCTCAAGCCAGAGGTGGAGATCCTGAGGACGAAAGGCATACGAATGATAATCTATCTCGACAACATCTTATTGATGGACCAGTCATGCAACCGGCTAGTGACTCACCTAAACATGACCATTACACTCCTGCAGGAGCTGGGGTTTGTAATCAATGCCCAGAAGTCGGACCTAACCCCATTGCAAAGCATGGTCTTTCTGGGATTTCTCATAGAATCCAGGTCAGCTACTCTCAGCCTTCCGGAGGGGAAGATAGCGAAGATAAAGAAAGAACTGAGCAAGGTCTTAAGGAGAGACCGAATCTCCCTCAGGCAGGTAGCTAGGATAGTTGGATTATTATCTTCTTCGATCCAAGCTATCTTCCCGGGCCGCTCCACTATCGAGCATTACAGAGATTGAAGGTGACGCATCTTCGGAAGGGGCTCACTTATTCGGAACTGATCTCATTGACAGACAAAGCCAGGACGGAGCTGCAATGGTGGATGGACCATATGGAAGCTTGGACTGGGAGAGCTATTTTCGGTTCCCTCCCGGACTTAGTGATAGAGTCCGATGCCAGTCGCCAGGGCTGGGGAGCCCGATGCGTAGATGTCGCCATGGAGGGATGCTGGACGGAGGAGGAGCTGAACATGCACATCAATTGCCTGGAACTCCTGGCGGGATCTTTTGCAATCCACTCTCTGACAAAGGACAGGGTCTCCTGCTGTGTGCTATTGAGGATGGACAACACGTCGGTGGTCCAGTACATCAATCGTCTGGGAGGCACCAGATCAAGAGCACTGGCGGAGATGGCCAAGGACTTTTGGCATTATTGTCTCCAACGTCAGATATCCGTAACGGCGGAGTTCCTCCCGGGGTCCCTGAACACGGTGGAGGACTGGAATTCCAGGCATTTCACAGACTCCAGTGACTTGCAACTGGATCCGGGGACCTTCCAAGCTTTGATGGCACGATGGGGCCCCTGCTCCACGGACCTGTTCGCCTCCAGACTGAATGCCCAATTACCGCAGTATGTCAGCTGGAGACCGGACCCGGGAGCCTCAGCGGTGGACGCTTTTCTGCAGGATTGGACAGCGGGCCAGGCTTATGCATTCCCACCTTTTCTTTTGATCCCCTGAGTGGCAGCTCAAGTCCGACGTCAGAGGGCGTTGTTGGTCTTAGTGACACCAATCTGGAAATCGCTGGCCTGGTTTCCCGGCCTGCTGAAGCTTTCGTGGGAGAGCCCGCTTGCACTTCCATCATTTCCCGGGATCCTTCGGGACCCCAGCAGCCGTCTACATCCTATGGTCTTACAAGGCCACTTGCGCCTCATGGCGTGGAGGATTTCAGGCGACGCTGACAGGACGGCAGACTTTCGAGTGAGGCTGAAGAACTCATCCAACAGGCATGGGCCCAAGGGACCACCAAGCGGTACAGATCGGCTTGGAGACGATGGGTTTGTTGCTATGTGGAGAGACACCTGGATCCCGTGGGGTAACAGATTACAGACATCTTGAACTTTCTCGTGGAATTGGCAAGATCGGACTTAGCCTATTGCACTGTAAATTCTTTCGGCTCAGTGATTTCAGCGGGGCACATGCCCGTTAACAATACCCCGGTGGGGGAACACCCTTGTGTGTGTAAATTACTAAAAGGTATCAGGATGTCTCGACCTCCAGAGCCTAGGTACTGGGGCTTGTGGGATGTGAACCTGGTACTACGCCTGTTGCTATGTTGGCAAAACAACCAGTATTTGCCTAGCAAAGAGCTTTCTGCAAAACTAGCTATACTACTCTGTCTCATCTCATGTAAAAGCGTTTCTAATATCAGGGCCCTAGATATCACGGCACGCATCTATACCCCGGAAGGGGTGATGTTCTCTATTTCTAGGAGGACCAAGACGCATACCAGGTCGGTAACATATCCTTCTTTTGAGACTAATCCTAAACTCTGTGTGGTGAGATGCCTCAAAGCATATGAGGAGATGACGGTGGAGGTGAGACCTCCGGGGGGAAATACAGCTTCTGATTGCTCTCAGAAAACCATTCAAGGCCGTTTCCTCACCCTCCATTGCCAGGTGGGTGAGATGGATCATGGCCGAGGCTGGTATAGATGTCCATCATTTTGGAGCTCATTCGGCTAGGGGGTGCTATGGCCACCAATGCCATACAGGTAGGCGGCAGTCTTGAAGACATTATGAATGCGGCAGATTGGTCCTCGGAATCCACTTTTAAAAAGTTTTATTTTAAACCGATTTATGAGGCCGCATCCTTGGTGGTAAGTAAGCTTTGAACTTGCATAATACTCGCCTCCTGCCCGGACATAGAATGAGAAATTTCCTAGCTATAGTGAAGGAAACTTTTGATTCTATTTAGGACGCGGAGGCGAGGATTATCCCACCCGGAGCAAATTTGGAATATGTTGCCCTCCCACTGGACTTCAGGAGGTACAGGTATGTTCCTTTTTAGGTCTCGCCTGAGCCAGCGCATGCACTGGTCTGGCAAGACTTTTAGTAAGTGGGCTTTAAAAATCCGACCACACGCTTTTGCTTGTGGCCTAAAGCTTGCGGTTACGCGCGCGGTTACGCGCACAGGCGCCATCTGGCTTTCCTCTCTCGTCATGGCTCATTAAGCCAGACGTGCCTCCTTGTTGTTCCATGGAGCATCGGGCACTTTCTGCATTTTGCCTCTGGCAGCCGAGTTCTTCGGACAGCTTTTTTCACTTTCTGCTCCATCGAAGTGCACTAACGACATAGAAACAAAAGTGGCTCCTTAAACGTTTCACAGGCAAAATACTACATATTCGATTAAGATACAATTTCGCCATTATCCTGAAATAATTTTTGTTTTGACAAATTCAAGCTCTGCTCAAATAAATAGGCTTGCAACGACACCTTTTATCCACTGGGTGTCACTGCTACCTTAAGAATAATAGCGCTGCAGGAAACTTGTTTGATCGAGCACTTAAACATTTGAATACAACTGCAAAATAAGAGACGGTTTCAACAGTGGAAAATGCATTCTATATTTGTTTTTTCTGATGTGTCTAATGTACTAATTTATTGGTTATGCAAATCGAATAACTAGGTTTATGCCCAAGTTAGTTTCTGCTTAACCTGAATGTGAGTAACATGCTTGGTGTCTGCTAATCACGCATACTTCTTTAGAAGAGACCCGAACTATGCTAATCGCCATCAATAAATGCTGAATCGAGGCAGCAGCGGCTTTCAAATGTATATTCGTTTCCACCCTTTACAGGTTCACAAACGGAAGTCATTACCTTGAGGTGGGTTGTAAAGTTTGGTGTAAGGCAACTAAACTGACCTGGGAACCCGAAACCCCCTATATCAACACATTTTTATTTAGGTTTTTGTAAAGTGCTGTCTTTTGACGTTTTGCCGCTTCGTAGCGCTAACTGTAGGGAACGGGGCAATTTTCGGTTAATGTATAGTTACTTCTTTTGGATGAGGTCGGAGTATATCTGACAGGATGATCACCAAGAGGCGCTGTCCTTCTTGGGAGAGGGAGAATGAGGGGGCGGAGGGGGCGGGAAGGCTCCATTAAATAGACTTGTTTTTAGGTTTGTGTGCAATGTAAAGGTGTAAATATGTGAAATCGAGCTGTTTAGTGCTCTGCGCCAACTACATTTTCCTACTTCCAGGCCCACATGGCACCACCTTAGGTATCTGAATCCTCTTTCAGAAGGACCCTAAGCATGATATTGTACAGAACCTCGCATTCGAGGTGTACCTGCTACAATAACAAGCATTGGCATAGCCAATAGGTCTCGCCTTTGGGACTTTATAAGTGTTTAGCCATGCAACACTTGATGTTGTTGCACCAAGGATATTGTGCTGGATAACTAAACACTTATAAGGTCCCAAAGGCGAGACCTATTGGCTATGCCAATGCTTGTTTCTTCTGACTCTTGGTGAAATGCCGCCATCTTCAGATAACAGGAAGTATATGGTTTTGGAGAGGTTTTCCTATGGGGAGTGTTTTATCATGTTTTGTAATGTTCTTACATGGTACAAATTGCAGTTGTTCACTTGCTAAGTTATCAAGTTGTTTATCATTTGCCTCTTTAGTGGTGCATAAGTGATCTTGTTATGGTACTGGTTGACGTTGAACCATTGGTTACATGTGCTTAATAATTAAAAATTTGCGAACAGTCGTGACAAGAATTTTCAATTCTATTAAGGACACGGAGGCGAGGATTATGCTTCTCATTTCTTTGCTTTTATTACACAGCAGCCAATAAAAACCACTTTTTTATTCATGAAACTACAAATCCCATGAGCACTAGGTGCCCTACAACCATAGAGAGTACCCTATATAAGGGCTCGCCGAGGAAGTCACCTCCTCTTTCTTTGCATGATCCAGTAGAAACGTTAAGCTCAACTTCATGAGACAACCATTCTGTTTTGAACCCAGTCTTTAACGGAAAACATCCATACGGTAAACAATGTTCCAAGGTCCAACCGGGACATTCCAGATCTCGAGGAGGAAGAACTCCGCGTCTTGATCCAACGGGTAACTGACGCCGTATCCAACAAGGAGGAAGAGCACTCCAACCCACCCAGGAAGGCGAAGGTATAAATCCTTACTTGTCAGAGTTATCTGAAAACAAAGAGAAAACTCCAGTAATAACGTTCATCCAAGAATTGTCTCATATATGAAGGAATATCAATTAATCAGGGTGGGAAACAAGTCAATAATATGATCCAATAACATTGACAGTAAAACTGTTAAGCATAACTTATGAGTAAGTAGAACATCACAGTGCAGTGCATGACATATGATTAAATATATATTGTATAGACTTGGGTGGGATAATCCTCGCCTCCGTGTCCTTAATAGAATTGAAAATTCTTGTCACGACTGTTCGCAAATTTTTAATTCTATGGCAGGACCGGAGGCTCCGATTATGCTTGTTCAAAGCTTAGCCACCACTACTGATGCCACATCCACAATCGGTTTATAATAAAAAATTTTAAAGGTGGACTCAGTCGACCAATCAGCTGCCGTCATTATATCGGCAAGTGTTACTCCCAACGCATGAGACTTAGAGGCCATAGCTCCTCGAACAGAGTGGGCCCCAAACTTAGAAACATCAATACCTGCCTCACTCATGAGCCACCGGACCCAACGAGCTAAAGTGGCTGGGGTCACTGGGTGAAACGGTTTTTGTAGCGCAATAAACAGTTGACCTTGCATATTAGCACGAAATTCAGCCGTACTTACCTCATACGCTTTAAGACACTGCACCACACATAATTTTGGGTTATGCGGAAAACAAGGATATGAAACCGAGGTGGTATTACTCTTAGTACGCCTGGAAATATTGAAAGTAACCCCTTCTGGAGAGAAATGGCGACCCGCCAAATCCAAGGCCCTGATATCGGACACTCTCCTGCAAGAGACTAAACATAACAGCATGGCCAACTTTGCCGAAATTTGTTTGCGTGATAGATATTTGTTAGCCGGCCAGGACTCTAAATATCGTAGAACCATTGTGACGTCCCACAGGACTGAATATTTTGGACATGGAATGTTGACCATCCGAATCCCTCTTAACAACTTGCAGACCAAGGGATGCTCTCCCACGGGTCTGCCATCAATCTGACCATGTCCTGCTGAAATTGCAGATCTGAAGGTGTTAACCGTTCTGTACGCGAGACCTGATGAGGCCAGTGAAGCCAAGTAATTCATGATCATGGAGACATTTGCCGTAGTGGGATCGGTATCCCGTTGAACACACCAGCTACACCATTTGCTCCATGCTGATGAATATCGTTTGTGGGTATTATCTGACCAAGCCTGCTTAATGAACGCGGTAGCGTCTCCCGAAAGGCCCGGGATCTCCCATTTATCCCTGAAACCCGCCATGCTACCAGCGGGAGTTGTCCTGCTAAGACTAAAGGATGGGGTTGCTTGTGAGGGTCCAGCAACAGGTTCCATTTCTGCGGAAGTAAAATTGGTACCGCACAAGACATCTCCAGAACTACTGGGAACCAAGCTTGTGCTCTCCAAAACGGAGTGACCAGAAGGAGCTCTGACTTCTGACGTCTGACCTGCGTTAATACCCTGGGTATCATCACAAAGGCGGGAAGGCATAACAAAGGTCGGGAGGCCAAACCTGCAGAAACGCATCTGAGGCCAACGCCTCCGGATCTGGACGCCAACTGAAAAATGTTGGAAGTTGTTTGTTCAGGCGAGATGCGAACAAGTCCAACTGACACGGACCCCATGTCTGATTCAGGAAGCGAAAAATACGAGGATGAAGCCTCCAATCGCTGTAATCGCGGAGGTAGCGAGAGTGCCAATCCGCCACCTCGTTGTTGCGCCCCGGGAGATATTCCGCCACCACTGAAATCCTGTTGTGTAGGCAATAGTGCCAAAAATCCTTGGCAATCTCCGCAAGAATCCTTGATCTCGTCCCCCTAGCTTGTTCACGTATCGGACTGCCGATACGTTGTCCATCCGCAAAGGATGCAGAAATCCGTCTTCCGGGGAGAAAGACTGCGTATTGCAAACGAGCCTGCCAGGAGTTCCAGGCAGTTGATGTGCAACGAGAGTTCTTCCGGAGACCACCGCCCTCCTGTCGAAATCGGACCGCAGCGGGCTCCCCAGCCCCAGCGGCTGGCGTCTGATTCGATCACTATCTCGGGACTCGCTCCAAATATGGCTCTGCCATTCCATGACTCCATGTGATCCAACCACCAAGCCATCTCCCACCTCGCCTCCTCGGAAAGAGGAATCAGTTCTGTATATCCGAGGCCTTTGCGGAGATGGTGGATCTTTAGGCGCTGGAGCGCTCGATAATGTAGAGGTCCCGGAAATATGGCCTGGATCGAGGAGGCTAACAGACCCACAACACGGGCCACTGTCCTCAAAGAGACAGTCTGCCTGTTGACAACCAATCTCAATTCTTTCTTGATTGTCCTGATCTTTTGCGCGGGAAGGAGAAGCTGGCAGCTCCGAGAGTCGACCTGAAACCCCAGGAATTCTATAGATTGCGTGGGGGACAAAATGGACTTCTGAGGGTTTATCAAGAAACCCAGGCTCTGAAGTAAGTTTATTGCCCACTCTAGGTGACTGAGTACCAGACGAGGGCAACGGGCCATGATAATGATGTCGTCTAAGTAGACTATCAAGCGAACCCCTCGAGCCCGCAACGACTCCATGACTGGACGTAGGAGTTTCGTGAAGCACCAAGGTGCTGATGAAAGTCCGAAGGGAAGGACCTTGTATTCGTAGCAGACGCCCTGCCAGAGAAATTGAAGAAACCTGCGATGTGGAGCATAAATGGGAACTGACAGATAGGCGTCTTTTAAATCGAGCCGTACCATCCAATCTTGTTCTTGAAGGAGGTCCCGTAACAAGTGGATACCCTCCATTTTGAAATGTCGGTAGGTGATCCACCCATTGAACTCTTTCAGATTGAGGACCAATCTGGACCCGCCCCTTTCTTTTCCACTAGGAAAACCGTACTGAGGAAACCTCGAGGGTGGGCTTGCGAGACCACAATAGCCCCTTTTTGAAGAAGGGCGAAGACTTCTGTTGTAATGAAATCTTGCTCTTGAAGGGAAAAAAGAATGGGACGGGGAAAGGAAACCTGGGAGGGAGTGCCGTACAATTCCAGTTTGTATCCCTGCACTGTCTCCAAAACCCAAGCATCCTGAGAGATGGCTTGCCAAGCCGGAAGGAAAAACTGAATGCGACCCCCAGCACCACTTCTGAACACAGAATGAGACTCACCTGTATTTCCTGTACTTTGCTGGGTTCCCTGATAGCCACCACCACGGCCTCTGCGGAAGCGATTCCTGCCGCGCCGAGAGGGGTAGAAGGAGGAGTTTCCTGCGTTATGTTCCTGGTAACCCCCTCGCTGGTGCTGTTGTCCCCGCGGGGCGCCCTGATGATATCCACGGCCGAACGACCGCCCCCGGTTTCGTCCGGCCCTGGCGAAACCGGGCGGAAGGCACGCTTTAATGATTCCTGCGCCTTGTCTAAACCACTGAAGGTGGCTACAAATTTTGTTAGTTCTTTTAAAAATGGCTGGCCAAAAGGAGGCCTTGGGCCACAGGACCCGCCTCCGAGGAGGACAATTCCGCCAGCTTCGGATCTAATTTAAGGAGGATCGAGCGTCTACGCTCACTTGATATGGCGCAATTGGCGTTGCCCAACTGGCACACCGCCCTCTGAGCCCATTCGATGAGATCATCCGGGTCAATCATGGATCTGGACTCTTTTGCGCGATACCCCAGCTCCAGGATTTTGGTAAGCGGGCCGGCTAAGTCTAGCATTTTGTCTTGGCATGACCGCCAGGCGCGGTCAATGCCCTTCTTGGGATCCTTAGCGTACTTCTTTAAGTATGTTATCATGGTAGGATCCACTTCTGGCGTGTCCGCCACTTTAGCCGCCAATTCCGGTCTTGGGCACTCCGACCGCAGCCGGGCCCTAACATCCTTGTCGAAGGGACGACGAAGGTTGGACTGTACGTACTCCGCCACTTCCTGCGACGGAAGCCATGCGGTGGAATTCGGGTGGACAATGTCCGCCGGGTCAAAAGTCAGGACTTTAGGTTGGGTGGGTACCTCAATGTGTCGCTCCTTTCTGGCCTTTTTGCCGGTTTGGGAGCTTCTTCGTCCTCAGATGGTTTATCCGATGAGGAATCCCCAGTCTCCTCCTGAACGGATTCAGAGATCTCCTGTACCGCAGTATATGCGTGGTCGTTCGCCAGAGCTTTTGCTAGCCGGGCGAAGTCATCCGTGTGGGGATTAGCCTTCACCTTGTTCCCAGTAGGAGGTTTAGCGCCAGTTGCAGGAATCCACCCCTGCTGCATGGCATACTTATTCAAGTGGCGCTTGAGAGGCGCAATGGCCTTGACGAGTGCTGTATTCACGGAGTGCTGCACTCCGGCGTCCAAAGCCTCAACGAGGTCATATTCCAAGGAGCCGGACGGCTCCTCCTCACAGTATTTCTCCTCGTAGAAGAAGTCGGCCATAATGAATGGACCGCAGTGCCTGGCAGTAGATTATGGCACTAGGAGGAGTATCTGGCCACAGATGTGGGGATCAGGGGGAGAGGAACCCCAGGCAAGCAAAGGTTAAAACCTACAAAGTTTTGTGGTGGAGGGAGGCTTGCCAACCTCTCTAGGCAATGCCTATGCAGTTTATACAGCCGTCCGCCTCTCACAGCGTCGGGCGTCAGCAGGGCAAACACGGAGGTACAGCACTTTATAATTCAAACACGGGAAATCTCCCGCTCCGACCGCATCAATTGCAGCGTCGGAAACATCCAAGATGGCCGCCGCGCTTGCGCGGTCCAGCCCCTCCGTCTAAATGAAAAGAGGACTCGCGCGATCGAGCGACGCGCGGTCCTCGCCCTGCACTCTCTCTCCACCTGAAGTCTGCAACGGGTACCTAGCGCCCGGCAGAGGGAGGCTCTCGCGCTCCCAGAAACAGCGAAAAACGCGCGCTCGCTCACCGGAGCGCCCACAAGTCTGTCAGGGAAAACAACAACAGTTCAGCAATACGATGCCAAATATCAGTATTGAAACCGGTAAATATACAGTAAAGGCAGAATAACTGCGCACTCGCGCCTTCCAAGCACAAACCTTAACAACCCATACACTATCCATAAAATAGTAAGGGAAGAGGCACTTAACTGGCTGCGGAGCAGCAAAGAAAGAGAAGGTGACTTCCTCGGCGAGCCCTTATATAGGGTACTCTCTATGGTTGTAGGGCACCTAGTGCTCATGGGATTTGTAGTTTCATGAATAAAAAGTGGTTTTTATTGGCTGCTGTGTAATAAAAGCAAAGAAATGAGAAGCATAATCGGAGCCTCCGGTCCTGCCATAGAATTTTATTTGTTCGTAGGATATGATTCCAAGACAGATTGAAGCGGCATGACTTAACTTCCTGCAGCAGAGAAGAGGAAGGACTACAGCCAACGTGGATATATTTACAATGGACGGAATGTGCTCTTATTGGTTGATGGTTACTATGGACACCCCTTAAGGACTCATGGGACTTGAAGTTTTTTATTGTGTTTAACCTTGAAACTGCTGGTGTAATAAAGAGTGAAAGATATACATAAAAAGTTTCCTTCACTATAGCTAGGGAATTTCTCATTTTCCCCATTGACATCTATTTAAAAAGAGGGAACTTCAAGCGGGAGACAGCTAAAATAGAGTGATATTTTGCTTGAAAGATCGGGAGTCTCCCGCCGGAAACGGGTCTGTTGGCATGTAAGCATTTCACCAACATGTGCAGCTACTGGAGCGGAAAACATAAGGATTGCAGGGCTGTTTTGTCCAGCGCCATGGCGCCCATTTTTGCCAAACTCTACGAACAAGGTTAGCGCTGTAGCCCTTTCGTAGACGCTCGCGGGTGAGTCAAACGTCAAATCCGTGACGAACAGGCATTACTAGAATGCTGTGCAGGAACCCAGGTCGCTTTGTTGCACTAGTCCGTCCTCTATTTTCGGTGATTCTATCTACACCGGAAGTAAGTAGAAATGTATCCCTCAGAAGGAAATCTTGCCCTGCTGCTCCGGTATGTTGCCACCTGATTGGCTGCCTCTCTTAAAGTTACCTGGGTGACGGTGGGTACAGAGGGCAGCCTGTGAAAACATCGGAGTGTACCGTGAAGGCGACCAAAAGGAGCGGGCAGCAGGGTAAGTGAACTAATCCTCTTTCTAATAGGGATACCACGCAGGGTTCGTGCTGGTATAGAGCAACACCCGTGGAAGGGCAGTGAACACCAATTGTTGGCATACATGCCGACAGGCCCTATTCAGGTTGGATACTTCGATTTTTTTAAAGCCCAAAATGGCTTTAGTTAAGGTGTTTCCCTCCTAAAATATCCTCTGCTTCAGTGTAAGTGAATAGGGAAGCTTAATTTCCCCGATTTTTTTTAATTTTATTTTAATAAATTCCCTCTAAAACCAGCTTCAGAATGTTACAATGTAGGATACTAATGCTGCCTTCTTTACGCATTTGCAATGGGAAATCTTACCTTTATGCCCTCTAGTGTGTCTATTATCATGTCCTTCAGTAGTTGTAAAGTAACGTTTGGTATATATTTTCAATGTTGTTTTGTCCTTAGGCTTTCATCTTCAACAAGGTTGTGCGGTGACCATTCGAGGAGTGTTTTTTGGTGGAGACAGAAACGAACTTGTTAAATAAATCTTACCCCGTTTCTCTTCGTGCCTCATTATCCACTGGATTAGTGTCAGGGAAAGGTCGGCGAAACCATGGCGACTGCATTTCAGCTCGGGGGCGATGACGACGTAGAGGAGAACCCCGATGTCTTCAGACCCGGCACTCAACCGGTGCGAGTGCATTCAGGCGGCAGGTCGCAGATGGGCAAGCAACACCTCACGGCTCCTGACCTGCATCATCCAAGCACACTTGAAATCACCAACAGCTGTAAGTATTGCTCGCTGAATTAGTTATAGGGCGAGAAACCAGGGCTGCTTAGGCCTCAGTTTGGGAGGATCTCTGCGAGCTTCATTACTTTTAATCCAAAATATGATCCTCCTCTCACAGACAAGCTAATAAAGTCTTCTTTTCAGGGCTTTTGTACTTCATCGTGTTTTTTCATTAGGCCTAAATCCCCAGATAAATTGTTATTAAATGTTAAAGGCTGGGCTTTAAGTGGAATGAAAAAACGGGGTGGTCTCTCAAAGGGGCATGGACGATATAATTAAGGGCGTGGTTTAAAAACAGCCTAAGCTACAAATCTGTGCTTAGCATAGTGGGCCGCCCCAGTGGTATTTTGCTGCTTCTGTCATTGCATCCAGACTTATAATACAACAAGTATCATTACACCTAGAACAAGCCAGGACTATTGGTTTTGTCAATGGCTATTAGATGCATGAGATAAATAAGCAACAACTATGGCTTCCTTGTATAGAATATTGAAAATACTTCACTTCTGAAATGATAAGACTGTGAAAGAACTATAACGAGTCTCTTTAAAGTTAGTTCAAAGGTAGTGAAGGGTGGTACTGCTGCAAAGTTAAGATTTGTTTTTACCCTTATGGTGAGGGCAAAAACAGAGAGCCCAATAGAGACCCGTCTCAGCACCTGCGTTCTAGAACTGCCTGGGCTGAGCACCGGCAGGACCCGGCTCACTTAAAGCCGTGGTTAAAGGAAATACACATTTTGAAAACTGCTATAACAGCTGTTAAATGGTGATGCAAAATACAGCTGCGTGCACAGAACTGTGTGCACGTGCGTGAATAACGCTAAGAAAATCTTAACACTTATACAGATGGTTAGGTTTGGCGTTGTTGTTTGAGAGACTTCCTTGATCTACGGACTACAAGTCAAGGCACAGTGTTAAGTAGGGTAACCAAATCAATCTGATTGCAAAATGCAAACCCTTCGATGTTGAAGTTTGTAAGCATGTTAATGCTGTCATTTCTCTAGCTTAATTGACACTTGTGCAATGTTTTCCCATGCATACCTCCGTGCTTTCTATTTACAATGCATGTAAAGGTATACAATCGGCAAGTTATTGTAGTTGTGTTCTTTGAAAGTTGTATCATTTTACTTGTTTTCTCTAGTTACATCTGGTAGCTGAGCTAGAAATATTAACTTATTTTACTCTAAAACAATAAATATGTGCTACCCATTGAGGAGATGGAGCGTTAGGGCGGGCCGTATGGATACAGGGATTTTGTTCCAGATCCTGGGTGCATAGATGGAATGGCCTGTGTCTTGTCTTCTTTTTTTCTACTTCTTAGTCAGCAGTCTGATGGTGTCCTGGCTGCGTGTGCACTGAGAATCATCAGAGATGGTGCACATGTCTGCAAGATAAGCTGGGTGCAGATTGTGATGGCTTTGTAAATGATTCAGCTAGTTTTGATGATGGTGCGGGCTAGCAAGGGGAGTAAATGAAGTGCCATCAGGGTGCGGGTGATGTGATCATATTTGTACAAGCTCTGGATGAGTGTGTAGGATGTCCGCCCTAAGGAGTACAAGTGTGGAGGCTGGGAGGCCATGGAGTAGGGTATCATCAACATCCAGATGCAAGAGTGCAAGGGCTTCAACAGCAATTCTGAAGTCGCTCTCTGGAAAAAAAATGCTTTGACTTTCTTCGGAAGAGAGAGCTGGTACCAGACGGAAAAGGAGAAACACAAGTGATTCTTGATAGATATCTTTTAGAGACTACTAAATCGTAAGCTGTTCCTGAACAGAGTAAATACCTTATTTTCCATCTGACAGTGTCTCAAGCTTCTCTACACCGTGCATCACACTTTGTTACAGGGGCTATGTGGTAAGAAGAGGACTTTAGGTTGTAGTAACTACACTCGCCTACAGTGCCATTCGGTCAAGCAGCAGTGCAGAAGAAGGGTAAAAACTAAAGCCAGGAATAAGTGTCAATTGAAAGGACTGGGTGCTCCAAGGAGATGTTGCACAATTCTGGCCCCCAAATCCGCCTTCTTGCTTAAGCAAGGAAGTTTTGGTAAGCGTCCAGTGCGCAAGCAGGGACTACCATATGACTCATGGTACTCCTGTTTGTAGGAAGGCATTAAGCGTAGGCCAGGTGGAGCTTGCTTTGGATAGGATTCTTTGCTGAGCTGGCAGGAGAGTAAGGATCAAGGCTCTGAGGTATTCATCTCAGCAGTGAACTGCTGTATTGTTTAATTTATGCTCTGTTAACACGTTCTTAATTGGTTCAACATGTAAGTAGCCTGTACTGTTAGGGCCTGTTGTAGGTGTTTACTGTGCAGTTGCTTTGGGCCTGCATCATTTTGGACAGAATTTCTTAATTATGATTGTGTGCACACCTGGACATGAGTACAGGTCATACCATGCACAAGAGCTGTGTTGCTCTTATAAAAGATTACTGTTGGCCCCTGTTCCACTACAAGTGCTTTCATCATGCTGTGGGTTGCGAGGATTGTGTGTGGTGCACACATCAATTTAGCTGCCTGGTTGTATGCATTGAGGTACCATTGTCTGAAGTTGTGGCATTGGGGTGGTTTGAGCTTCCAGACTTATGTTCACAATCCCAGTGTTGCACATGTAAGTGGTTGAGACAGTATCTATACAAGCCTTGTTGCCATTACTTGAACATCATTTTTGTGTTGCTCGTGTATAGCTCTAGATTGCTTTATTATAAAGCTGTGAAATGGGGGCAAATTAAGTGGAATGCTGCTTTTTGTATTAGACAGTGAAGGAACTTAAAGGAGCTTATATTTTGAATACTTCAGCTATTGCATATGTTAAATATTAAAGAAGTTCTGAATTTACCAAAAGAGATATTAACATTTTGATGAGGCGTACATTTATATACTGCAAGCTTCGTAAGAATAGTTGATGATAATGGGAAAACGGTTTCTAGTTCTCTTGCCAGTGCACAGGCAATGTCTTGTTCAGTTGTGTGTGTTTTTTTCTCTTCTCTTAATAGAGAGTATGCCCTGCATGTGTTAGTAAAAAGTGTAGATTGTGGGCATTGTTCTGGATGCTGTCTGTGTGCCATTTCTTGGTACTTAAGAAGTAGCTGTACCATATTGTGTGGCAGTGCGTATTTTTAATTGTGCATTTCATGTAATGCTATCATGTTAATGTGCTTTATATAATGCAAAACATGAGTATATTGGTATGGTGCATAACAAACTGAACACTTATTGAGTAGTGATGTCGCATGGGCAGGTGTGTGAGCTGGAGTCCAAGCGCTTGTAAGTGCCTCTTGGCTTAGCGTTATACGAATTAGGCAAAATCAGGCAAAAAATTATTTTATAAATCCTTTGTAACAATAAGAAATGAACAATCACTTACACCTGAAGTCCAAATGTTGCATTGGTGCTGGAAATTTAACAGGAGTACTTTGTTGGTGCACACGGGTTCCTCTTATTGTCCTCTGTGGTCATGATCTGGTGTCCCTGAAGCTGGCGTTTGTTGCCGAATGATGGTACCTCACCTACAACAGAAGTCAATAAGGTAGTGTTTTTTTTTTTTTTTCTCAGACCACACAGATGCTCTTCTCTGCCACCCAGCAGAGCTTCGACTGACTGTTCCCTTTAGTGGCAATAGAGCCTTGATGTCATTGGGTTCCATAAAGCTCCATACTATCACAAATGATTTACTACTTGTGTGCCCAAGTTTGTACCCAGGGTTTCTGGGGTGACATTTTTGGATTTTTACAGCTGATCCATTGCCTTTCCAGCCTTGTGTAAACTGTTTAGTCCTTGATCCCAGTTATTTCTATTTTTTCCTTACAGTGCTACATGTGCTTCTAGACCCATTGTTGTAAAAGATCAGTCTGAGAAAGTGGAGAGAGTTCATCTGTGGGCTTCAAGTTGATGTCATTGAATGTCACTTTCCATGTCATTAGCCAGCAACCCTTATTTGCTTTTGAGAAAAATAGTTTGATATTTCCAGTCCAACCGATGGATTTTGGTATTTTGCATTCCTCGTGAATCTTCAATAAGACTGATCCAGCATTAGAATTTGGCAATCTTGTAATGCTACGTTTGTTACCGGTAATAGCATTACTTTGAGTCCTTCTCTCGCCGTGATGACTCACTTAGTGAGTTCCCTGTGCGTCCGATCACAACCCTTTCCCACATCTAAAATTCCCTCCCCACCTCCTTACTTCCTGTTCCATACCAAGCCCAAACACCACACAGTTGGACTGGCTGAAAAGTATGTCAGGGAGGGTGTAGGAAAGTAGGATCTGCTTTCATGGGCACCCCCACTTTTTGCTGGTGTCATTATGTTTTACTGACTAGTCTGACTGGGATCCTGCTAATCAGGAACCCAGTCTCTGTGCTTCTCCCCTAAATTGGACATGGTGAGTACTTGGGTACACTCCAGATTGGCTACTAGTGTACCCTAATAAGTCCCCAGTACATGGTACTAAGGTACCCAGGGCATAGGTACACCAAGGGTCTCCCATGGGCTTAAGCATTTATTATGCCACCCATGAGAGACCACTCAAATTGTGACTACATGCCTGCCATTGCAGCCTGTGTAAGCTGGTGCTAGCACCACTTACTATAGATATAAGTTTCCTTATATCTGAGGTCACTGCACTTAAAACCTATAAGTCACCCATAAGGTAGGCCTTTCAATCCTGAAGGCAGGGTGCTTGGTTCTAAGTGTGAGAGTGCCCCCTGCCTGAGCAGGACACCCCTACAACCTTAGAAGTACATTCTCCCGGGTTGCAAGTGCATCCGCCATTAAGATACATAGATTGGCCATGCGTCATTACGCGATGACCATCTCTAAACTGGCTATGACGAACCCTGTCATGTTTGGTATCAAACCTGTTGCTGTAAAGCTCCTCCAGGAGGCCCTCAGTGCTCCCGGTACCAGTCTTCTAGACCCAGACAGCAAACTTTGGCTGCTGCCGACCAGAGACACGATTCTGCCCTCCTGCTGCTGAGACGAGCTCAAGCAGAGGAAGGCAGGACAATAGGTATCCTGTCACAGGGAGGTGTGACCACCTCCCAGACAGGACTTAGTGTATTGGGACAGGTTGGGAGCGCTTGCCAGCGCCACTGAGACTGCTTGAAGGGCACATTTGGTGCCCTCCTTGCATACTCCAGTTCAGGGAGCCATTGGCTCCCGCTCTGGCACGAAACTGGACAAAGGACATTGGAGTATCCTCCCCACTGTCCAGCCCCTCCTCTGGGAGGGACCCCTGAATCTTTCCAACCCTTTCCTTAGGGTACTTAAGGGCTTACCTGTGGGTGGGTCCCTAGATTCGTCGTGGGACAAGATTCAGATCACATACCACTTCAACAGTCGGGGCACTCTGGACCTCGCTGGCCTTCGCGTTGGGAACCGAGACTGCAACTGGTAATACTCCTGCTGCTCCTGGTCTTGTCATCCTGCAAGTCTGCTGCAACGTCTGTGCCTGTGCTCCATACAGGTTCTTCATCGGACCTGTGAACATCCAATACACCCGAAGGAATCTCCCTTGGAGTGAAGGAGGCAGCTGACCGGTCTGCTGATCCTGGGCTCCCACGGACTCCGAAAGGCTCAGCAGAACAGGTCATGGTTCTGCAACTCCCTCGAGGCCTGCACTGTCTTCTCACCAAGTTTGAGGCCAGTATCCTTTGTCGGAACCACTAGAACAGAACCCCTGTGCACCACGTCGACTTGCCGTTGCCAACGCTTGTTGACTCTCTCCTCTAGAGATCTTCGGGCTCCAAGAAGCTCCTACCTCAAGCATCTCCTGCAGGCAAGATCTTCACCTGCATCGTATCCTCTGCACCGTGGGCCTTCATCTTTTGGTAAGCTGCTCGAGGTCCTCTTGTGACTCCTGTGCCTCCAGCCTGTGGGTCCTCTCGAGGGTCTTCTTTGGCTCTAGTGGGCTCCCCTGCGTGCTCTGGGCCTGCACTAGCTTACCTGCTCGTGGTGAGTCACTTGGACGTTGCTGGTTCCGACACTGCACCTTTTTCTTCGACTACCTTGTTTGCTTTTGCCGAGGCTTGTTTGTGCCCCTGCCGGACACTGACCCCTTGGCTCCTGACATGCGACGTGGGACAGCTCGTGCACGGCTCCTGGTCCTTCCCTGCGTTGCCTGGTCTGTACAGCTGCAACTTCAAGGGCACCGTCAACTCCCCTGCATCTACCGACATCGGTGGGCATTCGTCTTCCGTGCCTCCTGGTCACCTCTGAGTGGCATAGTCTCTGTCCTCTCTGCTTGCAGGTTCTTCTCACCTTGAATCCACCTTTGGGTTCCACCGGACTCCTTCGTCGTCTTCTCCAGCAGCACCTTTCCTGAAGTCCTCCGTTGTGGTCTATGGCGCGTTCCAACGTCACTTGACACCTATGGACCCAGCTTCCCTGGTGTAGGTATCCTGGTTCCTGGGATATCCACTGGTGGGGTGACTCTTCAATCTTCCATCTTCCACGGGGTTTCTTCAGGGTCCGCTGGGAAGGGTCCTTCTTCTTTAAAATTGCAACCGCAACTTACCTATTGACTAACATTGAGCACGTGGTCGTGTTCCCACTCTGCACACGACCTCCGTGGGGTTCCTAGATATTCACCTTGGGTGGTTCCTTGGGTCCCCGTACCGCTTCTGGGTCCATTCTCGACTTAGGCCGTGGTTCGCATTTCACTATTTTAGTATATGGTTTGGTCTCCCCCTGGAGACCACTGTGTATTCTGTGCTATTTACGAATCCTATTACCAAAGTATTGTGTGTATTGTGCATATATCTCCAGGTAGGAGCTATTGTATTGTGATAGTGATGATAATAAATACATTTTTTTTTTATAACTATACTGTGTGGTTCTTTTTTACTTAACCTATACCATAAGATTAAGTACTGGTAAAACAAGCCGCTTTACACTCCTTCTGGACTAAGCCTGAAAGCTGCTCTCCACAGTTACCACTTAGAGAGCTTTCTAATGTTGTCTAAGACCACTAAAATCACCATTCGAGTTGTCTGGATTAGTGCAGGGTGCTACACTTACATAAGTGAGCACCATATACTAAGCCAGCCTCTCACAGAGGGCCTGAGTCATCATGGTGAGAGAAGGACTCAGAGTAATGCTTTTCGCAGTAAGTCAACGCGGCATTACCCCTTCATCCCTCTCGCCGCGATGACTCACTTAGTGAGATGTACCCAAGCCAATAAGCGAACCAGGACAACTTCACAGAACATACAAAACAAGTTTAAACCAAAGGCAAAAAATGGCATACAACACGAATGCCAGCACCATGGATCCCCAACAAATCCGGAACCTTTGGACCACCCGAAAACGAGTCACCAAGGTCAAAGGAGCAGCCCAAGAGGCAGCCCGACAGAACCCCTCCAAAGAAGTCCCCTACACCTCAGCCATGGAAGTGGACATGCCCTAGCCGACCTCCTCTGGATTGCCAGAGAAGACTGACCTAACTGCTGATAAGCCAGCCCAGTAGATACACAGACAAGTTCCACCAGCTCAAGGTCTGAGTCGAAGGCTCCCCCGTTCCGGGCAGGATCACAAATAAAGCAGAGGAGACCCAAAACTCCAACACCTGTTCCAGGTTGAGCAACACTGCCCTACACACCTCAAGCGAAATGAAGAGCCACCACATCAGGAGACTGAGGGTCAGGAAAGAACACCGGCAGAAACACGTCCTGCTGAAGAAGAAATGAAGACTCCACTTTGGGCACAAATCCTGGACCCAGCCAAAGCACAATCCTGTCCCCAAACACCCGAAATAAAGGAGAGAAACAAGACAGAGTGCACTATACCCGAAGGCCACAGAAGACAATGGCCCAAACGGAGGATAGCTGAGAAATTTCTCAAAGAACCCGGAGATCAGAGTCTGGATGTCCACCAGACCAACCTAAGGGGATCGGAATGCCATCCCAGCAACCCAATGACCCATAAGAGTGGAAGGGCCAAGACCCAACTGAAAACTATTAAGGAGAAACCCCAACTCCTGAGGAATAGAGATATACAGAGCAAGGAACCAAACTCGCCCGCCCACACCAAGCTTGAAATATCTTCCAATGTCGCCTGCACAGAAGACACAGAAGCCTTGAGATCCAATCACAGCACAACTCCCGTGCAATCTCCAATCTGTCAGCTTGAGTTTTGCCAACGACTGCACTCAGAGACATGGAACCCATAGGGGGGGAAAAGGGCCAAAGCAAGCCGCCACTCCAGTCGCACCTTAAATACCAGCAGAAGAGGAAACCAGAAAGAGCGAGGCCATCCCGGAGCCACCAGAACCCTCCGTACCCGAATGTTATGTTATGTTAATAACTTTTATAAAGCGCAGCGATTACCCATGGGTGTCCTGGCGCTAGCAAATGAATCCTGAGAGCAGAAGACAAGGAGGGAGGAATTATTCAGAAAAGAGCCAGGTCTTTAGGCCCTTCCTAAAATTTAGGAGATCCGTAGCATCTCTGAGGCGAAAAGGCAGGGCGAATCAGAAACCTCTGGACCAACGGAATGGAGGGAATGCAAATATCAGGCCCCCTAGCCAAGGGACACTACAGGACAGCCACCCCGAGGTGGACTCCTCCCAGTCTTTGGAAAAACAAACCGGAGAAGAAGGCAGCAAAGTGGCTCGCAAATAGAACCATTTGAGGGTGACCACACAACTGACACACCCAGACTAACACCCGGGGAGAAAGACAGAAGGCCAGAGAAGATGGAAACTCCCCGCTCAGGCAATCGGCCTGACAGTGCAGAACTCACTGAACAAAGACAGCCCAGAGAGACTCCACAGAGGATTGAGTCCTCCGGAACATCTGATCAGCAACAGCCCACAAAGACAGAGCTCCCGTCCCGCCGATTGACAGAGGACTCTGCAGTGGAGAAGTCAGTGTAATGAAGATCTTGCCCTCAGCTGAGGGGAAAAGTGAAGGAGGGCCTGCCGAATCGCCATCAGTACCCTCCAGGTGGAAGAACAAGGACACAAGAAGACACCTCACAGATCTTGGACCCAGTGATCCCCCGACCAGGCCCCCCAACAACTCTGGTCCACATCCGTAGAGCACATCATTTGGTCTGGAGAGCACAAGCAGCCCCCCGCTCCCAACACCCTCCCCCAGGAGGTAGGATGCCATCAGCTACCAGCCCAGTCCTCTCCGGATCTCCTAAATCATAGGCCAAAGGCAGGACCAAACCTGTACAATTAGAACATAGAGCTTCAGAAGGAACCACATGAGGACACTGAGGTGCCACCGAGCCCTGAGCACCAAGAAGACTGTGGCAGCCAGATCGCCCGCCACCTCATCCAGGGACCCACCTCCCGAACAGGTGCAGACAACAAGTCTCAGATGTGACCAAAACATTAACACCCTTGACACAGGCAATGTCTGGAACCGGTCCCCGTAAGAAAACATGATTCTGAGTCGGAGCCAGCTGCGACGACCTCTCATTCACTTAAGCCATGAGATGACAAAAGAGCCAGCACTTGCCAAATTGGAAAACAAGTCCGGGAAAGAGTCGTCCCCTTGACCAAACAGTTGGGCAGAAAAAGGAAGAAGGAAATCTCCTGCAGATGAAACAGACCAACCCTTAATAATGGCCCGCAACCTGTCTTGCCAATCACCAGCTGACATGAATACAGTAGCAGGCCGAGAAAACCGGCAGACAAAATGCTGTAAGTAATTTGAATTTCCCACTCTAAACGAAGCAAAACCACTTGCTGGATGCTTCTAGCAACCTAGACATTTTCACAACACCCCCTCCCTCCCCCGGAGAAAGGTACCGCAGACTTTCGGCTGGGTGACTCAGCCTTCGCCACCAAGCCATGCCAACCCAGGCCAGAGGAAGGCACCACAGACCAGCAAAAACTTTGGCCAATACTAGGGGAACAGACTTCAGACTGAACGGAAAACCAAAACCGGAAATGCTGTAACACCATAGCAACCTCAGAAACCTATGACAGAAATGTGGAGATGCATCTTAAAAGCCGATCTCTGCCATGAAGTCTCCCAGCGACACCAGCGGAATGAGCAGCTGTAAGGTCAGCATCGTGAAAGGCATGGACGCCACCCATTTGTTGACGTGCTTTAGATCCAACACCAGCCGAACGACCAACACTAGCCGAATGACCTAATTTCCCACTGAACCTTAGATGGCCATGAAACACAGAATACATGCAGCAAACAGATGACAGCATCATTTTAGGGCGTAATTGGAGCCCAAAAATCAACAAGGGTCATAATTAGCCATCAGCACATGCAGGCACTTCAACCCCTTTATCTTCAGATTGAGAGCGCAAGACCATTATCACCAGGCTCCAAGTAACTCTCTAACACCCAACACATCAATCAAGGATAAGGGTGTGACAAAGCTAATTACCTATAGGCATGACTAGTATCTCAGTGTGTCCACCGGCAAAAATTGTAGAAAATTCACAGACACAGTATTGTTCCCCCACATCCGTACATACGACAAGCAGCAAATAGAAGTAAAAGCACCTAAACATGTGTAACGAATCCCATACCAATCTCTGACTTATAATCCAGGAAATAGAAACAGAAAATCACAGACATGAATACACATGACTTCAAGGAATATCATCTGACACTTTGCCACCGGTGGGAACTCGAACCCTCGCATCTGAGGGGCCTGTGACAACAGCACGAGACCATGCCCAACGAGCCATAGCCCATGGCTTAAGATGAAATACCTGTTAAGCCTGAACTCGAGCCCCTGCAAGCCAGAACAAACTTTCTGAATACTGATTGGAAATCCTGGGGCATAATTCATCAAATGCGCAAGAGATCGTCCGATTCCAATCAAGAAGCTCACGTTTTTGCAGACAAACTCCCTCATTATAAAGAACTACTCGATACCCTTGACAGGACCTATACCCCCTCATGAAGGTGGCCATGATACCACAGACAATGCCTGCACCTTTGAGCTATAGCTCTAGGCTGCTTGCTGGCCTTCTTCTAACATACACAGCAGAGACGCGGGGTGCCTGCCTTCACTTCACCACGACCTCCACAATAGCGCAGACAGCCCTAACTTCCCGATAGAGGTGCTTACATCCGCGTCTCCTGCCGGAGCATAGCTGCTCTCTGGGACACCCACCGCATGCCACAATCCCTGCCGCACTTACCAGGCTGATAACCCAGGGGTAGGCCAGAGTGTTCCATAATTTTAATAGTTCAATTTATACTTCATTTGTGGCCTCCACAGGTGCCCAGCAGCCCGGGGGATTCCAAACGCATGCCTCCTCTACCTGCTGCACCGCAAGCAGGAACAGAGAGGCTCTGCTGTGCATCAAAGTCTGCACCAGGCCCCCGAAAGCCGCTTCCGGACCGCGATGCGGGCACTGAGCCATTTGAACCAGGTAAATCCTCTAAAAACAAAGAAATAAAGCTGGAGTCACCATATATAGCACTTAGTAGCAGCAATACGACCAGCCACAGGTTGCTGAGGAGTCTCTGGCTCCCCGGCAACCAAGACACGCCGGCCAGAGGCAAGCACAGCAGATCTCCGACCCAGGCGCACAAGAAGGGTGAAGGAAGAAAACTCAGAAGCTGCTGCCGCTCAGGCAGACACCTCCTCCTTCGCTCACTGTACTCACTGCCAGATACAGCTTCCAGTGCAGGAATCTTCTCCCCATTATGACTGCACTGTAGGCCACAAGGATCTAGCCTGCTGAGTATTGGCCCGCGCAGCCTCTCATACCCCGCTGGCACCAAGCGGCAAAGTAGGAGCCGCAACAAGACGCTGGAGCACGCTCTCCGCGCCTGCCCATAGATTGGAAGCACAAAAAAGGAACAGGAAGTGACAAATTTTATATGCAGGAAAGGTTAACGCCTTTCTCAAACCTAGAGAATTAGACATTGATGTGCAACCCTCCCTCTCTCTGTGTGAAAGTATTTCCGATGTTTTTGATAGTAAAATTCAGAAGGTTTACAATTCCTTCTCAGCGGTACTAGAGACAGAGAAAACAGATAGGAGCGGGGGTTGCGTGCCTGAGCCTTCCCTTGTGAAATTTCTCCCCATCTCTCAGCAAGAAGCTCTGGCGGAAATCCAGAGATGTAAGTCAGGTGCACCGGATGACCCCTGCCCCCCTAAACTCTGGAAAGTGATGGCTCACTCTCTTATACATGTGTTGTCTCACATATGGAATTCATCCCTTGCTTCTGGCATTTTTCCAGATATATGGAAACATGCCACACTTCTCCCCCTGAGGAAAAAACCGAATGGGGATCCTGGGGATTTGAACAACTACAGGTCGATCTCTCTGTTGACTGCACCAGCAAAAATGCTGGAAAAACTGGTGCAGCGGCAATTGACTAATTTCATTGAGAGTAAGGGCATTTTACATGACACCCAATCCGGATTTCGGGCTGGTTTTAGTACTGAGACTGCTCTCTTGGAGGTGGCCGTGTCAGTAAGATTGTCGGTAGATTCAGGGGCATCGGCGATGCTGGTGCTCCTGGATCTCTCTGCTGCGTTCGACACAGTTGACCACACCTTGCTGACTCAGAGACTGCAGGATATGGGCATTGGGGGCATGGCTCTGGCATGGCTGAAGTCTTACCTTAATAATCGTTCACAGAAGGTCGCTTTTCAACCCTATCAGTCTGAACCTAAACATCTTTGGTGCGGAGTCCCTCAGGGGTCAGCGTTGAGTCCACTTCTGTTTAATCTCTATCTGGCTCTGCTGTTCTCTCTGATAGCGAACTGGGGGGTGAAGGCGATTTCATACGCCGACGACACCCAGTTGGTTTTTTCCGTTAAAGAGCAGACTGAGGACGCCTTTAAGAGTTTCAAGGGCTGCCTGAGAGACATTGCGCTGTGGATGAACAATAACAAACTCAAACTCAAAGCAGGAAAAACAGAGGTGATATTTTTCGGGAAGAAGTTGCCTCCAGCGCCGGATCTCTGGTGGTCGATGGAAATGGGACCACCCCCTGCCCCTGCAGCTACTATAAAAAAATCTAGGCGTGAAGTGGGAGGTTGATCTTTCATTCTCGGCTCAAATACGACAGGTGACCGCCACCTGTTTCAGCAAATTGAGAAATTTGCGGAAATTTCTGCATCTGCTACCAGAGGATTGCCGCAAAATCATAGTCCACGCCATGGTGACATCTAGGCTGGATTATGCTAATGGCCTCTATTTGGGCTTGTCAAAGTACCTAATTAGACGACTACAGATGGTACAAAATGCGGCTGTGAGACTGATTAGACGTGTACCGTTCCGTCAGCATGTCTCTCCGCATATAAAAGAGCTCCATTGGTTACGGGTGGCAAAAAGAATTGAATTCAAGGCTCTGACTTTGGCATTTCGAGCTATGCATGGTAACTGCCCCAGCTACCTGAAACAAAGGCTATGCTTGATGGGGAAATACTGGCACCCTCCCAGGAGCAAATGAATGAAACTCACCAGACATAGCAGGTTTGCTCAGAAACAGAGTGAAATATAATTATTGGTACCAAATGCATGCATCATTGCTAATTAGCAAGGAAAAAGTCGGGTCTCCTGCCTTAGGGGCTCTCAGACTGCTTCTTCCCAGAGTGGCTGGTTTCTGGGTGCTATATATGTTTAGTAATGCCATGTCAGCGGAACTAGAATAAGGCAACAAGCCAAATATGGCTAACGGGGATGTGCAAGATCTGCACCATGCCAATTTATAAACCGCTGGATATAGGCAGACAAGAAAGGCTGGCTCGGCACTGTGTAAGCAACTTGCACAACCGGATAAGGAACTATTATGAAGTCAGGACAAGCAGAGTGACTTCTAAGGGGGTACAGAATAGCTATTGAAGTTTGTCCAGTCAAGGTCAGATAGGAAGCCCTTTGGAGCTCCAGGCCTCATGTTACTGTGATATATCTAAGCAGGATATCTTTTGAAGTGCATACACATGAATTTATATGGATATTCATATATATTTTGCAACAATGCTGCTATAAGCAGACTGGCTCATTGAGGTCCAATTCACTAAAGCTGCTCTGTACCCCTTGCTTTAGGAAGGCTCGCATAGGCGGCAGATCCTTCACTGTCGGGGCTGCCAAATTGTGGAATTCCTTGCCAAGCAACTTTCGTCACATTGATTCAGAGCCTCTTTTTAGGAAAGTGGTGCAGACTTGGCTCTTTCGGTCAAAGTAGTGGTTTAGGGTCTCTGCTATGAGTTTTTCGTCGGTTTACTGCCTACTGCTAGAGCGCCGGGACACCTCTGTTTGAGGTAGCTGTTTGCGCTTTAGAAATGTCGGTATTATTATTATTTATTGGAGGCACAAGGGTGTGCATTGTGAGTCATCACGGCGAGAGGGACGAAGGGGTAATGCAGTGTGTGTGTCATATTGGTGCTGGAAGAAAAACAGCACCTACATCAATAGAATTTGCTCAGAAAATATCCGGTCCCATTAATGGGGCAGTTGGTTTACATTAGGAAATGCTTCTTGTATCTGTATTACCTGCACCGTATAAATAGGTGTGAAGTAAAAGCTTATCATCTTGTCTTCTTTGGGTGCTGCCATTGATCAAACTTGCCTTTTTGAGGTTGTCCCTTGGATGTCCCAGTTTTCATTAAAGCCAGTTATTTCTCAGCAATTACCAATGCACCGTATTCACTATTTAGGTTTGAGCTCTACTAGGGTAAGAGAATGAAATGAAGAAGCTGTATACTTTTACTATTAAATGTTTTCTTGGACAAGGCTATTGCTGAAAGGTGTGGCCCAGATTTTAGTGCCTGACAATACTGGTTTTGTTCAGGAGCTAGCTACAGAGGATTTCACAGCTCACACTATGTACTGGAAGGTTACATTTCTAGGGCACGCAAGTCAGAAAAGACCATGGAGCAGTTCGGTTATTATTTTTTAAGCAAAGGGATCTGGTCTCTAGTATGGTCATTGGTAAATGGAAGATTTAAAAAGATGACATCTACCACCAACTGCTAAAAGAAATGCAGCAAGTGTTGTGATGGGTGTAGCAACTTTTTAGTAAGTGGGAACAGCACGTTTTTAAATATGGTGTAACCTACTCTAGGCCTTGGTGACCTCTTAATTACACTGACATAATAGACATAATTTTGCATAATGAAACGTATGCAGAATTATGGAGATTACGCCACATTGCGTAATTTTGGTGAGCAATTTTAACATATGATGTACCGTTAGGGTAATTTTTGGACGCTTTTGCATTTCAGGTAGAATGTAATCATTAGTATTTTGAACACAAGCTGCAGTTCCTTCAATGTGGGTAGTCCACAAACGATTCAGGTAGATGTTTTTTACCCGAGCAGACCTGGTGATTTTTAAGTGCAAAACTACAAATTCATAAGCAAACAGTGGTGTTTTGAATGCAAGCGACTGGAAATCAACTGAAAATTAATTTTTTTAGTTACATTTGTACCTCTTCAGGTAATTTTGCAAGTGCGAGATACATTTTGCGTAATTTCTCATAACTGCTGTAATTACATGTAACTACATTTTACGTAATTTCGCACACCCATAATATAGACTGACCATGTGCTGCGATGCCCAGCTGACAACAGACACTTTGATCCCTGCATTAAAAACCGAATCAGTACAACATAAAGCCCACGTCCTTTGATTGGGCAGTATCTCTTGATTTCTTAATTCATCTTATGTAATAGCAGACCTATTTAATCTCCTGAAATGGATAGAATAAAAAAGATGATGCAGCCTGAAATAGATACATTGCATCTAACCTCCCAGGTTCCCCACTTCTCATTTAATATGCTAGCAAGTAATTTCCCTAAACTACAGACCTTCTGGCGAATGCCTGTCCAAAAAAGGCTCCACGTAGTGGCTACTGTCTTCTAATCATTCTGCCATTCTCTTTTCTTCTTTCCACAGCTGAAACGGTGAATTCGAGGGTGCGCTTGGCCTCTGAACCCTCAGATGCAGAGACACCAGATGAGGCTGGGGGTATTAGGACACGATCTCAATCTGCACCGCCTAATCTGTGGAAGGCTATGCGCTACGGACGTGAGCTGCGTAGGATGAGCGACGAGTTTGACATGACCATCAAGGTGAATAGATATGTTATGTTGGTGTGTGTTTTTATTATTATTATTTTTTAATGTTATTGTTATTAATTTAATTCATGCTGTCCTTGTATATCTCGGGAGCTTGACTATCTTTTCCTCTCTAGCCTTTGTCCATGCATTGGTATTTTCACATGGATGGAGGTGATGTTGCTATGTTTGTGGGCTTCCTCGTGTTTTGAATCAACACTGCCCTTTTACGGGAAGTTGCTATCTCTCCCTTTCTATGCATTACTATATCTCCTGTTGGACACGTGCAGTGTTTTTTTTTCTGAAGTGTTTTAGATGAGGACTGTGTGAACAGTGTCTGTTTATTAGTTAGGATATAATTTGCAGACAGTGCCTAGCTTTGTAAAATTATTTGTATGGTATTTGCTGGGGCTGTTCTATGAATTGACCTTTTTATAATTAAATCTTTTATTAGTTCTGAAATACCCACCATCAGTAATCATAGGAGGAACAACTTACTAAAAGCTTGAAAAACGTGGTTCCTTTTTAAGGTCAAGCATACTAGACAGAGCATGCACTGTCTGTTGCGAGACATATTGTGGGCTTACTATTCAGGGGCTCTCAGTCCGCCCATTGCTGACCATTGGTTGGCTTCCTGTCTCTCATTTGCTTGCTTCTTATTCAATGGGTTGCCTTGCTCCTCCAGAGCATTTCCAATGTACTTGTGTCCTTCCACTGATCACTTTTTTCTTAAGCACTCCACAAGAGTGCATGTGTTTTCCAGCTCCCGCCCTAGAGTGCTTTCCCCCCCTACTACTCCCCTCCCAGTGTTGCTTTCTCCCGCCCGTTTCCTGTACAATATGGTTAAAAACAATTTTCAAAACCAATAGGTTTCAAAGGTGAGACCTATTGACTTTGCCAATGCTTGTTTACAATATAGTTGCCCTACTATCTATTCTGCCCTTTGAGCAAACATCTCCCTGGCACTGCCCACTACTGCTTGCCCCATTCTGAGATAATCAAAAGAACTGATTCATCAATGTAGCAATCTCAGTGCTGAAAGTTTCTGTAATGTTATAAAAGCATAAACTCAAAATATCTATTTTCCCCTTTCTTTTTTGCGTTCGGAAATGAGTACTTTGGTAATAAGCATTCTGAAAGCCACTCTTCGCACTACTCCCGGTTCCCATCCCCTCAGATAACTGATTCAACTACAGAACGTCATACACACAACACAATTTACATTCCCACCCTCTTTGTAACTTCCATACTGAGCCTAGGGAGGGGGGTTGATTGACAGGGAGACACAAAGACATACCAACCCAACTGCACAGATGCAGAGCAACATAGGTGCACACTACACTGCACATCATGGCAACCATACTCACAGAGCCAGTACAGACACTGTCACACTCACTGCCCACACAGATACCAACCACTGTATAGGGGGCTACACACCTTCTTAGAGGATAATGTATACAGTACACACTTTCCTATACAGATGCGCAATCCCTTCTCATAACAAATAATGCAATTCAGTTTATTTATTTATCTTGAGTTTTATATAGCGCTGGCTAGACCCGTAGGTATCAGAGCGCTTTACATAAGGAACAGCGAGTTGCAAGTTACACATTTTACATAGGTTACACAATGAGGATCAGAGTTACAGGCTAACATGTTACATTTTGTTAAAAGCAATCAAAAATTAGTAACCAAAGAAAAAGGGCAGAGTTGCAGAAAATTCGTCATGGGAGGGGTAGGGAAGGGAGAAACAGGGAGACGGGGAGAAACTGTGCCCAATGTCCGGCTGGGTAGGTGAGGGCCGATCTCCTCAATAGCTGAACCAAGCAGCTCCACCAGGCGTCGGACATAATGCTCGGACTCCGCTGTCAGGACAGTGATCAGGTGTGCTCAGAGATTGTCAGAGTAGCGCGTTAGAGCTGACTTTATTGTTCATACTCTCCTCCATCACTGGCACACACCTACCACCACAACTCAAGGAGTCACTCCATTCCCAATCAGTTAAGGCCACAACACAGGCAACTCACTTTCACAGAGGAAGGTCGCCGGTCCACGGATGGAGACCATACGCACATCTGTCACTCCTAAAATAGCTTAATCAAAAGAGGGTTTTTACACAGCATACAGAAACTGAGTAGGCGGTACTTTCGTGCTTACCAGGAATACAAAGACAAACCGGGTAGTACACACCCTACAAAATCAGCAGTAAGGCCAATGTGGCTCTGAAAATATCTAGTAAAAGCAAGATCAGCATTTGGCACATATACCAGAAAACCAATGTATATCATGCAGATGTGGGCAACAACAAAGGATACATGCACCACAGCATGTATCATGTGGGGTGCCTGGTTGCAACTTCACAACCATTCTCCATTGTACATATCTTGAGAGACTGGTCCAAAACATGTGCAAACTTCTTTATCCACTTACAGTGATTTAGACCTCAAAAAGTGTTAAATATTGCGGCACCTGCTGGGAACTTACATTTCCTGTTCAGCGTCAAATACCCTCGACAAGGATTGCCATTTTTAGTAGTGAAAAATGCTGCCCATTTGTTCATAATTTAAGATTCAGGAGGGGTCAAGAGCTGCTACTTGAATAAGATTTTTGCACAAAATCCTCAATACTAATTTTTAAGATGGCATTTTGGCCAGGTTTATTTAAAAATCGCATGGGAATAGTTTAAACAGCTCTGAGGTACATTGAAGTAATTTCCTCTTGTATTTGCTATTTTAAATATTTTTCAAAGGGGACAAATACTGTGCTTTTGCAAATTTCCGCAGTATATTTATGGGCTGTGACATAAAAATACCCTCCATATCTGTAAAGTACTAACCTGCTTCATCCGTACCCTCAGCCTATGAGCTGGAGACACATTTTTTCTTAATTGAAGAAATGTACGTAGTAGGGTTAGGTGTACTTTTTTTTCCTTAATGTTTGTGGAGAACGCATATGTGTGCCAGATATATCACCCTTTTTAACTTGGAACATCATACATTCGTAGTTAGGGTATTTTTAAAGCTTATACAGACAGAGTTTGTAATGGGGGGGGGCTTCCTTTGTAAAATGTTTGTTAGTTTCTAAGCTAGGCCCTGTCCCTACCTAACCTCCCATTGCCATTCTCTCACTTTATTTGTCTCCCTAGGGTTTCCCTCGACCGAAGAGCGCTGGATATGCTGACGAAATGAAGAAAGGAGGTGGCTGGACCGCCTTCTTCCGTGAGATACTTGGGCATAACCGACGAAAAGAGGAACCTGTGAAACCTAAGAAATTCTGATTCTGGGAGGAAGCCACTTTGTTCCTTTTGTCACAGGAAATTTACTGCTAAGTGTTAAGGACACAGCAACACAACAGAATCACAATCGGACATTGTGGGTTGATGTTTGATGGACGCCTGTCTTAGATTAGGAAGGGTGAATCCACAGATCTTGTGCCTTGTCCTCCATCAGCAGATCTGAATTCTAGAATGCCTTCACAATGAATATTGGGTCTGCTCCCCCAGGTCCTTGCTTGTGAGGTTAAAGAGGGTTAGAGGAGTACTTTAGTACTGCAGACTCCTGAAATGCTGGACATTGGTGGTTTTACAAAAGTGTTATACCCCTATATTACACTGAACAATTCTACTACCCTTGTGTAAAGGTTGCTGCTCCAAAGAACAAAGCTCTGGAAAGGACTTCTTTTATAACACTTGCTGAAGTAATATTCACAGGATCTCATCATTTTGAGATTAACTGCTCCTTCAATCATGGCTGGTGGACTTGTTGCTGAAGTAACAGAATATATATGGAAGAGCCAAGTACTTCTCCTAAAGAGGGTGTTGGGGAGCATGGATTTGATTTAATAGTGCCTTGTGAAGGGTGAGCCAAGGACTGCTCTCACAATGAAATTCGTTCAATGTTCTGCTGAATTAGGACCCTGGGGTTGAAATGCCAAATGCTGCTCATGAAGAATTGCCTGCTGTTCAATGGTGCTAAAGTAACAAACTCAGTGGGAAAGGAAAGTGCACCTTTCGCTTTTGTGGTGCCGGCTGGCACACAGGTGAAAAAAGAAACCGCAATTTGTAAGAGGTGAGGGTCCTCACCTGACTATGGACAGAGCTGAAGTTGAGGATAATGCCAGAAAGGATGGAAGCAGACCTGCTGAAAACAAAAAAAAAAGTTTACGCAGGGCATTGTTTTTATTTATATAATCGGTATTTAAAACATTTTAATTAGGGAGGGGGCAATCTGCTTTTATCTTCAAATGACTTAATCCTGCATTTTACATAGCCACCCTTATGGTACAGCTGTCTGCTTTGCAAGCACCCATTAAAGTGTCTGCATCTTCTGAGTCATACAGAGCACAGCAATTGGTTAACACCCTTGCTTTTTACACTCTCTCCTTATTGTGACAGTGTTGCATGTCAGTAGAGCTGAATGTTCATAACTGCAGTTTCAGAGCTCCAAAAAGCTGGGCTGCAGCAGGGTACACCAACAGACACTTTGAAGCTGTGGTTGTGCTTACCATTGCACATTTAGCTATAATCCTAATCCAGCCTACTAGAGTCAAAGAAATTCAGATTTTTGGGTTGCTTAACTGAGGTGCTTACACACCTATTGATAGAATCCAGGTTTCATTCTGGCAATCTGACAAAAGGTGCCTATTGTGGGAATCTCATTGAGAGTTATGAAGGGTGAATAGCTCTTCGTGTGCCGGGGTAGGGGTTCCAGAAAATCTTCAAAATTGCCAATTAAGCCCCAGGGACGGCTCCTCCGCTACGGCGGAGTCACATCGCCCGACTGCATTTCACCACTACAATAAAGGAAAAATAAAATGATAACACAAGGTTTTTATCATTTTATTTTTCCGCCCTGAGGCAGTTTTGCGGGGTGGGGCTAGACAGTGCAGGGGGGGAAGAGTGGTGGCACTCTGTAATTGCGCATGAATGTTTGGCCGGCCGTCTTGGGCCAGCCAAACAGTCATGCACACTTTGCATGTTTTTCACCCAGGCTGTATTACAGCCTTGGTGGAGAACATTCCCAGACTCCCTTTCCTTGTCTAGGCGCCCAACCACGGTGCTCAGACCAATTACAACACTGCATTGCAGCGTTGTGATTGGTTTAGGGAAGCCTGGGTGCTTCCTGTTTGCACAGAAGCCAGGAAGAGGATGGAGAGGACGGAGGAAAGGCGGCAGCCGGCAAGTTATTTATTCATTTTTTTAAAACCACCCCCTACCCCATTTTCCCACTCCCGGCCCCACAACTCCTTCCCTGGAGCAGCCGCCACTGTTAAGCCTACCTGTTTTGTGAGTCTACTTCAGTCTTGTCATTTCATTTTCACCCCAAAATATCAGGCCTTCACTCTTGTGGATCCTGTGCTTTCCTGATAGTCGCAATGTTCAGAAGTGCACTGTATGTCAAAATATGTCCAGGTGGACATTGACAGACCAGGAGTGAATGTGCCTTGGAGACCAGGAACATTTGATATCCTGTTTTTTTTTTTTTTTTTTTTTTTTAAAGTATGTAGTTGGTGGTGTCATTCAAAAAATAAACCTAGTGGAGCTACAGTTGCTTTTAGTTCTACTCTTTCTGGGAGCATTATGTTGAAAAATGGCAAAGGGAAGACTGGTTGTTACATCTGTTCAACTTTGAGCAGTATGATGTAGTAGAAATTGAGGCTCTGATGGATTTGCAATCAGGATCATTGTCAAAGCACTTTGTCAAGTTGTTTGTGAAGAGAAAACACTAACCATTTCAATTTTGAGGCAATTAACTAAGGTTTATGCCTTTATTTACTCCTCAAAGTTAACTCGAGGAATAAGAGGAGTTTTCTGGATTCCTAGAAGAACTGGTCTGTTACAGAAAGCTCCCACGAAATGGCAGGCACCTACGGTCACATGCTTTGACTAGCTGTTTACATCAAATGTGTCTTAAGGGTTAATGGGTGTAATGTGAGGGGTGATGTATTTTCAGAATTCTATTTTGATGTGCAGCTTGTGAAGCAGAACCCGATAGGTTGTATACATTGGTTTTGGAGGTTCTGAAGGAGATGGGTTTAACAATAAAATTGGAAAAATGTTCAAAGTGTACTTTATTTATTGTACACATTAACAGAAGCAGATCTCAAACTGAAAAAAGAATCACCGGAGGCAGTTTTAACGAGTGCAGATGATAAGGATCAATTAAGATTTAATCCATGTCTATGGAATGTTATTTCAAGTTCAACAATCAGTTTTTCTGGGGGGAAATGAAATTATGAGGTGAGTGTACAAGAAATGGAAAAGTTGTGAGGATAATTTTCAGAAATTGAAGAAAGCCAGGAGCCTATTAGTAGTTGCTCATGATATAAAGAGTCTCTGTTGCTGGCACATATGAGTATGAAAGGTTTTGGGGCTATTCTCGCACAAGGAAAGGCAGTGTGCAGTATTGGTTTCTCATGCATTAAGAGCTTAGAAGTTGTGTGAAATAGTCAGATTAAGTAGGAGGCATTTGCATGCATCTGAGGTTTGATTCTCTTTGTAGTTTGTCATTTAAACATTACCCAGATAAGAACCTGTTTTTATTTGCAGATGCCAGTGTTTTTGGGTTGTGCCTCATCTAGGTATAGGAAGTGGGTAATAGATAAGCATCAATGGCAATCCTTGTAAGGAAGTTGTTGTGCCAGACTGCTTGTCCAGGGGTCTAGGTAAATTGGAAGGGATCAATGAGAATAACAAGGAATTGGTGATAATACACTTGATTATAAAGGGATAGTTTCTTCCGCAAATACATCATACCAGACTTGGGAAGAATGGAATAAGGTATATAGGAAGATGAAGTGTTGAGAAAGGATAAGAGGAGTTTACAGAATGGTTGTAAGGTAAAGATGAGATCATTCCACCTTGCTGCAGAGTCCATATATCCTTCTCAATCCAAATAACTGACTAACCTATCCACCACTCAAATTACTTTCATATTTCACTATACTAATTCAACACTAATACTTTATGGGTTCCGGAGTAGCGTGCTACTCGCCCAAAAAGCTCTTTGACGCCTCGTCAGGGGTAGTAAGCGCTATATAAATGCAGTTACAATACAATATCTGTATTTGAATTGCGTATAACTAGAAGTGAGAGGTGTATGCCCCGCCCCTATCCACAAGTGCTTTAATAAGTACAATAATTGTAGTTTGGCATGAGTGAGAAGTGAGGTATATAACACAAGTCTAGAATAAGAGAAAGTTATTGTTGGCCAGATTAGGATGAACAGATGGTGAACGTTGTAAATAATTTGACTTGCAACAAGCATAAGTGCTGTAGACTAAAGTCTCTGCTTTGTAGCCCCTCAAGGATGCAATGCGTCGATGTCAGAAAAAGACAGTAAATATTAAAGTACTGATTGATGGATTGAGGAAAAACAGGTTTATCAGTGTAGAGGTGTTTTTTTTAAACAGTTTGGAGGTAAAGATTGTGAGCGAAATAACCAAAGAGGAGGCTGGTTTTCTGGTTTTAAAGGAGGGCGCATCAAAGAATATTCTGCTTAGACAATTAACAGAATTTTGTTTCTTTGTAATTAAATCGTTTTTGAGGGACGTGTGTACCACTGGTGCACCTTATCCTGTACTGACACGTGCAAAGCGGTGAAGAAGAGGGTGAATGATATGAAATATGGAAATGAGCAAATGACGTTGTGTAATGGGATGAATACTGAGAGAATGCTTGAAGAATTGGTATGGTCATGTAGAACAATGGCTAGTAGTGTGATAAAGGTTAGTCTATTTGATGTAATGAGAAGACCCTGCCGGATAATAAACTGAATCTTGCAAGGATGAAAAAGAGTGACCAAGTTGGTGTTTAAGTGTAGGAGGTAACTAATAAGAATTAAAAAATATTTGGTGTAGTGCATTTGAAGGCATGAAATTGAAGTTCGGAATATGGGTACAGTGAAAAGCTCCAAATTTTCACAAAAGGGGTGGTCCGTAATTCAGAAGCTATAATGGTTGTGAACATTGGTGTAGGATTATGCGCAACTAAGTGACTGTACCTTGTTGAATGTCAATAGGTTGCCTAAAAGGATGGTAAGGTTTATAACATGGTAGATGGCAGTGTGGGGGTGTTGGAAGTTTGAGGCAGCAATGAGAGCAAAGGTGAAAGTGGCAGAGAGTCAATTGATTGGGAAGTATTTCTAAAGTAATTTCAAGAATGGAATATGCAATGTTTCAAGAGGGATCTGCAATATTTTTGTTGTACGCTTGCATGGGATTCTTTCCAGTGGAAGCGATGTATTGTAAGTTTGCTGTATGCGAATGCATAGAAATGTTTGTAAGAACTTCTGTGATGTATCAACAGTGTACAGCTATTGGAAAATGAGGGAGAAATTGACGCTTTCAATGATAGTTTGCCAATCTTTGCCATGGTGGCTAAAGAACAAAAATATTGTATTATATTTGTATTATGAAGATTTTCACCCAGTGTGAGGACCAAGGCAGAGCTCTTGCTACACTTAGGATAACCATAGTCAGTCACAGTTGTGGCTCTATGGTCTCTATCAAGCTGCAAAGATGCCACTACTCTCGGAAATAATAGATACCGCAGTTGTAGGTCTGGTGGATCCACTTAAATGTGGAGATGTAGGAGCCCGAAGGTGACTGCAGACTCCCAAAATGGTAGTCTTAATATAAAGTCCTTTTGGTCAGCATTAAACGACAATATTTTGCTGATATAAACAGAAAATATAACAATTGTCTACCAGCAAATCAAATAGTGACTAGTAAGGACACTCTGCAGTGAAGCGTTGGCCATCTGACATTTGCTCATTGTAGGAAACCTCTCCATCGTAATGGTCTACCTACTAGGAATGCCGAACTAGCAAGAATATGCTGAAAGAGAATCATCGGAGATTCACAAATCAGTCCTATGCACTGATCTCCATCTCGGAGAAAAGTGCAGATGGACTTTTTGGAATGGCTGAAATTGCAACATTAATAAACTGAGTCCAGGTCCATCAGGCTAGTTCCAAGAGCATGTACTTTTGAGGAAATATTCAAAGACTTTTCTCTACATCTTTCCAAAAATGTCCCTAATTCTCAAAGATATCTGTGAGCTGCAACAGGCCACAGCAAAAAAATAACTTTTGTGTAGCATTGTCAATTTTAATAGATGTGCTTCTAATAGTGGACCAACTGTGTAGACATCGCTGTTCAGACTTTACTTAATAGCTAGGACGCAAGAGAAAATGGTGCATCTCAACTTGTAATCACTGAATTTAGCTGCCTGGTTCCTGAACTCTTCACTTATGGACATTAAATCCTGCCACCAGATTAACGATTGTTTTACTGGAAGGCAATAGGTATATGAGAAGTTCTCTCACATGGAAGAAAATGCATTACCAAATTGCAGGTACTGTACCGCACATTGACCTTATCAAACCATATAAATAGTAGATGCCCATCAAACCTAGTTTATGATACTCCATTTACTGACCTTTGGCAGATGGTCGGCCGGGTCTGCTTTTGCTGTGACTCGTGCTCATTATCGCCACATTACATATTCTTGGTTGCAAACTTTCAAGTCACTGGACCATTCTGCTTGGTGTGTTGTGGAGAATAGTGACACTTAAGGCCAACATCAGTTGGATTAAAGGTTAGTTTGCTACAAAGCAAAGGAACATTATTGACTTGAGCAATCATAAAAATCAAGTACAGCAATGCCCACTTGTAGTGACTGAAGATGGTAACTGATTACTCTCTGCCATCACAGTTATCAGGTTATCAGATAGCAGTACTGGAATATTGTTCATGAAATACCAAGGAATTTAATGGGTCATTTAAATTCCATTATAAAGCAGACCATTTGTTTTTAAAAAGGAAACTGGGCATCAAAAGCGACAGGTCCTACTCTTGAAAAAATGTATTTTCAATTGCACTTATGAAAGGCTTTATTGGCGCTCCCAACGTTGTGGCAACTTTTCATATTTGGTAGTGATTCTTGTGTGGGGTTCAGCTATTTCCACTTTTAAAGTACACTTTTTGTTTTGCGGCCAGAATGTATCGTTTTACTGTGTGTGCAGAGGAGAGTATTGCAATGTTTTGCTGTTTAATGCAGCTCCGATGAAGAACTTGGTTGGTAACCTGTGTGGATGGTGAAACAAATGTACATCCAGAGATACAATGGCACTGTTGGAACATCGTCTGTTGAGTTGTCAGCTTTTCCTGGAGTGAAGGGTACAATCTATTGAATAGCTCTGCTGTTAAATGTGCCAGGTTGAATCATTATGGCTGTCCTCAAGGACTGCATTACTATCACAGATGCAGGGATGTGTGTATGGGCTTAAGGGCTCCTAACTGGAACAGCTGTCCCTCTTATTGAACATGTTTCCTTCATCTATTAAGTTCCTCTGTATATTTCATATTTGGCTCAATCTGAGGTGGCCATAATCACAAGTGCCCCTTTTGGAAGCTCCAGGGACTGGGATTATCCTAAATGGGCCTCAAACACTCCATAGTCTGAAGGTGTAACACCCTTGGCCCTCAGCCCTAGGTCTTTGGTTGGTGGCTGAAATTTACAATAATGACGCATACTGCTGGTGAAAATTAAATACACTGACTTCTGGTGAAGGGCTATTTGTGTTTATCATACTTTTAATAGATGGCAGTGTTCGTGATCATTGACTGATTGTGCTCGCACCACTAATCGTGAACATCTGAACATACAGAAGTATAGAAGCCATTGTATTATTCTCTTATAATTAGGATTTCCTATAATTCATTACAAGCATATTTTTTATACAGTGGATGATGCTCAAGGTATTTTCTACCCACCTTTTCTTACCATGGTCTGGCTGTTTGATTCCCATGTTTTCACACAAGGGCAGCCCCTAGTACCTTTGTGTGATAGCACCTAGCCACCAGTACTGCGGTGCACGTAGAGCGCAGAGCACACCTGCCCCTATCCAAAAGTGGCAAAACCTGGCCTCATCTCGTTGGTTGGCACTTCAGAATTAAGATGTTCTGCTTATGAAAGGGAATGGAAAATAAAATGGCGAGCTAGTTCTGCAATTTGTAGTACAACATTTATGCAGCCTAGGTTTGACCCTGATGCGATGTTTCCTGAATTTTGTACTGAGTCCTGCCCAGTTCTTCAATGCTAGAACTCCACCTGATTGGAATCCAGTGATGCTGACCTAGAAGCACCAATAAGCCCTTCCCTACTTTTCAAGAGAGACTGGCGGAGGGCTGCCCAAGATCAACCTGCCAGTGTGGGTGAGTAGGGTGGTGACTGCCTGACATCACACTCCCTCCATATGTCTATGCTTGCTTCTCTAATTTAGGCAAGACCTGCCCCCACCTTGCTTTTCCATTACCCCACTAGCTTTCATCCAGCAAAGCCTTGTGTACGGGCTATGATCACTTTCAGCATTGTGCATGCTGGAAATGTGTCCCTAGCCATACTTTGTGATGGGAGAGGGGGAAATCGCATGTCTCTACCTAGACCCATGTCTCAGATCCAGCACCTGGCTGGCTAGCTTGATTTCCAGCCTTATCCGCAGCCCAAAAAAGGCCCCACGTGGGCTTTGTATATGTCAGAACCCTGTTTGACACAATCTGTCAACTTAGTAACCACATAAGTAGCCCTGATGCCTTACAGAGGACATACTTATCAAGCTATAGGGTTATACTTCAGTCAGTATCATAAATAGGGTGTCCCGTTTTCAATTAAAACCGATGATAACCTATAAAACACCACCAAATGGAACATTTTTGTTTCTGTAGAAACTGGAAAACACCACATTTTGCTACACATTCAGTGCTCGAGTGCCCGCTAGTGTCAAAGAATTATAAATACAGCCTGTACTTCTGAGCACTTTTCTGTGATGGATGCTCCCACTATGTCCCACTCTGGCCATGGTAAGCCACTTACTATGCCCTTTTGACCATACAAAGTCCCTGGACCCCGTGACTCCCTGAAACTAATCCCATTTCTGTTTTGGTAACATTGATTACCTAATAGGGCCTTAGCTCACTGCACATTGCTATGTAGTGGCTATCGGGTTCACGGCTGAGCTATGAGTAGGTACTTCTTATTGGGTAAGAGTGCCAAGTTAATGTCATCCTCCTTCACTGAGAGAGGGATGGAGCTTTGCTTTCTGAAACTCTGGTATAGAGATTGTGGCAACAAAGAACACCTCTAAAATCAATGTCCTTCGCTTAAGCAATGTATCCAACGATCCTGTTCTTAGTTTCCCTTTGTGATGTCTGAAAAGCATGTTGTTAGTAGCTGCATCTCCTCATATAGAATGACAAGGACCGTATCATGAACATCTCCAGCAGCCATGCACAGGCCGTCCATCTGCTGCTTTTGCTGAAACTGCGACGGCTACAATGCATACCATAACTCAGAAAATATACAAGTTAGTTTAGGAGCTGTAGTAAGTGCTTGAAGAAGTAGCCACTGCTCTGTATTTCCTAGTCTGTGCTTTAGGAAGCACCATTCACACAAACACAGGTGCATGGATGCAGTCTGAGCCTGTGCACTGACATGGTCAATATACAGCCTAAGGACCATCAATTTAAACTTGAAGGCAGTAGGAATGCATGTCAAAATGACGCTTGGAGCATATGATTCCGAATCAAGGCCTGACAGTTGGTAATATTACCGGTACAAGCTGCTTTGACCATGTTTAATGGGAAAATATTGACTGTGTTTTTTCTTGCCCCCAAGATGTAAAATGCATTAGAGGAGTGAACATTGCACAGAACACAAAGGTAAAGTGCCTTTGGCAACTCGTACACATGCCCTAGCCGGAGCACAACCCACACGTTGCTTTTAAATAAATAATGTCCCACACGCTTGGTAACAATCAGTGCCTAGAGGGCCGTATGCTGGCTTTCAAATAAATGCACAACCCTATAGGCATGGCCCAACAATGTAAAACAAATGGAATTCCCCACGTGAACTGCACAGCTAAACTGCCCAATGCACCCTGCAAGTCATTGAGGGCCAGATTAACAAACATTTTGTGTCATGGTTGCGCCACCTTTTTGGCGCAGCTGTGAAGCATAATGCTATTAGATATTTACAAAGCCACGGAAGGGACGATTTGTGCTTCCATGGTAGGCTTTGTAAAGAAATGTAACGCAACACAGCAGCTTGCGCTGCATTGTGTTACGTTCCATTCTGGGAGGCGTTCAATGGGTGGAGCGTGGGCGTTCCCATGCATCCACCTATGGATTTTATGCAATCCCCGATTTACAAAGGTTTGTAAATCTGGGATTGTGTAAAATTGCGACGCCTCAAAGAGGATGGCATAACGAGGAGCAAAACATTTTTCGCCTTGTTATTTCCTCTTTCTGTGCGTGCTGCATTCTGCAGCAAATGTAAGAAAGAGGAAAATGCCTCAAGAGATTTGTTTTGTGCAGGAATATATCCATTCTTAGTAACTCTGGGCCTGAATTTCCACCAGTGTGCTTGAGGCACATAGAGATTCTGCGTGCGAGTATGTGCATATATATATGTATTAATTTATAGGGGTTTTTGTTCCTTCAAGGATTTGGTTAAGATTGTCGAATACAAAACCATACAACTAATTAACAAAAAATTAAATCATGTTTCGAGGCACACTACACACTCCACCAACTTAGCAAACAGGTTTCCAGTTCCAGTTTTTAAAAAAAAAAAAAAATTAAAAAAAACTATTTCAAAGTAGCATATCCCGTCACACCACTTTGTTCAACACCATAGATGTTGGAACTGCATAATCTAGTGTAACGCTTGTTCATCCTTTCCCCATACAAATGAATTACACATCCAACTCCACTTTTTTCTCACTAAAGCTGTGGTTAAGGGTAATAAACCATTAGTTCTATGATTTGACCCTCATCTACTCTCAGAGTAAGTGGTCAAATTTTAATTTTGATGGTGCCAATGAATATCACAACCTGTTATATGTCTGCTAAGATATAATAACCCTGTTACACTTGGAATCAATGCATTCTTCAAGAAACTATTTTATCAGAGAATGCTCTAAATCAAATATGATTCGTTATTACTGAATCTCATGCACGAAGCCCTCTTTCGAAGCACCCGTTAGCTGCTGTTGGTACCTCACAATAATCAGATTACAATCAGTCCTGTCAGTCACTTGCTCATTTGATACGATTATGGAAACATGAACTTTGCTGCCAGGGGTCGCCTCCATCCTATGGTTTAGGCGTTTATCGCTTAAGGAGAAAAGAAAGAATTGCTGACTGTTGAAGGGAACAGGGGAAGAGAGAAGCAGACGTGTAAGAAAGACAGACTAAGCATGAGGGGAGTGAGATAGACAAGCACGGAAGGAGAGGAGGAGAAATGGGAGGTATTATGAACAAGTATGTGTCCATGAGAGTTTGGAGGAAGAGGCAGACGAGTAAAAAGGATACCATTAGAGGTAGAAGTGACAGAAAAGATGTAAATTAAAAGGAGAAAGCGACTGAAAGGTTCTGCGAGAAAGGCCAATGGGAAGTTAGGGGAAAAAGCGTCCCTTAACAGACCCGTTACATTATAAGCGAGAAGTGTTAATCGCACAATGTGCTTTAAAATATAACAGTCCGTTTGATATGTTTTTCAAATCCTAATGTGTCTTGACCCACATAACACATGCATCACAGTGCACTGCAAAATGATATTGAAAAGTTACTACCTACTACTGAGCGGGACAAAAAGAGCCTATTCACACACTTTCTGCTGGGCATCCATTTGTTTCATTAGTGGGGGTGGGAAGTCCAAGATCGAAAATGTCCGCCAGTATGGAGGAGAACGGACTGATAAAAACTGAAGGACAGACCCTCAATAGAGAAAGTAGCTGAGTAGCTGGCAGAACCTCTTGAGATCCCTGCACACAGAAACATGAGTGACTGACTGTGCAGACCCCTGACTTTAAATATGATGTTAGCACAAATGCTAATGTTACCAGCTAAATTGTGCCACTAAAATGTAATTGATAGGACACTGCTCACAACCAGCATTAAGAATTGGGTGGTACATTCAGTCCTGCTATTGCACAACTACACACATTTGTCTAGCTCCTCAAGCTGATCTGACTAACAGCCCCTGCTCCAACAGGTGACAATGGGGCATCTTATCTGGGGGTGAACCCTTCCTTGGCATAGTCCAGACTTTCTGTGATTTCCATGTAAATACTACAAAATTGATTGTCTCGAAGTGCCGGAATCCATTATAAATAATGTAAAATAACAAAGAGCCACGGAAACAAACCCCCCAAAGTTATAGGAAATTATATCACAAAACTGGAATCGAATTAGCTGCTGAAAAGGAATAATTCAAGCTCTTTGCTTGAGCTTAGAAGAGCTTTCTTATTCATGATATCTGGCGGCGCAGGTTCCAGAACACTAGGCCAGCTAAGACCGAGAATATAGGGCCACTCCGACAGGAAAGATATGTGCACTAGGCTGTAGACTGCTGAAAAGAGAACAAGCCCCCTGTGATCTAGTCTCTTAACTTGTCTCTCCAATATTCTGAAAAGACCATCTGTGTTGGCATGCTTGTGGCCAAGCTGGTTGTCTGCAGAAAAGCTATACCACAATGGGCCTGTCATCCACAAGGGAGTTTAACCATGCCCCTGGGTTGTGGACACCCTAAATTTCGGAGACTAGTAATATAGTGGTGTAACTTCCTGAGGGCCTTAACTATTTCCAAGCAATCCCAAATGGCCACTGTCTCTTTCTTTTTCTGAGATAAAGTTTGGAACTGGCTCACAATGAGGCTTACTTTTATCATTATCCGCTTGGCTCGGGGCTGCCTATCAGTCTTACACATTAAACATCAGTTTGGATGAAAGCTGGCTTCCAGGAGCCTAGAAGCGACCGGAGCTTGGCAAAGAGCACCTTTGTGAGTTCAAAGCTTCTTGATGCAGGGTTGTGCTCCATTTCCCCAAGAATCAATTTTTTCATTGGGCCTGTCATAAGGCTGCAATCCAGCTAAAATATTTTGACCCCTCAAGGTGGTAGATAGTGACTACAAGAAAGGCCTTTACCTGCTTTGGGACAACAAAAACAGGCCAAGTGAGATGGCCCCCTAAAGGAACTGTATTACTCCTTTTGATGTGGCCATAGACAAAAATATATGTATGGTTGGTTCACTTATGTAATGGAGCAGATGAGTTAAAAAGAAATAAAAATACTGCTACTGAAAGGAATTCCAAGAGGTTCCCAGTGGCCATGATTAATTAGTTCAAGTGTTTCAGGTAGGACCTCGATTCCAGGCAGGGATGGCTACAATATCAACATTTTTCAGGGCAAATGATTTGTGCTCAACAAGCACCTGTTTTCTGGGTACTTTGAAGTCTACAGGTTTTCTTTGAGTCAAAGGCCATGACCATGTACTAAAAGAATGCATGGAGCAAGTGATGGTTGGCGCGACTCGTACTGAACTGAGCTAACCCATGCTCATTCTGGAAACTTGACTTCCCAGTACCTGCTTTACTTTAAGTAGTTAAGGATAACTGGGATGGTTCTATTCCATCAGTGGTGGGACTTTGTCATGTTTTCTTCACATGACCCAGTATCACACACCTTATTCTCCACAGTATTTTTTAAGCAGATTTCATCTCATCCTTCACACTTGGAACAATTGGGGTCTTTCCCAATCAACACATCTGCATGTCAGACATGCACCCCCGCTTTTCTTGGGCTTCTTCCGGAGGCCATATTACAGAAAGGATGCACTGTTGCATTCTAAACTGGGTGCGCTAGGCAGAAACTGACAATCCGCCCTATTACAGCAAGTGCGATATTCACAGTGCGAGTGCGGGCGTTCACCTTTGATGTGAACAGAGTGTCAGGGAAAGGGAGACTCGCTGTTTCAAGCCATCAGTCTGCCTTTTTCTGGAGGCAGAGTCCAGGCCTCAATTTAAATGGAGGGACATGGATCCCTGCAGTTGTATGCCTGGGTGGGTACGCTGTGTCCCGAGCGCGTTGAGGCTTTCCTGAATTTCGGTGCGCATAAATTCAGGAGAGCCTCAACGCATTCGGGACACAGCATACTCGCTGCATACCGCTCTTGAGATTGACACATTATTTCCGTAGTGGGCACACCTCTGAATGGTTTACTTTATATATGAAGCCAGTTACTGATGGATCCACGTGATATTATTTTGCATTTGACACTATACGGAGTTTATGAGAAAGAGTAATATTTATCTATGGTGCCAAAAGAGCGAGACGGAATTAAAACCGATAAGGATCCTTGGAAGAAGAGTATAGCCCTGATGAAGTTGCAGGATATTTCCCTGTAAGCGACGAAACACGTGTTGGCTTGTGAGGCTAAAAGATTACTACAATTGAACAAGAAGAACACTAAAGAATAAACAAAGAAGAAGACAACTGTTAATCTTTAATTTATATTGACAGGATATGTTAGCGTGTGCTTGAGGATAAACTTTATATTGCTATGTTGTCTCTGATCACATATTAGGGAGTGGGGTGGTGTCTCCCTACCTCATAAGTACTGCATTTTTTCATCTTATAGGTACAAACAAATTTCTTGTGTACTTCTCTGGGACGCCACCTTCCTACAACTCACCACCCGATTTTCTGGGAATATGCCTGGGTGGTCCCTGGTAGGAATAGTTTCTTACCTGTATCTCCAGTTCTCTCATAGGTGAATTTCCATGATAAGTCATAAGCACTGAATAGTCTCGCCCTTGTGCGGGGACCTCGGAATACTTTATCCAATATATTTTCTTAAGTGTAGCTGTTCGCCTTTGTTCTGGAAGGACTGAAGAGTCACTTAAGAAAGAAAATATGCAGCCTGTAGGAGAAGGCTGCAATGGCCAAATTCTTTATTTTGTAGATACAAAAAGGTGTCAAGAGAACTGTCTATGCATATAAAGGCATAATTCTTTTGTAAAACAATACAAATGTCTTTCAAAAAACCCTTTTTTAGAAGAGTATAGAAATGAAGAAGCATAAGAGAGTGTAGCCTCATAGGCTGCCATTATAAGAGCTGAAAATAGACGTGGTGTCTTCAAGGCCCCAGCGACCTCTAGCATCCCATCATGCTTGGCTAGAGGCAGTTTCCTCAGTTGTTTTTGAGGCGAAGAATGATGATATGTATAAGACCCATGCGTACCTCTGTCTATTCCACCGACGAGGAGGGAGGGTTGCTTATGACTTATCATGGAAATTCCCCTACGAGAGAACTGGAATTACAGGTAAGAAACTATTCCTTCTCTAAAAGGGGATTTCCATGTATAGTCATAAGCATTGAATAGAATAGCAACCCCATCCCCCTACTTAGAGCAGTTGAGAAGACAGAGAGTGAAGTCCAGAAGCTCTTTAAGCAAATAGATTTTCGAGAGAGGCCTAACCTACTTGGGCATCTGCCCTAGCATCAGAAAGAAGTTAGTAATATTTGATGAATGTGTGTATAGACCTCCATGTAGCTGCCTTGCAAATCTCTGTAATGGGGATATTCACTATTAAGGCATCAGTGGCGGCTTTACCCCTAGTGGAATGTGCTTTAGGTCTGGCATCAAGTGTTTTATTAGCTTTCTGATAACATAACAGGATGCAAGAACCAATCCATCTTGAAATGGACTGCTTGGAAGTTGCTAGACCATTGCGTACCAGATCATAATTAACAAATAATTGGTCTGATCTGTGTATTTTGCGTGTTTTATCAAGATAAAATTCTAAAACCCTCCATACATCTAAAAAATGAAGTGTTCTCTCGGCTGGTGGAGATGGGTTCTCAAAGAATGTGGGTAATGGAATAGTTTGATTAACATGGAAATCTGAACCACCATAGGGAGGAATTTTGGATGAGTTCTCATAACCACCTTGGAAGAATGGAACACTGTGTATGGTTCGTGAGAACATAAAGCTTGGAGTTCACTAAACCTGCGTGCTGATGTGATTGCTACAAGGAAAGCTGTTTTCCAAGAGAGGTGTTGGCCTTGCGCATGGGCTTGAATAAGCTCCCATGGAGGGGAAGGACGCTTAATGGGAGGGAACACCTTCTTCAAACCCTCTAGGAAATCCTTGATGACGGGGATTTTGAAAAAAGAGGTTTGTAAACAATATTTCCTGTATGCAGTAAGCGCTGCCAACTGAACTTTTATGGAAGAGAATTGGAGGCCAGGTTTTGCAAGATGTAATAAGTATGGAAGAATAACTTCCTGGCAAGTTGTAGGATCCACACTTTTGGAGGAACACCAGATGCAAAATCTCTTCCACTTTAAGGCATATGCTAACCAGGTAAACTGTTGCTTGGCCTCTTTCAGGATCTCCATGCAGTCTTGTGGCAGGTTCAGATATCCATACTGTACTAGCTCAGGAGCCGTGCAGCCAAATTCAAGGAGGAGATATTGGGCTGCACCATCTAGCTTTCGAATTTTGTCAGAAGGCCGGGTCTGCATGGAAGTCTGAGATGTGGACGCTGTGACCGGTGAAGCATTGTCTGTGAACCACCATTGACCTGGCCACTCTGGCACTACTCATATCATCTTGGCATTGGAGTGGGAAAGCTTGATTAGAATCGCCAGGGTCAGGGGAATCAGTGGAAAGGCGTAAAGAAATTTGCCGTACCAGTCGATTCCATAGGGCGTTCCCTAGTTGGTAGTACCTTGAGGCAAAGCCGTGGCATTTTTTGTTTTATGCGGAGGTGAACAAATCTACTGTGGGTGTGCCCCAGAGCTCAAAGATGTACTGAACGACGTCATCGTGCAAGACCCATTTGTGGTTTTCTTGCAGAACTCTGCTGAGGACATCCACCTGTGCATATTTCACGCCTGGAAGGTGAGTCACTGTAATTCGTAGGTTTCGGACGATCAACCAATTCCATATTGACTGGGCTTCCAGTAACAATGGCCTGGACCTAGTCTCCCCCTGCCTGTTGAGGTAGTACATTGTGGTGGTATTGTCTGTTTGAACAAGCAGCGCCTGTGACTTGAATGATGGATGGAAGGCCTTGAGAGCTAGATGGACAGCTCGAAGTTCAAGGAGGTTGATGTGATACATCTCTTTCGGGGACGACATGCCTTGGATTTGTAGCTGATCCATGTGGGCTCCCCACCCTTGAAGTGATGCATCTGTCACTAAGACCTGAGAAGGAACCTGTTGATGAAAAGGCATTCCTTGAAGCAAATTAAGAGGGGAGCACCACAATTTGAGGGAATGTTTCACATGGAGGGACAATAGGATTCTGTCGTCCCAACTGCCCGTTAGCTGATCCCACTGGTCCTCTAAGCATTCGTGTAGAGGTCGCATGTGGAGACCGGCATCTGGAGGGAGAAAGATGTAGGAGGCCACTGAATAGAGGAGAAATAAGACCCTTCTCACCTTGGGATGAGATGCTGTCATAAAGCAACATTTCTGAAGGATCTCCGACGAAGGACACACTTTTGCTTGGCCAGTGTCGATGGAGGCTCCCAGATAATGCAAGGTCTGAACAGGTATTGGTTGTGATTTGCTGTGATTGACCTGAAGCCCCAAGTGGAAAAGGAGATTGCATGCCCAGCTGAAATGGAGCTATGGTTCCTGAAAAGTTGACGCCTTTATGACGCAATCGTCTAGATGGGGATAGGTGAAGACCCGGTTTTTCCTGAGACGGGCAGCTACGACTGCAATGACTTTTGAGAATCTTCTGGGTGTTGACTTGAGGCCAAACTGTAGTACACGGTATGAGTAATGGTCCTGCCACACCACAAACATCAGGAATTTCTGATGTGTTTGTGCCACTGGGATTTGAAAATAAGCATCATGGAGGTCGATGGAGAAAAACCAATACCCTTGGTGGAGTTGGGGATAGATGTAAGGACAGCATCCTGAACTTTAACTTGACAAATCAATTTGTTGGCGTATTTGAGGTGAAGATGGGTCTGAATTCGTTCTTGTCCTTTTTCCATACCAGAAAGTATTGGGAATAAATGGCTGTTCCCCGTTGTTGGTGAGGAACGGCTTCCATTGCATATTTTTCAAGTAAGATGTTGACTTTCGATCTTAACATTTTAAGGTTTGGTGATTGGATGACTTTGGTGGTACAGTAGGAGGAGGACTTATGAGCTTGAGACAGTATCCACTAACTATATTCAGTACCCAGGCGTTGTTTATTTGTTGCCACTCTGCCAGTAAATGTGAAATACTTCCCCCCCTCCCCCCCCATCAGAGTGGGTAACGGAAGAGGGGGAAGAAACAGTTCAGGATTTTTTGCCTGTGGTAGTTTTTTCGCCTTGTGCTGGTTGCTGGGAGGCTCTTCCTCTAGGCGGTCCAAGCTACAGGGTATAGGGACGCTGCTGTTGTTGCTGGTGTTGTCATCCCTGATGACAGGAAGAGGTTTGAACCCTCTGAGAATAGTATCTCCTCTGTTAAAGGCGGAATGCTTGGCGTAGTTCCTTAGGCCTCTCCAGGCCGACCACCTTAAGTGTGTCCATTTCAGTTTTCATGCGGGCCATTTCCTCGAATAAAGTAGAACCAGAGAAAGGCACATTGATGATACGTTGCTGTGACACCGGTTTTTAAGATGTGAGAGTGAGCCACGCATGCCTAAGGCAACACTATGGCAGTATTCATGTAATGCCAGAAGGGAAGAATTAGCCGCTGCCAAAGGTTTGATACCATCAAACCTTTGTTAACTACCTCCAAAAAATCTTTCTCGCTTGTCTCTGGGCAAATCATTGGGGAACTTCTGTACTGATTCCCACAATGCCCTATCATAGTGTCCTCAAAGAACAGTTGCACTTGCTGCTTTCATGGAAGTGTCCGCAGTACTACATGTTTTACAGCCAACTGAATCCAACTTCTTGCTTTCTTTATCTGGTGGAACTGAGGAGGTAGAAGTATTAGCATGGTGTTTCTTTGCTGCTAAATTACCACCAAGTCTGGGGAGGGTCCGACTGCAGGAAGAGTGGATCTGCTCAGGTGCCCTGTCCTTTTTAGCAGTCTTGATGGAGCTGACTTAGCTGAAGCAGGAGTCAAGTAGAGTTCCATAGCTGGTTCCAAGAGTCCTGGCACTAGAGGGAGGAGTGGTCTGAACGCTGTGCATTGTTGCAGCGTCTCAAAGATCACTGATGTGGTTGGAGTAGGCATGGACATTTGGATGTTCAATTTTGCCGCTCCTCTCACTAAGACTTCATGGAAGATGTTAATGTCATCTATGGGAGAGACTCGAGGTGGTGGAGAGTCTGTTAAGGTAGGTGAGTAACGCCCTGTAGAGGTGGAGGACGAATACCTGGAGCGATGGTGAGATTGTGATCTGGGTTTGTGCGACGGATGGCAATGATTAGGCCTCCTTGATGACGAATGCCACAACGTATGGTGGCTGTGAGAGCGATGGCGTGCCCTGAAACGTGATCTTCCCTTTGTGATGTCTGAAAAGCATGTTGTTAGTAGCTGCATCTCCTCATATAGAATGACAAGGACCGTATCATGAACATCTCCAGCAGCCATGCACAGGCCCAGAGGACGTCCATCTGCTGCTTTTGCTGAAACTGCGCCCCTACAATGCATACCATAACTCAGAAAATATACAAGTTAGTTTAGAAGCTGTAGTAAGTGCTTGAAGAAGTAGCCACTGCTCTGTGTTTCCTAGTCTGTGCTTTAGGAAGCACCATTCACACAAACACAGGTGCATGGATGCAGTCTGAGCCTGTGCACTGACATGGTCAATATACAGCCTAAGGACCATCAATTCAAACTTGAAGGCAGTAGGAATGCATGTCAAAATGACGCTTGGAGCATATGATTCCGAATCAAGGCCTGACAGTTGGTAATATTACTGGTACAAGCTGCTTTGACCATGTTTAATGGGAAAATATTGACTGTGTTTTTTCTTGCCCCCAAGATGTAAAATGCATTAGAGGAGTGAACACTGCACAGAACACAAAGGTAAAGTGCCTTTGGCAACTCGTACATATGCCCTAGACGGAGCACAACCCACACATTGCTTTTAAATAAATAATGACCCACATGCTTGGTAACAATCCGTGCCTAGAGGGCCGTATGCTGGCTTTCAGATAAATGCACAACCCTATAGGCATGGCCCAACAATATAAAACAAATGGAATTCCCCACGAGAACTGCACAGCTAAACTGCCCAATGCACCCTGCAAGTCATTGAGGGCCAGATTAACAAACATTTTGTGTCATGGTTGCGCCACCTTTTTGGCGCAGCTGCGAAGCATAATGCTATTAGATATTTACAAAGCCACGGAAGGGACGATTTGTGCCTCCATAGTAGGCTTTGTAAAGAAATGTAACTCAACACAGCAGCTTGCGCTGCATTGTGTTACGTTCCATTCTGGGAGGCGTTCAATGGGTGGAGCGTGGGCGTTCCCATGCATCCACCTATGGATTTTATGCAATCCCTGATTTACAAAGGTTTGTAAATCTGGGATTGTGTAAAATTGCGACGCCTCAAAGAGGATGGGATAACGAGGAGAAAAATATTTTTTTCGCCTTGCTATTTCCTCTTTCTGTGCGTGCTGCATTCTGCAGCAAATGTATGAAAGAGGAAAATGCCTCAAGAGATTGGTTTTGTGCAGGAATATATCCATTCTTAGTAACTCTGGGCCTGAATTTCCACCAGTGTGCTTGAGGCACATACAGATTCTGCGTGCGAGTATGTGCATATATATATGTATTAATTTATAGGGGTTTTTGTTCCTTCAAGGATTTGGTTAAGATTGTCGAATACAAAACCATACCACTAATTAACAAAAAATTAAATCATGTTTCGAGGCACACAATACACACTCCACCAACTTAGCAAACAGGTTTTCAGTTCATTTAAAAAAAAAAAAAAAAAACTATTTCAAACAAAGTAGCATATCCCGTCACACCACTTTGTTCAACACCATAGATGTTGGAACTGCATAATCTAGTGTAACGCTTGTTCATCCTTTCCCCATACAAATGACTTACACATCCAACTCCACTTTTTTCCCTCACTAAAGCTGTGGTTAAGGGTAATAAACCATTAGTTCTATAATTTGACCCTCATCTACTCTCAGAGTAAGTGGTCAAATTTTAATTTTGATGGTGCCAATGAATATCACAACCTGTTATATGTCTGCTAAGATATAATAACCCTATTACACTTGGAATCAATGCATTCTTCAAGAAACTATTTTATCAGAGAATGCTCTAAATCAAATTTGGGGGCATATTATCAAGGGCCTTATCTCCGCTTTTTTGGCTTTAAAAGCCAAAAAAGCGGAGATAATGTTTTCGCCCTATTTACAAGGCAGTGCTAACATGCATTAGCGCATGTTAGCAGCCTTTTTACCAACGCCTCGCTTTGCATCTCTAATGAGATGCAAAGTGGGCGTTTCCTTCAAACACAACACGGGAATCATGGCTAACAGCACTTCTCCCTATCAACAAGCTGGCCCAGGACACCAATACCGACGTTAAAATCTGCGCTAACCGCGGATATCGCCGAAAGCTAACGTCTGCAAAAAAGCAGACTTAGCTATACATATGATGGGAGGTGGATTCTATGGCTGAATCCACATCTCCCTATTTGCAAGGAATAACTTATCGCTTCCGTTGTTGCGCTGGATTTCCAGCGATGTTCGCCAATTGCGATGCTATCGCCGGATTTAATATCGCCGTGGAGATATGCGTTGTAAATAACGCGATATCTCGGCGATCAAATCCGGCGATAGCCGGCGTTAAGCAAATCCGCGCAAAGCCCTCTCTGCGATATTTAACGCTGTTCTTTGATGATATGCCCCATGATTCGTTATTACTGAATCTCATGCACGAAGCCCTCTTTCGAAGCACCCGTTAGCTGCTGTTGGTACCTCACAATAATCAGATTACAATCAGTCCTGTCAGTCACTCGCTCATTTGATACGATTATGGAAACATGAACTTTGCTGCCAGGGGTCGCCTCCATCCTATGGTTTAGGCGTTTATCGCTTAAGGAGAAAAGAAAGAATTGCTGACTGTTGAAGGGAACAGGGGAAGAGAGAAGCAGACGTGTAAGAAAGACAGACTAAGCATGAGGGGAGTGAGATAGACAAGCACGGAAGGAGAGGAGGAGAAATGGGAGGTATTATGAACAAGTATGTGTCCATGAGAGTTTGGAGGAAGAGGCAGACGAGTAAAAAGGATACCATTAGAGGTAGAAGTGACAGAAAAGATGTAAATTTAAAGGAGAAAGCGACTGAAAGGTTCTGCGAGAAAGGCCAATGGGAAGTTAGGGGGAAAAGCGTCACTTAACAGACCCGTTACATTATAAGCGAGAAGTGTTAATCGCACAATGTGCTTTAAAATATAACAGTCCGTTTGATACGTTTTTCAAATCCTAATGTGTCTTGACCCACATAACACATGCATCACAGTGCACTGCAAAATGATATTGAAAAGTTACTACCTACTATTGAGCGGGACAAAAAGAGCCTATTCACACACTTTCTGCTGGGCATCCATTTGTTTCATTAGTGGGGGTGGGAAGTCCAAGATCGAAAATGTCCGCCAGTATGGAGGAGAACGGACTGATAAAAACTGAAGGACAGACCCTCAATAGAGAAAGTAGCTGAGTAGCTGGCAGAACCTGTTGAGATCCCTGCACACAGAAGCATGAGTGACTGACTGTGCAGACCCCTGACTTTAAATATGACGTTAGCACAAATGCTAATGTTACCAGCTAAATTGTGCCACTAAAATGTAATTGATAGGACACTGCTCACAACCAGCATTAAGAATTGGGTGGTACATTCAGTCCTGCTATTGCACAACTACACACATTTGTCTAGCTCCTCAAGCTGATCTGACTAACAGCCCCTGCTCCAACAGGTGACAATGGGGCATCTTATCTGGGGTGAACCCTTCCTTGGCATAGTCCAGACTTTCTGTGATTTCCATGTAAATACTACAAAATTGATTGTCTCGAAGTGCCGGAATCCATTATAAATAATGTAAAATAACAAAGAGCCACGGAAACAAACCCCCCAAAGTTATAGGAAATTATATCACAAAACTGGAATCGAATTAGCTGCTGAAAAGGAATAATCCAAGCTCTTTGTTTGAGCTTAGAAGAGCTTTCTTATTCATGATATCTGGCGGCGCAGGTTCCAGAACACTAGGCCAGCTAAGACCGAGAATATAGGGCCACTCCGACAGGAAAGATATGTGCACTAGGCTGTAGACTGCTGAAAAGAGAACAAGCTCCCTGTGATCTAGTCTCTTAACTTGTCTCTCCAATATTCTGAAAAGACCATCTGTGTTGGCATGCTTGTGGCCAAGCTGGTGCTCTGCAGAAAAGCTATACCACAATGGGCCTGTCATCCACAAGGGAGTTTAACCATGCCCCTGGGTTGTGGACACCCTAAATTTCGGAGACTATCTAGTAATATAGTGGTGTAACTTCCTGAGGGCCTTAACTATTTCCAAGCAATCCCAAATGGCCACTGTCTCTTTCTTTTTCTGAGATAAAGTTTGGAACTGGCTCACAATGAGGCTTACTTTTATCATTATCCGCTTGGCTCGGGGCTGCCTATCAGTCTTACACATTAAACATCAGTTTGGATGAAAGCTGGCTTCCAGGAGCCTAGAAGCGACCGGAGCTTGGCAAAGAGCACCTTTGTGAGTTCAAAGCTTCTTGATGCAGGGTTGTGCTCCATTTCCCCAAGAATCAATTTTTTCATTGGGCCTGTCATAAGGCTGCAATCCAGCTAAAATATTTTGACCACTCGAGGTGGTACATAGTGACTACAAGAAAGGCCTTTACCTGCTTTGGGACAACAAAAACAGGCCAAGTGAGATGCCCCCCTAAAGGAACTGTATTACTCCTTTTGATGTGGCCATAGACAATTTTTTTGTATGGTTGGTCCACTTATGTAATGGAGCAGATGAGTTAAAAAGAAATAAAAATACTGCTACTGAAAGGAATTCCCAGAGGTTCCCAGTGGCCATGATTAGTTTAAGTGTTTCAGGTAGGACCTCGATTCCAGGCAGGAATGGCTGCAACATCAACATTTTTCAGGGCAAATCATTTGTGCTCAACAAGCACCTGTTTTCCAGGTACTCTGAAGTCTACAGGTTTTCTTTGAGTCCAAGGACATGACCATGTTCTAAAAGAATGCATAGAGCAAGTGATGGTTGGCGTGGCTCGTACTCAACTGAGCTAACCCCTGCTCATTCTGGAAACTTGACTTCCCAGTACCTGCTTTACTTTAAGTAGTTAAGGGTAACTGGGATGGTTCTATTCCATCAGTGGTGGGACTTTGTGAGGTTTTCTTAACATGAACCGGTATCACACACCATATTCTCCACAGTATTTTTTAAGCACATTTCATCTCATCCTTCACACTTGGAACAATTGGGGGCTTTCCCAATCAACACGTGCATGTCAGACATGGCACCCCCACTTTTCTTGGGCTTCTTCCAAAGGCCATTTTACAGAAAGGATGCACTGTTGCATTCTAATCTGGGTGCCCTAGGCAGAAACTGACAATCTGCCCTATTACAGCAAGTGTGATATTCACAGTGCAGGTGCGGGCGTTCACCTTTGATGTGAACAGAGCATCAGGGAAAGGCAGACTCGCTGTTTCAAGCCATCAGTCTGCCTTTTTCTGGAGGCAGAGTCCAGGCCTCAATTTAAATGGAGGGACATGGATCCCTGCAGTTGTATGCCTGGGTGGGTACGCTGTGTCCCGAGCGCGTTGAGGCTCCTGAATTACGGTGCGCATAAATTCAGGAGAGCCTCAACACATTCGGGACATAGCATACTCGCTGCATACCGCTTTTGAGATGAACACATTTTACCGTAATGGGCACACACGTGAATGGTTTACTTTATATATGAAGCCAGTTACTGATGGATCCACGTGATATTATTTTGCATTTGACACTATACGTAGTTTATGAGAAAGAGTAATCTTTATCTATGGTACCAAAAGAGCGGGACGGAATTAAAACCAATTATAAGGAGCCTTGGAAGAAGAGTATAGCCCTGACGAAGTCGCAGGATATTTCCCTGTAAGCGAAGAAACACGTGTTGGCTTGTGAGGCTAAAAGATTACTACAATTGAACAAGAAGAACACTAAAGAATAAACAAAGAAGAAGACAACTGTTAATCTTTAATTTATATTGACAGGATATGTTAGCGTGTGCTTGAGGATAAACTTTATATTACTATGTTGTCTCTGATCACATATTAGGGAGTGGGGTGGTGTCTCCCTACCTCATTAGCACTGGATTTCTTCATCTTATAGGTACAAACAAATTTCTTGTGTACTTCTCTGGGACGCCACCTTCCTACAACTCACCACCCGATTTTCTAGGAATATGCCTGGGTGGTCCCTGGTAGGAATAGTTTCTTACCTGTAACTCCAGTTCTCTAATAGGTGAATTTCCATGATAAGTCATAAGCACTGAATAGTCTCACCCTCGTGCGGGCCCCTCGTAATACTTTATCCAATATATTTTCTTAAGTGTAGCTGTTCGCCTTTCTTCTGGAAGGCCTGAAGAGTCACTTAAGAAAGAAAATATGCAGCCTGTAGGAGAAGGCTGCAATGGCCAAATTCTTTATTTTGTAGATACAAAAAGGTGTCAGGAGAACTGTCTATGCATATAAAGGCATAATTATTTTGTAAAACAATACAAATGTCTTTCAAAAACCCTTTTTTAGAAGAGTATAGAAATGAAGAAGCATAAGAGAGTGTAGCCTCATAGGCTGCCATTATAAGAGCTGAAAATAGATGTGGTGTCTTCAAGGCCCCAGCGACCTCTAGCATCCCATCATGCTTGGCTAGAGGCAGTTTCCTCAGTTGTTTTTGAGGCGAAGAATGATGATATGTATAAGACCCATGCGTACCTCTGTCTATTCCACCGACGAGGAGGGAGGGTTGCTTATGACTTATCATGGAAATTCCCCTACGAGAGAAGTGGAATTACAGGTAAGAAACTATTCCTTCTCTAAAAGGGGATTTCCATGTATAGTCATAAGCATTGAATAGAATAGCAACCCCATCCCCCTACTTAGAGCAGTTGAGAAGACAGAGAGTGAAGTCCAGAAGCTCTTTAAGCAAATAGATTTTCGAGAGAGGCCTAACCTACTTGGGCATCTGCCCTAGCATCAGAAAGAAGTTAGTAATATTTGATGAATGTGTGTATAGACCTCCATGTAGCTGCCTTGCAAATCTCTGTAATGGGGATATTCACTATTAAGGCATCAGTGGCTGCTTTACCCCTAGTGGAATGTGCTTTAGGTCTGGCATCAAGTGTTTTATTAGCTTTCTGATAACATAACAGGATGCAAGAACCAATCCATCTTGAAATGGTTTGCTTGGAAGTTGCTAGACCATTGCGGACCAGATCATAATTAACAAATAATTGGTCTGATCTGTGGATTTTGCGTGTTTTATCAAGATAAAACTCTAAAACCCTCCATACATCTAAAATATGAAGTGTTCTCTCGGCTGGTGGAGATGGGTTCTCAAAGAATGTGGGTAATGAAATAGTTTGATTAACATGGAAATCTGAACCACCATAGGGAGGAATTTTGGGTGAGTTCTCATAACCACCTTGGAAGAATGGAACACTGTGTATGGTTCGTGAGAACATAAAGCTTGGAGTTCACTAAACCTGCATGCTGATGTGATTGCTACAAGGAAAGCTGTTTTCCAAGATAGGTGTTGGCCTTGCGCATGGGCTTGAATAAGCTCCCATGGAGGGGAAATACGCTTAATGGGAGGGAACACCTTCTTCAAACCCTCTAGAAAATCCTTGATGACGGGGATTTTGAAAAAAAGAGGTTTGTAAACAACATTTCCTGTATGCAGTAAGCGCTGCCAAGTGAACTTTTATGGAAGAGAATTGGAGGCCAGGTTTTGCAAGATGTAATAAGTATGGAAGAATAACAACTTCCTGGCAAGTTGTAGGATCCACACTTTTGGAGGAACACCAGATGCAAAATCTCTTCCACTTTAAGGCATATGCTAACCAGGTAAACTGTCACTTGGCCTCTTTCAGGAACTCCATGCAGTCTTGTGGCAGGTTCAAATATCCATACTGTACTAGCTCAGGAGCCGTGCAGCCAAATTCAAGGAGGAGATATTAGGCTGCACCATCTGTTTTTCGAATTTTGTCAGAAGGCCGGGTCTGCATGGAAGTCTGAGATGTGGACGCTGTGACCGGTGAAGCATTGTCTGTGAACCACCATTGACCTGGCCACTCTGGCGCTTTTCATATCATCTTGGCATTGGAGTGGGAAAGCTTGATTAGAATCGCCAGGATCAGGGGAATCAGTGGAAAGGCGTAAAGAAATTTGCCGTACCAGTCGATCCATAGGGCGTTCCCTAGTTGGTAGTACCTTGAGGCAAAGCTGTGGCATTTTTTGTTTTATGCGGTGGTGAACAAATCTACTGTGGGTGTGCCCCAGAGCTCAAAGATGTACTGAACGACGTCATCGTGCAAGACCCATTTGTGGTTTTCTTGCAGAACTCTGCTGAGGACACCCACCTGTGCATTTTACACGCCTGGAAGGTGAGTCACTGTGATTCGTAGGTTTCGGACGATCAACCAATTCCATATTGACTGGGCTTCCAGTAACAATGGCCTGGACCTAGTCTCCCCCTGCCTGTTGAGGTAGTACATTGTGGTGGTATTGTCTGTTTGAACAAGCAGCGCCTGTGACTTGAATGATGGATGGAAGGCCTTGAGAGCTACATGGACAGCTCGAAGTTCAAGGAGGTTGATGTGATACATCTCTTTCGGGGACGACATGCCTTGGATTTGTAGCTGATCCATGTGGGCTCCCCACCCTTGAAGTGATGCATCTGTCACTAAGACCTGAGAAGGAACCTGTTGATGAAAAGGCATTCCTTGAAGCAAATTAACAGGGGAGCACCACAATTTGAGGGAATGTTTCACATGGAGGGACAATAGGATTCTGTCGTCCCAACTGCCCTTTAGCTGATCCCACTGGTCCTCTAAGCATTCTTGTAGAGGTTGCATGAGGAGACCGGCATCTGGAGGGAGAAAGATGCAGGAGGCCACTGAACAGAGGAGAAATAAGACCCTTCTCACCTTGGGATGAGATGCTGTCATAACAAAGCAACATTTCTGAAGGATCAATAACCGTCTCTCCTCCGAAGGACACACTTTTGCTTGGACCGTGTCGATGGAGGCTCCCAGATAATGCAAGGTCTGAACAGTTATTGGTTGTGATTTGCTGTGATTGACCTGAAGCCCCAAGTGGAAAAGGAGATTGCATACCCAGCTGAAATGGAGCTATGCTTCCTGAGAAGTTGACGCCTTTATGACGCAATCGTCTAGATGGGGATAGGTGAAGACCCGGTGTTTCCTGAGACGGGCAGCTACGACTGCAATGACTTTTGAGAATCTTCTGGGTGCTGACTTGAGGCCAAACTGTAGTACACGGTATGAGTAATGGTCCTGCCACACCACAAACTTCAGGAAATTCTGATGTTTTTGTGCCACTGGGATGTGAAAATAAGCATCATGGAGGTCGATGGAGAAAAACCAATACCCTTGGTGGAGTTGGGGATAGATGTAAGGACAGCATCCTGAACTTTAACTTGACAAATCCATTTGTTGGCGTATTTGAGGTCGAAGATGGGTCTGAATTCGTTCTTGTCCTTTTTCTATACCAGAAAGTATTGGGAATAAATGCCTGTTCCCCGTTGTTGGTGAGGAACGGCTTCCATTGCATATTTTTCAAGTAAGATGTTGACTTTCGATCTTAACATTTTAAGGTTTGGTGATTGGATGACTTTGGTGGTACAGTAGGAGGAGGACTTATGAACTTGAGACAGTATCCACTAACTATATTCAGTACCCAGGCGTTGTTTGTTATTTGTTGCCACTGTGCCAGTAAATGTGAAATACTTCCCCCCCATTGGAGTGGGTAACGGAAGAGGGGGAAGAAATAGTTCAGGACTTTTTGCCTGTGGTAGATTTTCCGCCTTGTGCTGGTTTCTGGGAGGCTCTTCCTCTAGGCGGTCCAAGCTACAGGGTATAGGGACGCTGCTGTTGTTGCTGATGTTGTCATCCCTGATGCCAGGAAGAGGTTTGAACTCTCTGAGAATAGTATCTCCTCTGTTAAAAGGCGGAATGCTTGGCGTAGTTCCTTAGGCCTCTCCAGGCCGACCACCTTAAGTGTGTCCATTTCAGTTTTCATGCGGGCCATTTCCTCGAATAAAGTAGAACCAGAGAAAGGCACATTGATGATACGTTGCTGTGACACCGGTTTTTAAGATGTGAGAGTGAGCCACGCATGCCTAAGGCAACACTATGACAGTATTCATGTAATGCCAGAAGGGAAGAATTAGCCGCTGCACTATAACCTGGTTTGATACCATCAAACCTTTGTTAACTACCTCCAAAAAATCTTTCTCGCTTGTCTCTGGGCAAATCATTGGGGAACTTCTGTACTGATTCCCACAATGCCCTATCATAGTGTCCTAAAGGAACAGTTGCACTTGCTGCTTTCATGGAAGTGTCCGCAGTACTACATGTTTTACAGCCAACTGAATCCAACTTCTTGCTTTCTTTATCTGGTGGAACTGAGGAGGTAGAAGTATTAGCATGGTGTTTCTTTGCTGCTAAATTACCACCAAGTCTGGGGGAGGGTCCGACTGCAGGAAGAGTGGATCTGCTCAGGTGCCCTGTCCTTTTTAGCAGTCTTGATGGAGCTGACTTAGCTGAAGCAGGAGTCAAGTAGAGTTCCATAGCTGGTTCCAAGAGTCCTGGCACTAGAGGGAGGAGTGGTCTGAACGCTGTGCATTGTTGCAGCGTCTCAAAGATCACTGATGTGGTTGGAGTAGGCACGGACATTTGGATGTTCAATTTTGCCGCTCCTCTCACTAAGACTTCATGGAAGGTGTTAATGTCATCTATGGGAGAGACTCGAGGTGGTGGAGAGTCTGTTAAGGTAGGTGAGTAACGCCCTGTAGAGGTGGAGGACGAATACCTGGAGCGATGGTGAGATTGTGATCTGGGTTTGTGCGACGGATGGCAATGATTAGGCCTCCTTGATGACGAATGCCACAACGTATGGTGGCTGTGAGAGCGATGGCGCGCCCTGGAACGTGGGAGGACCTGGCCTGGCAGTTTGGGCTGGACTGTTCCCATTGGGCGCAGGGTCAAGACTGATTTGCATATGGCTGGGTCCAAACTGGAATGGCATGGTGAGCAAAAAAACGATGGATTTAGGCCCAGATCTCTGTACTGGGGTGAATGTATGGCATTGTTCTGCAGTCTGTCCATCAATTGTTTTTGCATTTGTCACCCCGAGTGTGACGGGTATGCCCAGACGTGGGTCCCGTGCTCTCCATGCCACTGGAATCAAGCTATCCTGGCTGAAGAGGGGTGAAACCCCGAAACCGGTCCTAGGATGCTTGTTTCCAGTCCAGGGAGGACCTGGCTTGGCAGTTCGGGCTGGACTGTTCCCATGAGGCACAGGGTCAAGACTGATTTGCATATGGCTGGGTTCAAACTGGAATGGCATGGTGAGCAAAAAAACGATGGATTTAGGACCAGATCTCTGTACTGGGGTGAATGTATGACATTGTTCTGAATTCTGTCCATCAACTGTTGTTTCTGGAATGTGATCTTGGCACTGGATGTGGTGAAAGAGGTATTGGCACAGATGGAATTGGTGCAGGTTGCGGCGGAGTCAGAGGAGGTGGTGAAGGAGAGGCTGGTAAGACTCAAGGTGAAGAAGGAGAGTACACCCTGGAATAGTCAGACCCTGGTGTCGAATACATGCGTCTCCTTTTCCTCTGATGTGTTGTAGACGTTGACCTCCTGTGGTGGTGCATCAGAGATCTGCTCTTTGACGCGGAATGTCTCTTTGACGTTGAACGTCGGTGTCTCCTTGACAAACCGATTCTTGACGTCAAAAGGATTGTTTGTATCGACGTTGACCTAGTCCTCGATGGCTATCTGTGGCTCTGTGTCGAAGGCGGGTGAGTCTTCGACGTTGACCTACTGTGTCTCAACATCGATCTTCTCCTCTTTGCCGGCGTAGAACCAGCTCCTGACGGCGAACAGGTCGGTGTTGTACCTTGTCTCGACGTCAACGTTTTCGACATCAATGGAGAATGATGCCGTTTTTGAGCTGTAGATCTGTTTATGGATTTTTTTGTCCACCAGAGGTTAAAGATAGAGCCCTGGTAGAGGACTGACCCTCTCCTCGCCGTTTAGGATCACGTGCAGACTGCATCTGCTTCCTGCGCTGTTCTTCCGTGCCCTAGAGCCGAATCTTCTCTCTATCATGTAGAGTTCGCCTGGAAATGTCTTGCAGTGTTGACAGTCTTCAGGAAGATGACTTGCTGGAAGACAAAGAACACAGACACTATGAGGGTCTGTTTTGGCTTTCCTTCTCCCACAGGAAGGACATTTATTGAACAAAGATGGCATTTTAAAAGACAAAATGCCCCAATTCCTGTCAGAAAAAAAGCAAGGGAGAGTGGAAAAACATCGAGTGAAGTGGTTGTTGATAAAAGCCACAAGTGAATTTTGAAGAAAAAAGCTGTGTTCTGTGCTTCTAGGTCCTGTCAGCAGGTGCCGGAAAAAGAACTGAGGTAACTGCCTCTAGCCAAGCATGATGGGATACGGGAGGTCCCTGGGGCCTTAAAGGCACCACGTCTATTTTCAGCTCTTATAATGACAGCCTATGCAGCTACACTGTCTTATGCTTCTTCATTTCTATACTCTTCTAAAAAAAAAAGTTTGTGAAAGGTATTAGTATTGTTTTACAAAAGCATTATGCATTTATATGCATAGACAGTTCTCCTGAAACCTTTTTTCTATCTACAAAATGAAGAATTTGGCCATTGCAGCCTTCTCCTGCAGGCTGCATAGTATTTTCTTTCTTAAGTGACTCTGCAGGCCTTCCCAAAAAAAGGCGAACATCCACACTTAAGAAAATTTATTGGATTAAGTGCCCCGGGGACCCCGCACGTGTGCAGGACTATTCGGTGCTTATGACTATACATGGAAATCCCCTACGAGAGAACTCCCCTTACTCCTAATAAGGGGTGCCCTCGGGTATGCACTGACTGTGCTTAACCTATTATGTAGTGCACAGTCAGTGCAACTGATGACAGATTCTTTGCACTGCACCCTCAACTGTAATATGCCGTGGACACAATGGTAAAGGATTTTCACTTTTCCATGGGGTTATGCTCCCATGCAATTGAGAAGCGCAGCTGTATGGTTGGGATTACGCACGTCTTATAGAAGGGGCTGCACATGCATCTGCATCCCATTATGCAAAGCCAAAGAGCCTGTTGTACCCCCAGACACTTTGTATAAAACTGCTCAGGTGTTCAATTGCCAATAGCACTAATTCTTGGAATCCTGGAGTGACATCAGTCATGCCCTCAGGCTTATCCTCATAGCCATTTCTGGTGACCTGAATCCAGTCAAATCCTGCTGCGCCTCTTGACAAGAAGGAGGAAAGGAAGACAATTTTCTCCTCTATTTTCAAAAAACAGCCTCGGCATGGGCATAAGGTTTTCAATGGCTCACTCACAGTCTGTCGGTCTCGGGTGATGCTATTTAATGGATTAATGTTCATGCAAGTTGTATACCACTGCTCCTGGGGATTACAAGAGACCTCTATGTAGACCCATACCATCTGCTGGGGAACCCCCAAAGACAGAAGGGGGAGTAAAGAGTCTGAAAGACATTCCACTAGAATTTCCAGACAGCTGGCATGCATAGCCAGTATGGCAGGGGGTCTTCCAACTGTTATGTAAGCAAAGGCCAGGCATGTTTGTTCAGCGTTTGGGCCATGGATATGGTCAAACTCTGGTGGTCTTTTAGGGGAATTACTTTTTTTTTATTGATTTTGCTGATGACAGTAACATTGAGGGAAATGTCTTGTGCCATTCTAAGCATCTCTCATCTATTGGGTTGGTTCACCACCAAGCTCAAGCTATGGAGAGTTTTGTGAGCTTGCTGTACAGATGGCAGTTCTTCAGGCGTATCTTGTCTTGAGGTCCGTGTCTGCATTCTGGGTGCCCCCAGCACATATATCAACCTCAGCAGAGACAATGTTGGCTACTTTCTAAGGGCCTCCCCGGAAGTGTTCTGCTTGGTAAGTTATAGATTCCCCAGAAGTATTCTTGGTCCGAGTGCTCCACTCCAACCTAGGCCTTCTAAATCAATGGCGTTGCTCAGCTGATCGCTGCTCTTCCATTTGTGTCACTGGCCCGGGATCACTGCCACCGTAGTGGACCAAAAGACACCATGCGTTGGCCTGTGTGGCCAGGTTTAACCAGCTAAACACTTTGGGACAGACTGATCAAGGTTTTGCGTCACCCTTGCACCATGCACGGGGGTGCAAGGGCGCTGAAAAACCTACGTGAGATTTATCAAGCCACGCAAATCCACCGTGTGTGGGGCAGCATGGCTTGATAAATCTAGAGTAACGGAAGGCAGCTCAAATCGCTGCCTTGTGTTACGCTGCGGCAGGGAGGGGTCCATGGGTGGAGCGTGGGTTTTCCCACACACCCACCCATTGATTTGGGCGCATTCCCAGATTTACCATTAGTGGTAGACCTGGGAATGAGTCAAAATGCTACGCCTCCTCAAGTGAGGCGTAAAGATGAGAAACGTTTATATTTCTCCTTATTGTTTCATCTTTTTACGTGTGCTTCATTCTGCAGTGCACGTAGAAAGAGGGACATGCCTCTCAGGATTGCTTTAGTGCAGGAAGGTTTTCCTTCTTGCACAAAAATAATCCTTCCTACAAAGCAGGCACCCTTACACCATGACTCAAAGCTGCCTGCTGTGGCGTAGGCAGCCAAAAATGTGCCAGTGCTAGGAAAGGACCGGAATGTGCCTCATTTTTGCCCTTTAACGTAGCACTTATAGTACAATGGGGTAACCCGCAAATGTCCACGGACCTGGGTAACGATCGGTATAGGAAAACAATGGTCCTAGACTATTCATTTAAAGAACATTATTTCAATCACCGGTATACAAATATTTTTGTATGAACAACTATATCCTCAAAAATACAAAGGCACACGATATCATACAGAATGGTAACTGTTTATTTGCTCAAATTGTTTTATATCATAAGTTTAAGAGAAAGAGGGAGGTTGCTCCAAAGTGAGTGTGAAAGGAGGGGAAGAAAAAGTGGTCGTGAGGTAGAATAGATATGGATGATGGAAGGAAATCCAAAGGGTGAACACAGTATTCAATTAATTATACATTGTAGAACTGGTCATTAATCATAGTAGCACCAGTTTTTACATATAGGCCTGTCCCTAACGGATTCACAAAATATTCATATAATTTTCGTTGGTGCACAGAGAACTTTTCTGTGAAAAGGCAGGACTGGGGTAGCATCGGGTGCCGGCCCAAAATGGGGGGAAATGTCGACGTATCGACCCTTGTGCAATGAGGGTAAATTAGAACCTCTGCAGGCGGGTCTTCCTCAGGACGGGGTGAAGGGGGTGGGCAACCTATGGAGAGGTACAGTCAGGTACAGCCCTTCATGTGGTAGGTCCGCATTCAAGTTGCGGCGTGGTAAAGGTTGTTAGGTTGAACTGTGGTGTTGATAAATCAAACAAGTGGAATAAATCTCCCACAGCATCTAATGGGTTGCTGATTAGCGAAGCCCGGGGGATGAATACTGTGTTCACCCTTTGGATTTCCTTCCATCATCCATATCTATTCTACCTCACGACCACTTTTTCTTCCCCTCCTTTCACACTCCCTTTGGAGCAACCTCCCTCTTTCTCTTAAACTTATGATATAAAACAATTTGAGCAAATAAACAATTACCATTCTGTATGATATCGTGTGCCTTTGTATTTTTGAGGATATAGTTGTTCATATAAAAATATTTGTATACCGGTGATTGAAATAATGTTCTTTAAATGAATAGTCTAGGACCATTGTTTTCCTTTAACGTAGCACAGCACAGCATGGTGGCTAGCTGCTTTCCGCTGCATGAAAGAATTATAAATCTGGCCCTTCATTTGGAGAGTATGTACTAGAGTAACCCTGGGTGGTCCCCAAGAGCAGGCTTCTTCTGGTTGTGGTCTAGGGACATAATGGTACATGTCTTTAAGCTAGTCTTGGGCAATAATTAAAAGGTAGCATCTATCCTGGAACACACAGATACTCACTTCTGAGACCTGATTTTGATCCCAATAAAGTATCTGTGACCTGTTTGACGTTGTATGTTCTGTTACTAAAGAGCAGTCTCTTGTTAACTTATCCAGGTGAAATATTGTGCTATCCACCATGTTCATCTTACAAGCACACTCTGGGAAGGGACTCCACCTCTGCAACTGACCTTCACCTGTACCAGCTCTCTAGCCATTCTGGATCGCAATGCCTTGATGTTTCCTGCAAGGCTGCAGTGCTCAGGTTCAGAGGAGTCTTTCTTCACCACTTCTGTAAAGAAAACTGCCTCCCTCTGGTGTTTGCATGCAAGTTTGGTGCTGCCTCTTGCACCTCACATTCATAGCTTCTTCCAGTCTTTCGTTGAGGCAATAGAACCATCAAAGTTTGGGAATATTCCATTCATTTGGGCTAGGGGCCGCCTCATTTAGGGGCATTTGATTCACCCCTCCCCCTGGGTTGGGCCATGTCACCAGTACTTTTGGGTTTTTGCCCTTGCCTGTTTCTGTGCTCCCTGGCTTTATTTTGGTGTTGTCTTGGTTTAAAGGGACACATAGAGGTTGGCTTGCCATTCTTCTACCTTCAAAGCAGCAATAGCCTCCTCCCGCTGGTCTGTTGCACCTTTTGAATGTCAAAACATACTAGAGTACCACAATAATGTTGAGTAACCACACACATATCATCAGGGAATGTGCTCTGAAGCCCAAGTTGTAATCCTTGGAAATAATTGACCCTGTCTTTAGCCAGCTATGACCACATCTTTTAGTGTCAGGCCTAGCCATTGTGGTAGCTGCACTCTGCAGGGTGCTCTTACACTTTACAAGGTACAATGATAATCTTTCAGCAATACAGCTCACATCTGCTCATAAATGGCAGGTCCTTACGTGGGTGACAGCCTCCTGTGTCTTCCATGTGAGCAAACTAAATTGAGGCTGGGCTTCCTTCTCCTGTAGACCCTGACTGCTGGGGAAAACCCTGTCAAACACACTCAAGGATTGAAGGCCCGCTCTGTCCCTCTCCATGACAGCCCACCTTCTCTAAGCATTGAAGAAACCTCTGTGACCCCTCACCCTTAGCTTGGCTCAGCCACATTGAAGACAAGAGACCTCTAGGAACAGTGGCTGTGCCTCAAGACATCAGTGTGGTACACCAAGGATCTCTTTGTTAACCACCCACAGCTGCTTCTTCACTAGCTTGGCCTAAAGATGAGCTGGGCCAACAGAGACTCTGTGAGGCCGTGTGTCCATTCCCCCTTTGGCTGGTGACTCTCCTGCTATGGAATTATTTGCTTGATTTTAAGAATGGCTGTGAACTCCCATATTCGAGTTCCTGCGAACACTGGCCGATGGGAAACATGTCTGGTTCTGGACAACTTCTCTATGATCTCCAGGGTGTAATGGGGCTAGGCTACCCCCTTTCATCCATGAGTGTTATTGTAAGAGCTTCCGGTCATGATAATGCTTATGAGCCCAGGCACCTCTTGGTGCTTTCGTCCCAGAGCATACCTGATTCCACACACTGGGGAAAGATAAGTCTTTGAGCGTGAGGGAAGGCTCCCCTTAGCAACCACTGCTGATGTTCCAAAAGCTAGGCTTTCCCAACCCAGTTTGTTAAATGCAACTGTTGTGACGGGAATGTCCCTTGCATAATATACAGGCCTTGTCTCCTGCCCGAGGGCCCAACTGCATGTGAATCTAGTATCCTGACATTAGTTTAGCTAATCTAGAGTGTACACAGAGGTCTAGACTGCCCATGATTATGCGAGGACCAGGGCCTGTCCTATGACCTGGATGGGGTGCACCAAGCATGGCCTCATGATGATTATAGGACTACTGTCACTATCCAGGGGTTGCACATATATTGGTGGTGACAGTGTGCTGTGGTTTGTGATAGTACATTTGGCCACACTTTTTATCTGTTTCAGTGAAAGTGTGGCTTACTAACTCCTCTTATGTAAAGTTTTGCAGTTATGTGGCACTCAGAACCGTGTGTGTGTCCGAGTAGTGAAGCCAGTGGGATCCATTTTGGGTGCCCCTTGTTTACCATGGCACAAGATGGAGGATGAGGACAGCTTCTTAGAACAGTGGAAGTGTATTGCCTGCATGTCTGTGGCTGAAGGGTGGAAATCCAGACGTTGAAGCCAGTAGGATAGAGACATGGCAAAATTGATTATATTTTACTGAGTACTGCCATTTGGTACATTGTAAGGGTGAATAGTGGGAGTGTAGTTTCTGTTGTTTTAGGTGAGGAAGTTTCTAGTCAGGCCTGCCCTTTTGTCTGTTTTTGATTACTATTTTAGAAAGGCTAATGACAGCCAGGTGCAGAGATCACATAATATTGCCTAGATGTTGGGTACTCTTGCTTGGAGACAGCCCAATGCTACCTGCTGTGAAAAGCACCACTTTACACAAAGGTTGTGACTGGAGAGCAGCCATAGAGAGACAGTTGACGAAAAAAAACATCCATAGTTTCACACATTGGGTAGAAATCCAATGTGTAGAAAATGTGTATAAAAGGAGTTCCAAACCACCCCACCTTGATCCAGTACCAAGTTCTTCATAACTAAGGAGTACTCGAAGAGCTGCTGCGTAACCAGGGCTGATGTCTACTTCACAGCCAGACTTACAGAGGTGAGGGGACACTACCTGAAGTCTACAGTTTCGGTAGATGAGCAGAGGATTTGCCTGGTGCCTAGAAGCCTGCCTGCATGTTGAAATAGAGAAGAAGTGTGCCTGGCTGGGCAGGATGAAAGAATGCCAACAGAAAACCAAACAGTGGGAGTTTCAACAGGCGTCGTTTTCATGAGAAGGATGGAGAAGACCGTAAAAAGAAAATACAGATAATACACATTTCTGACATGCTGAGCTAGTCTTTTATGGATCCTCAATTACAAGTGCCAATATGAAAAGGAGGCTGATTGCGCCTGAAGAGCCAGAACAGTGCAGACCCAACTCAATAGGATGTATTTCTTTGTAGTGTTAAAACCAACTCTGACAGTCTTCAAGATGTGCTGACATAATTTAGAGACTAACAATAGACTGCCTATATTATCTAAAATAGGCTTAACTTTACCAATTGGACTGATGCTTGCTTGATCTCTAGTTGCCTTGAAATAGTTGATGGAGACAAACTCCCTGAGCGAAACACATATTGGCGGTATACATAATAAACCTACAATTGTGTGGATCTTTTTCTAACCCATGTTATTACATGAATCCATTTAAGAGTGCTAGTTCCTTTCTAAATATGTGTATACAATACTTGGTGTTAAGGTCAACCCCAGCAATCTTAAGCACTTTGACAGAATTGGACCCTAGAGGGTTGCTAAGGCATCAACAATCCAGAGACTTCGACCACAATAAGGAACGCTATAGGAGGTGCAACGAAGGGTGGTAGCACATACAATAGAGCACAGCTATAACAAAAGACCACCTGGGTTGGAGGGGAGTTTTTTGTATGCATGGGATGATAGGGGGAGGCTAGCAGGAATGTGCAAATCAGGTACATTCACCAACTTTTGAGTAATGTTATTTAGATTGGGTGAAGGGAGTATGAAAGCCCCTCTCCTCACCTGCTTGCTTTTATGAGCCCTCAACGTAGACCTGCACGAGACTGCCTGGAGTGACGGGCTCCAAAGCAGGAAGTAGGCACATGACAGCTGTTGCCTCAGCGGACTCTTCTTTTGTTAGCCATTCCTTTATTGGATCAGGGTGGTTCATTTGCCCAACTGGCCCTGCTGTAAAGGTGCTGAGCTCCATGTCCTTTTCCTCCCTCAGGAATGTCTCCACTTCATTATAAAATTAACTGAACTAAATGCGAAGCCCTACCAATGACTCCCATTACCATTAAAGCTTCCATCAACGGCCTCCCCTTTAAATGGCTCCTCTCGAAACTAAAATATTTAGGGATATTCCTTAATAGTGGTCTGAAGGATATGATTTCATACCATTTACATTCTATAGTTGAACTGACCAAAAGAGATTTTCAATGATGGAATTTGAATTTATCTCTCTCTGGGGCAGGGCACAGATTATAAAAATGAATATGATTGCCAAATTCAACTATATTTGTGGAATGATTCCACTTTCCATCCCAAGATCTTTTTTTCAAAACAATGACTTCCACTATATCCCGGTTCATATGGGGTGGTGATAGACCCCGGCTCAAAGTTACATTCCTCCTCAGCAAAGGGGTCTTAAGTCTTCCTCATTTAGAAAATTATCGGATTGCACAACAACAGTAAGCTTGCTCTATTTATATGTTACCCACTCATATGAACACTCCACTTTGGGTTAAACTCGAACAGTCCCTACTTCAATCAGACACAGAACTGGCAATTTATTATACAAAACATCTGCGGTTTACAAACTCTACTAATCCCATCATTTGCTCCTCGCGTATAGCCTGGCAGAAGGCACACACGCTTACGAACACTCATATTCGTCTACATTCTCAAGCCCTACTATGGAACAAGGCAGACATTACCCATAAGGGGGCTGAACTGAATTGGACTATCTGGGACAATCATAAAATACACTGTATTTCTGATGTGTTTACCCAAATACATGTTTAAAGCCATTCACAAGTTTACAACAAGAATTCAAACTCCCTTCATCGCAACTCAATAGATATGCTCAACTTTCATCTGCCCTTGCTTTAAGTATGGCAAGAACTCATGATATAACATCCCATTCCCAAATTGCACGGTATATTCACACCTGGAAAAACTTCAAGGGTACTGTCTCTGGTCTTTATGGCATCCTAATTGATCTTTCCTTTTCTATAGAAACTTCCAATAATTTAAGGTCGTGGTGGTCCTCACATTTGAACATGGAGCTTACGGACGAAGAATGGGATATTTTATTAGGAAACTCTAACAAAGGGCTCACAGATTCCAGTCTTCATTTTAATTACTTCAAAATACTGCATGGTTAGCACTGGTCCCCTGCCCAATTATACTCAGCCAAACTTAGTCCTGAATCCCTCTGTTGGAGATGTCGAGCACCTGACTGTGACATAGTCCATATATTTTGGGAATGCCCAAATATTCGCCCATTTTGACTTCAGATTAAAGTCTACTTGAAGGATCATTCTTACATGAATCTCCCTTTCACAAAGCATTTATCACTTTTACACGACACTTTAGATTTTATCCCCATTCATGCCTTTAAGTGGCTTTCCACCGCTCTCAGCTCAGCCAAAGTTAATATATCACATTTTTTTTAGGTCCAATTTTATGATTCACTCATGACTTGAAGATATTTTTGAAGTTGCTAAATTTGAAAAAATGATTTATAAATTAAACGACAATTTGCACCATTTTGATCATATATGGGGTCTTTTTTTTAGGTTCATGACAATCCTGACTTTAAGTATACACCTATTATTGATGGGTTTATACCTATTTAAAGTATATTGTTTACATAGCTCCTTTGTTTTGTCACTTACAGTTTTATTTTGAGGAGTCGATTGATCACCTATGTATGTAAATATGATATTTGATAGAAATTTCTTTTGTTCCTTTCCTGTTACTGTTTTGCTTATACTTTTATGTACCTTCAGTATTTTGTGTTTATATGATGGCTTTTGACTGATGACCATTATTTGTCTCATTTTGAAAAATGTATAAAAAATTGGGATACAAAAAGGAATGTCTCCACTATGACACTCATGGCTTTCCAAAGATGTTTTAAGTGCTGGGTAAAGGGGTCCTACACTTATAGCGACTTTACTTTGTTTCAAAAAAACATTTTAATCCCTTTTTAAATTTCACAATAAGGTTTTGTCCGCTCACAGTCAAGAGCAGCTTTTCATCTAATACTTTCCAGGTTAACAGACTGAAATACTTTTTGGTAAGGTTCGTGTGTTCCCACAGACAGAGTTCTTCCATGTTTTCCCATGACGAGAGAGCACCACAAAGTGATCTTTATCCTGGTGAGATGAGTCTGCCACCTTGGGAATAGAAATAAACTCCAAGCACAGCAAGCCTTGTTCCCTTAAGTTCAGGGATAGTATCCTCTGGACGTCAACAGGGCATGTCAAGGTGGCAAACGCTGGCCGACTATCTGGAGTCAGAGACTCTCACAACTCCCCTAAAATACACACTCCCCACAAGAACAATCACCATGCAGAAATCCCATCACTGAAGGGATTTCTGCATACAAAATTCTACTCTGCATATCATGTGGTGGAATGATGTCTGTAAATCTGAAAGAGGCGGTCAGTAGGTTTCGGTAGGTTTCCAAAACGTGTAATATGACCAGCCAGTGACCTCTGCACTCCCTGCTAGCTCGAGAATACTCATTTGGGTACTCCTCTAAGTACTTCTGCAAGCGACTCTGCCTTTTGTGGTACACTTTGTCATAATTGCCCAATTGTGAGGGCGCAGGATACATGGACTCAAGCCTGTAAGTCGCAGATTGGAACCAGGTGAATCAATAAGGCTATCTATTTTTATGGGGGGGGGGGGGCTGGTGACATTTAATTTTTCCTGGCTTGAAAGCCATAGCATACCTCTTTGTTTTATATCTTGTTGTAGGTTTATGGGTTTTATTCCTATTAAAGTTTTTAAAATAGAGTTCGCGTTGTCTTTGCCTTGTCTCTAGAAGGTCTTTTTATGCTTCTCAAACCTGGATTGATGAAGCCTGGATGGGCCTTCTTTCAGGTAGAAAGGCCAAAAAGGTAGGTCGCAAGCCATCTGCAAGAGGGCCTTCATTCAGCAGCTCTGGTCGCGAGGAAGCCTCGATCTCGCAGATTGGGCAACATGCTGGGCTCAATGTGCACTCGCAGGGGAGTATAGCAATGTCCAAAAGTAGCACGGGCCTGGATGTCCTGGTACTGTTTCACCTACGGAGATAGTCTCTCCAACCAGACAGGGGCCCTTTGGTGGCATACCACTGTGACCTTCCACGCAAGGTACATGTGCTGCCTACTAGGCAGTCAGGTCTCCAACAGTGAAGTTCCTTTGGGTCCTCCCAGATCCATCAAACATCTAATAGCAAGGTAAAGATGTGACCTCCAAGGCTGATAAGGCATTTAGCAGTGAGGTGCAGCTGGGCTGTGCTGTTCACGACCACAACAGACGGGGTATGGCCTACCCTAGCTGGGGGCGGTTTTTGGATCAGTTCTTTTTTATTTTGAACTTGTTTTTATTAGTGGTGGCATGAGCCACATCAGGACAGCACAGAACACACGTCGGTGTCACAGAGAATATAATATCACAGTCTAAAACAGCCTTGAATCAAAATAATTAGTTGGAAGGATTATTCACATCTGGGGGGCCAAGAACCCAGTACAGTAGCCACATCAGGTCCGACACACACCCACACAGCCCCGGTCTATTTCCGATGAACAAGATGCAAAACCACACCTGCATTGTGTTTTGTTTTCATTGTTCCAGATGGAAAGGGGGGCAAAGAGAAGAAGAAAAGTGCCCAAGGATCACCAGAGACCAACCCAAGGAGTCTGCCTTTCAGCCCTCCAACAGTCACAGACAGGTTGAGACACACAACCTAAAAGTCTGGGGACCATTCTTATGTGTCCACTGTGGGCGCCATCGAGCCCATATCTGATGTGTGCTCATGGGATGTAGAAGGCTGTGGCCCTTCGGCCACCAAACGTTCTAACATATCACCCCATATCTCCAAGTCTCTCTCCGCATTCTGATCCGTGCGCCCTAGATGTAACCGTTGCTCCTCCGCCACTCCCCGTTCGCGCATGTCCACCCACCATCTGTCCAATGCGGGAGGACTAGTACGCATCCAGTGGATGGCCAGGCACTGCTTAGCCAACACTAATACCAAAAAAGCGAATCTGTGTTTCATCAGAGTCCCCCTTTTTGGGGGCATTCAGCAGTGAGGTGCAGGTGGGCTGTGTAAGTCACGACCACAGCAGACAGGGGGTATGGCTTACCCTAGCTGGGGGCGGTTTTTGGATCAGTTCTTTTTTATTTTGAACTTGTTTTTATTAGTGGTGGCATGAGCCACATCAGGACAGCACAGAACACACGTCGGTGTCACAGAGAATAAAATATCACAGTCTAAAACAGCCTTGAATCAAAATAATTAGTTGGAAGGATTATTCACATCTGGGGGGCCAAGAACCCAGTACAGTAGCCACATCAGGTCCGACACACACCCACACAGCCCCGGTCTATTTCCGATGAACAAGATGCAAAACCACACCTGCATTGTGTTTTGTTTTTATTGTTCCTGATCGAACTAAGAACAACAAAGGAGTCTAACAACGTTAACAAAAAGTAGATCCACAGTAGCGGCAGCATATACCCATTGTGGACTCCCCTCCCCCGGGCCCCCAACCTGTCCGCAAGAGGAAGGGGAGGAGGGAATGAGGGAAAAACTAGGAGGGGGGGGGGGAGGAGAGTCGTCCCAAGAGAGGGAAAGGGGGGCAAAGAGAAGAAGAAAAGTGCCCAAGGATCACCAGAGACCAACCTAAGGAGTCAGGCTTTCAGCCCTCCAACAGTCACAGACAGGTTGAGACACACAACCTACAAGTCTGGGGACCATTCATATGTGTCCACTGTGGGCGCCATCGAGCCCATATCTGATGTGTGCTCATGGTAGAAGTCTGTGGCCCTTCGGCCACCAAACCTTCTAACATATCACCCCATATCTCCAAGTCTCTTTCCGCATTCTGATCCGTGCGCCCTAGATGTAACCGTCGCTCCTCCGCCACTCCCCGTTCGTGCATGTCCGCCCACCATCTGCCCAATGCGGGAGGACTAGTACGCATCCAGTGGATTGCCAGGCACCGCTTAGCCAACACTAATCCCAACAAAGCGAACCTGTGTTTCATCAGAGTTCTCTTTTTGGGGTTGGTAACACTCCCAACAAGCAGTGCTTAGTCGAGGTCTCTACTGGGACCCGCGTGATCTCCAGTAGCTCATGCAGCACCCCTTCCCAATAAGTTAACAATTCATCGCAGTCCCAAGTCATGTGAAGAAATGTCACCGGTTCCAACCCACATCTGGGGCAAGTGGCAGACCGAGCTGCGTTAAACCTATGCAGCCATCGAGGAGTTAAATAAGTGTGGTGCAAATAAGAAAATTGGGTGATCTTGAATCGGACATTGCTGGCAACCTCCTGGACCTGCGCACAGGCCCGCCTCCTCTCACCATCTGTGAGGGGGTCAGGTAAATCAGCTAACCACCTGTCATGGACTCCCGTCATATTAAATTTGCAGTCAGCCTTCAAGACTTTATATATGGGGGAGATCAAGCCCCTAGAGCAGCAGCCTCAGCATCTACGACTCCTCTGGCTCTGCTGGCAAATCAACCCAGACCTCGAGTGCCTTGCCAGACACCTTGGCGTAGTGCAGAAATTGGCCGGGATGTAATTGAAAGAACTTCAATGCCTCCCCCTATGTTAGAAAGGTACCACTGAAATATAATTCCCAAGCTGTGATGCATCCCCTATCGTACCACTGCGCTAGATCCATCATAGATTGTATCTGTCAGTAACAGGGCAACCATTTAAGGGGCAACAGCCTGGTATATGGGGCCCTACGAAGCTCGTGTGTAGCTGCTTGTTCCCAGGCCTCCGTGACCTGATGGATGATAAACAGGCAGTCAAGCGGTACTCTCGACCCTTTCATCAGACACCCAGGGAGGCTCACCCCAACACCCTACTCCACCAGCAGTATCTTTTAACAGTGCACAGTGTATTGTAACAGTCCAGCAAGATAAAACATCGGCAAGTCCGGAAGACCCAGGCCTCCAAGCCCCGCGTCCAGCTTTAACACCTCCAACTTCACTACTCCGCTTACAGAACCATCCCAGGAACACCATAAGAATGTTTAGCCTGGTGAAGGTAGTTCTCGGCTTGTGGCAGAGGGAGTTTTGCAGGACATAGAGGCAGCATGGCAGCAAAACCATCCTACTTAAAGCCACCCTATCCATGATGGAGAGAGGCAGGCGATTCCAGAAACAGATCGATGCCTCCACATGGTCGAGAACCCTACCCATGTTCATATTGGCTTCGGCAGAATGAGCCACCTGTATGCCCAGGTACCAGAAGTGATCGCACTCCCACTGGAGCTCCGTCACGGGGAGAACAGCACTGCCGACTCCTACCAGCCCGGCCAGAGGGAAAAGCACTGACTTCTGGCGATTGACCCGCACATCTGAGACCTCACTAAATGCATTCAATATCTCCAACAATGCACTCACTGATCGATCTGGGTGAAGGACGTAGATTACGCATAATCGGCATATAGGGAGACGACGTGAGTGTCCCCCCCCCACCACAACGGCCCGCCAAGTCATGTCGTGGTGTAGCCTAATCACCAGAGGCTCCATTGCCAAGGCAAAGAGGAGCGGTGACAGGGGACATCCCTGCTGCGCTCAATAGGTAAAGACTCGGAAACCAAATTCCCATTTCAGACACGCACCACGGGTTGGGCATAAAACAGCTGTATCCACAATAGAAACACTGGGCCCAGTCCCATGCTCCGCAGCACTTCTCAAAGATAATCTCAGCTGAAAGTATCAAAGGCTTTTTCAATTCTAACGCCACCACCATGGCCTTCTGATCCGAGCCTGCCACCGAATGGAGCGCATGGGACAGCCTCCGCAGGTTCATCTGCGTCCATCTACCAGGCATTAAACCACACTGGTCTTCATGTACCTGATGGATTACCACCCAACCACATCACCAGGGCCTTTGCCAGGACTTTAATGTCAACACCCAGCATGGACAGGGTACGATAGGAACCGGGATCCATCAGGTCCTTACCAGGCTTCAGGAGCAAGACAATCTGGGACTCCCGCACACAGCGTGGCAGCAAACCATTGTGCCTGGCTTTTCGAAGAGTCTCCAGTAAGAGGGATAGCAAGAGCCCAGCGAATGTCTGATCATGTTGGGCCCAGAGCCTTACATTGCGCCATGGCATGGACTGCCTCTTGCAATTCCTCTACCCTGAGGGCCTCCTCGAGACCCTGTCCTTGCGCCTCTGTGAGGCGTGGGAGGACTAAATTATCCAAGAACCAACCAGCTGCCGCCAGGTGATTTTAAGGTCCTGCACTGTAAACAGTTGCCTGGTGGTCTCGTGAGAGTGAATTAATGCCGGCCTGTGTACCCACCACAGTGCCGTCCCGGCACCTCAGTAACAGTATGAGCGGGCGTTCTCTTTTTAACAGCCATGCCAACATCCACCCTGACGTATCACCTTCCCAATGTATCTGCTGCTGCTAATCACATCTGACATCAATCAAGAAGAGGGAGAAGGAGGTACGTAGTGGACCTTGCCTCTTGTATCAAATAGATAATCAAAAGAAATCCACTAGAAAGCTTAAACTGATATCCTTCCAGATATATTAGTATTCATTAAGGGAAAAGATTTGCTTTTCTTAAAATAACCCTCACCCACCAAAAGGTCCCTTGGTGGCATGCTTCATCATCGGGTTCTTCCCGCCCTGCTGCGGGACAGGGCGTGCTGCAATTGACGGAGACGTGGGAGCACTTTCTGGAAGGTGTGGGCTATATTACTAAAAAATAGGAGTGGTAAGGTCAGTGAGATAGTGAACAAAAATTCTAAAAAATACCTCTCTACTAGGGACCTAAACTTTATTGATTCCTGTGGTTGGTATTGTTAAAAACGGGTGTGGGTATCGAATAACGCACAATGATATACCATGAATAGGCACTAAAGAATACAATAGCCAATATTCAGGAGTGGTATTAGGGATCAATCGTACTTGGTCCTGAAGAAAAGCGAAGGGGAAGGCTTGAAACACATAGACCAGGAGTAACACATACATTATATTGTGCACCTCCAACACCCCCGTTTTTAAGAATACCAGCCACAGGAATCAATAAAGTTTAGGTCCCTAGTAGAGAGGTATTTTTTAGAATTTTTGTTCACTATCTCACTGACCCTTCCACTCCTATTTTTTAGTAATATAGCCCACACCTTCCAGAAAGTGCTCCCACGTCTCTGTCGGTTGCAGCACACCCCGTCCCGCAGCGGGTTCGGGAAGAACCCGATGATGAAGCATGCCACCAAGGGACCTTTTGGTGGGTGAGGGTTATTTTAAGAAAAGTAAATCTTTTCCCTTAAGGAATACTAATATATCTGGAAGGATATCAATTTAAGCTTTCTAGCTAATCACATCTGGTCAGACAGTCTAGCCTGTCCCATATGTTCCCAATCCATCACTGTCACCAACAAGGACACCCGCTGCTCCCCATCCACATGCACATTTCGCTGAAGGTCTGTCTGGACCCCTTCCGCCACTGTCAGCTCCAACTCAAGGCAATGTCTCAGACCACCAACCCGGGACATGCACTCCCCACGTGTCACTAGCTTCAGGGTGTCCCGTTCTAGCCCCCTTTGCACAGTGGGCAACCAATTAGTGTCAAAGTAGCCGTTAGTCATCTCACGGAGCTCTTCTCGAAACAATGTGTCACCAGATGCCTCCAGGTGGAGACACCACAGGGGGACCCATGGCCTGGCGCCGACACACACCCCAGTCCAGCAACAGCGGTGTGTGCTCCAAAAGGAATCTACCCAGGATTTGGACCTGCAGTATTGCAGCTGCCATCTTGCCGGACACCAAGAACCTGTCGAGATGACTATAAGTCTCATGTGTCAGCACCTAGCACGTGATTTCCCTCGCCCCAGGGCTCATTGCACATCAAGAATCTATACATTGTAAGCGCTCCATTACTGCTTTCTGTGCGTCAGACATTTGCATATTTGTGCGCGGCCGCAGCGGATGCCAATCTAATTGCCCATCTGGTATGCAGTTGAAATCCCCCACCCACACCAGAGGAATACCGACATATGGGAGTAGTTTCCTTTCCTACCCCAGATAGAAGCCACCATCATCAACATTTGGTGCATAGACGTTCAATAGGCATACTTCCATTCCGTCTAGGAGTCCATACAATATAAGGTATCTCCCCTCACTATCTGCCTTAAAGCCATGAACCTGGAAGAGAACCTGCGTGGGTACCCAGGTCACAACCCCATGGGCATAGTTGGAATATGTGGCAGAGTACAGCTGTCCCCTCCATTTCTTGTGTGCCTTGTGCACCTAATTCTCCATTAAATGCATCTCCCGCAATAGAGCACTATGCCCACCATGTCTGCGCAGATACATCAGTACTCAATATCTCTTCACATGGGAGTTGAGCCCACGAACATTCAATGTTACCAACTTAAAGTGTGCCGCCATCCTGCCTCGCCCCTCCCCCTCAACCATAGCCCCCCCACCCGCGCTCCATCCCCCAAGCCATCACAAACTCACTACCTCTCCACCGCTGCAGTCAGATCCCAGCTGAAACAAAAACAGTACCTCCCATCCATCGGGTAAACACAGAAAAACAACAACTTGTGCCTACCCAAACATCGTAAACCTCCCTAAACTCACCCTGTTAGCAATCCGTCACACCACCAACCATGTTCCCAAAAATAGAAGAAATAAAAACAGCCAAACAGACCACCAATCACCCCAGCTAACTCACTCAAACCGCCTCGCAACGCACAAATCTATATGTAGCGAGGGGGGTGCACGTCGGGTGCTGGCCACAGCCATAGCAGCTCCCAAGCGACACACTGCCACACCCGGCAGTTAACAGACCCACAACACTTACCCACACAAATAATCATGACACCACAAACAAAACCCGCAACACAACTCTGATTACACAAAAACTCAAAACACACACTCTCCAAATGTAAGCTATCAAGACCACAGTGAGGGGAGAGGCCTGGCCCGTACATTCCACATCCATCTCTTGCACTCAACTGCAAAACCAGTTCTTATACAGTGTACAATCCAAGAGAGTAGGCTGCGTGACTGGGGGCCCATTTTGGACCTGCCGCTCCACGGCTGCATGAACAGGACCAGCACAGCCGCCATCTCAGGAGATGTCCCCCTTGACAGTCCGCACACTGCACAGAAGCATCAGGATTCCTCTTGCCGCAGTCTCCCCCTCCACATCGGCCCCACTGTCTTCCGAATTGGAGGCAGTCTCCACCTCCAGGAGCACCCTTGCCTCCTCATGCTCTGATCTTTGACGCTCAGGGTCTAGGGTACCATCTCGGCAGACAACCACTTCTGTGGAAGACCAGGAGGCCACTTCACACTGCCGCCTATGCCTCCTCACAGGTCTTGAGCAGTAGGTATCCAAAGTCCTTTCTCCAGTGGTGCGAGAGGCTGGGGACCGGGATCCAACCCTCTCTGGGCACCTCCAGCCAGTCCCACACAGCCTCCAAAGTAGTGAAGAAATGTATATGGTCAGCATGGAGCACCTTCAACTTGGCCTGGTAGAGAAGCATATAATGTAGCCTCATTGCCTTCAGTTTTTGTTTCACCCATCCAAAGGAAATCCACATCCGCAGCACCTGCCGGGTATAGTCTGGAAAAATACAGATCACATGGTTCTCAAATGTAGAATAACCAGCCTGCCGAACAGCCTGTAGGACTGCATCCCAGTCCCTATAGTTGAGGATTTTTGCAATGACTGTGTGAGGTGGGGCCCCCACCGGTGGGTGTGAAGCAAGGGCACGATCAGCCCATTCAACTACAAACAGTTAAGACAAAGTGGCAGATGGGAAGGTTTCCCTGATCCAGCACTACAGAAAGAGTTCGGGTGACAGGCCCACTGCTCCCTCCAGAAAACCAATAAAGCCAAGATTACAGTGCCTAGAACGACCCGCTGCATCCTTCGCTCTGTGCTCCAGCACAGGTGTTTTGGCTGAAAGATCAGTCAGAGCAGTCTTCAAGGCGGAGACCTCTCCCTGTAGTTTGGTCACATCCTGCTCCATGGCCAGTGACCGTTCCGCCACTTTATGCAGGTCAAATCTCGGGAGTCCAACGTCCAAAAAGAGACGGCATCCATCTTGGCCTACACTGCTGTGCTGGATCCCTACACAGCAGCCAGTATCTGTGTGTCAGTAGGTCCCTCTGGTCCCCTGCCTGACCCTCATGGAGAGGATCTCCCCTCATATTCGTCCCGGGCACCGTGAATTGGTCCACCTCAGTCTGCTGCGCCTCCCGCTGCTGTCTGTCCTTCCCCATGATATTGATGCGCCTTAAGGAGAAAAGAGGGACAAGCCAAAGCACAGCCCTCTGCACCCCAAACTACGGTAGAACAGTCCTTAATACCGCTGGAGCCCACTAGATCACAAAAGCAAAGGGAGTGGGCACTCGTAAGAGGGGATAGGTGATGTAGGATGTTGGATACAACACAACTGTCCGGTAAATAAACTCCAGTCCGATCCGGTGCTGAGCGGGGCAAGTGGTATCAAGAGTACTTTAGTAAGCTGTGCGACCCTGATGTTCTGCAAAGGGCTGGCAGCCCTCCCCTAGACAATCGGACACCTCTACCGTGCAGGCACCGTTCTCTATCAGGGGTTCCAGTGGGTCCAGTGCCCTTCGTTGTACAAGGGGGGGGCGAGGAGGCTGGGACGCCAGATGAGATCACCCCCAGATGCTCTGGGAGGACCCACGGTCCACCATTGAAGTCAGCAGGGCCCCTACAACTCATGTCATGGGAAAGACGTCACGTCACCCCCCTCTGTAGGGCCTCCCAGGGGGTTGCATCCCCCGCACTTGATATCGCAAGGTGCTGAACACACACACTCTACTGTGTGGCCAAGGTCACTCAAGTTCCCATAGACATCCCACGAGCTCCTTCACAACTGGACAGGCTTGGGAGATCCACCCTCCGCTCCCGGATCATCCAACTACGTCGTGGGGGTGCAGCTGGGGCCGCAGAGGCCGAGTCGCGCCTCTTACAGCTCCCCAAGTATTCAGGCAAGGCCGACTGGAACTGTCTGAACCGCTTTCAATAATAAAGGGGAAACGGCCATTCCTGACTCCCACCGCTTCAGTGTCATTAGCTGCACTGCCGCTTCAGGCTTACATCCTGCGACAAAACATCCGAGTTGCCACCCAGAGCCCCCATCGGCCCCAGTGGTGCTCCATCACACCACTGCTCAATCAAGGTCCCCTCTAGAGGTATCGGCAGGTGTCTAGTGGCAAGCCTCAGGACCTCCCAAGGTGACATGGCCACAGACGAGCTCACAGGCGGGCCTGCTGCTCACTAGCACAGCCCGAGTCGTCCTCTCCTACGGGCAGGGCTCAACTCCTCCATACTAGGGGAGCACAGGCCGGCCCCTGGCCAAGGAATCAAGATCCATGGGCCGGTCAGAGCTCCGTAGCGCCCTAACAGGCCAGTGCTTAATGGGCTACTCGGCACCGGAAATTCTAGTTGTGCAGCTACATTAGGCCTGAATTCCACAGTAGAGGCCCAGAGCCGACATCAGGGGCCCCCAAACAGCCCCAATTGCATCCCAAGTCTTGGGCAAGCAGCGGGGAGACTTCACAGCTGGTATAGCACAGATGGAACGTCAGGATGATTAAGAATTATGACGGACCGGCCAGGAGCTCAGAAGCTCACGTCCTGTCGGCCATCTTGTATGGCCTTGGATTAGTTCTTGGTCAAGAACTGCACAGAGAGACAAGCTGCCCCCTCATGATATCGGTCACTCCTGAATTAGCTCTCAGTGTCTGCTTTATATGAGTGCGCGACACACCTGGAACACACTAGGCTTTCCTCCTTGACAGCAGAGGCGACTGGTGTTAATGGGCGCAAGGGGCGTTGCCCTGCCACCCTCAGGGAAGAGACAAGAACAGGGGGGAAAAAAAACAGAGCAGCTGAAAACAAATTATTGCTCCAAGACAGTGGGCCAAATCTCTTGGGTGAACTGTAATGAACTTTGCAGATGACCTATGGTGCAAGTGCCAGCCGGCGAGGTTTTCTTTGACCTGCAGGCACAAGCTACAGCTGTGACATCATATGAGAGGGAGTGTTGAATTAGAATGCTATTGATCTGGGTTCTTTTGGGGCAAATATACAGTCGCCCTGGGAGGAGTTACAAAACTCCATTCACTTCAATGGCTGGGGTGGGGCAGACCGATGAGGACAAGGAGATTGTGGGGGGCAACAATTTGTTGGGCATCACAGAGGGGGTGGGCTGAGGACGAGTGCAGGGTGTGCTCTCCTTGCAGTAATACGTGTTTAGTACTGCATTTTGAAATAAAACTGTTAGACCTGGCATCCTTGGCGTGGGTCTCCCTTCCATTTTTTCGTAATGCCTCCACGGTTGCCGATATGTTTTTGCTGGACTAGATGCTCATGGGCACTTTGCCGCTGCTAATCAGTGCCAAAGTGCAAGTGCTCCCTATCGTTAATTGATACATGTATTAGTGACTCCATGATTGGATGATTGGTTTACTTGTCAGTCCCTAGTACAGCGCACTCAGTGTGCCCAGGGCTTGTAAATCCAATGCCGCTGGTGGGCTTGCAGCACTGGTTGTGCCACCCACAGAAGCGGCTTGTAAAGGTGTCTCAGGCCTGCCATCGCAGAGCCTGTGTGCAGCCTCGGGCTGCCATGTCGACTTGGTGAGTACACCCACTTACCAGTCCCTAAACCTTCCCTTTACTGCATGTTGGTCACCCCTAAAGTAGGCCCTAGGGCAGGGTGCATTGTAAGTATAAGGTAGGACATGCCCTGGTGGGTGTGGCATGTCCTAATAGTGAATTACAGCCATTTTCGTTCTTCACTATTGCAAGGCTACCTGCTCCCCATAGGCCAGAATGGGCAGACTGACTATTACACCTTATAGTCAGAACTGACCCAGGGAACATGGTAGAAAAACGAATTTAGTATGCCTGAACTCAGGATGATAAAATACATCTTTTAGTGAAGTTGGTTTTAACATTCTGTGTTCGAAAATACCACTTTTAGAAAGTGGGTATTTTCTTGCCTAACTATCCAAGCCTGCCTCTGCTAGGTTGTGTATTCCTTGTCTGGAGATTGAGTGACAGGGGCTGGGGGTGGCTACCGGAGACAGGGTGAGTCAGCGCAGGGCTGAATAGAAAGATCTGCATCCAGAGTGGAGGGAGGAGTTGCACCTGGGTCTGAATAGGGCTGTGCCTGCCTTCCACAATGCTGGCCCCACCTCCTGCCGGGCGGCTGAGCACTCTGCCCCACATTCTGAAAGGAAAGAGGGAGTCAGAAAAACAAAGTGCTCCAGAACTGACCAGAACTGGTTTTGGACTAGGCAGAGGCCTCTCTGCCTCCAGAGAACAAAGAGAATCAGGGTATAAGAGGGGCACCCAGACCCCAGGAAAATCAGATCACTTTTGGGAACAAGAAGAAACCTTTGCTGAGGAGCGGAACCAAGAAGAAACTGAGGAGAGACTATCCCTAAGCCTGAAGTGCTGCTTGGGGGATTGGCCTGCAGTGGTTTGCCTGACTGCCAAAGAGAGGAGAAAGGAACTTTTGCTTTGCTGTGACTTTCATCAACTTGTGAAGGATCTCCAAGGGCTTGGAAGAGAGCTTGCCCCCTGACCGAAGTCCCAGGACCATTGGACTTCACCCCCTTTGTGAATCGCTGCTGGAAACTCTGTTTCAGTGGCTACAGAGGTAGGGAGCTGTGACCGACTCTCACGACCGACTCGGTGTCCTGCAAGCACCGCATCGAAGCACCGTCTCGCCCTGCAACGCACGGCCCTGGTCTCACCGACTCCGTCAACGAGCCGCTGCCTGCACCGCATCGAGGGACAACGCGTCCTGCAACGCTTCGCTACGCCGAATCGAACTGGTCCGACCGACACGGTCACTGCTGCTGAGTTCGAGTCCTGTGACCGCACCGGAGTTGGGCACCGCTCGCACGCTTTGCGACGCACCGCCCGACTCGCACCGCTGTCCGGACTGATCGACGCCAGCTCCTGAATCCGGCTCCGTCGCCGCACCGCAACCTGCCAGCACCGCATCGAAGCACCGTCTCGCCCTGCAACGCACGGCCCTGGTCTCACCGACTCCGTCTCGACGACGTCAACGAGCCGCTGCCTGCACCGCATCGAGGGACAACGCGTCCTGCAACGCTTCCATTTTTGCATCGCGACCGCGACGAACAGCCATCCGGCTCGCACGCCCGTGCCTGCCGCTTCAAGTAAAAGGTACTGTGACCGAGTCTGTCTACGCTGTGTTGGCCCGTCTCGACGCGGTCAGCTGGATTTGTTAGACTCTGTTTGTTCTCGACATCGCCGTAGCCGGAGGAGGCTACCGACTCGCACAGAACCTTGAATTAAGCCTTTTGATCAGAACTAAGTATTCTTAACAGTATTGTGGATTATTTTTGTCGTTTATGGTCTTGTGATAAAATCTATATAAAGTATACCTATTTTTATAAATATATAACCTGTGTGGTGTCCATTTGTAGTGTTGTCACTTGATTACTGTATGTGTTCACAAATGCTTTACACACTGCCTCTGAACTAAGCCTGTCTGCTCGTGCCAAGCTACCAAGAGGGTGAGCAGGGGTTATTTCGGGAGTGTACCTACTTTCCCTGACTAGACTCAAGGGTCCCTATTTGGACAAGGGTACATACCTCTGCCAACTAGAGACCCCCAAATCTAACATTGGTGGTCAGCGGTGAGGATTCTGGACTTGCATTTGTGACTCATGTACAGTGATTGGTGAACACTACTTAGTGAGTGCAGACCAAAACGCAACCACATACTTTAATAGCATTTTTTCTGGGATTTCCTATTTTTGCAAATGCCAAGTTCAGTCACTATGGAGAAACCAGCATCAGTAGCCTCTGTTGAATGTGATTGGGAAGAAGAGAGGCTAGAATGCTACACCCTTAAGCAGCTCAAGCAATTCTGCAAAAAGTTTAAAGTGTCCATGACCGGGATCTCCAGGAAGGAGGACCTCCAAAAGGCGCTGAGGGCCTGGGTCGAATCAAGGAGTGCCCCTGTGGAGGGGGCTGAGAATGCAGAAGGGCAGCTGGAGGGGCTATTGGGTCTAGGGGCTAGAAGACCACCTTCCCCAGTAGGTAGCAGTGTTTCTGCCAGAGGACTGTCTCCAGAGGAGTTGGAGGACAGGAAAGAGAGTAGGATGCACGAAATGGAGCTGACCAAACTCAAGCTGAATAAGCAGTTAGAATTCGAAATGCAAACAAGGAAATTAGCCCTAGAGGAAAAGAAAATGCAGTTTGAACATGAGAAAGTTTTGAGGGAGTTGGAATTGAAGGCCAAGAGCTTAGAGATTACTCCCTCTGGTGGCAGTGTACCGCCTGTGCCTGTTGAAGCTAGGGTGTATATTCCCAAAGATGTGGTGAAGGAGTTTTTAAAAATGACGACATAGGGCAGTGGTTCAAAGCCTATGAGGTAGCCATGTCTTCCCACCGGGTCCCTGAGAAGGATTGGGGAGCGGGGTTGTGGGGACGGTTCCTCAGTGAAGGGCGGGATACCTTGTTGGATTTGCCCTCTGAAGTCTATAATTCGTACAGCCACATGAAGGATGCCTTAATGACTAGATATGGTTTGACCCCTGAGCTTTATAGGCAAAGGTTCAGGAACTGTAGTAAGATTGAAAGCAGTACCTGGGTTGAATATGTGACCTTCTTTTGCAGAGCCTTGGATGGTTGGGTAAAGGGTAGCAAAGCGACTGATTTTCAGGCGCTCTTTGATTTGATTGCCTGGGAGCACTTGTCCGGTAATTGTTTTCCTGAGCTACGCCAGCACCTGATTGATAGTAAGCTGACTAACCCTAGGCAGCTTGCTGAGGAGGCGGACCGCTGGGTGAGTACCCGGGTCCACAAGGGTCACGTGGGAGACTCCGCCAAGGGTGGGCAGGGTCCCCAGCAGAAGAGTGGGGGGGACAAGGGTAAACAGAAGGAGTTCCATAAAGGGCCCCAAAGTAGACCCCAAGGGAACCAAGGGAAAGGTTCCCAGCCTCCCCTGAGAAGAAGCCAGTGGCCCTGACAGGCCCCCTGTTCACCAGGGACCACTGGTATGTTACAAGTGTGGCGCCCCTGGCCACAAGGCAAACGATCCTCGTTGCCCTTTGCATGGAAAACCAGCACCCACCAGTGCAGTCCCCCGGCAGTTGGCTAGTGTAGCCCTGGGGGAGGAGTTGGGTGCCCAAGGTGGGGGGATCCCACAGTGTTTTCCCTTGTCTCATTAGGAGACTCTGAGATGGTCCCTAGGACCCCGCTGCCTGAGAACACTAAGAAATACAGGCAGTGGGTGACCATCAATGGCCATAGGGTGGAGGCTCTGAGAGACACAGGAGCCAGTGTGACAGCTGTCAAGTGTCACCTGGTGTCTAAAGAGCAGGTTATCCCTGATGCATTCTATCCGGTTGTTGCCGCTGACAACACAGAGAGTCACTGCAAGGTGGCTCAGGTTCCCTTTGAGTGGGGGGGGTCTCGGGTACTCTTCAAGTAGCTGTGAGGCCAGCCATGCCTGTTGACTGTTTGTTAGGGAACGATTTGGAGAGCTCACCTTGGGCTAAGGTGGAGCGGAGTGCGCATTTAGAAATGTTGGGCTTGCCTGATTGGGCATGTGTGACCACCCGGTCAATGGCAGCTAAAGGTGTTCAAGAGGACCTGGAGCCTGAGAGGGAGGCCCAGGTGCCTGCCGGAGAGAGAGGAGGCAGGGGGCGCGGGAAACCGGCCCCCGAGGTTCCCACGGTCCAGGAGGAGGCAGACCCTGAGGGGGATGCCCTGGAGCCTACAGGGGAACAGGTAGCTGAACTGGGGGACCTACCTGAGCTGACCCATTGGCAGCAAGAAGGAGGACCCTCCAGGGAAGAGTTCTGCAAGGAGCAGAACACATGCCCTTCTCTCGTGGGTCTGAGGCAACAGGCCACAGACCAGGCAGCAGGTGATCAGTCTGGATCACATTGGGTTTACTGGGAGAATGGTCTCCTGTATTCAGAGCCTAAGGTTGCTGAGCCTGGGTCAGCCCGTGTGCTGGTGGTACCCCAGCGCTTCAGAGCCTTCCTACTGGGGTTGGCTCATGATGTACCGTTAGCAGGACATCTGGGGCAGGACAAGACCTTTGACAGGCTTGTTACCCATTTCTATTGGCCCCAGATGCGCAGGAGTGCCGCCACTCACTGCAGAACATGCCAGACTTGCCAGGCAAGTGGAAAGAGTGGGAGGAAGCACAAGGCTCCTCTCCAGCCATTCCCTGTGGTCAGCACCCCCTTTGAACGGGTGGGTATTGACATTGTGGGGCCACTGGACCCCAAGACAGCCATGGGCAACAGGTTTATCCTGGTCTTGGTGGACCATGCCACCCGGTACCCTGAAGCCATCCCTCTGAGGACAGTGACGGCCCCCGTGGTGGGACGGGCACTGATGGGAATTTTCTCACGTGTGGGATTCCCTCAAGAGGTGGTGTCTGACAGAGGTACCAACTTCGTGTCCAAGTACATGAAGTCCCTGTGGCAGGAGTGCGGTGTAACTTACAAGTTCACCACTCCTTACCACCCTCAAGGAAATGGGCTGGTTGAGAGATTCAACCGGACCCTCAAGGGCATGATTATGGGTCTGGAAGAACCCATGAGGCGTAAATGGGACGTCCTCTTACCATGCCTGTTGTTTGCATACCGGGAGGTGCCACAGAAGTCTCTAGGGTTCAGTCCCTTTGAGCTCCTCTATGGACACCCGGTGCGAGGACCTCTGAGTTTGGTCAAGGAAGGCTGGGAGCAATCTCCCAGGAAACCTCCCCAGGATGTATACAGTTACATGCTGGCCTTCAGGAACCAGACTAGGCGTTTCAGAGAACTTGCTGAGGCAAATCTGGAAGCCAGCCAGGAGGAGATGAAGCGGTGGTACGACCAGAATGCCACTCTGGTAGAGCTTCAGCCTGGTCAGAAAGTGTGGGTCATGGCCCCTGTGGAGCCCTGTGCGCTCCAGGACAGGTGGACCGGCCCTTTTACGGTGGTGGAGCGCAAGAGTCCAGTTACCTATTTGGTGGACTTGCAGTCTCCCAGGAACCCCTTGCGGGTCCTGCATGTGAACCGCCTGAAGCCCCACTTGGAGAGGTCCCAAGTGGGCATGCTCTTAGCGACAGATGATGGAATGGAGGAGGAGACCGAGCCTCTTCCTGACCTCCTGTCAGCCCGAGAGCAAGATGGATCAGTGGAGGGAGTAAACCTCTCTACCTCCCTGACACCTGAGCAGCAGGGTGACTGTCGCCACTTGTTGGGACAGTTCCCTGACCTGTTCTCCCTGGTTCCCAGTGTCACTCATTGGTGCGTCCATGATGTGGACACTGGGGACAGTCTTCCTGTGAAGCACAAGGCTTACAGGGTGACTGACAGGGTCAGAGCCTGCATCAAGGAGGAGGTCTCCAAGATGTTTGCGCTAGGGGTGATTGAGTCCTCTAACAGCCCTTGGGCCAGCCCCGTGGTCTTGGTTCCAAAAGCTGCCGCGCCTGGTGCCACACCAGAACTCCGGTTCTGTGTGGACTACAGGGGACTCAATTCCGTCACCAGGACTGACGCCCACCCCATCCCCAGAGCTGATGAGCTCATAGATCGGTTAGGGGCTGCGCGGTACCTCAGCACGTTTGACTTAACGTCTGGATACTGGCAGATCGCCTTGACTGATGGGGCAAAAGAGAGGTCAGCATTCTCCACACCAGATGGGCACTACCAGTTCCGGGTGATGCCCTTTGGGATGAAGAATGCCCCTGCCACCTTTCAGAGGTTGGTCAACCAGGTGTTGGTTGGACTGGAGGATTTCAGTGCCGCCTACCTGGATGACATCGCAGTGTTCAGTGCCCGTTGGGAAGAGCATCTGCGCCACCTCTGGGAAGTGTTGATGGCGCTGCGGAGGGCAGGCCTCACAATCAAGGCGAGTAAGTGCCAGATTGGGCAGGGTTCTGTGGTGTACTTGGGACACCAGGTTGGGAGCGGCCAGGTGGCGCCCCTCCAACCGAAAATTGATACCATTCTGGCTTGGGAGCCCCCAAGACCCAGACAGAGGTGAGAGCCTTCCTAGGACTCACCGGGTATTACCGGAGATTCGTCAAGGGGTATGGCAGCATTGTTGCCCCCTTGACCGAGCTGACTTCCAAGAAGCAGCCCAGGAAAGTGATTTGGACTGACGCCTGTCAAAAAGCTTTTGACACCTTGAAGACTGCCATGTGCACGGCACCTGTGCTCCAGGCACCCAACTTCTCCAATGAGTTCATTGTTCAAACCGACGCTTCAGAGCATGGTGTAGGGGCTGTTCTATCACAGATCAATGAGGAGGGCCTAGACCAACCTGTAGCCTTCATCAGTAGGAGGTTACTTCCCCGGGAACAGAGATGGAGTGCTATCGAGCGTGAGGCATTTGCTGTGGTCTGGGCACTGAAGAAGCTGAGACCATACCTGTTTGGGACTCACTTCCGGGTTCAGACAGACCACAGGCCCCTCAGATGGTTGATGCAGATGAGGGGTGAGAATCCAAAGCTGTTGAGGTGGTCCATTTCCCTACAGGGGATGGACTTTACGGTGGAACACCGCCCTGGTACAGAACACGCCAATGCTGATGGACTGTCCAGATTTTTCCGCCTTAGCGATGAGAACTCCCTAGGGGTAGGATAGTTCTCCCCACATTTCAGCTGGAGGGGACACGTGTTAGACCTGGCATCCTTGGCGTGGGTCTCCCTTCCATTTTTTCGTAATGCCTCCACGGTTGCCGATATGTTTTTGCTGGACTAGATGCTCATGGGCACTTTGCCGCTGCTAATCAGTGCCAAAGTGCAAGTGCTCCCTATCGTTAATTGATACATGTATTAGTGACTCCATGATTGGATGATTGGTTTACTTGTCAGTCCCTAGTACAGCGCACTCAGTGTGCCCAGGGCTTGTAAATCCAATGCCGCTGGTGGGCTTGCAGCACTGGTTGTGCCACCCACAGAAGCGGCTTGTAAAATGTGTCTCAGGCCTGCCATCGCAGAGCCTGTGTGCAGCCTCGGGCTGCCATGTCGACTTGGTGAGTACACCCACTTACCAGTCCCTAAACCTTCCCTTTACTGCATGTTGGTCACCCCTAAAGTAGGCCCTAGGGCAGGGTGCATTGTAAGTATAAGGTAGGACATGCCCTGGTGGGTGTGGCATGTCCTAATAGTGAATTACAGCCATTTTCGTTCTTCACTATTGCAAGGCTACCTGCTCCCCATAGGCCAGAATGGGCAGACTGACTATTACACCTTATAGTCAGAACTGACCCAGGGAACATGGTAGAAAAACGAATTTAGTATGCCTGAACTCAGGATGATAAAATACATCTTTTAGTGAAGTTGGTTTTAACATTCTGTGTTCGAAAATACCACTTTTAGAAAGTGGGTATTTTCTTGCCTAACTATCCAAGCCTGCCTCTGCTAGGTTGTGTATTCCTTGTCTGGAGATTGAGTGACAGGGGCTGGGGGTGGCTACCGGAGACAGGGTGAGTCAGCGCAGGGCTGAATAGAAAGATCTGCATCCAGAGTGGAGGGAGGAGTTGCACCTGGGTCTGAATAGGGCTGTGCCTGCCTTCCACAATGCTGGCCCCACCTCCTGCCGGGCGGCTGAGCACTCTGCCCCACATTCTGAAAGGAAAGAAGGAGTCAGAAAAACAAAGTGCTCCAGAACTGACCAGAACTGGTTTTGGACTAGGCAGAGGCCTCTCTGCCTCCAGAGAACAAAGAGAATCAGGGTATAAGAGGGGCACCCAGACCCCAGGAAAATCAGATCACTTTGGGGAACAAGAAGAAACCTTTGCTGAGGAGCGGAACCAAGAAGAAACTGAGGAGAGACTATCCCTAAGCCTGAAGTGCTGCTTGGGGGATTGGCCTGCAGTGGTTTGCCTGACTGCCAAAGAGAGGAGAAAGGAACTTTTGCTTTGCTGTGACTTTCATCAACTTGTGAAGGATCTCCAAGGGCTTGGAAGAGAGCTTGCCCCCTGACCGAAGTCCCAGGACCATTGGACTTCACCCCCTTTGTGAATCGCTGCTGGAAACTCTGTTTCAGTGGCTACAGAGGTAGGGAGCTGTGACCGACTCTCACGACCGACTCGGTGTCCTGCAAGCACCGCATCGAAGCACCGTCTCGCCCTGCAACGCACGGCCCTGGTCTCACCGACTCCGTCAACGAGCCGCTGCCTGCACCGCATCGAGGGACAACGCGTCCTGCAACGCTTCGCTACGCCGAATCGAACTGGTCCGACCGACACGGTCACTGCTGCTGAGTTCGAGTCCTGTGACCGCACCGGAGTTGGGCACCGCTCGCACGCTTTGCGACGCACCGCCCGACTCGCACCGCTGTCCGGACTGATCGACGCCAGCTCCTGAATCCGGCTCCGTCGCCGCACCGCAACCTGCCAGCACCGCATCGAAGCACCGTCTCGCCCTGCAACGCACGGCCCTGGTCTCACCGACTCCGTCTCGACGACGTCAACGAGCCGCTGCCTGCACCGCATCGAGGGACAACGCGTCCTGCAACGCTTCCATTTTTGCATCGCGACCGCGACGAACAGCCATCCGGCTCGCACGCCCGTGCCTGCCGCTTCAAGTAAAAGGTACTGTGACCGAGTCTGTCTACGCTGTGTTGGCCCGTCTCGACGCGGTCAGCTGGATTTGTTAGACTCTGTTTGTTCTCGACATCGCCGTAGCCGGAGGAGGCTACCGACTCGCACAGAACCTTGAATTAAGCCTTTTTGATCAGAACTAAGTATTCTTAACAGTATTGTGGATTATTTTTGTCGTTTATGGTCTTGTGATAAAATCTATATAAAGTATACCTATTTTTATAAATATATAACCTGTGTGGTGTCCATTTGTAGTGTTGTCACTTGATTACTGTATGTGTTCACAAATGCTTTACACACTGCCTCTGAACTAAGCCTGTCTGCTCGTGCCAAGCTACCAAGAGGGTGAGCAGGGGTTATTTCGGGAGTGTACCTACTTTCCCTGACTAGACTCAAGGGTCCCTATTTGGACAAGGGTACATACCTCTGCCAACTAGAGACCCCCAAATCTAACAAAAACACTATGGATAAAAGAGCCATTCTTGGAGCAGAAACACGGTGAGGCATTTAAAAGTTGTCACGAGCCCTGGCCTGGGCACAATGGGGCTGCACTATACCGGATGATTTAGAAACCCTCTCTTCACAAGCATACCAATTCCTCTCCCTGCAGGGAACGAGAGGCATGGTAAATATTTAGGAAGTGGCTGACTTGCTGGCAGTGCTTAATTTGTAAAATATTAAGTGCCAGGGCTCTGACCAGGAAGCCACTGCAGCTTGCACCACCTATCACCCTTGTCATCACTGCCAAAACAACTACTAACCATCTCTCTCGCATGTAAATGCGACAGTTCAGATTATTCCAGGTCCCCAAAGCTAAAGGAATGGCTGGGGAGGCAGGTATTAGCAATTTTAATATATATTGTATTCCTAAACTACCGTTGTTCTGCTCATCTCTAAATTAGATGAGCAGCGCCACCATGTGGTGGACTGTTTTAAGTATGGTGTTGACAATTAGGTGCCGGTGCCGAGCACCGCAAACCAATTAAGTGCCGGTGCTTAGCACCGGAAAGCCCCGGCTCAAATTAAGCACTGCAGCTGGCCTTTCACGATTGAACTTTCGTAGGCACGGGAAAAGATGGCTATTTGCGAACTAGTCCTCCCTCAAAGTTGCCGGATAGCTGAGGTTTTCTCTGCTCTGGGTCCTCTCCTTTCACACAGTTTTTGCCGTTTTAGCGCTTTGATGCCTGCAGGTTTAACAGGCTCTAGAAATGCTACAATTACAACAACAATGAACTGGAGCTGAGTAGATTTATTCAGAGACCTGGCGGGACGTCACAAATCAAGTTAAAGGTAATGCCAGCTGTCAGGCACTGCCATGGGTGTTTATTTACTTTCCCCCTGCCAAGATCCTTATCTCTACTCTTGTACTATGTTGCCTAATCTAATGTTTTTTTCTCTTTCATGAACTCCAAGCACCCCCTTGCAGCCTATTCTTAATTATTCATTAGTCTCTTCCTAACAAGTGCTCCGATTTCTCCATCTTGTTCTATGTGCTGGCTCATTTGTTTCGTTTTGTTTTCTATGTATTACTTTACAACATTTTTGGAGGCCCTGACAAAATCCCCTTTATCATTTGGGAGCTCCCCAACTCATTCTCTGTTCACTCACTTTTGCTTTCTGTCCTTTTCAGGACTTGCCCATAAGCACCCCCTCCCATCCTCTCTGTCTGCTTTGCTTCTTCTTTACATTCCTTTACCTCCTTCTAGCAAGGTGGGGCATAGCTACCATTGGTGCAGCAGGTGCAGTGACACCAGGGCTCTGAGGGCCTCACTGAACCATCACAATTGCTGTATTCTACTACTGCAACAGCAGTCAAAGGGGCCATTCCTTGCTTGCACCAGGGCCCATGGCATGGTTGCGACACTACTGCAACAAGTACCTACTTGCTTCTGATTCACATTTATAATAATCCTTATGCAATTTCCCTTTGCCTCTTCTTTTCGTATCATATTGCACACTGCTTTCACGTAAGCGCTCTACAAAGTTGATGAAATAACACACAATTTTGTGCTGCGCCACTTTTTATAAATGTTCTACTATTCTGACATAAATCACTCAAAAATGTCATTCATACGACGGTTGAAAAATAAGCAAACCAATCACTGGCCACAATCATCTCATCAGATACAAAGGAACGAGGATGTTGGTAATACAGCCAGTGTCAGTATCCAAGATATAAAACAATACCCAAAAAAATGCTAAATAAGAAACAAGTAAAAGAATGAAGGTAAGTTAGGTGTGGTAAAGAGCCTTCCCACTTGTGAATCACAAATGTGAATTTTAGCTTTATCTATAATCGAAAACTGCACCATCCTCCATCCACTGCAACTCCTCAGGCCAACTAACTTGCAGGCAAGGCTCAGCAGGTGATGTAAGGTCCAGGGAGGCTCTGTCAATCCCTGAAAATGGGCCAATGCTTGTATATTGTGGCATTCACCAAAATGTCATGAAACTTGGGCACCCTAGCTACTCAGTTAAAGGTCATGTGTTGTTGCCTGGTGCACTTCAGAGTGATGGAGCAACTGCACTTACTCTCCTGTCCCAGACTCTTTGCTGGGGACAGTCTATTGGCAATCATTAGGCATCCTCTGTTTTCTCTATAACGCAACTGGACTTCTTCAGTACCTGTGGGGTGTAGACAAAGACTGCCCTATGCTGTCTGATCTCCTTGCTTGAACCTCCTACACAGCCACTTCTGTTTCTTGCTTGCTCATTTCAGTAGACTATCTCTGATGGACAGTTTTCGGTGGCAATGCTTCAGTGCCCATCCCTCCTCTCTTTGTTGCTGGCGAACAAGCTGTACCACTTGCAGCAGAGCATCCTAGAGCTGACCATCTAGACTGCACATTAATCACCAGCTTATGCCCTATCGGCCGGTGTGATCCTGTGCAATTAGAGATCTATCTGACAATGTCAGTACAATTGGTGTCAAGTAATTGTTAAGTAATAACAGCGAACTAAGTAGCGAAAATACATTTATCAGGATGTTATATTTTTGATTCTCAGGTTCGAGGACAACATATTGTTGATTCTGTTTCCGGGCAGTTTATGCTGTGTAAGTAAAAACTATCTCATCATAACCTGTAGAGGTGGGTAGGGAGTGTGAATACACTGACTCACTCAAATTAGATCCGTTGGTTGATTGCTAAACAAAACATCCCCCACCTTGCTGCAGGATGGATGAGCGCATGCGCACACACCTCTCTCTCGCTCTCTCTCTCTCTCTCTCTCTCTCTCTCCCCCTCCCTCCCTCCCTCCCTCTCTCTCTCTCTCTCTCTTCTGGTGTTAGTGATGTTATAAAAGGTCATCATCTGACTGCCCTGTTTTAGTTCTAAAGTACCAAAAGCTGCATGTTTCTGAGGGGATAACTCAGAGTAGGCAATAATTATCACTCTCAATAATTTCCGAACACAGGGGTAATCTCATTTTATCAGGTGTGATATTTATTGCATCAGATGCTGGGCCCTCGAATTTGATGCGTAGGTGTCCCTGGGCCAGTGGCGGATCTTCTTTATAGGCTCCACAGCTGCACTTCACCCTCCTTGTTTTCTGATCCATTTGTACTGTGTCAAGAGTGAATCATTATTCACTCTAGGTATAATGAAATGGAGACCCACTTCAGGTCCAGCAACAAACTGAGGCAGCTAGTGACAGCGTCTGATTTCTGACACAGGTGCCTGAAGGTGCCTGCGTCAGTCATCAGAGAGATTTTTCATGGCTGGCGAAATCCTAGCACTGTGAGCATGTCTGTGTGTAAGTTAAAGTGAGAGAGAGTCAGTGAAGGAGTGAGTCAGAGTGAGTGAAAAGGAGTGACAGTAAGAGCGAGTATGTGTGAGCATGAATGTGAGTGAGTGAGGGAGAATGGCAGGGGGTGTAACTGATTGTTACTGTGTTTGAGACGAAGCGAGTCACAGTAAGACTGAGTAATTCAGAATGAGCAGGACTGAGTGAGACAGAGTGGGTCAGAGGAGAATGAGTGAGTCTGCGTGAATTAGCGAGACTGAGTGAGTCAGAGTGAGAGAGTAAACTTAGTGCAAGCAAGTGTGAGAGAACCCTTCAATAAGAAGCTCCTAGGGATTCGAGCCAAGAATTACGCCCCACACACCCCCTCCCTTTTAAAGGTCACCAACTGCCGTTGTCAGTCAAACATGTCTTTCTATTGTTGCTTAGGAGCAGAAAAATGAGTAAAGGAGTTAGCATTGTATTGCTAATTATCTCGGGAGGCGAAGAGATGTCTGAGGGCTTAATTTTTATATTTTGGATTCAATAAACGTGTTTAGACTTCTAGTACATGTGAAAACTGGTTGTCTACAACACTTAATACAATAAGAGGGGCTGGATCAAAGAGGTTTATTTTTAATCTGGTAACCCCCATCCTTACTCTGCAATCACGCATGTGGCTACTTGGTTTGGCATGAATGGAAAGAGATGTAACAAAAAGAAGCAAGATTCAGCAGGCCTCAACACTGCCTTTCAGACATGGCAGCCTCAGAAGCAGCTGTAAGTAGAGTGAGTAGGAGAAAAGAAGCAAATGGGAGAACGGAAGCCAGAACCAAGAAAGGCTCCTGGAGAGTGAAATCTTTTCGTGGTGCGGGTGAGGAATAGCCTGCTTGGGTGGCATGGTGTACAATATGGCTCTGTGGATATAAATGAATAGCAAAGTGCGTCACTGGTGTGCTGAGGAGAGTACTCCAGATGTTTAGATCTGATTTATGCTGGCACTTTTAAAACTTTTACAAAGCCAGACGTAAGCACTTACTCAGATTGTGCATAGGTGGTGCTCATTGTTTGGAAACCCAAGAGGAGCTGAGAGCCGTAGTTGTAATTTTTTTTGTGCAGATTTTTTTTAGTGCAAACCTGGGCAAAGGCCAATAGAACAGTTTACAAAACGACCATACAATGTTACACAATTTTTTTCCTTTTTAGGCACAGGGAGATTACGTTATTTGCCCAGAATCTCAGGATGTTGAGCTAAGGCTAGGATTCGAACCTGGTTCCGCACGTTCCAAAGCCACTATGCATCGCCTCATGTTTTTCTATGGCAGGTACCCAGTGTGAACTACGTCACATGCACACTGCATCAGGGCCTGCACTAAGCACGAACAAAGGCCACACAGAGCTTTGTTCCAGCGCACTCCTCAGTAAGAGGCTGTGCAGCATGGGCAAAGGTAAAAATTTAAAAAAAGCAAGGTGTGATGACCAGCAGCAGCTCCTCCTCTATGGCAGAGGGACGTCGCCCCACCTGCCAGCAGCCGCAAAACATGAAAAATAAAACGATAATAAACCCTTGTTTATCATCGTTTTATTTTTTCTGGCGGAGCCGAGGCTTGGGGGCGGGCAGGGTGATGACAGGCTGGTGAAGGAGTGCTCGCACTGGTATTCAGTGCGCATGACAGTCTGGCCGGCAGGCTCAGGCCGGTCAAACTGTCATGCGCACTGAAGCTCTCTCCAACCCGAGCTGCGTTGCCGGGGTGGAGAGAGCAGGCACAGGCTCCCAGTCTAACTGGGAGCGCAAATCCTCATAGCTCAGGCCAATCCTGATCATGCTTTCAGCAGTATGAAACCAGCGTCAGGGTAGGCCACAGTGCACTCTGGGAGCCTGTGCCAGCAGATGAGAGGGGCGCGATGCGGTGATGCAGGTAAGTGTTTTTTTTATTGTCTCTTCGGTCCGCACTCCCTCCTGCCCCGCCACTGTATCAACACAACGGCCGCAACTGGTGAAGACATGGCCACAATGGTTGCGTAATTTTGTAGGCACGCACACGCATCAAGAAGTATGCGACATTATGCATGTACATTTACCCATCCAAGATGTTTCGGCAAATTTTAAAAAAGTCGGAGGGGAAAAGAGATTTGCTGCCTAGCCCTCTTCCCCAACAATAAAAAATTGATATAGAATACCAATGGGAGTGGGGGGCTACGGAGCGGGTCAAGGGTGGATGCAGCAGAGAATGGGCGGGGAAAGGAAAAGCAACACATGAGGGGAGAACAACACAGGAGTGCGGGAGAAGCACCTGAGCAAGAAAGCAATACTGAGAGCGGGGTAGCCAGTGAGTTTAGCAGAGGTGAAGCAAATGAGAGATAGAATAAGACATGAGGGAGACAGCAACACAGAGCATAGGGAGTGGCTATTTGGAGGGGGTGAGGGGGGAGCCCAGGAGAGAGAGAACAGGAAAACTCATGCAGTCTACGAAGGTGCTTATGGAAAAAATAAAAAATAGTTCCCTAAAAGTGAGCAGTGGTAGGATAGAAACCAGCCACAGAGGTGGTAAAGAGGCTATACCATTGGGGAGGGACAAGATGGGCAAGCTGGGACATGGAAAGCCACCAATAAAGAAGCAAACAAATGAGAGTGACAATAAAGCCATTCACAGTGGTATTCAATGGGAAAGATGTAAGCCCCTGTAAATTCTTCGTAAGCCCACAATAGATCTTTAACAAACAGACAGCTTGACCTCTGGCAGGCTCGACCTAAAAAGGGTCGATTCATTTTTCTGTAGCATACATTTGCGAATGTCTTTGTTAGTGCTCACTTGCTAGTGCCACCAGGCGACATGCTGACTGATTTCAGACATAAAATAGTCCATCATACATACAAATAGAGGTGGGTGGACACACCCAAATAGCCAATAAAAAACAGTGATAATAAAATATTCATCTGGGCTGCTATAAGATGTGCTAGATTTTGTCTCAAGCCAGTGGCTAAGGGTTCAGGAACAAAAAAAGCCAATGGCTGAATGGGACTAACTCAAAGCCCCAAAATGTAAGTATAGAATTAAGTTTGTTTGCCATGAATGTTGCCCGCGGCATAGACGTCATATAAATAATGAGGTGAAAGAACCTATCAAGAAATGTTAGTCACATCTAGCCTATTCTTAAACAAGTTGCTTGTTCTCAGACTGAATGCAGCTATGGAGTCCTACAAATCCAGGCTTTGAATACCTTACAAATCACCTGTTTCAGGAAGGAATGCTTATCAGTAAACTGGAGGATAACAAATCTGTGAATTACCTTCACATTACACATTGGCAGGGCTCCTTTCGATTAACTAGAGCCTGGGGGGGGGGGGGGGGGATAAACACCCCATACCTCTGATGCTCTTCATGCTACAGATGCCCAGGGCTCAACTCCATTTACCAGGCCTGGGGGAGACATCCACTGGCTTAGCTCAACAATAGAGTTTATGATGTGGCACATCGGTCTTTGAGAACACTACAGTTCGCATTAATTAGAGAAGGGCAAATCATCACTGAGAAGACATCTACTCAATACATTATGTATAGCCGGCTGCCACATTAGTCAGAGACAACCATTGCCAACACTAACCACAGACAAAAATCACGGTGATTAGAGGAGAAGGTCACAAAATAAATGTTCTCTATAAAGACACTAGAATGGACAGTGGAGACAATTACTATACGCATTAATCATAGAGGGATAAATCATAGGTCAGAGGAGACAATCACCATAAAAGGACACTATATCAGCGAGATGGTGAGACAACCACTCCACTCATCAACTATAAAAGGGCATCAATTTGTTTAGGTGAGGCAACTACTGCACTTTTAGTCTTCAGAGAATAAGAATACCACCACTCAGTTCTTTAATGGGAGAAGGGTTTGGATTTAGTTCAGAAACCCTCACCCATAACCCTCTAGAGCCTCCTCCACCTGAGAGACCTCACTAGCCCCCCATCCAGAAAAGATGCCAGTTCAAGATTCTCATGCACGCCTTCAAAGCCCTCCACCACTTAGGACCTGCCTACCTCAACCATCGACTGAACTTCCACCAACCCGCTAGACACCTACACTCCCCTTCACTCGCCCTTGCACCCCCTGCATCCGCCACACCCACAGCAGCAGCCGCTCCTTCTCCTACATCACTGCAAAAACCTAGAACGACCACCCCCTCCAGTTCCGTACGGCCCCTTTCTGGCAGACTTCAGAGAGAGACTCAAGACATGGCTCTTCGATGGAGACACAGCGCACAGATACCCCTAGGGGTGACAGAGTTGTGCTTTACATATGCAGATTAATTGATTGATTGATTGATAGAGCCCACTTCATTCTCTTGGGGGGAGGAGGCAACCAGTGGTGTACACAGGCCCCCGCAGCCCCCGCTGTGCGCGGTGCCCCAAGCTCCAGGGGGCCCCCTCAGCACAGAACTCTGGCCGGAGAGCTCCCGAATTAGTCCGGAAGGGGCCCCTCACCGTACCTTGCAGGGGGGGCCCCCTAAATTTTCGTTACGCCAGTGGAGGCAACGACTGTCACCTGGGAAACTATATGGTACAGTCTAATGTATATTTCGGAGCTTTTCTTTTTTAATAACTTAATTGTTGTGGCTGCTAGCATACTTCAATATCTAGTGCGTGACCTCATCTCATCTGAGGATAATTCGAGACACACACTGCCCTGAGCGGTGATTCAGCTTTGGAAAATCCGGACTCTGAACCACGCCCAAGTACTGAGAACAAACACAATCTGAACCGAATGAACTCTTTCAGGAGGTCACACAGTAGCAGGTGTAAACCCAGGAGTAAAGGGGATGTGAAGAGGGGCAAATAGGGGTGGCAAGGTAGCATTATTAGGGTTGCTAGCTAACATTCCTTGTGTAAAAATGCTGGGAGAGTATAGTCTCTAAAATTATTAACTACAATTACCACAAAACAAACTACCATTGGCAATGCTAATAACCCTGGCTTGATATTCATGTTGTAGGTAGTAGTTGTCAGTTTTGTTGAAAAGAGAAGAATCATATATTTTATCAGCTTTACAATATATAGCAATTGAAACAGATATTAAATGTACCTACATTAGAATAGAAATTATACAATGGAACTGACAGACTTTTACATGCCTCAGTTTCCATTCTTTTTCATGAGTTGTACTGGCTTACAGTTCCTGAACGTATTATTTTTGAAGCCATGTGCTACATGTTTGAAGCTAAGGCTAGTTTAGGAGCACTCTACATCCAAAATATGGTGGTGCCGTATCAGCCCTCTCGCGCTTTGAGATCTTCCAATCTAGCTCTGTTTGTCGTGCCTACATTGCGCTTGTCCCGCATGAAAGGGCGCTCCTTCTCCTATCTTGGTCCCAAAGTATGGAATTCCCTTCCAGAGCACCTAAGAGCTGTACGTCATTACTAGCTTTCCGCAAGGGCTTGAAGTCCTGGCTTTTCTAGGCTGATGAACCCATAACTTCTCTGTCTCTGCAGCCTTGCGCTGGGAAACCTCTAGGGGTATCTGCGTGCAATACAAGTCTACTAAATAAAATAAATGTGCAGCTGTACAATATATAGCAATTGAAACATATATGTATGTACCTACATTAGAATAGAAATGATACAATGGAACTGAAAGACTTTTACATGGAATTAAAAGCAAATTAACTTTTATTTTTACATGAAAAACACCTTAGGTATGCTATCCTTTAGTTTAATAGCACAAACCATGTAACTGTAAAGCAATATGAAGTTAGAAAAGACGAAAAAGGGTAGTGGAAGAGTGTTACAAGCAAAAAACAAGAAGGCGTGACCAACATGTGGGGCCGAGATACACGTTAAACATGTTTACAGCTCATGATTACTAGGCACGATACCTTTGTAAAACGCTCAACCACTGGCTAATGTTGTCCTGTGGTGCTGCCCTTGAGAGGATCCGGGGATCTTCAGAACTCATCATGTTAAACTTTTGCAAAGATTTTTCCCTTCAAGAGATTCAGTTTCATGGTAGGGATTTGGGATACGGTGACTCTTACCAAGTCCCTATTATGGCCAACACCCTGCATAACTAAGCCTTACACAGTATGCCTATGCAGGATTAGCTTAGAGTCCCAAAAAGGTCCCAACAAAAGTCCAGTCCTAAAATCACCCACTCCCCAAAACTTGAAAGTTCTGGTAATGAGTTGTGCTGTTGGCCACTGTCCACAGTCAACGCCTCTATTCCAGTTAACCCGCCATTAGTCACTTTCTATAACATTCAGTTATGTTTTAGCATGCCTAGCTGTTCATTCAATTTTTTTCAAAGAATAAAAAGATCCTGCTCGGGTCTATGTTTTGGGTCAGGACCCACTACTGGACCAAAGCCTTCACCAGTTCCAAATGGGAACTAGACCTTTAGGGGTAGAGTCCAGCCATAACTATTAAAAGGGTCTATTTACAAAGCCATTAGGGTGAGACAAATAATTACCGCCTGGGGAAGTGGAGGTGCAAGGCCAAGCATTAAACCAGGCCATCTAAGAGTCCTGAGACTAGGTGAAAGTGCATGTTTATCCATTCCATGTTGTTAAGGGCTAGCTGCACCCCAATGTCAGTATTCAGGCTTTAATTCTTCTCCAAACTAGCAAGGCTGGGAGAGTTAGGGTTGTTCCTTTTCCGGGTGCAGTTTAGTTCCTCATGCAGGAGCATTACCTCTCTCCATATGTGTCAGTAGCAAAGCCTGCTGGATGTAACCAGTCTGGTCCCATTCTGGAAGTAGAACAGCAACCCAGTAAAAGTTCAGCTTCTGTCAACTTGTTCACTCTGCAGGGCTTTGCAGAGGCCCCCAGTCAACAAATGTTCAAAATAGTAGAACATTAATTATCCTTGTCCACTGGCCAGGAAGGAATTCCAAAGCCAACCAGTGCTTCTTTATTTAAAGTGTAATCACTTCCTACAATATTGAAGGATACATCGTCCCTTTGTGTCGTTTTCTCAGTACAGTTCACTGATGCGAAGTGACAAACAACAACACATGTACATGGGGAGCGGTGGTTGTCGCATTAGCGGTGGGTCCCACAGTAGCAAAGGGAATGGTGGGCTGATTTCCTCCCTTATTCACAAGGTAGAACAGTTTTCTGGGTAGGTGTCCTCGGGAGCGCACATGCATGCTGTCATATTCACTCACACAGGGAAGCCATATGAGTAGCTGCACTCTTTATAGATCCCTTTCATTCATTCATTCATTCATTCATTCATATAAGGAGGGCTGCCATCTTGTGCAATGATCCACCATTTAATAAGCTTCTGTAAAAAGTACACCAGCGATGCATATAGCTTACACATAAGTCCCCCACTGTAGGAAGGTAAGGGATTTCAACCATGGGGATGGAAGAACCTTTTACTTGGGTGGAGCTTTTCCTAATCATTCTCCTAAGAGGGGTGCAGGTGAAAAAAAAGTATTGACTAGTAAATACTGCCGAACCCCACATAGCCTTGGTTGGGGAGGCCCTCAAAAGACCACGCTTTGAGCAAAGCACTTTGCGGATTAACAGAAAGGGAAAACATGGGTCACCTGCAATGGATTTGCATATTTGCTTAATTTTCTGTAGGAAAACACAGTTCTATGCCAGAAAAACAAAAACATCCATGCAGAGGACATTTTGTCCTAACTCACTGGACAGGTAAAACAACCCTCAATTAACAAAGTATATCTGTAGAAGCCCCAGGACATATGTGTTCCAGACAGCATTCGGAAGGATGCCAAGCCCTCAGGATATCAGCTGGCATGGCTACACCTTCTGGGCAAATAAGAAATTACAAAACAAAACGAAAAACTTCAGAAAAAGGGCCTTTACACAACATATCCTAAACAAAGTAAGAAATGCAAAATAAAAAAAAGAATCAGAAATTAGACAGAAATCAAACATAATGACCTAATACCAGGCACAACCTAGCTTCCAATGTAGTTCTTGAATCAGGGGAAACAAGCATGCCTTCAGGGTGAAGAGACAGAGATGTATGTCCTTAAAGCAAGGAAGGGCTGAAAAACAGCTATATTTACATCCCTAGAACAGTTGCCAATTTCCTTGACGTGAATCATCTGCAACATGTCAAGACTTTGATAAGGAACAGAGGCAAATATAATAGGGATGAGCCAGCATGTCACTCTACACTCCACACATTTAGGCAATAAAAGCTATTTACTTCAAGCAGCCTACTTTTTTCCACAGTAATAGGTTGCCATAAGGGGTGAATTGGTTATGCAATATAAAATAAATATGTACTGTTTTAATACTCATGGAAATAAAGTTATGCAGCACACAGGAAGCTTAGCCCTTCCTAATATGAAGACGTATTATCATGCACATTTTGTAGAATACTCATTTAGATTTAGAAAGGAGCACGATTTGCACACATTTTTTATAATATTACCATGGACATGATATTAAGAGATAACATTAAAGGCAGTTTTAAGTTAATGTCTTAAGAAAGTGTGGCAAACGACACTACAATGGTTTATTAAAAGTAAAGCCCAAATTTATAGAACTTATTCCATTCCCTAAATTAATACAGCAACTTTTTTCAAAGATATAGAAATTAAAATCATGCGATTGATCAAGCAATTATACCAAACCGAAGGTAAATAGTTTTTTAAAATTTTGCGAACTTGGGCTGATATAACGATCTCAGTTAATACATCTAAGAATTGGTTACAATGGTCATAAAATGCTATATATTATGCACTGATAATGTTAGACTCAAGTTGAATGTTTAGGACTAAGGAAATAGTCATGAATTTAATTGAATACCCAATTCACAGAAAGTTAAGGAATTAGAAGAAGTGTCTAATGGATATTAACTAAATAGATGTATTTTAGAAAAAATCTAGTAAATAGGTGAAACAGGAAGATATTTTCACACAAGGCATTTTGAAAACAATGAATGGATTACATTTCTTAGTTTTAAGAGGGACCAACTTACGTGAAATGCAATTTTACTCAAAATGGCTAATTTTTCTGCACTCCACGATATGGTAATAGAATTTATCCTGCTATAGGTGTGAATCTACAGATTTTGAAAATTGGTCTCACACTGTTTGGCAATGTGCTAGGGTGGATCATTTTCAATATTAAGAGTGCTAATTACAGATTCAAATTCCATCCATTTCCATCTTAGTGTTGCTGGGATATTGCCCAATGAAAGGGATATCATTGAGATGTCAATAATGGATTTATATTGCCATGCTGGTAGCATGATCTTTGCTTTTATAAAGATGGAGGACTAAATTGATTCCCTCTTTCTCAGCTCTGGGACAAATGTTCATGCATAAATGAATATGTCGGTTCTTGCGATTTTATCACTTTGAATATCAGAAATATCATGTCTGAAATTGATTTTCTTTTTATTATAATCTGTGCAATATATTTATATCTATAGTTATAAGTATCTATATGTATATTTAATATTTTAGTAACATTGATACCTGCAAAAGCAATGTCCAACAATATTTTTTGTTCCTCTGTTTAAAAAATAAAGAAAGAAAAACAGAACAGTCGAGTAGCACACCTACCCTTACGTCTGTAAGTTGTTACTTCCTCTACAGAGTATGACTTTATGGGTTTAGTGAAACAGAAGATCACAACACAGTGGTCCTTTAGGTGACCCGCTCTGTATTTTCTCAGTTCCGTTTGCTTCATACTCTTGTGGAGGTCTCAGTAAAGGGAATCCCCCCAACTTCTTAAACTGTCAAAGTGTCAATTACATATATAATGACAGGCCACAAGTACTGGGACCAGACAGATTATGTGCTGAGGGCTCTCAGAAAACTACTACCCACCAGATATCAGATGACACACCATAAAAAAGAAACAGACCAGGTACCAGATCGCCATGTGAAGAAACACTCCTGATCAGACACTAGACATCAGACCCCAAGACCAGATACCAGAAGAAATAGCATAATAAACACCAGAAAGCCCAAACCAGACACTAGGCCTCATACCTGACCAAACAGTAAAATATGCAGCAAACCATACTTATCAGTAAATGATACCAAAAGAGAAAACATAATGTCTACGCTATGGTGCGATCTTTCCAGAAGTAAAAAAGGGAGCAGCAGCCAGTGGTTTCCCCTGACCATTGAAGCAATTCTGTCATACTTTCGAAGACCTTTCATGCAATTGGTTGCTGCATTTAGGAAACTCTTCAGTAATGTTCTACATGCAGCAGGTCAGTCTAGGGGATGCTGACCAACATAGTATTATATATATCAAGATGAGACAGTACCTGCACCTAGGGGGGGCGTGGCCAAGCACCGAAGATGGCGGACGTGCTCTAATAGAGCTCCGGGTCCCATCCCCCGGTTATCCTGGCCATCGCAGCACAGACTCGTCGCAGACTCCCTGCGTGGCTTCCTCAGTATTTAGAGCTCTAGGTGAGACCGGCGCGGAGCCGTTTGCTGTACCGGACACACTGTTGGCGGCAAGTTGTTGGCGGGGCCCGCGCCGCGGCAGGCCCGTAGGCCGCATTGTGCTGAGGCCTCGAACCCGATAGGAACATGCTGGTTCACGAAGCCGGGGCATCCTGGGCGTCCGAGGATTGATACACACAGGGCTGTAGCTGGGAAGTATCCCTGCCCCTGACTGTGCTGGTGAAACGGCTGACTGCCGCCCGGACTGGTGGAAAATACGTTCCTGTTGGCCTGGGGGAGGCGGTGCGGCGCAGCCGATAGCACCGTTACTGAGGAGCCACCATTACAGGTGAGCTTGGGTGCGGAGACTCCCTGCGTGGCCCCCTCGGCAACCAGAACTCTTGGTGAGACCGGCGTGGAGCTATTTGCCGTCCCGGACACACTGTTGGCAGCGGGCTGTTGGTGGGGCTCGCGCTGTGGCTGACCCGGAGCCTTGCGAAATGGCGGCATGCGCCGCGTTGTGCTGCGGCCTCGCACCCGCTAGGAATACGCTGGTTCATGAGGCCAGGGCTGTAGCTGGGAAGTATCCCTGCCCCTGACTGTGCTGGTGAAACGGCTGACAGCCACCCGGACTGGTGGAGAATACGCTCCTGAGGGCCTGGGGGAAGCGGTGCGGCGCAGCTGATAGCACCATTGCTGAGGAGCCGCCATTACATGTGAGCTTGGGTGTGGACGCTGGGCAATGGCGTGGGGGGGTCCGGGGGTCGGTCGGGCCCAGGCCTCCTTGGGTTTGGTGGAGTAGTGGAACTATTGGGCCATCGGAGATCTGCGCAGAGTTCCCGATACAGGCAGACGGGGTATCAGCCAGCATGAGGGTCGTCCCGGGCCCACGCTAGCCAGTGACTGGTGCCTACAGAGACTAGCGACTGTGCAGGGACGGGCTGGCCCTGGGAGAGATCCGGGGGTTGGTCGAGCCTAGACTCCCCCAGGGGCCCGGTCTCTTTGATCGGAGGTGGACGTCTGGACCTCGATTAGGCTGCATTTGGAATTCCTGGCACTGGAGGGAGGGAATCCATTTTGCCGCCCGTACTCCCCCAGAGAGCGGGACCTCTTCTTACAGGAACACTATCAAGCCTGAGGTGGGAAACTTGCGGCTCCCTGACTGTGGGCGGACGCTGCCGGTGGCACAGTCGTGCTGGAATTGGACTGTTGCTCAGCTTGAGACCCAGTGGGAGGTAGGTCCGGGGGTCGGTCGGGCCCAGGCCTCCTTTCACGCGGTATTGGGCTGCACAGAGAATGACTCGCCCTTCCTGACCGCTTTCACTGAGCCTGACCCTTGAACATAGCGTGAGGTCACTGTTAGTAAAGCTAGAGCGCCCAGCGTTTTTACGGGACTGGGTCGGGCCGTAAACTAGACTGTGGGTGCTGCCATTTTCTGGGGAGACTGATTGTACTTGCCACGGAGGTAGAGGAGGAGTGCCCTGCAGCTATGCGTGTGGTTGTAAACTCTGCGAGTGACTGTGTCAGTGCTACTAGGACAGCTGTTCATGGACTCAAGGCCTTATCGTAGACATTAAACACAAACTGTGGGACAGGCATACAGCTAATCCTTTCCCTGGGGCTGACGGTGCCTGGACGCATTATCACAGGCAGCCTGTAGACGCCCCCGACTCAATTGCAAAACCTGTCATATCTGTACCAGGTCCCCCTGAGTGCATAGGGTAGTCCCATTGTCTTGGCCTTCATTCTCTATCCCTGGGCTAGGGGAGATCACCGGCTGGGTACGTGGGTAGGCAGAGTCTGGACTCTGGTCATTCTCCCCCCTCACTGCCCCTTTAAAGCGAAGTTAGACTCTAACCTAGGCCACAGTGTGGTAGGGGCATCCTGTGGTAAGAGGGGTGCCTCCTGCGACACCCGAGAGTGCTAACGAGGAACGCAGTGAAAATAGTGTCGATCTCGGACGAGCTCATCGCATATCCTGATCTGCATGCGGAGTGCGCAGCAAATAGTTATGGGGCGCCTCCGCTCGACTAATCAATCGGACAATCCATCCCTCACCGTGGGCAGGGGAGCTTCAGGGGGCATGGGGAGGCCGGCAGAAGCAGATCACCCAGATCTGTCATCCAAATTAGATACGGTCCTGGCAGCAGTGGAAAGAATAGGTGCGATGTTGGAGCAGACCCATGTCTCCCAAGAGTGCAGAGCGTTACTGTCTCATTCTTTCCCGACTATACCGCCCAGGTGCAGAGGAGACGCTCCACCTTCATGGCAGTTAAACGACAATTGAGAGAGCTTGACCTCCGATACTCCCTCCTATTTCCTGCCCGGCTAAGGGTCGTTCGCAACGGCAACACTAGGTACTTCGATACCCCCACAGAGGCATGGGACTGGCTAGAAGAAAATGGGCTAGCAACGATGCCAAGGCCTTCTGACGAATTCCAAGTACAGAAGAAGTCCCGGCGTAACCGCCGTCGAGGTAGAGGCAGAGACTCGTGGTCAAAATCATCTCCTGTAACCACTCCGAACCTTGAACAGATGAGATCGGAATGCCAGGAGGTGCTGCAGGTGGCAGCTGCACTGCATCCAACAAAACATACACCACCGGCTGGCCCTGCAGGATCCCCAACGAAATCCCGTGAAGATGCTGAATCTATTCCGGATTGGTCTTCGAGTGCCAGCTCGCCTCATCTACCGGACATCACTCCCCAGACGTCAGATGAAATCATTTGACAATGATGTGTGAACAGGCTCTTAACAACTAACTGCAATAGGTGGACTGACATCACATCACTCTCCTCCCGCTCACTCCTGGTTCCTCTCCTCCATTTATTGAGGTTACACACACCACAAAAGTGATATGCAGAGGCGATGTTCCACACACTACACTTCAATATTGTCAAATATGAAGGGGGATGGGCCACATGGGCTCGTTCCTACTACTAGCTTCTCCCCATAGTCAATCAATGACAGCAGGTTAATTGCCTCACTCAGGCACAATAGTTTGGGTCGTCCCCCGGTTGGGATCAGCCCTTATGGAGTTATGTTTTCTCTTGCTTTCAATGTTGTTTTTCGTTATTGTCACGGGGCAGGGTTGCCAGGGGGTGTGTAGAAGGCACTCGAAGCAGTGGTACGATGCCCCAACAACAGAAAAGCCTCTTGTTTTCCCGCAGCAGGAGGACTGGATGTATCACTCTTCTCCATCAACCGGAAGTCCGACAGAAAAAGGGTTTTGCTCCTTTAACTCGAACGCTGAACCTAATGACTCCGCCCCCAATGCTGACGCAGCGTGGAGCGGACCAACAAGAGCAGACGAGACCCGGAAGGAAGTGTGTTGTAACACCGGAGGACGTGAGGCGAAGGAGAAGCGAGGAGAGCGTGGAGGATTGGAGAACGCGGAGCGAGGAGACGGCTGGAGTGTAGCGGGAGTAACATCGGGCAACGGAGGGATCGTGAGAAGTGTGAAGACGCCAGGAGAGCCAGGAGGCCACCGGGACCACGTTTCGCCCAGCCACGCTCCAGGAGGAGCGTGGCTTTCACAGGTACGAGGGCGGTTTGCGGGCTGGGTAGGGAGGCGGGAGAAACCCGACGGCTAAGGGTACCAGCCCCTACCAGTCCTCTCTGAAGGTGTGTTGCCCTCCCTGCACTGTCACTCCTCTTCTTAGAAGTGCGGCACTCGTTTGGCATGTATTCCTTCACTCCCCCCCTCCCTCAAACGCACATAAACGCACTAAACACTCACACACTGTCCCCGTTTTCTTTATTCCCTTGAGCACATCCCCCAAGACGTGGAGAAGTCAGAATCCCTAAAGACCTGGTTGAGGATTCCCCGAAGACGTCTGCGACAAAAGGGACAGACTAGGAGGAGAGAGACCCCGTATAACATCCTGACTGTAAAGCATAACTCTGGCTTCAAAGAAGAGACGCTTTCTTCACACAATAAAACCCTGTCTACATCGTCCTGTTGTCTTGACCCTTCATTCGAACCCGCTACAACTGGTGTCAGAAGTGGGATCAGACAAAACCATCTGTACAACCGAGATGGATGCCTTAATACAACATCTTGTGAAGGGACAAGAGAAACTTGAGTGGGCTGTAGAACGGCAAATGAAGTCAGCCCAGGCAGACCGCGACGTATTTAAAGACACCATCGCGGGCCAGATGGACGGTCTGCAGAAAATGATCACCGAACGGCCCACCGTACTGTTACAAGAACCCCGGAGTGTACCGCATGCCCCCTCCGGAATATCCCTACAAAAATACGTGGCCGGTGAGGACCCGGATGCGTTCCTACTAAACTTTGAACGGGCAGCCAGGGCTTGTGGGTGGCCCATGGAGAAGTGGCCGTTCTTCCTGGCCCCGCTATTGACCGGAGAGGCCCAAGCCGCATATCAGGTGGCAAACGCCACCGGAGGTACACCATATGAGGACATAAAAGTAATCATACTCGACCACTTGGGCCTAGATGCTGAGGCGTACAGGGTGCGTTTTCGCAAAGAAAAGGGTGCACCAGGGGAGAACCCGAAAACTCTGTTCTTCAGGCTCAAGATGGCGGCCGACAAATGGTTGACCCCGGCCGTGAGCTCCAAGGAAGAAATAATGGATAAAATCTACTTGGAGCAATACTTGGACGCCCTCCCTTTTCACACCCAAAAGTGGCTGCGCCAACACACGCATCTAACCCCCGAAGAGGCTATCGAGATGGCTACTTCTTTTTCGCGTGCACAACCCAGACCATCCCTGTGGGACACTGAAAAAAACCCACGCGTAATCCCAAAACGAAACAAAAGACAATACCGCTCTGTCCCAGAACCCATAAAACTCAGACCGGTGAGACCTGACCTACCAAGTGTTAAGGGACCCCAGTGCTTCGATTGTGGGGACTGGGGCCACATAACCCGCCTCTGCCCCAGGAAGAAAACAACGGAGGAACCCATGGAAGTGGGTTATATGCCGAAGTCCATTTTGTACACTGCAGAACTGGGGAGCGCGTTTCATGTAAGTGCACAGGTGGATGGGAGAAAAGTCAAAGCCCTACTAGACTCAGGATGTAGACAGTCCGTCATTCAGGGAGTCCTGGTACCTCCTAGTCCGTTAATGCCAGATGCTACAGTACACATTAGGTGTGTGCATGGAGATGTCAAACCCTATCCCCTTGCTACCATAACGCTCACCATGTCTAATGGGTTTTCTTATCAGATCAAAATGGGGGTGTTGGAGGGTCTCCCCGAGGAATTGATAATAGGGACTGACATCCCTGAGTTTTTAGAACTGTTCCATCAAGCTACCCTAACCCATGATAGAAAGACCGACCCAGAGAAGAGGGTAGACAGTTCGCTTCCAGCTCTCACAACCCCAGAGCCATGGCTACGTGATCGGAGCTTCAAGTTCGCCCAGGCCAATGATGCTACCCTGTTTAATGCCTGGGAACAGGCCCATTTTACCCAAGACAATAGCCCACCAGTGTTTCCCAGGTTCCTCATTAAGGAAGGGCTACTATACCGACAGGCCGGCCCCAACGAACCACAACAACTACTAGTCCCCCTTTCTTTCCGAGACCAGATACTCTTCTTTTCTCACTCACACCTCACAGCAGGGCATACAGGGGCTGAGAAGACCACCCAAAACGTGATAAGGCATTTTTTTGGGCCCGGGGTTTATCGGAATGTAAAGACCTATTGCCAGTCTTGTGAGGTCTGCCAGAAAAGAAACACGCACAGACCCCCAGCAGCACCCTTACAACCACTTCCCATAGTAGGCACTCCCTTTGAGCGCGTAGGGATGGACCTGATCGGACCTCTGCCCCGCACCAAAAAGGGGAACTTATATGCCCTGGTTATAGTGGACTACGCTACCCGGTACCCCGAGGCATTTCCCCTGAGGACAGCCACGACTCGCAACATCTCCGAGAAACTACTGGAAGTGTTCTCCCGAGTTGGCTTCCCCAAAGAAATACTGACAGATCAGGGTACCCCGTTCGTCTCGCGCCTTATGAAGGAAGTCTGTCATATCCTGGATCTACGACATATCAAGACGTCAGTCTATCACCCCCAAACTGACGGACTTGTTGAACGGTAAAACGGTACACTAAAAGCTACCCTGAAGAAAATGCTGACTGTAAATGGGAAGGAATGGGATCAGATACTGCCTCTCGCCCTCTATGTGATCAGAGGACAAGTACAGAGCAGTTTAGGCTGCTCTGCATTTGAGATGCTTTATGGACGACAACCACGAAGTCTCTTAGAAATGACCAAGGAAGCCTGGGAGAAAGAGGAGGCAACAGAGACCCGAGACATGCTCGAATACGCACAGGCTCTCAAGGCGAGGATCGGGAAACTCAGGGACTTGGCCTACTCCAATTTGGAAAGGAAGCAAGAAAAACAAAAGAACTACTATGACAAGGGAAAAAAATGGCGGAGGCTTAATCTTCATGATTGGGTGTTGGTTTTGCTTCCCTCCTCTTCGAAGAAATTCCAAGCAGAGTGGATAGGACCCTATAAAATAGTCGAAACTATTGGAAAGACCACATACAAGGTGCAGATAACACCCAGTCGTACACAGACATACCATATTAATCTTTTAAAGAAATGGTTGGGCCCTCTTCCCAAGACGGCCCACCTCATGTTACCCACTCTTTCTTCAAACTCCAGCACCTTAGAAAACCTAGTGATCAACGAAGAACTCAGAATCAAAGAAAAGAAGTCCTTAGAGCAGACGCTGGCACCGTTTGCCTCTATATTTTCGGACAATCCCGGGAGGACCTCACTGGCAGAACATTGAATCGATACTCCAGTCGGGAAAACCATTAAACAACGACCATATCGGATCCCTGCCGCCAGAAGAGACGCCATCCAAAAAGAGGTACACGACATGCTGAAGTTAGGTGTGATTCGACCCTCAAGGAGCGATTGGTCGTTCCAGATTGTGATGGTGCCCAAGCCCGATGGTAGTATACGATTTTGCATGGACTTTAGGGCCCTCAATGAGATCTCTTCCTTTGATGCCTTTCCTATTCCACGCATCGACGAACTAATAGAAAAACTCGGTGATGCTAGGTACATCACCACATTGGACTTGACCAAAGGATACTGGCAAGTGCCATTAAGAGAAGAAGACAGGAAAAAGACGGCCTTCTCAACCCCAGACGGTTTATATGAGTTCACGGTGCTCCCGTTCGGGTTGCATGGCGCCCCCGCAACTTTCCAGCGGCTCATGAACACTGTCCTGCATGAATACCATTCCTTTTCATCAGCGTACCTCGACGACATCGTCGTTTTCAGCCCCGACTGGAAGACCCACCTGAAGCACCTCCAGACCATTTTGCGGGCCTTGCAGGAAGCAGGATTGCACATTAATGCCAAGAAGTCCCGAGTAGGGTATCAAAAGGTGAAATACTTAGGGTATGTTCTGGGCCATGGGTTGATCGCCCCCCAAGTCGAGAATATCAGAGCCATAACCGAAACCCCTTTCCCCAGTACCAAGCGGGAGATGAGAGCCTTCCTCGGCTTGATAGGGTATTACAGGCGTTTTGTACCCCAGTTTTCAGAGGTCGCCGCCCCGTTGACTGACACCCTACGGAAAGACCTGAGTTCTCGAGCCCTTCTTCACCCCACTGGGCCAATGCTGGAAGCATTCCATTCCCTGAAAAGAGCCATCACGACCAACCCTGTCTTAGCTTCACCTGATTTTTCCAAACCCTTTCTCCTGCACACAGGTGCCTCGAACTACGGAATAGGGGCTGTCCTCTCTCAACTTTCTCCTGAAGGGGTAGACCATCCCATCCTTTACATCAGTCGAAAGCTGTTCCCTAGAGAGATGAAATACCCCACCATTGAAAGAGAGTGTCTGGCAGTAAAATGGGCCATAGATAAGCTACGATATTACCTAGAGGGCCATCCCTTCACCCTGTACACTGACCATGCTCCCCTCAAATGGATGAGCCGTAATATGGCCAACAACCCAAGGGTCCTCCGTTGGTTCCTCTCCCTGCAACCTTTTTCCTTCGAGGTGAAACACCGTAGAGGCGTGGACAATGGTAGTGCTGATTACCTGTCAAGGGTGTTCCCTCTCCCCGATTGGGAGAATCCAGGGGAGGAGGTGTGTCACGGGGCAGGGTTGCCAGGGGTGTGTAGAAGGCACTCGAAGCAGTGGTACGATGCCCCAACAACAGAAAAGCCTATTGTTTTCCCGCAGCAGGAGGACTGGATGTATCACTCATCTCCATCATCCGGAAGTCCGACAGAAAAAGGGTTTTGCTCCTTTAACTCGAACGCTGAACCTAATGACTCTGCCCCCAATGCTGACGCAGCGTGGAGCGGACCAACAAGAGCGGACGAGACCCGGAAGGAAGTGTGTTGTAACACCGGAGGACGTGAGGCGAAGGAGAAGCGAGGAGAGCATGGAGGATTGGAGAACGCGGAGCGAGGAGATGGCTGGAGAGTAGCGGGAGTAACATCGGGCAACGGAGGGATCGTGAGAAGTGTGAAGACGCCAGGAGAGCCAGGAGGCCACCGGGACCACGTTTCGCCCAGCCACGCTCCAGGAGGAGCATGGCTTTCACAGGTACGAGGGCGGTTTGCGGGCTGGGTAGGGAGGCGGGAGAAACCCGACGGCTAAGGGTACCAGCCCCTACCAGTCCTCTCTGAAGGTGTGTTCCCCTCCCTGCACTGTCACTCCTCTTCTTAGAAGTGCGGCACTCGTTTGGCGTGATTTCCTTCACTCCCCCCTCCCTCAAACGCACATAAACGCACTAAACACTCACACACTGTCCCCGTTTTCTTTATTCCCTCGAGCACATCCCCCAAGACGTGGAGAAGTCGGAATCCCTAAAGACCTGGTTGAGGATTCCCCGAAGACGTCTGCGACAAAAGGGACAGACGAGGAGGAGAGAGACACCGTATAACATCCTGACTGTAACGCATAACTCTGGCTTCAAAGAAGAGACGCTTTCTTCACACAATAAAACCCTGTCTACATCGTCCTGTTGTCTTGCCCCTTCATTCGAACCCACTACAGTTATGCATAGTTCAGTTTACAGATACGCATTGTTATCGAAAACACTGAGTTGGAGCACACTCGCACAAATTAGAAACTATAATGCCTTACCCTCCTGTTGCCAATTTGACCATCCCAAGAAAGAATTATGGTGCAAGCCAACGTAGTAACGTGGAACGTGTGCGGCATACACTCCCCGGCGCGTAGGTACTCTATTTACTCATATTTGCAACGCAGATCCGCTGGTATTGCGCTGCTCCAAGAAATACACATGTCCCAGGTGGAGCTGGGGCGCTTGCGCAATAAATGGAGAGGCCAAGTGTACGGCACGAGCTATTCGGCTCACGCGCGAGGCGTCTCATTTGGGTAAGAGCTGGGATTCCCTTTACAAGTGAACGAGTACTAACCGACCCTGAGGGTAGATACACACTAGTCAGTGGCAGACTTAATGGCCAACCGATACTCCTTGGTTCCATCTACGCCCCGAACGTAGGCCAGTCGACCTTCTTGGAGAATCTCACGAAGACATTAGCCAGGTGGAGTGGAATGCCCTGGCTCCTTGGGGGGGGGGACTTCAATTCCGTACTTAACATAGATCTGGATAGATCGTTCCCGCCCCTGTCCGAGACCACAGCAGCGTCCAATGGGCAGCCCCTCACAAACTGGCTGGCACACTGGGCACTTATAGATATATGGCGCGCTATCAACCCAAACACCCGGGTCTACTCATACTACTCAGCGGTGCATGGCCTACATGTACGCCTTGATAGAATAGTGGGATCCCCAACGCTCCTTCCCCTGGTACACCAGGCAGAATATTTAGGCCGGACACACTCTGACCACAACCCGCAAATATTACAACTAACCTGGGATGTTGGGCGCCCCCCTGCCCCCACATGGAGACTCCAAACTGCTGCACTAGAGGACCCAGCATTCCGCTCCTCACTGGGCACGGCCCTACTCACATATTTCGAGATTAATGAAAACACAGCAGAGGATGCGTTGGTGGAATGGGAGGCCTTCAAGGTCACAACAAGAGGGCATTGTATGGGTATGACCTGGAACATATGTAGGCAACTATCTTCCGACTTAAGCAAAATAGAAAAACAGCTGCTACCGTATGAGGTGGAGGGGGAAGGTGAGGGCAGGGATAAGTAACGCCTGGAAACGCTGCGCACAAAGCACGCGGAACTACTAGAGCGCCTTCGCTGTCACAATTACACAGCACATACAGCCCGCACCCACGCCACTGCCGACAGGGCGGGTCGGCTTTTAGCCTAGCAAATTCGCCAAGAACACGCCCGCAAACCCATCGAAGCGCTGCAAACCAACGCGGGAACACTAGTACACACACAACGAGACATCCATGAGGCTCTGACACAGCATTACAGCCAACTGTATCAATCCCACTGCAGTTGCGAGTCGCATGCCCTGACAGCTTTTTTAGACCGCATAGAATTGCCTGAGGTAGAGCCAACGTACAGTGACATGCTAGATGAGCCGATCTCACTCGAGGAGGTCGAGGAAGCGATATCGTCCCTGGCCACGGGGAAGACCTCAAGACCAGACGGACTCCCGGCAGAGTACTATAAGGCGTATCAGGTGACGATAGGCCCAAAACTGCACGCCCTCTACGCAGCCGCTGAAGATGCGGGACGGCTCCCCCCCTCGCTTTGTGAGGCGCACCTGATTTCACTGCCCAAACCCGATAGGGACCCAACTGACATGGGCTCCTACAGGCCCCTCGCCCTACTCAACACCGACTATAAGTTGCTCGCGAAGGTATTGGCTGACAGGCTAGCACAGGTGGTTCCTGCACTGGTACACGCAGATCAAAATGGCTTTGTACCAGCTCGCAGCACCTCACTTAACCTACGCCGCTTCTTCCGAATAGCCACATACTCTACGAACGTATGGCCGAGGGCAGGCTGCCTTGTGCTTGATCTCGAAAAAGCTTTCGACTCCCTCGAGTGGAATTATATATTTACCACTCTAGAAAAGTACAAGCTAGGCCCGACCTTCTTGCAATTAGTCCGACTGCTTTACACAAACCCAGTGGTAAGGGTAAAGACGGGCCCATACATCTCAGAGGCGATTCCAGTGCGACGAGGGACGAGACAAGGCTGCCCACTGTCCCCCCTTCTCTTCGCGCTTGCAATGGAGCCACTAGCAGAGTCGATAAGGGTGCATACGCAAGGGGGCATAATGCTAGGCGATGGCATGCATAAGGTATCGCTATACGCGGATGACCTATTAATTTACCTTCACGACATTAACAATGTGCCAGACAACTTGGCCCAAATCTTACGGGAATTTGCGGCTATATCCGGACTAAAGGTAAATATCGGCAAATCAAAGCTCTACGCCTTTAGCGCAGGTGTCCCTGACCCGAGCCTAGTACTCAATGGAGTGAGGGTAAAGTGGAATGCAGACACATTCCGCTACCTTGGAATCCGGATATATCGACAGCAGACAGATCTCTTTGACGGTAACCTAGGTAGGGCGTTAACGGCCATCAAATCCCAGATGCAATTCTGGAGTACACTTCCCCTTGCAGTGACAGGCAAGGTGGCGTTGGTGAAAATGGTGGCCCTACCGAGATTCTTGTACTATTTCACCAACCTACCCGTTCACATACCGGCCCCCTTTTTTGCTGCACTGGAGAGGACGGTCAGGGATTTCATATGGGGCCCTAGTCGACACAGAGTGGCGTTTAAAAAACTGTATCTGCCCACTGATCAAGGAGGTCTGGCTGCACCATGTCTCGAGCACTACTTCTTGGCAGCACAACTCCAATGGGTGGCCAGGTGAATGGCAGGTCGCCAATGCGATGATACTGCGACCACGCTGCCACCGCTTACGCTGTCCCAGATTCTCCAGCTTTTTCACCCCGGTGCACGTGCGCGGCTTCCAGAATCTCTGTGGCTGAACATAGCACACAGATGCTGCAAAAGGAGCCTCTACATAACTCGAAACACAACACCCTATGCCCCCGCTCTCCCCCTGGAGGGTGCCCCTAAAGGACAGGGAACACTTACCGCTACAGAATTACAACAGTGGCACACGGCGGGGGTACAGACTCTGGGAGACCTCTACCATGAAGGCGCTTTGCTTCCCTATGCGACACTGATAGAAGGAGACGGACTCCCTGCGGGTCAATTTCTCCTACACCGGTCTTTGCTAGCCACACTCACGGCGCTATGGGGAGACCCAACTACTGAACTGCCCACACACCTTACTATACAATACTTGCATGTAATGGGACAAGGCAGACACCTGACACGATGGTTCGCAGCCTCGCTGCGCCAACATGCAGCGATCAATTTAGACCCCCTCAGACATAAATGGGAGAGAGACCTAGGCAGGCAATTCTCGGATAAAGAATGGGGGCAAGTGCTGGCCAGCCCAGTTCAGATCCCCAGGAACATGAGGTTCAGGCAGATCCAATTTTACATTACACACAGAGCGTACTACACGCCAGCCAAAATCAACAGATATTTTCATCGTAACGATTCTGCTTGTCCTAGATGCTCTGTTTTAGATGCAGACTTGATACACATGTTGTGGAGCTGCACCAGCCTTAGTACATGCTGGAGAGAGGTGGCGGAAGCGCTGCATAACTGCACCGAGAGGGAGATACCCTCCACCACCCTGATCGACAACCTCGCCACCCTCGGACTCAGACAGCTCGTGACTACACCCACCCACGCCGCCGGCCACACGCTCGACTCCATCTTTTCCGCAAGCCCACACGTCTCCTTCAACCACACCTCCGAACCCCACTGGACTGACCACCACTGCATCCACTTCACCTACAGGAAGCCCACCATGCACCACCGCACCGAACAAATGCCTCGCCGCTGCTGGAGCAGAGTCACGGAAGACCAGCTAACCACAACCTCGCCCTGAGCCCACCCGCCGAACCCTCCGACCCCGACACCGCCGCCCGCAACCTCAGACAGTGGATCGACGACTGCGCCAACACCCTCGCCCCGCTCAAGAATCCGCCCAACAGCCACACCAGCAAGAAAGCCACCTGGTTCACCGAAGACCTCCAGGCCTCCAAACGAACATGCCGAAAACTGGAGAAGATCTGGCTCCACGAACGGACAGCGGACAGCTACGCCGCCCACAAGAGCGCCACCCGCAGTCACCATCACCTCATCAGATCCGCCAAAAGGGCCTCACTCAAAGACCGCCTAGACAACAACGCACACAACAGCAAAGAGCTCTTCAACATCGTGAAGGAACTCTCCAACCCCAGCTCCAACACCAACGACATCCAGCCGTCGCGAGACCTGTGCGACTCACTGGCCACCTTCTTCCACCGCAAAATCGCCGACATCCACGACAGCTTCAACACCACGACCGCCCCGGCAACCACCGAGACCACTGCCCCCACAACCACCAACCGCCTGCTCTCCTGGACCAACATCAACGACGAGGACACCAGCGAGATCATGAACACCATCCACTCCGGTTCACCGCTAGACCCGTGCCCTCACCACATCTTCAACAAAGCCAGTACAGCCATCGCGCCCCATCTCCGGAAAATAATCAACATCTCCTTCGAGACAGCAACCTTCCCGGAAAGCTGGAAGCACGCCGAGATCACCGCCTTACTCAAGAAACCCAAGGCAGACCCCAAGGACCTCAAGAACTTCCGACCCATCTCTCTGCTCCCGTTCCCCGCGAAGGTCACCGAGAAAATCGTCAACAAACAACTGACCCGCTACCTCGAGGAGAACAACATCCTGGACCCTTCCCAGTCCGGCTTCCGCAGCAACCACAGCACCGAAACCGCCCTCAACGCCGCCACCGATGACATCAGGACCCTGCTAGACAACGGAGAAACAGCAGCCCTCATCCTCCTGGACCTATCAGCCGCCTTCGACACGGTCTGCCACCACACACTACGAACACGCCTTCACGACGCCGGGATCCAAGAGAAGGCCCTGGATTGGACCACATCCTTCCTTTCCGGCAGAACACAAAGCGTCCGCCTCGCCCCCTTCCGATCCAAGGCCACCAAGATCATCTGCGGCGTACCCCAAGGCTCCTCCCTCAGCCCAACGCTGTTCAACATCTACATCTACATGGCACCCCTCGCCCACGTCGCCCGACAGCACAACCTCAACATCATCTCCTACGCCGACGACACCCAGCTGATCCTCTCCCTCACCAAAGGCCCTCACACCGCCAAAGCCCACCTCCACGAAGGAATGAAGGCCGTCGCCGAATGGATGAGGACCAGCCGCCTGAAGCTGAACTCGGACAAGACGGAGGTCCTCATCCTTGGTTCCAACCCTTCAGCCTGGGACGACTCCTGGTGGCCAACATCACTGGGAACAGCCCCGCCACCCACCGACCACGTACGCAACCTAGGGGTCATCCTCGACCCCACCCTCTGCATGACTAAGCAGGTCAACGCCGTTTCCTCATCCTGCTTCAACATCCTCCGAATGCTCCGCAAGATCTTCAAGTGGATCCCCACCGAAACAAGAAAAACAGTCACCCAGGCCCTCGTCACCAGCAGGCTGGACTACGGAAACGCCCTCTACGCAGGAACGACGGCTAAGCTCCTGAGACGGCTGCAACGCATCCAGAACGCCTCTGCACGTCTTATCCTCGACATCCCCCGACGCAGCCACATCACACCCCACCTGAGAGACCTGCACTGGCTCCCTGTCAACAAGAGGATAACCTTCAAGCTCCTCACCCACGCACACAAAGCACTCCACAACTCCGGACCAGCCTACCTCAACAGACGACTCAGCTTCTACACCCCCACCCGCCAGCTCCGCTCGACCAGCCTCGCCCTCGCCACAGTCCCCCGCATCCGGAAAACGACCGCCGGCGGCAGATCCTTCTCCCACCTCGCCGCCAAGACCTGGAACACCCTCCCCACCAACCTCCGACAGACCCAAGACCTACTGGCCTTCAGAAGACTCCTCAAGACCTGGCTCTTCGATCAGTAGCAGCACCACCCCCCTCTTCCCCCAGCGCCTTGAGACCCTCGCGGGTATGTAGTGCGCTTTATAAGTGACATGATTGATTGATTGATTGATTGAATGGCCGGCGTACTTGCTACACAGATTCCGCAGGACACGCAACACCAAGGTTACATCCAGATTCTTAGACCTGGGCATAATAACTGCCAAACGGCTAATCACGAAACGATGGAAGGTGCCTGAACCCCCGCACTTCCAAGCTTGGAGGCATTCCACACTCGCATGGGCTAGGGCAGAAGGCATAGCAATTCGCCGTGAAGAAACCATAGGCCTTAGAAAAATACCAATAGCCACACATTGGGAAGCGATCCTTATAGCACTACAACAACATGCAAGCCCGCCAATCCAGACCACATTGACACCTGGCCCGGATGGGTAACACTGCGCACGTGCATAGAAACCCTGAGATACCCAAAGACGCCACTTCTACAGCTGACACTGATACACTGATGCCTCAACGCATATATTCATGGGGGGGCATATAGTTAAAGTAATGGGCGCAGGCGCAGCAGGCAACGCACCCATATATACACACTGGCAGGTGGAGGCACTCCAACTCAGCTCCAAGTTCTATGTCCTTCCCCCCCGGTTGTTAAATGTGCAGTATATCATGGTCCTTCATACAGTTCCAGACTCTCAATGTTACCTTCTGTAAGCAATGTTTGTAGACTCTCTAAAAGGTTTGGACTCTAAACAATGACACCGACCTAGTACAATTTAATTGGAACTGTCACACCTTCATGTCCATTGAATAAATAATTGCAATGTTCTTGTCGCCATAATGAACCACTGTACGAGATCTGAGGACATTATATGCAGTTAATGTCATGCTGTTCGTTGCTGTCGTAATAAAACAAAAGCAATAAAAAATATTTAAAAAATAAATAAATAAGGATCTCATGAGACAGTACCTGCACCTAGATGTTCATTCTGGCTTAGCTCTGTGGACTTGGCACTAATGGTGTGTCTTGGAGTGAAGCCACAGAAATTCATTTCTGACTGCTAGCCATTGGTATACCTGTTATTGTTCGGGACAATTAGAGAAGAGAAATACATATTTAATCTTGCTGGATTTTATTTGTGCAAAGCCATGAACATCCGTGCTTTAATGGTATTAATGCAATCCTTCAGATGTCTGGTCCATTGAAGACCTTCAGTTAGAACTGGGTGTGGTCCGCATACCAGTGCATATCGATGTCCTTGTCACCACGTGAGACTCGAGCCTTAATGGAAGCCGTAGGTTACACAAATGATATTTAAAATGGAGGAACTCATTTGAACCTGTTTGCCTCTGTACTTCATGTATATGCAAACCAGCAAACATTTCATCCAAACAACCCAAAATACAGGGGAAATGATTGGGTGAACATTTGTTTTTGAAACCTGCACAACCCTCTTTGACAGAAAACAGGTTCTGTGCCTTTCCTTATTGAGCTTTATGGTCACCATTTATTCCTTCATTTTATTCACTGTCTTCTGCCATGGTCTCTGAAAGGAGATGCCACTCCGTTAACAGCACAATTGTGCAAGTCTGCAAATCTGCAAGTGTGATCAGTGGATTGTGTATTTAACCTGTGCTGTGTGGGTTGGGTTAGTGTCTCCCTGTCCTTGATATGCCATTTGTTGTCTCCCTGTTGAGGGCCTTCTCTATGATGTGGCTCAGTTTGTGGCACATCTTGCATCCATTTACAAACCCTTGACTTTCTGTTAATGTGAGTGTATGTGCCGGTGCCTTGCTGCACTAAGTATGACTATTAATCTGCTGGTCGTAGGGTTTCTGGGAACATATGGACTCCAAAGAGGAGACATGTCTGCAACCTTCCATTAACTTGTCGTAGTTGAGTGGGTCTTGACTTTGCTTACAGAGTACTTATACTGTAAATAGTATGCTGAGCTGCCTGCTGATTGGGTGTCTTACAACAATTCTGTGGCTCCACTTGATGGGCCAGTCGTCTTTGTGACGAACCACTAACCTATGTGAGGGCTTTCAGCTGGTATTGTGTTATGGTAATGGTGTGCCTGCAGTGTTTGATTCCTTGGTATGCAGACTACTGTCCATGTTGCATCTGATCATTAATGCCTCTTATAAGTCTGCGCTCACTACCAACACGCTCTATGAGACATCTCAATATCTTCCTGAATATGCTTTACCGCTTGTCTGGAGCATTCCCCACAAAGCTTCTCCACTGTGGTCAAGTACTACTCAACTTCACAGATGTACTGGAAGCAAACTGAAGGCTGATTTAATGCATGATATGGCCATAAGCAAGTCTTTTTACATTCTCCTAGTACCATTCCTATCACTGTATCAAATGGAGTCCATGCCACCAGTTCCAAGTTGTGGGTGTGCAGCCTCACGAAGGTATCATGACCTATTCATTTGTTATCCTAACCAATTTGAGGGTTTTCCTTTTGGGTTTAGTGCAAAAGAAAAATCATGAATAAAGAATGATTCGTTATAAGGCTTTATGATAATATCATTCACTGAAAAATCATAAACACTCAAGCCACTGGCAATGGCATTATTACCGAGACTGAAAAGAGCTACCTGCTTCCAGATAATCCCACTGTTCTGACCATATACATGTTACCTAAGATACATAAAAATCCATTGAGACCACCGCTCAGGCCGATTGTATCTACACAGGGGTCTATTCATGAGAATACTGGCAAATTCATAGATCATTATCTACAAAAGTTTGTGCAAAGAGGTTCCACATACATACGAGACACCACTGACTTTTTGAACCATTTGGAGAAATTAACTGTAGAAACTCTTCAGGGTCAGCTGATGTGTACAACTGATGTGAAGTCCCTATATACATCCATTCCCCACAATTTGGGTTTACAGGCCATTGAACGGGCTTTACTACAGATGGATGATGGAGACCTAAAAGTGTTTTTGTTGGACTGGTTGCAATTTACCTCATACCACAGCTATTTCAAATGGGGCAACGATTTTTATCAACAACTGACTGAGACCAGCATAGGAAATTGTGCAGCCCCTGGCTATGCAAATACCTTTATGATCAAGTTTGAGCAAGATCACATTTTATCTCAGTAACTTTGGATCAACCATTTATCTTTATTTTTAAGATACACTGATGACATATTTTTGACATGGCAAGGATCCAGAGATACACTTGAGGAAGCCGTACAGTCCTTGAACCAGGTGAACACAGGATTGCAGTTCACATATGAGATAGATTAAAATAAAATATCATATTTGGATGTATTAGTTGTAATGAATAATGGAAACATTCAGACTGAGGTGTATGTCAAGGAGAATGATTGGAATAATTTGTTACATTATCAAAGCTTTCATCAACCCTCCTTGCTATATCATCTACCATATTCTCAATTATTGAGGTTGAAAAGAATATGTTCAGACAATGATGCCTTTAATCGACATGAAGAACAGATGATTGAGAAGTTTGTTAAAAGGGGTTATCCCAGTCATACACTAAGAGATGCAGAAGATAGAACATTGTCTAAGGACCTCAAAGCTTTACTAGAATGTAAAAACACATGTACCAATACATCCAAAAGATGTATGTTTGCTTCGAAATACTCAACCAACAGCTACAAAATTAAATGGATCATACTGAAAAATGGTCTGCTTTTGAGCAATGAACCAAATTTTCAGCAACCCACTATTATTTGCCTATGAATGTTCACAAAACATTCATGAAATTTTGAAAACAAAGTCGATAACACAGTTTACAATACATTATGACACCAAACCTTGTGGTAATTTTAACAGCATATTAAGAGGTACCAATATCTCACAACCATTGACTGGTAGACAGATCAAGTTACGTACTTCAGCCACTTGTGCTGCCAAGAATGTTGTGTACTTGTTGAAATGCCCGTGAGGGCTAGCCTACGTAGGAAAAATAGAAAGTAGAATTAAAACCAGGCTAATTGAACACAAGAGTGATATCAGAACTAAGAGTCCTTCATCTACTGTAGCAGTACATTTTAATACAGCACGACATAACATCAGCCAATTGAAATATACAGTACTGGAGGTCATGTCATTGAAATCTGAGACTGACAATAGAAAATTACTGCTACGAAGAGAACTGTATTGGATCAGGAAACTGCAAACTGAGATACCGAAAGGTCTAAATGACCACATTGAATACAGTTGTTTTCTATGACTTGTTATTATGTGCCCGTGTTTAATCCTGGAATTATTTGTTTTCTGTTTGGCACTATGCAATAGTTTCTTTTTAGAACAGGCACATTCAGAACAGGATGTCTTGAACTCATTTACCTAGGGTTATCAACACGGTCAGTTGGTAGTCTTTTTTTTATATATATTTTAGCAAAGTATAGAAAACACTCTAAAGCTGAGAAACGTATTTCTCCCCCAGACACTCCATTCCAATATGGCCAACACTTTTTGATACGTCAAACAGATGAGGCAAGTCCTGTTTCTATCTCCAAACAGGGAGCTGTTAAGTAGGGGGGTCTCCTAGCAGGGAGTTTGTGTTTGGACACAGGAGTTTGGGGAGATAAATTGAAGCCAACTTGTTGAGGAAAGTGAAATTTGGGAAGCCTCTGTGGTTAGTTTGACCATCCCAGGAAAGGGAGGATTCACTGTTTGCCTGCATACATGTGCAGATTTACCTCTAGGGTTGATACTGTATTAGCCATTAGTCAAGAAGCTGTTCTCACATCTACAAAAAAAGGGGGGGAGAAAGAGGATATGGGCTGGGGCCGCCCTCCAACCAGAATTATTTATAGAAATAAAGGACCCAGTCTTGTTCAAGCAGAAGGGGGGAAAAAATGTCCCTTCACTTGGGAAAAACCTTAGGTTTTTCGTAGAACCCTCACCCACCAGGGTTACCCCTTGGTGGCATGCTTCATCATAGGGTCCTTCCCGTTCCGCTACGGAACGGGGCGTGCTGCGACCAAATGGATTACGCGGGAGCACTGATTTCACAGACTATGAGAGGCAGATGTTGTGCTGTGGAGGAGTGAAGTTAAAGGGGGGAGTGTACTTAAAATTACCTGGCTAGTGGGAAAAGTGCTTTATTCTGACCCCTAGTCGGCAAGGTTAAAAAGCAGGGAAAAGAATAGGGTATTCTGGGAATATAATGTTCTCACACGCTACTGGTCGACATGTTTCTAGCCTATCCCTCTCGGCTATTCTTCAGGACCTAGTTATAAAGTAATTTATCTCCAGGACTAGTTCCACTCCTTAAGTTGTATAACTGAACACAACTTATATTGAAATACGTGCAACAATCGCACATTCACGCACAGGTATGTAATAATTCCATATCACCTGATCCTTGTAACGTAATAATCTGTAGGAAAAAGGAAGAAGAGAGGAAACAAGGTAAAAGAATAAGGATTATCTGTCTCCATTTCGGATTTTCCGAAAAATGAACAAGGACTGTACCATTGAGCTCCTTTAAATAGTGTGCACCATCTAAGTGAAAAAGAATTCAATAATCCATTAGGGACTTATCTGCACATGCGTCTGTGGTAGCCTGTGTCACTTCTAGTGAAAAGGTATGTGGTTATTTATTAATTAAATCACACTCGGCATACTCGTGGTGCTCATATTGGAGTGAGTCCCTGGATCGGGCTATAGAATAAATGGAAACTGTTAGCATCACTTAAAACACATAACACACACATATACATACACCATGGAGTCACATACATGTATTTAATGAAGCCCGCACTTCATGGTTGCTCCGGCGGGGAGTCCAGCGTCTAGTGAAGCACTGTGGCGGGAGAAATGATTTAAAGTTACTGGTGTTGCGGGAAATACTAGAAAAAGGTTCTGGTGGAAAAAAGGGAGAGCGAGTGCAAATAATATGCACCCGCTTCGAGAGCCGTAGATTGTCTGGGCTTTTTGGAGCACTCACCTTAGCTCAGCCGGACCCCTCTAACGAACCTACTAGTTGTTACCGCTCGGGAACCGCATCTTACTCGGTCCCGAAGCGGAAGTTGTTTAAAAAGGCCCGTGAGCACGTACGCATGCCGCCTGGTAGTCTAGTATGCTGACCTTCAAAAATGGCAGCCACACACGGGCCAATGTTTAGAGAAAGAGGAAGTGAATATTTTTGCAAAACAGGATATTAACATCCTATTGGAAAGATCAGGATGAGATATCCTTTTTCGATTGTGGAGTTGTCTTGGCGATTTTGATGCCATGTATAGAAACAGGGGTTTGTGTTTAAACAATACAGACATTGGTCATATGTTTGTGGTAGCCCAACCAATATTATAAATATTGATGGTGGAAGGTGAAAGTCCCTGGTTATTCGCTGGTCAGAAAAGGCGGAGGCCTTGATTCATATGTATATATAGAGAGAGAGAGAGAGCGAGGACCGCGTTCTTAAGCGGGTGTATGTAGACAAAATGTATTAGGTAGATAAATTGAAACCGAAATACCGGACCTGCGTACCGGCACCCGTCATCAATGAGATGCTTCCTTATAAACCTTAATTTAAGGAATGCTCAATTCTTTATATACAAAAACCTTTATTAATTAAGGTCTGCAACCTAGGTTACGTTGCGGAGCAGGGACTGGTGTTACGTTAAATACTCTCTCTGGTGGTTCCACAGGATACCTTTCTGTAGTTTAGTTTTTATCTAACAAAACTTTTCCATGGAATATTGTCGTTCAGACCTTCTAGGTGTGTCCTCAGTTTAAAGACCTACCGTTGTTCCTTTTCGTGGAGTCTGGTTTCTACTGTATCATGATGTTCTAGTGATTCAAGTATGACCCATTTAAAATCTTGGACCGTGTGTCTCATCTCTATGTAGTGTGCCGACATTTTGGTAGTCGACCTCTCACAGCGTACGTTGCTCCAGTGTTCACAGATTCTGGTCTTAACCTTTCTTGTGGTCATCCCAATGTACTTAAGGTCACATGGGCACGTGATCATGTAGACTACCCTCTCTGTGTTTCAATTAGTGAAATTCCTAAGTTGCCAAGTGATCTTGTCATTGAGTCTGATCGTTTTTGTAGGTTTAGTTAGTTGGCAAACGCTACAATTGCCACACGGATAGTGCCCTGTTATGGGGGCCAAGGTCATCTGTGTGGTTATTCTTGGGTTTTGCTGTTTTTTAGGCCGTGTATGCACTAGGATGTCTCTTAAGCTTTTGCCTCTCTTATGTGAGAACATTGGGCGTGGTATTGTCAATGTACCACTGTTCAAAATTCTCCAGTGTTTATTTACAATTTTAGAGACTGCATTAGCTGCTATATTGTAGGTTGTTACACAGATTGGCCTTTCCTCCTTTGTTTTTGGGTTCTGTGGTTCAAGGAGGGACTCCCGGTTATTGTTCCTGGCCCTCTTGTTTGCTCGAGATACTATTCTCTTTGGGTACTTTCTCACGATTAGCTTCTCCGTTAGGTGATCCGCCTGCTCCTTATAGTCTCGTAACTCTGAACAATTCCTCCTCAGTCTAAGGAACTGACCGAAGGGGAGGTTATCCCTTAGGTGGCGCGGATGAAAGCTATCGTAGAGCAGGAGACAGTTCTTGGCTGTGGCTTTTTCGTGTGTAGTTGTTCTTAATTTGTTATCGCCATCAGTTATGATGTTTAAATCCAAAAACACAAGTTCCTTCTTGCTCAGGGTACATGTGAAGTTTAGGAACTCATCTTGTGTGTTGAGCCAGAGTAGGAAATCCTGTGCTGTCTGTTCGTCACCCTCCCATACCACCAGGACGTCGTCAATATACCTTTTCCACATCTTAATGTTGTGTCTAAAGGGGTTGTGTGGTGTCAGTATTTTATGCGTTATGCGTTATATAAAGAATTGAGCATTCCTTAAATTAAGATTTATAAGGAAGCATCTCGTTGATGTCGGGTGCCGGTACGCAGGTCCGGTATTTCGGTTTCAATTTATCTACCTAATACATTTTGTCTACATACACCCGCTTATGAACGCGGTCCTCGCTCTCTCTCTATATATACATATGAATCAAGGCCTCCGCCTTTTCTGACCAGCGAATAACCAGGGACTTTCACCTTCCACCATCAATATTTATAATATTGGTTGGGTTACCACAAACATATGACCAATGTCTGTTTCGTTTAAACACAAACCCCCGTTTCTATACATGGCATCAAAATCGCCAGGACAACTCCACAATCGAAAAAGGATATCTCATCCTGATTTTTCCAATAGGATGTTAATATCCCGTTTTGCAAAAATACTCACTTCCTCTTTCTCTAAACATTGGCCCGTGTGGCTGCCATTTTTGAAGGTCAGCGTACTAGACTACCAGGCGGCACGCGTACGTGCTCGCAGGCCATTTTAAACAACTTCCACTTCGGGACTGAGTAAGATGCGGTTCCCGAGCGGTAACAACTAGTAGGTTCGTTAGAGGGGTCCGGCTGAGCTAAGGCGAGTCCTCCAAAAAGCCCAGACAATCAACGGCTCTCGAAGCGGGTGCATATTATTTGCACTCGCTCTCCCTTTTTTCCACCAGAACCTTTTTCTAGTATTTCCTGCAACACCAGTAACTTTAAATCATTTCTCCCGCCACAGTGCTTCACTAGAGGCTGTACACCCCACCAGAGCAACCATGAAGTGCGGGCTTCATTAAATACATGTATGTGACTCCATGGTGTATGTATATATGTGTGTGTTATGTGTTTTGTGTGATGCTAACAGTTTCCATTTATTCTATAGCCCCGATCCAGGGACTCACTCCAATATGAGCACCACGAGTATGCAGAGTGTGATTTAATTAATAAATAACCACATACCTTTTCCCTAGAAGTGACACGGGCTAACACAGACGCATGTGCATATAAGTCACTAATGAATTATTGAATTCTTTTTCACTTAGATGGTGCACACTATTTAAAGGAGCTCAATGGTACAACCCTTGTTCATTTTTCAGAAAATCCGAAATGGAGACAGATAATCCTTATTCTTTTACCTTGTTTCCTCTCTTCTTCCTTTTCCCTACAGATTATTACGTTTCAAGGATCAGGTGATATGGAATTATTACACACCTGTGCGTGAATGTGCGATTGTTGCACGTACTTCAATATAAGTTGTGTTCAGTTATACAACTTAAGGAGTGGAACTAGTCCTGGAGATAAATTACTTTATAACTAGGTCCTGAAGAATAGCCGAGAGGGATAGGCTAGAAACATGTCGACCAGTAGGGTGTGAGAACATTATATTCCCAGAATACCCTATTCTTTTCCCTGTTTGTTAACCTTGCCGACTAGGGGTCAGAATAAAGCACTTTTCCCACTAGCCAGGTAATTTTAAGTACACTCCCCCCTTTAACTTCACTCCTCCACAGCACAATATCTGCCTCTCATAGTCTGTGAAATCAGTGCTCCCGCGTAATCCGTTTGGTCGCAGCACGCCCGTTCCATAGCGGAACGGGAAGGACCCTATGATGAAGCATGCCACCAAGGGGTAACCCTGGTGGGTGAGGGTTTTACGAAAAACCTAAGGTTTTTCCCAAGTGAAGGGACATTTTTTTCCCCCTTCTGCTAGAACAAGACTGGCTGTTCTCACATCACCATGTTTCTCTATATGGGTTTACATCTTTTAGTTAGTCTTGTACTTGTGAAGGACAGACCGGGGTACTAACACAATGTTTAGTCTGAGTCGGTGCATGAGTGTCTGTGAGTGGGTGTGAGTGTCAGTCTGTGAGTGAGTGCTTGAGTATCTGAGTGGGTGCTTGAGTATCTGAGTGGGTCTGTGAGTGGGTGCGTAAGTGCCTAAGTGGGTCTGTGAGTGGGTGCGTGTCTAAGTGGCTCTGTGAGTCTGTGAGTGTTTGAGTGCCCTCTGTTTTGCCCTCTTCTGCTCTGTTTCGCCTTTTCTGCTTGTTTTTCTGTCCTGTTTTGCCTTTCCTGCTCGTTTTTCTCCCCTCCGTTTTGCCTTTTCTGCTCGTTTATCTGTCCTCTGTTTTGCCCTCTTCTGCTCTGTCTTGCCTTTCTGCTAGTTTTTCAGCCCTCTCTTTTGCCTTTTTCTGCTTATTTCTTCCCTCTTCCTACCGTTTCCTCAAGACCTAGTTTTTTGACTGAGACCTTGCACCCCAGCACCCAGATACTCCCAGGAGTGACAGTGCCATGCTCTACAAATGCTGATTGATTTATTGCACTGGTGTGTGCTGCACTTCAATTTTTTGCTACACATTGAGAGTGTAGATATTGTGTAAGAGCACCTACTTTAACTGATTTTCTGCATCACCTCCAAGTAAGGCTGTTTTTTCAAGATAATCAACTAAAATACAATATATTTTCACAACTTTAAATAATTTCTAACAATGAGTCAAACATATTCTTACCAAATAATAAATATTTTCATTTTGGAGCTTAGTCATGTTTTAAGAAATAAACCTAATTCACAAAATGATGGCATTATGAGCATGAATGGGTAGTTGACAACGAAGAATTTGATTAGTAGGATGGAATCACAGGTAATTTTTTCCTTCAAAGATACACCAGTACAAAGTCCAAATATTGTAGGAACGAATAGTGATTAGACTGTACAAAAACAAGGTAATGGAATAAAGAGATGGTGGCGTGTCAATACAGTTTTTGATGCTACTGGCATCCATCAGAAGAGCACTGTTTATCAGATCTTGCACCCCGAGTTACATGTTGGGTGATGAGATCATTGTGTTCTGAAATCTATGTTGACATCATCACAAAATCGTATGTCATTTACACCAATTGCGTTAAATGTATGTGCACCAAATCACCATCCAGAGAGTAGACATTGTAGCCATAATGTTTTTACACAAGAGGAGGGGTGCCGCGTTGGCCCCCTTCCCAGGGCAGATTTTGGCCCCAGGGACCCCATCCCCCGGGGCCTGGCCACATTTGAATGGGGGGCAGAGGCCACGCAGCCCGCTCCCTGGGCCGATTTTGGCCCAGGGGACCCCATCCCCCAGTGCCCAGCCATGTATCCTTGGGTGCCTTGTCCTAGCCAGGGCACTCTGTGTGCAGCATCGGGACCGCGGGGAGAGCCTTAAGGCCCCTGCACCCTCCCAGCCAGCTCCCTGCCTCCTGCGAGAGCCGGCATTGCTGCTGCATGCAGGGAGCTGCTGGAAATGCAGTTCCCTGCGTGCAGGAGAAATAGTTTCATCTCCTTCCCTGCCTGCATGTCTGTCACTTTGACAGCTCCTGCCCGCTGGAACCAGAGTGTTTGCATTTGCTTGGTGGGAGTTGTCAGCTCCCACCAAGCAAAAGCAAACAGCTGTGTCCCGGGGTGGGCACCCCGGGGCATATCAGGAGCCGGCCCTGGGGGGTGGTGGTCCCCAGGGCCATTAATGGCTCCATAAGGGGGGGCACGTGGCCCCCCTCCTTCTCTGTGCACAGGCCAGCTCCGGGGAGGTGGTGGTCACCCGGTCTGTATATGGCTCGAGGGGGGGGCTAGTGGCCCCCCTATTTAATGTAATTAATTTAGCCCCGGGGAGATGGTGGTCCCGGGGGGTCCACGCGGTCCCCCCTATTTCATTTTAATATATAGGCCCTGAGAGGCGGTGGTCCCTGGGGCTCATGGGGTCAGCGCGGCCCCCTATTCATTTTAATATATAGCCCTGTGGAGGTGGTGGTCCCTGGGCCCCTGGGGGGTCCGCGCAGCCCCCTACATTACTTAAACATAAACCCTGGATACGTGGTGGTCCCCGGGGCATGAAAATGCCCATGGAGGGGGGCCACGTGCGCCCCCTCCTTTAATTTAATAAACTTGGCATGCGCTCGGGACCTGGCCCACCCAGGGGCTTAATTAAAAACAAACGCGGGAGACCGTGCTTGTTTTTTTCTTTTTTTCGAATTCACAGTAATATTTGCGAAAATCGCCTTAAATTTAAAAAAGAATGCTTTTTTGCCCTGCCGGGGTCTCTGTGGGACCCTAAGACCAAGGCTTAGGGTTCTGGACATTCCTACTCTGTACCCTTTTCTTTTTTTTCGCCTTTTGTTTGGGACTCGGCTGAAGCCAAGTCCCAAGAAAGCTGCCATGACTTCCTAGTTGAAGTGTTGGCAGACAGTCTGAGCTCTGCAGATCTCTGCATGAGCGTTATTATTCACGAATTAGCCGCGATTGCAGATGAACAAATTTGGATTTCCTTTAGTTTCTCGACAACTACTGAACAGATTTACACCAAATAAAGGAAAGTGTGATCTGCGTAACCAAATCTACCTATCTGCCAAATTCAGTGTAATTCCGTCCAGCGGTTCGGGCTGTAGTCGTGTTCAAATCTCCTATGGGAATTAACATGGGAAATGCACTTTTTTTTTACCCCACCCCTTTTCTCATCCCCAGCTTGACAGATCACCCTGAAACTTTCCCTGCGCAACAAGAATCACGACACACTTTTTTTGAAAAACTTTCGTGAAGATTCGTCAAACGGCGCCAAAGATATAGGCAAGTAATAAATGCTTTTCCCATGTAAACATAGTCCTAACTATAACTACCTACTGGCGACTACCAGTAGGTGATATATATAATGCCCTGACATAATGGCTGAAACGAGAACAAGAGACATAGAGGTCCTGGCCCAACTACTTACCAGTAATCTTCATTACTCTTTGGCCAACCTGATGCAGGTCTTTGACTTAGCTTGGCAAAACAGGAATGGTGAATGTCCAGGTATTTTTAGCACCCAGCTGAGGGTGGGTGGGTAGCATTAAGGAATTCCTGTTTTTTTTCTGTCTCTGAGAATGGATACAGATCCTCATAATGTAATGACTTGAATGAGGACGAGTTGGACGGAGAGTAGTGAAGTAATTTGGCCATTTCTGAAGACCCTAATAAGGTGGGAGGAAATTATGGAAGCAGTATCACCACAGTAGTGAAAGGACTCCTGAGACAGTAACAACAGGATTTACTAACCACATTTAACAGACTAGAAGGACTAGCCTTTATCAATCAAAACTCCTCAATCATTTTACTATAGATACAGGTTTGGGCATTAACCATGATTTGCAGGTCAAAGATAATCTCCCCAGATTTGACATTATTCCGATAATGAAACTCTCTATCTGGGGTCTATAGTTAGAGTTCGGAAGTCGTGTTGCATCCTTAGATTTACCACAGACAAATATGACTGGAAATGAGACCAACTCCAATGGCTCAGATGAGAAGAACGTGTTTTCCGACTATGCTGGCAAACAAATGAAACCCAAAAATGGATGCAAGGTCAGCCAGTGGCCATGCATAATGGCTGAAAAGCACAGGGCTAAAAAAAAAAACACAAGTGCGTGCTTCACTGAGAGACAGTCTCAAAAGGCTTCCACAGAGAGAGAGTGGCCCAAAGCGAGCCCTGACACTGTGAGCCAATAAAATGCATGAACTTTGACCTATCATACAATATGTGGTACCATATGTGGTACGAGGCCAATCTTTTGATATGTCTGGCACATTAAAAGTTAGATTTACACAGTATCATTAAAATACATAAAAACATTTTAGTCATGCCACACACACTAACCACATCTGCACATTACAGACCCCAAAGTATGTTTTTGAAAAGTGGTACACCCAGAAAAAGGCATCCATTAGTTAATCTACAACCCTTTAAACTCACAGTTTCCTGATTGGAAGTTACAAATTTTGGACAAAATTCATTGGGCCACTTAAGTGTAGCCTCGCTCCTGGGCGCTGATGGAGTTCTCGTCGGCGCTGAGGATCCGGGTACCGTCGTGGATTGTGTCACCAGAGGTGGAGTCAGAATGGGAGCCAAAGGAGGCCCAGTGGTGGATCCAAAGGGTCCAGCTGGTGCAGAGGTGAACCTGCCAGTGGTACTCCAGATGGTACCTCGGCTCGCTGGGGACGGAAAGTGTGCGAAAAGAAGTAGGTGATGATACGAAGAGTCAGAACATGGCCTCATGAACAGTTCGATCTGCCTCGGTGTCACAGAAGGCCCCAGAAACTCATGTTGTGCAGGACAAGTTGAGGGATAGGCTTAGACATCGATCAACTTTAGGAGCGAGATCGAGAGACATGATGATGCCCGTGCACCTTCTCAGGTGTGTGTGAGTGGCGGAAAGTCCTGCTCGGTTTTTTCTTTAATTTACCGAAGACTTGGAGCGTGAAGACGACTGACCTCGGGTATGACTCTTGCGACTTCAGGACCGAGAACAGGACCAACCCTTCAACTTGGACTGGTCTCATCATGGAGTCTTCCGGTGCTTGATGACAGAGTTTCACCTTGCGGTCCCGTATGGCCTTTGGGTTCATCGACGTGCAGTCACCACAGGCCTTAGAGTCATGGCCTAATGAAGATCTGTCATAGACATGTTTGTGACAGTCCTTACAAGGTTTTAGTCCTGCTGTCTTGGTTGGGGACATTTCCCTACCATGCTGTAAATGTTTCAGTTGAAAACTGTCTCAAAGAGAAGAGAGGTAGCTCAGGATCTTTGCTTGGTGGCGTGGAAAGGTAGGAACTGACAGGGCGCAGGAGTGGCGCCTATATGGGCCCGTATGTCATTTCTGGAGCAAAACGGCGTCAGTGGGGAGCCTGATGGCACCACCTACAGGCATGCAGAGGTAGAACACAAACATTTCTGGATCCAGTCTGAAGCCTGGGGAATATTCAAAAGGTGAGGAATCTGTGGTCAGAACTCTCTCTCAGAAACAGTTTTTTGTTCCTCTGGTTCTCGAGCATCAACAGAGACCGCAAACATACAGACAGGCAGTATCCACAGTGGTGAGCCACAAATCTCCCATGTGACTATTCCCTGATTGCCCTTAAAATGCTCATACAAAGTCTCACCGCGTTAGCTGCAAAAAGAAGATAAATAGTGAAACAACCAGTCCGACCTTAATCTACGAGAAAATTATGCTGTTTGTATATTCTCTCAACTCAGAGTTCTCGGATATTCAACAGTAACAGCTGGATGCAATCACTGAAACAGCTCACCTGTCAAGACCGCCAGCTCCAACCCACCTATAAAGAGTTGGAGGCTATGATGAGATTGAACTCTCTAGTCTCTTCTTAGACCTGTAGCGGGACATTCCTGGAAATAGCCACACAATTTCAATGAGTGCATACCTCACAGGAACATGGTCCCCTGCTAAGATGTACAGGTGAGACCTCTTCCTCTGGTCTCCATTTCTACCCTGAGTACAAAGGCCATTACCACACCCCAGGCCTGCTTCTGTCTCCACCTTGACAGACATTCATGGCACAGCCTCCACGAATCCTTCAAGGCAACTGGTATTCTTGGAGGAGGTAGGAGCGCCAGGTGAACGCAATATGTTCAACATCTAAAAGTCTAATCTTCCCTGTAGAAGCAGTCATGCAAGAACTTACCACAATTGGCTCAAAGGTGTGGACTCTGGATAATAACATCTCAGAACTGACATCAGAGATGAAATCAGTTAGGGCGTACACATTCTCATTTCACAGCAACCACTCAGCAACTGAAAATGTTTTTGAGAACCTTGAAGATTGTCTAAAAACTGTGCTGGACTTGAGTCAGAAGATCTGTTAGGTACAAAATAAAGATTATGGACATAGAAGATTGGTCATAATTTACAAGTTATGCTTTAGAAGAATTCCAGACAAGATGATGTAAAAGGGTTCCTGAAAGCGCTCATGCCTGAACTGTTGGGCATCATGTTCTTGCCGCCATTTGAATTCCAAGAAGTGAATGTAATTAGGCCAAGATTCCCTGCAAAAGAATCAAGCTCAAAACCCATTACTGCCTACTTTATAAGGCATGAACAAGCCCGACAAGAAATATAGACAATAAGCAAGAATGGCCCATTCACCATAGGAAGGCACACTGTGACTATCCTTGATGAGAAATGCCTTCATAGCATTTCACCCGAAACTGCACAAACTGGACATAAAATACGGATGGGAGACAAAGCGGATCACTAGAGGGCACATCCTCTGGATACTCAGACCCCAAAAAACTGAAAGTTTTTTTTTTAATAGAGTGGAAACCACACATACAGAAGTATCCACAAATGACCACCAGAATCTGTGCCGAAAAATAGCTTCCATGGATCGTAGTTCTTGTTACCAGTTCCAGCAGCACTGCACAGCACAGAGCAGACATCTAGGTATGGAGGCACTAAACAGAAAAGTAGAGGCACTGGTGAAAGACAGAGACATCTAGCTCCCCTCTGAAACAGACAGAACTTGAGCCTTCATTATCCGACAAATCTACTGAGCAAAATTCATAAACGGCTACTCCTATCAGCTACCCCAAGTAAACTCACCCCGGCCTCGAAAAATCATAAAACGTTTACTAGACCTGCAGGTCTAGTGACTTAAATAATCAACTCGACCTAATTATAATGCTCTTGACCCATAAACTGTTTTCAAATTATGTGATCCTGGGCAAATATTTTGATTCACTGAGCTGCCATTTTCTTCTTTATCACATATGAGAGCTCCTTCAAATATGTTCAGCATGTCTGCTGTACAAAAACCCTTTTGTTTGATTTAATAGACCACATTTTTTGCTGCATATAATAATACTAATCTAGCCACTTATAGGATACACATGAGTGCTGACTGGCATCTTAGTTCATTAACAGCCTTGCCATCAGGGCAGGGGCAGGAATGTTTCTCAAATCATGTTTATGACTTTTAGTGAATACATACCTAAAGCATGAAGTGGTAGCGCACTCGTTTGCAATCAGCAGATTTTCCATTGAAATCGCCACAAAATTTCCCACTGACATGCTACCTACTGATAAAACTATATAGTGTCCAAACAATGTTTAGAAATCAAGTTTCTGTAAATATTTGTCATTTGCACCTCACCAAGTAAAGTGTTCTGATTTGTTTTGCTCCTATTTAAATCTTTGCTTGCATCACACTTCTGAATTACGAAAGAAATATTCTTTCGTAATTCCGGACACATTTTGAAATATTTGTACTATTAATTTACTAGCTGTTCAAATGTTGTGTGTTAGAAAAAAACTGACATCTTACAGCCTTTTGTTTTACAATGGTTGTCAGATAGATCACTCGACAAAAACCTCTAACTGTAATAAGAGAAAGAAAAATAAACACTATTTTCCAGGATAAGATAAGCAGCAATTAGTAAAAAGACAAACTGACATGTGACCTCTGTCCTTGAACAGACAGCAAATGTGTCAAGATAAAAACAAGATTTAAAGGCGTGTTTATTGCGCATTAATTTTTTGAATGAACAGAATGCCTGTTCCTTTCCAGTTTAAGTTCACTCGCCAGAATGGACAAGTAGGTCCTATAAATAGCTCAACCTGATAATAATCGGACTCGCCATAGCGAGTGGGCGAGTTGATTTTTCCAGGCCTGTCACCACTTTGTCTGAAGCATCATTGTAATATAATGTTAAGAGAAATACTGTAGACCGCTGATAGAAGAACACCCGAATAAAGTACAGCTCAGTGAAACTAAAACCACAATTGTACTCAATATAGTGGCCTCCCTTTGACTACTATCAACAGGACACCCCTTTCTCCTCTCCCTGACAAAAATACAGTGTCTAATCATGTTGGATGCAATCGACACTTCCACAAATTCACTACTTTGCATTGACCTCAGCCCTTCATGGACCATAGGACCCCAAAATCAATAAAGCCCTGTCCTGCATGCCCCCGTCCCTCCTGTTCCTACCTCCCCTTGCTCCCAACCTAGCAAATACAAGATATCCTTGCCAAACTTCAGTAATTACCCAGGATCCAGTCCCATGTAAGCAGAGTGCCATTCTTGTGTGTCAGCTAGGCATCACTACTGGTCACCTAAAGATCTTGATCCAGAATAACCTTGTGACTGGTACCAAGGGAACGTATTTACACGCACTCGGGAACATTACAACACCCCTTCAATCATCCATTTCCCAGCAACCCCACCCCGAAAAATACCCTCAACCCAGATACTTCATTAGCTATCGACATTTTCCTGCTGACGGTGGCCAATCCCCCAAACACGCATACACTTTCGGTACTAACAATATTTGCAACACATAACCTTCAACAGTGGTCAAATTGCATCAGTGTTCATTACTGTTGTCAAGAGGTGTCCTCCAGCATTTTCTCAAAGTTTTCTTTCAGTGTCAATCGGGGTGTCTCATTATGTCAAAAGAAATAAGAGACCTTGAATCAAAGCACATTCACATACCGCTATTGAAGGAGATGCATCTATCTCCAACAGAAGCAGAGAAACTGAAGAGAGGCTGTGTAGGCATAGGTGTACACAGTAGCCAAGTGGCATCTAATCAAGGATGCATTGAGCTAGCCCTCATTGTTTCCAAGAAGGGTAGATTTGTAAGTCTACAAAAGAAAATCACTGCCATACCAGATATTAAAAAGGTGGTCCAAATATGGATTACTCTCCTGCCTATCCAAAGTCATTATGGAATTTGGGTCCACCCTTATGCTTATAAGTGCTTATAAGTGGAGACTGATATGAGGCCATTGACCCTACCCTGGATAGAAAAGCCCCAATTGCCTCCAATAATGCAAATGGCGTGGCTTTCCTGTGGAATTTAATGTAATTGAAGATCATTGAAGATAATGGCCTAATAGATGTGTGGAGGTTAATAGACTTGACTGAGAAGAACTACTCTTTCCTTTCCTGTAACCGTGATACCCTCTCAAGAAGACTACTTTCTTGCTACATACAGTTACTGCCCCATTTAACAATATGTTATGTACTGGAAAATGCTCTCTCAGGCCACTCCACGATCACAGTGGCCATCACCTGTGGCCTTACTGTTCCTGCTAAAAAACTGTGGTAAATAAATGTTTGTTAGCCATTGTGAGTTGCATGATGCTGATGAGATACAGCCATATACAAAAAGAACTGCTAAATGGAGCAAACCAGACTAAAATCTATCATAAAGATCTAGAAAGCACATACATTAAATAACTCAATGAATGGTACAGCAGCATACTAGAACAAGAACAATTCTGCATAAACCCTTTAATGAGCTCCTGGGGTAATTACACCCTGGCATGCTTGTGGTGGCACCATTATGACCATGGCGAGAACACACAGAGATTGCTAGTAGTGCAACTCAAAGAGAAGCCCAATCCATGATACCAGCTATTTACCATGAACAGGGCTCTCTACAAACACCTCCTCAGTACATTGCAGAAACATCCCCTGCATTTTATAAAAGGCTATATGGAGCTGAAGAGCCAGTAACCACTGAAGCAGGAAGGCTAGGATCTCTGGCTCTCCCACCTTTACGTCTAATGAGGTATTGAGATCAGTACTTTTCAAACAGGGAAAACATTCCTTCTACTGTGCAAGCTACCTCCCGATCTCAGCAATGTAGATATGAAAATACTAGTTAAAATCCTCAAAAAGGTGATTCTGTCCATCTGTCCAGGTGGAGTTTGTCCATGAAAGATCATCGCAAAACCATCTCTGGATATTACTCTATTTGCTGAGCCTTACCAAAGATCTCCACATAAAACCATAGTCCTCTCCCTGTATACGAAAAGGCCTTTGTTGGGGTTAAGTGGGGATACCTCCTCAACAACTTGAGAGGGCAGAACTGGGCGAAGAAATATTTCTAAGTGAAGGTGGCTATGACAACATACAGATTAAGTGAGAGGGGATTCCTCTCCCCCACATTTACCATCCACAGAGGTACACAACAGGGATTATCCTGCTTCCCATTCTGTTCCTGCTGGCGCTGGACCCCTGGCATTCGCCATAAGGCAATCAAATTAAATTAGATGCATTCAAACTCAGGTCGATGAACCCAAAGTACTAATAAAGGCAAACATCATGCTACTTACACTCATACATATAGACACTTACCAGCCTTTCCTGATGCCCCTACTCACCAAATTCTCCCTTTTCACTGGCTGTAATGTGAACTGGAGTAAAAGTGTGGTCCAACTCGTGTCCAACGCCACTGGCAAAACATGCACTGGAGGCTTCAGTTTCTAACAGGGACAAAGTATATTCAAATTCCTAGGCATACTTATAAACAGGAGTCTCGAATGCATGTTGACAACATCACAACTCTGACCTCCAAAGTAAAGCAATATGTCCGATGGACATGGCTACAACTGTTGCTATGGAGTAACATACAGGAGGTGAAAATTGCAGTGGGTCCACCATTTAACTATCTCCTCAGAAAATTGAAACTACTTATCCCAAAGAAACAGCTTCTCCAAAGAGATTCAGGCATCCTGCCATTCGTCTAGGGAGACTGAAAAAAATAAACAAAGGAAGACTGAAAACCTATGAAGGACAGGACGATACTGACTTGAGAGGTCTTCGATTGCCACGTATCAAATCTTCTTACAATGCACAATGTTTCACAGCAAGCAGACATGCTCCATTAGTTACCAACCCCACCTCTCTTTGGGTTACATACCAGACATCCTGGTGAAGTGGAACTAAGTTTAGCTTTTACTGAGTTAACTAGTAAAATCCTATATCTGACTTTTAAAAATAGTGTCCTAGCTACAGAAGGTTCTATATGATCCAGGAATGATTCATGTGCTAAAATACATTTAATATCAATAAAATAAATCGTCAAAGTGCCAAGTGCCATTGTAAACAACCAGTTTCGCAAGGTATGGGCCCAACATCTTTACTTCAGTTTAGCCAACATGCCTTTATCTGGTTTTCAGGGTAGACCCACGCCTCTTCAAGGCCCAACTTAAGCAGCCAAGTCTTAACGTGTCTAAGCCATGGGCTTATGTCCTTGTATCCATTGAGTTACCCTTTGATACAGCTTGTTTGATGGGGATCTGTGATTTCTCCGTCCAGACCCTTACCCAATACACCAAGGGCTTTAGTGCGGCAATATGTGTTATATTCTTTATACCCAAATCAAGGCATATTTGTACAAGCGGAGCACTCTTAGGCATTGCTTATAAAGCCCTAATAAACGTGTTTTCTGTTATTTCCAATCCTTTTATTTTGTCAATTCCACCAAAATTCTGCTCTGTAGAGGGCAGCGCCAAGCCCTCTTAGCACGTTATATGTTTTGCATAGGGGCTGTTGGGCGATAATTAGATCTATTTATTTTCTTCATAACTGCTGACTCAACATGCTGGAGAGTCATTTGACTCTTCATAATCTGGGCTGTTCAAGAAAAATTACTTGACAGCCTAAGTAGTCAAATTCCTTGAGCTGTTCAAGGATCATTGGGCCAACCTTTATTTTCCCTTTAAAGGGCTTATGGGGCAGAAGGTCATTAGTTTGGCTTCGGGTCCATTTATTTCCAATCCACATAGTTCACAGATCTTTGTAAACCGATTCAAAGCATTTTGTAAGCCCATGGGGATTTTTGAAATTAGCAGCGTATCATCAGCAAATAAAAGTGCCGGTATTTGTTGTCCTGCTAATTTCAGGGGGTCACCATCACACTTGTAAAGCATTTTTATTATCCTGTTCATATAAAGCGTGAACAGTGTATGGGGTAAGACGCATCCCTGGCGAACCCCACCGGATAGATCAATGCGTTCAGATAATTTGCCTTCACTGCCCCACCTTACTTGCGCAAAGTTCCCCATATGCAAACGAATTACCAGGCTTAATAACTCTATCGGCATTCCCATTTCCTTCAATAAAGCCCACAGTTTCGCACGTGGTATCAAATCAAACGCAGATCTGAGATCCACAAATACCACATATATGTGACCTTTGCCAATTAAAACCCATTTCCATAAAATCAATAAAAACCGGAGCACTTGGCCTATGGTACTCGTATGGGTCCTACACCCTGCTTGCAGGTGGGAAAAAATCTGTAACTCCTCCATCCATGCTTGTATTTTTGTTAACACCTCTTTGCAGAAAATGTTTTGTGCTGAAACTATTAAGCTAATTGGTCTGTAGTTGGCTGCGTCCCCTTTATCTCCCTTCTTGTATATGTGTATCATTTCTGGCCCTTTCCACGTATCTGGAATGTCTGCCCCCCTTCCTATTGCATTTGAGATCCTGTTTAATATATAGCCCCAAATGGTTGGTTCTGAGCCATTTATATCTCCCGGGGTTTTATCCAAGCCTGGCACCTTCCCATTTTTAGGTCTCGCTGAGCCAGCGCATGCGCTGCCCTGCGAGAAATTTAGTGAGTGGCTTTTGAAAGTGCTACCACAGGCTTTTCCTGGCCTCAAGCTTGCGTTCACGCGAGCAGCCGCCATGTGGGTTTCTGTCAAGGCTCATTAAGCCTTGCGTGCCTCTCTCCGCCTTGCTTGCTTGCACTTCAATTCCCTCCCCCTCCCCCACCACAGATCGCGTCACTCTGCTGGCCTCCACTCCCCCCCCGCATCTCTATACTGCAGCATGCCACTCTCTCCTTTTCCCTGTTAAACTTTTTGCTTCTTTATTCTTCTTTCGATCTTTATTTCTATTTTTTCTTTCATACACTTTCTCTCATACAGCTGTTCCTTCTCTCTAATGACTCGCGTTCTTTCTCTTCCACAAATCGATAAACCAGTCAAATAGATACTGTTTTTCAAATTCATAAACATGATATTCATATCCGGTTCCATTAAACAACGCGGGGGGAAATTCTAATTTCATATTTTTTGAGTTGTAAGCTTAAGAGCAAACGTGTTTAACTCACGTGCAGGAAAATTATACAGTTTCATCGATTTTCACTCCAAATACATTTCCCGTTTTTTGCCACTGACTCGAGTCCGTACTCCTTCCCACTACTCTCACCCATTTGTAGCAGCGTCGAAAGGCACTTTAGGGGCTGGAAGCTGCGACAGGGGCTTGCAGCCAGAACATGATTCCCAGCGCCTTCCAATACCACGCTGCATTCCCAGCAGTGACACTGACCTTGTCCCAAAACGCTGGAGACATTTCAATCTCTCTGTTCACTGAGTCGACACGCTGCGCATTGTGTTTAATGATGCACAGCATTTAATGCACTGGAGGGAAGGCTGCTTGGCGACGGCTTGAGAGCCACCGAGCTCAACAAACTCACTTTTTTTTTTCCCCAATATTTACATTTCATATAATTTGAAGTGTGTGCTGTGTGCACCTTTATTAAACACTGTAGGTAAAATAATTGCACATTTTCATAAAAGAGCGACGAGTGATTCGATAGAAACTTGCCCCTCACGTTATGATTTCCTAAAGTGACAGCTGAGACATTGGTCATCTTTCAAATCCTTGAATCTGACAGAATAGTCACATCTGAGAAGGGGACAGGCTTCTGTCCCAGGCCTTTGATGGCTTCAGATTACTGTTCAGAGGCTCGGAATATGCTTCATGCTAAGACTCTTATTTCCATAGAGAATGCCACGGTATCAACATTAAGCGATGCTGTTTAAAGATAGGCTTGTCACTTTAATTGATCTTGAGTCACTGCTTCCACTGTCAGAGCTGTCTGTCTACTTACCCATAATCCTCATCACTTTGATTGACTCTCTGAATCAGGGGGCTGGCCTGGCTTCGCCTTCCCGAAGTCGTACTGGGAAATTGGAAGGGACACGTTCAGTGGCGCTAATCTTCATGGGAGATCGAAGCCTCGGGCCAAGGGGCTTGGTTTCTTGAGAGCTAAACTGTGACCGTCCACCAGGATGCTGGTCCTGCACAATACTTTCTATAGTGAAGAATATGTTGTATTGATTTATCCAATTATTCGCCTCACACCCGACTGTTGGTGGTGCACGGTGCGCTTAGACGATTTCAAACTACCTGCCTCTTAAGGTTACCTTTTATCCTCTGAGTACGCTTTTGACTAATGGTGCCTTATGCAAGTGTTGCTTTACTCTGTCGTCATACACATCTTATGTGCTTGTACGCTGGTTATTTGTAAACGCCCATTGGGCTCAAAGGGTTTCAGCCCCCCCCCTCCCGTCGTGTGGCAGCCCGGGCTGAGTCAGCTTCCCGGGTACACACACAGCCGCACCCGAGTACTTCACAGGTCTTTAAGACCATTTACCTGTTAATGAGGCTTTGTTGTGTTTTTCACGCCTTCCTAGAGCCCCTCCATCCCCATTCGGCCTATTGCTGGGAGAATTAGCCCCCCCCCCTTGACATTTTTTCTTAGCTGCATTCTTTCCTTGGATCATGTTACTAATGACAGCGCAGTCGCTTGGCTTTCACTTTTGCGGTCGCGTTTTTTTGTTTGTTTTTGTTTCTAAGTTTTAAGTTGCATTCCTAGTGGGCTATTTCAAGTTGCATATAACAGCGCCACCTACCGGCCGCATGTCTCTGGTCGCTCCTAGCTGATTCACTCACTCAAGGGCAACTTTCAGGAAACAACAGTGAATATAGTTGGAAAAAAGTGTCAGTTTTCAAGACTGTAATACACCTTTCGAGTCAACATTCCTTTAGAATATACCTGCCAAGGACTCCTTACACAAACTGGAAAGAGAAACTGACGGACAAAATCTACAACGAGGTGGAAGCTCAAATTCCTTCTCCAGCTGGTAACAAGCACTTTAAGTTCTCTATTTTTATTTATTTGCGATGTAGCCTCTTGGTTTTTGTCGGCATTTTCAGATGGATTTACACAGCGCAATTAAAATACTAGGAAATCTAGTTGTTTCGTATCTGTAACCACCTCTTTGTGCGCGCTTGCTTTGTATGCGCTCGTATATGGCAATTGTTAACACGTAGTTGAAAATACCACCATTAGGACACACTCATTGTTTGCTGGCTAAGCCTTCTTTCCTCATCGAACTCCTTACAAAACAAGCATTTGCAATGCAATAGGTCTCACATTTACGCAAGTTTGACCTATTGACATTGCAAATAACAATGCCTTTTATTTTTGTTTTTAAAACATAAATAAACAAGCATTGGCATAGCCAATAGGTCTCGCCTTTAGGACCTTATAAGTGTTTAGTTAACCAGCACAATATCCTTGGTGCAACAACATCAACTGTTGCATAGCTAAACACTTATAAGGTCCCAAAGGCGAGACCTATTGGCTATGCCAATGCTTGTTTACACTGGCCATTGCTGCTTGGGTTTCTTCCACGGTGAGCGAAACAGAGGGGATCCTATCCTGAATTTGAGCTAGAGTCTTATTATCACTTATATTGTCTTGTGTTGTAGTCCCTACTTGTACAGAGTACAATTTGGAAAAATGTTGCTCCCAGATATAAGGTTGCATGTGGAAGTCGTCCTCACTTATGGTATGTGGTATTCCATCAGCAAGTAAATGCCAGAAGGACCAACTATCTTTTAGAACGGCCGCCCTAGCTAACTAACCCTTCAGCTATAGCCACTCTATCCCCAGTTTTTACAACCAGCACCAATTTCCTTTTGGCAAGCTTAAAGTCCTCATTGAACCATTCTGCTTCTTTCCCTTTCGCTACTTTGAGCCTGGATGTTTGGTGAAAAATGTTCCTGACTGAAGTTATAAAGTCAGTAAGTGTTTGCATTAGTGCTTGCTCACTTAGCGCTGAATTCCAAATCGAATTGAGGGCATAAATGACTAGGGAATACAAACACAATAGAAGTTCACTGTTCATTTGGACTTGGGGCCATTTACCCTCCTTCCATCATTTGATGTTTTAATTGGCAAATCCAGCAAATGCTGGTTTTGATTGTTAGGTTGATGAGGGGTATTGTTTAATTCAAGAACCCAAGCATTATGGTCACTATCGCTTCTTTCAAGGACCATCATATCATGAAGTTAGGCCACAGATCTAAGTTAATTAGTATATAGTCAATTCTATTTTTAACGTTTGTCCTTTTATAAGGATACTCAGCCCCTCTGTCCGATTTGGTGCGCCTGTTACATGCTCGCAATCCATTAGTGAGGGAGAACGATGATAATTGCAGAGCTGCCTTAAAATTTATTTTCAGTGGTGTGATCATCAATTTAGCAACACCCCTTTCTTCATCTTCTAACATTAGATCCTGTTTATACTCTATAGGTTCAAATGTAGTATTCATGGCGGCAGCTATAACAAGATGATTCTTTGTGTTATCCCTTTCTAAGAAATCTGCTAATTTTATCATTGTTTATGATTCATAGTTCGAGTTCACAGGGCGATTATACAGGTTTATCAATCTTATTCCAAATTGCTCATTTATTGAGTTTATGTCTAAATCCAGAATGTCAGGGGAAGGTATTTTCAATCTTTTTATTCTACAGGCAACAGAAGTCTGACCCATATTAATAGGCCACCCTCTGGTCGACCCACAGTTGACGGTCTCTCTTCACCAATAACGTTTGTATATCCTACCCTAAATAATGGGTTTAGCGCCCAAGTCTCCTGGAACACATATATGGAACTTGTCTATATAAGATCCCCACTCTGGGTCTATTATTTTGGATCTAATTCCAGCTATATTCCATGATACCATTCCAAATGTATATTGTCTTTTTCCTGTGGTGACTAACAGTAACAGTGTTCGTTAACTTGCTTAAGGTGGTCCCACTTTTCCCTATAAACAGCTGGGTTGGTGTTAGCCTGATTTTTGGATAATATTGGGAATGTGTACTGAAGATGTGGTGGAGTCTCCCTCATTAGCGTGGCACTATTGTTCCTGAGTCAATCATTTTCATTGCGGTCATCCCCATCTAGCTAATACCAGTAAGACGTGATGGGCTGCTAACTTGCTCCTGACACGGTGAATCCTTCACATTAGTGCCACGACACTTGAGTAATGGGAAAGTATATTTAAGTTGAATTCGGGAACCCTTTGGCTGCAGGTGCGTAGATCTAAGTTCACTAATCCTTCTGTATATTCTGCTCTGCTCAAATCTACAATTATGTAGTCAAACTGCGTTTCACCTCCAGCAGATCGTGTCTCATGAAGGAGTAAGTGTGTCGGAAACTCCTCACCCAGTGAATGACTTTGTTTTTTGGGGATTCACGATTTTCTTTAAATCACTTTTCTAATTTGGGAACGTTGACCATGCATACCCGTTTCGGGGAACTCTCATTTGGTTTAGAGAGGTTTTTCCCTCCTTACGGTTAACCCGTTTCTCGTCATCCGCCCTTGATCTTGGGGACCCAGAGGTTGCAATATTTTCCTATTCCAGCTATGACCATTTCTCTGTGTATACGTACTCTCTGAGTGATGACTGGTGTGTCTGTCGGAAGGATTGTGGGAGGACCAGGTACCCCTATCTCCGCCATTTCCTCCCCCTTTTACATTCCATTCTGATGCTTTGTTGTGCGAGGTGTTTTTTTTTTCCTTTTCGTGGTTTAAGAGCCTCTGCAACCCTGCCCTTTCTTGTTGGCCTAGTGTCATACTATGTATGTCCTCGTTACTTTGGGGGGGAGCTATACCCGCCTTCTCAATCACAGAACGCAATTGTACAATTTGTATTGGCAAACAACCAAATTCACCCCTCATTTGCTCAATAAGTTTCCTTAGTTCAAATATGGAGTCTTCACCTTCCGCTGAACACTTTTTGCTATCCACGTGGATTACTCCATCCTGATTGGTCAGTTTACTGCCAGCAGCAGACACACAAGCCAGAGGGCTATAGCAGTTAGTACAAGGCATTTCCATAATAAAATTAGCTCCAGTGCCACTGACATTTTGACCTTCTGCGCTGGCTGGCACCTGACTCTCCGTGTTATCTAGAGTCAAGGACTGGCTTAGGGCGTTAGTTAGGGACTTCCTTCACTTTGCTGGCCTCAGTTTTTGGGCTTTACATTTGTCCGAGATTCTGCCTTTTTTAAATATTTCAGCGATTTTTGGACTAGTAGCTACACACTCTGGTTTCTTCCCCCTATTCAGAATAGTTTCAACCTCTTCTATGAAGTTATCAATCTCATCAATGACACAATTCCCTGCAGCTTGTTGTGCCACTCTTACTTTTTGCAGTTCCTTGTTTGCTACACCACGCTTTTCTTTTCCCCATAATTCTGGCAGTTTGGCAAAAAAGGAAGAGCTCGTATTAAGTCTGTGTAAGGGGGTACATCTAGAACAAGCATTTCATGATCGCCCCATTATTCCAGCAAATCACATAAAATAGGGAGAGTCAGTTTCCTGTTAAAAGCCAACGGGCCAAAACTAAAACAAGGAAGCACACTTCAAGATACAAATCGATGTGCTTACCAAAGAAGAGGTTAGCATGGGACTAAGGGGGGTGGCCCAGCCTCCTCAGGGCTCCAACTGGCCCGCCCTTGGCCCAGGTGCTGCCTGCGCGCGTCCTGTGGCATGGGAAGTCTCTAAGCGCTTTATAACGTGTGAAATGGGGGCAGCAGGAAAGACGCTGGATCTAGCCCCTCCTCCTTGGGCTAGTACAGTCTGGGGTATGGAGTCCCTTCAGGCAGCAAACACAGCACATAGTGTCGCCCCCGCCGCTGGAAGATTCTACGCTCTTTATAGCGCATGAAGAGGCGGCAGTGGGAAAGCTGCTGGATCTAGCTCCTCCTCCTTGGGCAAGTGTAGCCTGGGGTATGAAGTCCCCTTCAGGCAGCAAACACAGCACACAGCATCCCAAAGAGAGATGTACAACACATCCCTAAATGCCTAGACAAAACAAGCATTGGCAAAGCCTACAGGTCTCGCTTGTGCGAGAGCTATTGACTTTGGCAATAGTGGAGTAGCTTGGAATGGAGTAGACTGTAGTAGATTGTGGAGAAGTGGAGTAGTATGGTGTAGATTGAGGTACACTGGAGTGGAGTGGGGAAGATTGGAGTGAGTGGGGTAAGTGGCGTGGATAGAAGAGACGTAGAGCGGAGTGGCATGTTGTACAGTGGAGTGTCATAGAATGGAATGGCATGGCATAGAGTGAAGTCTAGTGGCGTAGTGTGGCGTATGCATGGTGTGGTAGCGCACTGCCATTACAGACAACACATTTTCAACTGAAATGACCATTACATTTGCACCGAAATATGGTTTCACTGCACACAAATGATGCGTGCAAATGTCTTCACCTAGTGTATTGATGTGTTTTGATTGTATTCAAATATTTATTTCCATCACATTTCAGAATTACAAAACAAAGTGCTTCATTTGTACCAGTTCTGATATATTCTGAAGCATCAGCAGTTCTTTTTTTTTGTTGTGTGCTAGAAAAAAAAAACACTACACTCTCTCCTCTTACATGGATACTCAGCAGGATTGTCACATAAATTCTCTCACTTTGAAGTCAGAGAAAGAAAAGTAAACACCAAGCCCCCTCAGAAGAGACAGCTTGACATTTGACCTTTGTCTTTGAATGCACAGCAAATGTGACACAATAAGAACAAGATTTAAAGGCTTGTTTACAGAAAGTGAGTTAGTGGAAGAATATAGTAAACAAGGTTTGGGCAACGGGAGGGACAAACTCAAGCTGGACAGCCTAAAGCAAGTAAAGCCAGCAAATAAAAAGCCAGAAAATGTGAGTTACAAACAACAAAGCCAATGGTAAGGAAATGGCGGAATGCATCCTAGGTTCAGCTTTCTGAATGTCCCCAAGATGTCTTTAGTAGTCTGTTAGGCTTCAACCTAAAAATGATCCTTCGAGGTACCCACATGCTCTGGATTATGTAAAATTATTTTAAAGTGTTATAATACTAATCATTTGAACTACTATTGCATTATGTGGTAAGATTTTAATTAATCACCAATACGTTTTCTAAAATGAAATTGAATCCAAAGTGCAAACAACCGAATATAGTTGAACATATTTTTGATTCTGAAAAAAGCCTCAGAAACAAAAGTCAAGTACTGTAAACCGTACCAGAGAATTTTAGAAATAGTAATGGACTTCCTCTAATTAAAGAACATTAATTAAACAAAACCGATGTATTTAATTTTATGTTAGCATACAGTAATCAAGCCTTTAAAAAACACATGAGCGCAGGGATGGATCAGCCAAATGGGAGTGATAAGCTGTCAGGAGAGGGGGCCTTTTGGAAGGATTTGCACATCTAATACTGTCATAAAATAAAGCATAAACAGAAACGTGTTGTTGCTTTTTGTGTGCAATATGTTTGGGCACAGCGACATTCATGAAATATATACGTATGTATACTCACATATGTCTTTTTAAATTGAAAATAAAGTGAACAGAGAAAAAGTTGCAAATCTCACCTACAGGAAAACAAAATATATCAAATGTCTGGAGAACCATAAGTAGCACATTCCATAATAGTGGCCAGCATGTGGCGAAACACTTCCACACTGGTGGATAATTAACTGCAAATGCTTTTAAAGGATTTTTAGAATTAGGGTAAGGATTCAAATTAGAAAAATGCCAATAAAACCTTTTTGAAATTAAAATAAACATAAGGATTAAATATTCCGTGGGAAAGGTGCAAGTACACTGCACTACAAGTACTTTTCATAGGAAAATATATAACTACAGTTCACTACAACTATTCTTTAAGGGGCTCATTACAAAGGGCCTGGCATTAGGAGTATTACTAATGCACCCAATAAATACTGACATTGCAGGGTTCCGTATCCCAAGTGTCGTTTCTTCCATTCTTAGTTCTGCCACTCGGAACGAGGGATGGTTCCGTTATACCGAATGTTTTCCTCCATTCTGAGCTACAAAAGTTAGAATGGTCAAGCTTTTTTTTTCCACAGCACACATTCTAGTATATTCACATTCCTCGTACCGTGAGAGTTAGAGGCAAACTTCTAGTGTAGCCCAAAGGAAGATTACCAAGCACTGAAAATTCAGCCCAAAGGAGAGGATTCCAGCAATAGAAAGCACAGATGCAAAAACAACATTTTCAGAGATATCTGATATATATGCTGTGAGGGGGTATTTCCAAACAAGATGAGCTTTCATACAGAATATCCCACATAGCAAACATATTGATAAAATGGACTGAGTCATGCCACTTTTGAAAAAATATATGCCCCGTCCATTTATTGACACCTTTAGAAATGTGTCTTCCATGTTGAATAAAAGAAGAAAAGATCATTGGACTATTCTATTCTAGAGCTGTAGATGCCTGCAGCCCTGGAGCGTAAGTGCCTCCTGCTGTGCCATGGAGACCTTAGCTAAGCCTTGGAAGATGCCTGGAAGTGTCTAGAACACCTCTTTGTCACACCACGCCTTTGGGATCCCAACAGTAATGCTTGTCGCAGTGCAGTGCATCCAACTCCTCCAGATCCTGTAGGGACAGTTCAAAGTCAAAAAGTTGGAAGTTCTCAATGATGCGTTCGGGGTTGGTGGACTTGGGGATCACACCAACCTCCCGCTGCAGGGCCCAGCGCAAGAGGACCTGTGAGGCTGTCCGGTTGCACCTTGCTGCCACTGCCTGCACTTCTTGCCGCTGTATCAGATGCCCACTCCCCAGAGAAGTGTAGGCCTGTAGGTGTATGCAGGCCGACTGGCAGAAGCGCAATAGTTCCCACTGGGCCAGCTCTGGGTGGTACTCCACTTGAAGCACAGCTGGTCGCACCTGGCACACAGCGAGTAACTCCTTCAGGTGTTCCTCGGTGTAGTTGGACACGCCAATGCTATGGAGAAAACCAGCTGAGTTCAGCTTCTCCAAAGCCTCCCAGGAATGGCGCCGGCATTCTGGGTTACGCGGGTCATCACTTTTCCATCCCTGTTTGCCTGGCCAGTGAATCAGATAAAGGTCTAAGTAGTCTAAACCCAGGGCTTGCAAGCTACGCCGGGCTGCATCTTCTGCTTCTTCACCATGGTCTCGTGGTGCCAGCTTACTGGTCAGGAAGATGTCCTGGCGGGTTAAGCCATGCAGGGGAAGGAGCTCCTTTAAAGCCCGCCCGATGTCTGCCTCATTACCATAGACGGCTGCTGTATCAATGGAACGGTAGCCACATCCTAGGGCTGCATCCAATGTGCTGTAGATGGTGCTGTAACCCTGGATGCGGAAAGTGCCCAGTCCAACGAGGGGCATCCGGATGCCATTGTTAAGAGTGACACTCTCCATGACAGGCAGTGGACAGGCCAGCTATAAAGAAAATAAACATTTTAGACAAGTTTGTAAAGCATTGAGAAACACAATACATATTTATTTAACACCAGTAGGTCTGATCTAGAGATAGCTGTACTGCCTTGCTTGCCTCATGTTTTCTGAAAAATTCATAATAAAAGATATATACATATATATAGAGGCATCACCATTTTCACCTTGAAATAAATCATGAATATTGGCATCAGCGAATTACAGAGTCCGTGGTCCTGTTTGTGCGTTCATGCATGGGGATACTGCTAGCGGATATATATATACATATACATATATATAGTCCGAGAATTAATTTCATCACAAGGTCTTGTTCCAAATACTTCTTTCTATTCTTCGAAGTCTGATATCAAATCAACAGCCAACACGTGTTACAAGACAAAGACCCTTCTTCAGGGCTATGCTTTTGGGATGAATCCTTCCCAGCGCCTAGCAATACAAAGTAGCCAAATACATTAATCTCTCCAGTACTCAGTCCAGGGATGCTCCCTCTCATACCAACCCATAAAAAGGTTGGCATAAGAGGGAGCAAACATGGACCCCATCACTGTACCCCGTTGCTGGTGATACAAATCATTTTGGTATAGGAACAAATTGTTAGTTAGTAGAGTCTCCACCATCTCAAGTGGCATACGTGGATGTAGAAGAAAACTGACTGACTTGGTATATAGAAAGTATCTGATAGCTTCCAGTCCAAATTGGTGTTCTATACTAGTGTATAAGCTGTTTACATCCATGGTCACCATATAGAAATCAGGATCCCATGCGATGTCATTCATTTGTTTTAGAAAATCATTTGTGTCTTTAATGTATGATGGCAATGTTCTAACAAAGGGAGCTAGGAACATGTCAATGTATTCAGAGATATGCTCCGACAGTCCACCAATGCCTGCACTAATTGGGCACCCTAGAGGTATGGTGCCACCTTTGTGGATATCTAGCAAAAAATATATTACGGGCGTATTAGCATTCTCAACCAATAGTTATATTCTTCAGTATCAATTGGTTGTTGATCAACATAGCTTCTCAATTTATTTTTGAGCAGAACTTTTGATTTTTCCAGCTCTACTACTTCTACCCTGGCAAAGTTGGATCTGGCGGTGTGCCTCATGGTCATAACCTTTGAAATTCATTATCACAACATTTCTGCCTTTACCGGCTTCTTTGATAAAAATAGACTTGTCACTCCTTAGATCATACAATGCATTAAGCTCATATTAATTTAAATTGGAATTGTTAACAGTCATTTTATGCCTATCAAAGTCATTGATAACAAGTTTCTGAAAAACATTCATCAGACTGTCAACCTTAGTTGAAGGAATAAAATTAGATTTGGGCTTCAGGGCACTAGATTTACAACATCAGTGTCAATTTACGATTGTAACGCCAAATCCTTAATATCACATTCCTGTTTATCTTCCTAACTCATAATTACTGCAATGTCAAACAGATGATTGATTGAAATATGACTAACATATTTTTCAATAGGTACACCCTCTTTTTTTTTTTTTTAGGTTTTTCAAGACAGTTTCTGTTAAGTTGAGTTGACAAATTTCACCAGATCCACCTTAGCCAAGAGATCATTATATCTGTTAGCAGGAGCAAAACGTAATCCCCAATTTAGAACAGAAATTTCTGTTTTGGTCAGTATTCTATCAGAAAGATTCACAATTATGTTCTCTATTTCTAGGTTTCTCTTATTTTCTGTGCCCTGGTCCCCACTCCTTTTTGGTTTCCTGATCTTCCCCCTTCTGTCCTCTAGTTCTTTTCTTTAAGTTTCTCTTTCTAGATCCCTCCCTTCCGTTTGGATTTGAAGCATCCTTATTCTTCGGAGTTCCCTTAAAAAAGAGGACGATCTAGATTCATTGGGTTGCCTGGACGTAGATGGGTTCGCCATATTTGATTCACTGCTACTAAGTACTACACTAGAGGCACCACATACACAAGATAGACCCACTTCAGCCAATGGGATGCTCTTCACTGTGAGTGACAGCATTTTGATCTTGCACATGTGCACATCTGTCAATCTCAGCTTTAATTTCTACTGTCATTTAATTTTTTTTAATTTATTTCTGCTCTGGGTCATTTTAACTTACCTTTTCTTTTGTTGCAAAACAAATGCACACTACCTTAACATGGTGGCATATTTTATAAATTTTATTTATTTTACACATAAAGGGCCTCATTACGATGAGACTCGGAAAGCCTTTCCGAGTCACACCGTGGGTTTTACTTCCGATCGGCACATTCCAATGCAAGCGGTGGAAAGTGAAACCGGCCGGTCATTCCGACAGGCTCAAGGGGCCAGTCGGAGGCATGACCATAATCCCAATGGACGGCGTTTCTGCCGTCGGGATTACGATGTTGGTTTCATACAGGCTTTTTATGTCGGGCTTTCCGACATGGAAGGCCTGTCAGAAAGCGACTTTGGGTGCCTCTAGCAAGGCCCTCTTCTCTCTGTGGCCTCTGGTTGGGGGCCGAGGGGGCACCTATGGTGCCCCCTGTTAGTCCCTGCACCGTGTGGCAAGCACCTTGAGGTGCCTGCCACGCGGTGCAGGGATGAACAGATTTTGCCATTTCTCTATGGGAGCTTGTGCTACGGCCGGTTTACAACCGCACCATGTGCACATTTCTACAAAAGCGTAATAAATTTTAAAAAAAAACACAGCAGGCTTACCAATGTTTGTTCAATAGCTCAATGTTCCTATCAGGCACTAGAGTGCCGATTTACGTAAAACAGGAGTAGGGTCATAAGCAAAACCTTTTTGTTTTTTTTACATAAGAAAACAATGTAACCTTACAATTTAAATATTCCAAAATAGTGAGCTTTGAAATGGCTGGAGAAGGAAATGTAGGGACATAAAATAGATAATACAAAATGAGAATGGAATTAGATCACGTGAAGGCGGATTAGGTGTGTTTACAGCAGTTTCCCAAAAAGAAAGACAATTTGGCTGGATTCTTAGTATTGGAAGGAGGGAGTTTCTGAGGATGGTTGCACCACCAGAGAAGGACTATTTCACCATGAGCAGGGCCACTGGAATTATGCGACTGTGTGGCTGTGGCGTTTTTCGCATAATTATAGATTTGCTGCATTTGATACATAAGCCATCATCTGCTGCATAATCTGCAGGTTTTAACAAAAAAAATGTGTTTCTAGCTGAAATGGTTCAAAATGTACTAAAAATGCAGTGACACGTGTTGTCGCAGAGTGGAAGGCCCATTACAAATGTTGACTGGTCACCTTTCTGTTACTAATGGGTGTTAAACTGGTACTAAGGAGGTGCAACCAATACCCAGACAGTGTAAAAATGACAAATAATGAAGTAATACTATCATAAAATGTACCACATTATGCAGCATAATTTGGCTTTTCCTGCCGCATAATTTACTCAACCCTGCCACACATTTTGGCCCTTGCCTGCCGCATAATTCCAGTGGCACTGTGAGGGAAGTTTTGAATCAAATGTTTCCAGCAGTGTAGAGTTGGTAAAATGGAGAACAGCAATCAAACAATCAAGATTACTTGTATACCGCTACAAAACAAAAAACATGGAAACTAAGAGCTCAAAAGACGACGGATTCCTCTAAAACAGCAATATCTTCACTGTTTTCCTCTCATTATGTACTGAGGCATATTTCAAGCACTGATCACATGGAAAGTAACAAATAACAGTGATAGCAGAATTACAGCCTGTTCATGATTAAGCCATCAAACTTACATTTCTGAGGTTTTCAGCCAGCCCTGGAAAATAAAAACACATGACCACTAGTCATGTCACCAGCACAGCAACAGTTCACCTATGTATGACTAACCTGAGACTTTTCACCAATATTCACAGCCCTTTGAGACCTTACTTATACACTAACTACTCACCTGCAGTGACTGTCCTGTGATGACTACTCCATATGCGGACTAACTACCTTGAGACTTCTCACCTTTAGTGATTGCAACGTGACCGTTCATTTACATGGTTGCTACTTTGTGACTTTTCATTTAGAGTGCCTACTCAGTGATGGATGGATGTCACTACTTTGTTGACTGAAACATCATGAGTAATTGCGTAAGGAGTATAATTACATAGTATCTTCATAGGTAAGTTTCAACGTTTTTTCAATCTTTATAAATATGTGTTTGTTTGTGCACCCATACACACACCCATGTATTGTTTATATTTCTTTGCAAATTAATAAAAATCTTTTTTAAATCCTCACGCACACTTTTTTTCAAAACAATGTCCTTTCAGGCCTAGACGGCCACATAACTTAAGCAAAAAAGGAAGCAAGAAACTATGGGTAGTTCCCAAGTTTAGGTGGCATGTAGCTCCTATATAGAGCATCCTACAACACAAGCGATGCTTTGAATCTGCTCACCTCAAATGTCCATCAATTGTTTATTTTGCCTTTGTCGCCCTAAGTGGGAAGGGTATGCCCAGACGTGGGTCCCGTGCTCACTACACCACTGGATTCAAGCTAGCGTGGCTGATGAAGGGTGATGCCCTGAAACCGGTCCCAGGATGCTTGTTTCCGGTCCAGGGAGGACCTGGCTTGGCAGTTCGGGCTGGACTGTTCCCACAAGGAACAGGGTCAAGACTGATTTGCATATGGCTGGGTCCAAACTGGGGTGGTGTGGTGAGCAAAAGAATGATGGATTTAACCCAGATCCTTGTGACTGGGGGTGAATGTTTGCATTGTCCAGCATTTCGTCCATCAATTGTTTCTTTTGCCTTTGTCACCTCAAATGTCTGTTTTTGTAGCCACGTTTTTAGGCAGAGGATTAGGCGCAGTGCCATCCACGCCGAGCTAGTAAGTGACAAAGTCTTTTGCCACTTGTACAGCAACATTTTTAAGAATTGGATTAGCTAGTGCCATCCATGCTGAGCTGAAAAATGACAAAAGCCTTTTACCACTCCAGGCATATTACAGCTTTGGAATGGTAAAATACTCCATGGTAAAAGGTTTTGGTCATTTTTCAGTTCTGCACGGATGGCACAAGCTAGACTCAGGGCTTTTGAGCTTTTGAAGTCTACGGAGGAGCACTTCCATCAGTTGGTGACGGTCACAATTTAGCACACATATGCTTGTATATTGTTAAATCAATGAATGGATAATCCTACCAAATGTATTAACTAATTTGAATGGCTTTAATTAACTATCAAATAAAGGTTTATAAATTAAAAAAAACTAACTTCATCTGACCTCCCACTTATACATTGAATACCTGTGACATCACTCAAAGTGGCTTACATGACCCCATCTGAACAGAAAAATGCCCTCTGACATCTTGTGGTCACTAGTGTCAATCCCTATAGAATATGCGATGTTACATCGCATGCGCTACAATGCATGCGATTACAACGCGGTTGTTACAATGACCGCATTGTTACAACGCAAACCATTACATCGCAAGTCGTTTCTACGACTTGCTGTAGGGGGCGCACTGGACTTAGGAATAGTATAATTTACTATTCCAACTCCAGCGTGTGCAACAGTAGGGAAGGTGTTGGAATAGTAAATTATAACTATTCCTTAGTTTAGCGCGCCCCTTACAGCAAGTCGCAGAAACAACTTGCGATGTAACGGCTTGCGTTGTAACAACGCGGTCGTTACAACGACCGCGTTGTAATCGCATGCGTTGTAGCGCATGCGATGTAAATGCTGTTTCCCATCCCTATAGTTCACATATCTATCTCTTCTGCCTTTTGCCCATGCTTCTGAGTTTCCAGTCCTTCAAAAAGACACTTTCTTCCAGTGTACCAAGTCTTCAATCATCCTTCTCTTACTCACAGCATTTATCTATGTCCTATACCCCTGAGTCACTTTCAACAACTACTGTGTCCTGTAGGTAAGACAACATCTAGGCTGCCAAGTCATCCCCCAGATGTTCATCCCTCCTCACATGCTGCATTCTGACTTCTTCTGCCACCGCCCATTCAGACATGTCACACAGCCAATCAGCGCAATCGGGAGCTTGCGGTCTCATCCACTTAATAGCAATTTGCCACTTTGCAAGCAGTAAACCCAGCATCAAGAACTTACCGCTAAGTTTCTTTTTTGACGGGTACGAAATCAGTCCTAACAGTATCGCCCGCGGGGTGTGTTTGGCCTCCCAACCAGTTGCCCTATTTAATCTTTGCAACACTACTTCCCAGGAAGGCGCTATCAAAGGGCAACTCCACACCACATGCCCAAAGTCCACGGCAGGGCACACCAGTCTGACCGCGTGGCATATATACTATGTAAAGTCTTGGGTGTGAGATACGCCTGATGAGTATAATTATATTATATAAGTTTAAAGCACGCGTTGGAGCTCACCATGCGTACACCCATATGAATCCTCTCCCATTTGTGTGCGGAGAGGGTCTCACCCAGCATCTCTTCCCAGGCGCCAGGAATCCTGCATCCATGCCCCCAGAGGTAGGCCTCTTATTATGGAAACATTATGATAGTAATACTATAAAGAAATGTAGGACTAGTTGTTTGCACTGCTCCCGTCAGCCTTTGCTTTGTCCGGAAGGGCCATTTTCTTGCTATAAATGCAAATTCTCTTGCACTAGTGGACATGCAACCCTGCCCCTGCGTTGCCTCCTGCCCCTGCGCTGCCTGCACCAGAACCACCACCAGGACCACAAATAGAGGCTGCAGCACGACCACGCAGCAGACACGCAAAGCGGGCACACCGCCAACGCACCGCTGGTTGTACAATTTCCAGCGCCAGGACCCCTCGGTCACCCGAAGGTACACTGCCAAGGAACTCCTGAACCTTGAATGTTGAAACAGCTGTATTTCCTCCGCCCCACAATCTACCTAAGGACCATTCACCTGCTGACACTGCCACTTCACCTGTAACACAACCTACGAAAGATTTCACACCTCTCCGGCCCACAAGACCACCCCGCTCACTCTGCAAACATGCCAGGGAAGTCCGGGACACCATCATCACCGTCTCCAGGGATAATGCCTTAGTCCCCGAAACATGGCTCAACCCCTCCTCGAACCCCGACATCACCACTGCCACACCTGAAGGCTACAAGATGATACACTGTGATCACACCAACAAACAAGGTGGAGGCATCGCCATCATCTTCAAGGAAACCATCAGATGCACCATCACCAATGACGGCCCAACATCTCTCATGGAACACCTCAACTTCGTACTACAGACTGATTCAAAGACCACGATAAGAGGCATCCTCGCCTACAGACCACAGAGAACCCGAGCAACATTCTGCGACACCATGCCCAACCTCATCGTACCTCTAGCAATCAATTTGCACCACTACCTCCTCTGCAACCTCAACTTCCACATCGACGACCCCTATGACACCAACTCCATCATCCACCTGGAGAACTTGAACAACATCGGCCTCACCCAACTGGTCACCGAACCCACGCACAAAGCCGGACACACACTCGACCCCATCTTCACCTCTAGTGGCAGAATCAAATTCAGCCACACCACACAACTCACCTGGACTGACCACACCATCGTACACTTCATCATCACCGACGCCCAACACACCATCACCAGGCAGCAGATCTCCCACCGCAGTTGGAGCAAGGTCACCAAAACTCAGTTGTCCCAGACCCTCACCACCTCCCAACCCGAGGCCTCAACAGACCTCAACCAGGTCATCCAGAACTTCGGCGCCTGGATCACCGAAAGAGTCGCCTCGCTGAAACCTACAAAAACCAACAAGAGCTCCAAACATGCCTGCTGGTACACCCCAGATCAGGAGCACCAAGTGCAACTGGGACCAACTGGAGAAACAATGGCACACCACCAAGAACCCCGCCTACAGAGCTGCTCACAAAACAGCCCTCACCAACTACCACGTGCAAATGAAAGAAGCCAAGAAACATGCCATCACCACCCGCATCGACTCTGCCACCAACCACACAAACTCTTCAAAATAGTCAAAGAATTCTCCAACCCGACAGCCATAGAGAACACCATCCACCATTCCTAAGAACTCTGCTGCACCCTCTCAGACCACTTCCACAGCAAGTTCACCAACATCTACAACAATTTCAACATCTAACCCGCCACCATCAACCCCGACGAGCTCAAACAACCAGCAAACACCAGCCAAACCATAACTACCTGGTCACCGCTCTGACCACCTCAGCCATCATGTCTTCCATCCACTCAGGGTCGCCCACCGTCCCCTGCCCCCACCACCTCTACAACCTTGCAATGAACCCAATCAGTACGCAACTCAACAGCATCCTCAACACCTCCATCTCCACAGCAACCTTCCCGGACAGATGGAAACAGACAGTCATCACACCCCTCATGCAGAAAGCCTCCACTGACCGCCAACAATCTAAAAAATTATCATCCGGTCTCCCTGCTCCTCTACCCGGCCCAAGTTTCCAAGAAAGCTATCAACCAGCAGCTCACTGAACTCCTGGAACAAAACAACCTGCTGGGCGACTCTCAATCAGTATTTTGTTCCAACCACATCACTGAGACCACGTTGATTGCCGCCAAAGACATCAGAACACTCCTCAACCGTGGGGAAACTGTGGCCCTGATCCTCCTCGACCTATCCGCAGCGTTTGACACAGTCTCCCCCAACACCCTCGTCAACAGACGCCACAACATAGGCAAACCCCAAGACGCCCTCAAGTGGATCACCTCCTTCCTCCCCGGATGCCTACAGAGCATCCGACTGCTTCCTGTCATCTCCGCATCAAAAGACATCATATGTGGCATTCCGTAAGGATCACCCCTCAGCCCCACCCTGTTGAACATCTACATGATCGCCTTTGCAGACGTCCTCAGATTCCACGGACTCAATATAATCTCCTACGCAGACAACACTCAACTGATCCTTTCGCTCACCAACTACCCCGCCAGAGCCAAAATCAACTTTTGCAAGCCATGACCAATGTAGCCAAATGGATGAGAGACAACTGCCTTCAACTCAACTCCGACAAAACTGAAGTACTGATCTTTGAGAAGAACACTTCTGCATGGAACCACAGCTGGTGGCCTGCAGAACTTGGACCAACACGGACCGACCACGTACGCAACTTCAGCATCATCCTCGAAAGCCAACTGACCATGAAACAACAAGTTAGCGCAGTCACCTCCTCCTACTTCCACACAAATCGCATGCTCCGCAGAATCTTGAGATGCATCCCAACCAACACCAGAAAGACTGCCACCCAGGCCCTCGTCACCAGCCACCTTGACTTCGGCAACGCCCATATGCTGTATCAGGGGCGGTGACTCTGCCGGTATACAGACGCCACACATAAGCAGTTCTTGGAGTGTATGGTGTCCATGCGAGTCCCTCAGAAGTTTCTTCTCCCAATTCTCCCCTTCATCCAGCCAATGGACCGCATGTTGAACGTGAGCTGCCGAATAATACAGCTCCATATTAGGTAGTTCAATCCCTCTTTGTTCCTAGATCTGTTTCAACATAGAAAGCCCTATCCATTTTCTTTTAGTAGCCTATGGCAGGTCTACGATCAAACTATCCAATTCGTTAAAATACTTCCTGGGGATCTCATACAATGTACCCTGCATGGTGTATAGAAACCTTGGCAGCACCACCATCTTAACTAAGGAAGCTCTGCCCATCAGCGACAGTGGGAGGTCTTTACAGAACCACACCAACGCTCTCAGGCCCTCTAGTACTCTGTCTATATTTAGGTCTAGAAATTTCTGTTTGGTATAGGCGATCTTGATACCCAAATAACGTATCCCTTCCATATCCCATGACAGCCCCACCATTGGAAGCATCTCAGGGCGCACTGCAGTCAGGCCACCTATTGGCAATAACTGAGATTTTTGGGTATCCACAAAAAGACACAACACTTTCCAAAGGTTCTCAAAACTCGCAGGAGGACAGGCACAGATTCTTCCGGGTAACGCATGTACACTAGGGCATCATCAGCGTACAAGGACACGTGTCGTGTCGCCCACTGGGATCCCCCAGGCCTTAACGTATGACGTAGTTGAGCCGCCACGGGCTCCAAAGCCCGGGTAAATAACAGGGGTGACAAGGGGCATCCCTGTCTGGTACCTTGATACAGCTGGAAGCGAGTGGACACAACACTGCCCGTCCGAACAATAATTGAATCCATGCTATTGTTATGTCCCTTATAGAGGCCCTAATGTAGACCCGTTCATACATGCCCTAAAATGGACCTATTCGTATTTGCCCTAATACGGTCATATTCGTACTTGCCCTATTATGGTCAAAGCCGCATATGTCCTATTACGGTCATAACTGTACATGTCCTATTATAGTCATGATTCCTTATATAGGCATGATCTTTCACCTACATTGGTCCTCGCTAGTACACAACAAGCTCTGAGGGCTGAACTTTATCTATCCTGTGGTTTTGAATACAGCAGGGTTTTTCCCAAACACAGGCCCACACTGTACTCATCAATTATGCATGGCTCTCTAGGAATACACCACCTGCATAATATGTATGTACAAAGTTCACCCCTGACGTCTTCCTCAAGTCTAACAAGGGCCAATACAAACCATACGAAGCAACTAGAGTCTTCAGGGTATAAATTCACCACATCTTACCCCGGTAAGACAGAGGGAACCGAGACTTCCATGCTGACCAGAGATGCTGAGGCTCCTGCATGCAGTCGCTCCAGCTGACAGTGGTCTGACGGGGTGTCCAACTCGAGACCAGGACGGGGTCCCACACTCTCTCTATTCAGGTATGGGGGTTCGACTAAATCGTAGAAGGATTCTTGGCTCTTAGGGTTTTAGACCTACACATATGCTAGGTACACTCAGGTACATCTAGTTAGGCATCGTAGGAGTACGCGCACTTTTCATAATGCTTTTTATACTCATGTATGTATTCATGATTATTGCAATATGGTAGAACTGTTCTATCCCTTTGCTTTTATCATACTGCTGATAATATATCTCTGCTATTGTCTGCTGGTTGCCGCAGCACATATATTTTACACTAGAATAACAACTGTTCAATAAATACTTATTGAAACGCCCAGACTGTTTATTCTGTGTAACTCTCTGAGACAAACTGAATAAGTAAGCACGAGTGACTGAGCGAAAGGTAGTACATTGTTTCCACGATTCTGAGGAATTAGGGTTGTCATGATCTAAGGTTGCCAGAAACTAATCTCTCCCCGATAAGAGGAGATTCTAGTGGCACTGTGAGCTAGCTAATGCAAATCAGGCTAACATACGCGGTGGGGGTGCACAGAGTCAGTCTAACACCAAGCCCACAGTTTATGTTATCCAAACGCGCAGGTCCTGCATGGGTACTATAGGAACTACACGACATGGCGCCCAACGTGGGACTGGGTACTTATTTAACAGTAGAATCTGAGTAGTTCAGTCGTGCTATTCTCAGAGAACCTACTCACAAAACCCCAGAGACGTCTGGAGTGGGTGGCCACAAAATCCGCCGCAGCTGAGTAGTACGAGAATACTATTTATTGGCTGTTGGTTAATCAAGCTTGAAGGACATTTAGTTCCTAAATTGTGCATAACACCTCTTCCTCTAAACATGACTGGTTCAGGGGATGAGAGAGTTGACCTGAACGTTTTAGAGGGAGAAGAAGATCCTGAGGATGCAATACAGATTGCACCAAAATTCAGAAGGACAGTCACCCTAGGACTATTAGAAAATGGCTTACCAGCCAAGGGTGGCATGGTAGTTTTCGTGATTGAGGCACACGAATCAAACAAAACAGAGGTATTCTATTCATGGGTTACACTCCCAGCAGCAAATGCCATAACAAAGACATTTCACTACTATTTGAGAGGAGATGCACCACATGAATATGCCCCGTTTGAGGACATAGAGATTCCACTCACTTACCAGGAACATTATTACTGGTTTAATGGCGCCCTACCCCACATACGAGGAAGAGTAAGATTAGGCCCGCTCGGAGGAGACGGGGCCACATGGCCAATACTAGCGGCTTACACACCGCACCCTGACATTGGAACAATGCCACAGCCAGAATTACTCGTACAACACAGAGATTTAATTAAAATCTACAGAAACCTGACACAATTCGTCATGAGGACTTTAACAATCCAACCTGCACCAGGTGCAGCAACTAGTACTCCAGCTCAGGGTACAGGAAATAAAATTACTCCTCAAACATTACACGCGGTAATGGGCAAAATGCCCGCAAAACGCGAACAAATACCATTCTGGATAGCTCAGAAAATAACTCAGCTTGAGGCAGTATTCCCGAATACTACCACCTATGAAAAATACAGAATTCTAACAATCTGCTTGCCCATGGGGATCACACCACAAGTAGAGGACTGCACCTCTTGGGGTTCAGTCTTTGCTGCCATATATACCAGAACACATGGTATCCCGTCCTTAGCAGTAGTGCCAGACGTATTGAGACAGATACAAAATGAGTACAGAGCAGAGCCTGCCCTAAACTTAGGGATGAAGTTACTAAACAACTTCGACCAGGTATCAGCCATAATACTAGCTAACATTAAGGGGGAAGCAGCTTCCGTCAACGCCTATGGGAGTTCGGTCCAATAGAGCAACAACACGAACTACCCAAAATAATTGAAACTGCATATGCAGAATTAGGCAGAGACAGTCTAGGTGGGAAAGCATTAAAACCCCAACTGGTGGGCAGTCCTGAAAAGGACACTACAAAGCAGACACCTACTTCTTCTAAAAAGAAGTGGGAAAATAAAAAACAACAAAAGTCCTCTCGTTTCTTTCAGGGTTCATCAAAAAACTCCGAGAGGGAAGGACGGTCAGAGGAGCATACAAAGTCCAGAGACACGCAACGCGCTGCGGACTACGCACCTAAAAAAGAAGATAAACAAAAACAGAAACCTCACTTTAAAAAGAAGAAGGTAGCAGGTCTCAAGATCAGACATGCCCAGAATTCTGAGGACACAGCTTCTGAATGGGGAATGGGCTCTGACGATTCTAGACAGCGCGGCAGAAGTAACGATAGCTCGCCAGAACCTGAAGGAATTTCTGGTGACAGCGGAGTTGAGTGAGTATATCACGGTGGAAACACCTGATACTCGGGTAAGTGTCCCACATAAGTTACATGAGATAACACTCCGGATGGAGGGGGACAAGCCGAGAAAAGTTAAAGGTCTCTTTTGGAAAAATCTGTCATCTGGATATGACATTCTATTAGCAGAATAAGATTGGCCGCCAGCATTCTTCATGGAGTGCCCTAGGGGAAAAACTGTAATTTTTCCAGTATTTTCCGACCTCGTTCCCATTCACCTAAAACATGCATATGCGCAAGAGTGGGCGGTTGCCCTAGCTCCAGCATTGTACAAAAATCATGTTGGTTGGGATGAGGATTCAACCCACCACGTGATCCCGTTAAAAGTTTCCCCAAATGCTCAAAGGCAATACCCTATAAAGCAGGAAGCTAAAAAACAAGTCAGGGAGATCCTAGATCAACTAGAATACCAGGGAGTGATAGAAAATTGCACTTCACCTATGAACAATCCGTTGTTTCCCGTAATGAAACCGGACAACACATATCGTTTAGTTTTGGATTACAGACATTTAAACACTTGCACAAAGACATTTGCAGTTCAAAATGCACATAGTGCCGCATTAATGAATAACATTGTGCGTAAAAAATACAAAACAACACTAGATATCTTAAATGGATTTTTCTGCCAAAATATAGCGCCTGAAAGCAGGTATCTGACCGCATTCAGTGCGTTAGGGTCCCAGCGACAATTTTGTCGACTAGCCCAAGGAGTATAAAAATAGCCCTGAGGGTATTTTCAGCAAGAGTAACAGAGTTACTCTAAAATTTGGATGAAGAAGCATTGTCCTATGTAGATATTTATCAGACGGACGATGACTTACTGAGGCACTTGACCAGGGTGAGCACCATTATTATGGGATTCGCCTCTGAGGGCTATAAATTTAATTTTAAAAAATCAAAAATTGACCACCTCAGTGTTCTATTTTTAGGATATGAGCTGTCAAGTGAAGGAAAAAGCCTAATAGCTAACTTTTTAGAAAAGTGTGCGCTGCTCCAACCTCCAAAATCATTGAAGAATTTACAATCAATTCTGGGATTCCTAAATTTTGGTCGAACATACATTTTGGATTACGCAGAAAGAGTAAAACCTTTCTACGACTTAATCAAACCTGATTTTTCAGTCAGACAATGGACACAGGAACATACAAATATCCTGCGTTCCCTACAGGAAGACATGATAGCTTCTAAATATTTACAGACACGCGTAAACGTACGCAACTTAGTGATCCGAGTAATAGCGGGTCAATGCGTGTACACTTATTTAACTTTTAATGAAGGGGAAACAGTACCAATCGCATACAAATCACACTTGTACACAAACGCAGAGATGCGTTTCACTTCGACAGAAAAAATCCTGACAGCATTGCAGACCGCTGTAGCAAGAGAAAGAGCTCTGGCTCAGGGTAAACGCATAATTGTCGGGACCCCAGTACCAGCTTTAGAAGCTGTTACAAAAGCTAGCATTCCAAATGCGAAAGCCTTACATCCCAGATAGATACAATGGGCCAATTCTCTTACTGCAACGGATGTTGAATACAGATTTGATCTAAGTTTAAAAAACACAAGCATTTCTGCAATACGAACAAGAATATCCTCTTCCAAATGAGATTTTGCCTCTAGATCAGTATGAATACATTATTTACACTGACGGATCTGCTCAACCAGCCATAGGGAGTAAGCAAGCTTACAGCGCAGTGTGTGCGATTGTTAAAGTTCGCATGCACGATGGAAAGTTCCATCCGAGTTGCACTAAAACGCAATCTCTAGGAGACTGCAAGGCTCAGTTGGCAGAATTAAAAGCACTGATACTGGCACTTGTAAACACGGAACACAAATTCCCCACACGGATTGTGTGTGATTCCTTTTACTGTGTACAGTCGTACAATGAATATTTACATCATTGGGAACAAAACGGGTTCAAAGATGCAAAAGGTGGCACAATTAAGCATAAAATGCTATGGGAAAAGGTAGTGCAGTTGAGAAACGAACTACCAAGGGCTCACGTGATACATACACTGAGTCATCAGCGTGATGGCGTTCACGTTGAAGGGAATTCATTGGCTGATGAAGCCGCAAAGGGGGCTGTTCGCACGGCTTCCGTAGCTGCAATCCCTCGTTCAAAAACGATAATAGACGGCGAGATTATGGTAGCTGTCAATGCTTCACGCAAAGGCAGCACAGCAGTACCAAAGAATTTTCCACTCAAGTACTCCTACAAGTTAGATGCAGAAAACATTCCATATGCTCAGATTCCTGGAGTGGGGGATAGAGTAATACCAAATATGGATCGTAGGCAAGGCTTAATTGTGGCAGCACACGAAGGGATAGGTTCTGTACATAAGGGACTTAGGGAGACTGTTTCCTTGCTGAAACAACGCTACTGGTGGCCCGTGATGAGAAGGCAGATTAGAGACTATGTCTGGAACTGCGACACCTGCAAGCAGATGAAAGGGTCCACCACAACACGTCCAGGACAGATACCATTATTAGACAGCATCAGGTTGTCTGTCCGTGTGCGTCCAGCTCAGGTGTCCTCAAGGTCTGGCCTCAGCGCCCAGCTGACGCTCGAACTGTTATAAAAGATTTGCGAGTCTTTATCGGCACATACGCAGTTGGCACGTTACATTCTGAACGTGGCCCGGCGTTTAGCTCTCGGGCTTACAAAGAGGCCATGGAAGGAATGGGCGTAGCATTGCGGTACTCCTCTCCGTATCATCCTGAGGGAAATTCCGTTGTGGAGAGGAAAAACCGGGACTTAAAGCAATCTTTAACAGCTAGGGTATTAGGCAAAGGCGGTAGATGGGTCGATCACCTTTATGGGGTACAACGAGCAATAAACAATCAGCCAAGAAGCTCTCTAGGGGGTGTCACTCCTTACGAGGTCCTATTTGGGACAAGAATGTGGGTACCTGATCTTGATTGTGAAGGCACAGTGGCGGATGAAATACCATTTGATATCCATGATCGTTTGGGTGTTTTACAGGATCTAAATAAATCCAGAACACAACAAAGTAACGTGCTCCAGAAACAGACCGCCACTGAGGAAGTCAAGGCAGTAACGGCAAGACCTGTCTGGATCCCAAAAATCGGAGATCTGGTCAGAGAAAAGTTTGCAGACAAGAAAGAATTTGGGCCATCCTACAGAAAGCCTGTACCGGTCCTAGCAATCCAAGGCACAAGAACTGTACTTCTGCCGCCTCTTGCCGGAAAAAAGGAGAAAAGATTTGTCTCAATCGACTTAATCAAACCACACTATGTGGCCGATACTAAACAGTAGGCCTCGTGAACTCCACAGTAGCAGACACCCTCCTCTCGCTACCATCCAAGAAGTCCAAACAGAAAGACTCATCACGTTTGAAGAGCCACCTGTATGGAATGAAGGACTAAGCAACGATGCTATGGAACTCGTTCCACTTCAACAAGAAGAAAATCAACTTAACAACCAAGTTGCAATAAGACGGAGTACAGACATCTACGTCAACATGCCTCGTCAAGAGCAAAATCCGATTTCAACAAATCCCGATGCAATTCCAACAATTGATCAAACTGCTTCTGGCTATTTCATGAACTTTGATACGTTTTCACTGGATCCAAGCGAGCCGGAAACGACGCCAGCCAAAAAATCACTGAAACAGAAACTCACTGACTTTTTTAACTTTTTTAGAAAGACTTACCTGGTGTCACCTTGGATTGAACTATGGTATATCACTGGGATTTTATTTTTTATTTTCTGGCTAGGTTTAATTATAACTTTTAGTATGCTTATTAATGGACGATACCTCCAGCAAAGCTCTACAGCCCAAAGAGTCAATTTGATTTTAAAACCACACCAGTTTTCACATCGTGAACCAAGAGACTTGTCTTCAGTGAACATCACAGCAGTTCCTATACCGGACGGTATAGTATGGGACAAGATTGATTTCGATATATTCGGTCCGACTGAACTTTTAAAGCTTAAACATGTATTTAAAATTTCTTTAAGTGATATCATTACCTCCAGTACATTTTCTGATGATTGGGACACAAACTGTAAATGCTATGATGTCTGATTTAGAAAAAACTGCTGCATTTCCGAACAATGAAATGTTAGAAGGTACTTCAGACTATGATACATTGTACTGTTACCAACATTGTGGTCATCATTTCTTGCATAAATCTATAATACCTAGAAATGTATTTGAATACCACCAGTGGGAACACTGCCCAACTCCTCCTAAAGGAAGTTCGCAAACTTTTGCACAGAAATTCACATACTTTTCAGGGTTCAACACATCTGACCCAAAGTCATTTTACTACAAAGTGGCAAAAACATCAGCACAGAAAATTATGTTAACTAACACCAAACAGATTTACTCTGCTTCCTTTATGGCCCAGTTGTCTACACAGGGTTTCGACCTTTGGAAGGACACTATAGATTTAAAATCAATCTGGGGTTCTAGGGACTGGCAAGTCCAGGGAACAGAAGCGCTATTTAGAGCATGCCTCATTCCACAGCAGATCATATTTCTGAATGAAACTGTGCAACAGACATCCTGTCTTGGACTAGCCAAGAATAAGGAACTGAACTCACCCGGGTTTCCAGCACCATCACAGATGGGTGGGGGGCAGAATTCAACTACACAAGGGGTAGGATTAGATGACATTCTCCAGTACAATAGATCAGATCCTGATTGTGTCAATGGGCCAAATCAGCCATTTCGTCCAAACACCGGTCAACAGAGATTTATGAATACAACCGAAGGGTTTAGTATCCATAGGCCAGATACACGCTATGTACAGAGACAACACCCAGGGGTAGTGACATCCTATAGTGTTGGGAAGTTGTGCCTTGATTGGCTAGAGACCTCAACACTCACACCTGATGTAGACCTTAGGGATTTTTTATTAGGCCCTAGGAAAACACATCAGAAACGTTTCATATATGCCGGCATTTATGCCTATTATAATGAAAACTGGAAAATATCCCAACAAGAGGCCGCAGAAAGAATACGGGAAGTAGACCGTATTAATTTAGAAAAGGCATTAGCTGTAGTGGATAATGGGTTAACAACTTTGACCTCCAGGATTTACTCCTTAGGCAACATTGTGTCTTCGGCAATCGACATATTAGAACAAGATTTGGCCTTGTTACAACACGGGCAATCACAGTTACGTTCTATTATGATGCTAAGCTGGACGCTACAATCTTTGCGTGCAGGCTATGTGCCCTGGCGTTTCATAAACACCATGTCTCTGTTTTCGGAATACAATCTAACTGATAGACAGAAATGGCACAAAGGGGAGCCAAATATACAATGCTGCGTATTGAGAAACTGGAAAGGTTACCATTCACTGTAGCCGAATCACCATCAACAGAATGGCTAATTCATGGCCAAATCACTCTGCCTGTCACTACGTTTCAGTTTCAATATTGCCTTGAGCAAAGGCAGGCGGGCAAATATGTGAAAATGGGTAAGGGATACATCAAGGAAACTTGGGAGTTACCATATAGATACTGATGCCGGAATGGGGATCGAGAAGTGTATCTGAGTGGTACAAACTGCAAGAACGCTTTAAGCGGTTCTCTCATGTGTCAGGATATTTCACTACACGGAGCCTGTAACGGTTCAGTAGCAAACCTATCGTGTCACATGACAGGGACCCCAGCGGCCATGATCACACCGGTTTTTCAGCTGCTCTCGACTGGGAGTTACTTGATGCTAAATGATCAAGGTTGCTGTGGGATGCTTCCGGGCGTCGCCTATCTGGTCACTGTTAACTCCAGGGTTACTTGCATTATGCAAGTATTGTTTCCGCCACTGAACACAGTCAGGGAGGTGCCGCTATGGCCTTCACTGAACGTTTCTTTCATACAATTTGATACTCTGAGCAGACTGCAAGCCATGCTTTTACAGCAACCCGTGCCCTTAACCTCCGCTCGAGAAACCTATGAACTTCAAGTTGCAAGGACCTCGACTGAGATACAGGCGCTTATAAGTACAAACTGCCCCTTTCATTTCGGCGAAATGGTGGGACGTATCTTCAATATGTCCGATACGAGTGGTATTGTACACCTATTTAAGACCATAGGGTCAGGACTGTTAATCACCTTTCAGACAGTCCTCGGAGTAATCCCAAATTTTATACACTCCGTATTGGGAAGCGTATTTGGAGGACTCCCGCTTATCCTATTGCTGGTTGCAGGGGTCCTATTCATAATACTACTGCTACGCAATGGACGGCCCAATTCCCGAGGGAATGGCGAACATGCTCCTGGAGCGGAAATACCCTGAACGCATGGTACAACTTCTGGGCATTTCTTGCCTGCGAGAACTCAATGCCTCCTGGTTTCTATCCTTTCGACCAGTCTGGGTAGACTGCATCTTACCTGTTCTTCGATGCCTGCTTTGCGGAGAAGAATGCACATTGGATCTTTGTCTAACATTTCCATCAGATGCGCCTCCGGACACGGATGCAATGCTGGACCCCCTAAAGGCCCATGCTCTGCGTTGTCCCCAGCGGCTTCCGATTCTGATGAACGCATTCCTGGAGAATCCACAGGTGCCGTTTGCTCCTGCTTGGTTAGGTGACTCCTCCACAGGCACCCAGGTAACAACTGCCGCACAAGCTGCCGCAGCATCGACTGTTGGCAGTGCTACATTCCATCTATGTGCGATTGACGTTCTCTGTGAGGCGTTGGATTTGCCGTCTGCAGTAGCTCACACATAATGTTGTGCTTCCCAGCCAGGACACTTAATCTCGAATTGGCTCATCGCGTCCTGGGAAAGAATTCGGCTTCTCCACTCGTTTTCATAATAAGCGAGCAAATTTGGAACATTTCCTAAATTGACACTTTCGCTTGAGAAAAGCATGGCCTTCTTCCACTTTGAGTGAAGCAACTTATATAGAGAAACAAAATAGACATTTCTTTTTTAGTGGCTATTGGAAATAGCTGAATTGTAACATTTTTGAATTTTTTTTTTAAACAATTTTAAAACCATGTTTTTACTTGCTTTTAAAATGTTTTTAAATTGTCCAGATTTGAAGTATGGTCATTGTCATCCTGTTCGGAAGAGGAGTGGGTGTTATGTCCCGTATAGAGGCCCTAATGTAGACCCGTTCATACATGCCCTAAAATGGACGTATTCGTATTTGCCCTAATACGGTCATATTCGTACTTGCCCTATTATGGTCAAAGCCGCATATGCCCTATTACGGTCATAGCTGTATATGTCCTATTATAGTCATGATTCCTTATATAGGCATGATCTTTCACCTACATTGGTCCTCGCTAGTACACAACGAGCTCTGAGGGCTGAACGTTATCTATCCTGTGGTTTTGAATACAGCAGGGTTTTTCCCAAACACAGGCCCACACTGTACTCATCAATTAGGCATGGCTCTCTAGGAATACACCACCTGCATAATATGTATGTACAAAGTTCACCCCTGACGTCTTCCTCAAGTCTAACAAGGGCCAATACAAACTATACGAAGCAACTAGAGTCTTCAGGGTATAAATACACCACATCTTACCCCGGTAAGACAGAGGGAACCTAGACTTCCATGCTGACACACTGACCAGAGACGCTGAGGCTCCTGCATGCAGTCGCTCCAGCTGACAGCGGTCTGTCACAGCCCTTGCGGGGTGTCCAACTAGAAACCAGGATGGGATACCCACCCTCTCTATTCAGGTATGGGGGTTCGACTAAATCCTAGAAGGATTCTTGGCTTAGGCTTTTAGACCTACACATATGCTAGGTACACTCGGGTACATCTAGTTAGGCATCGTAGAAGTACGCACACTTTTCATAATGCTTTTTATACTCATGTATGTATTCATGATTATTGCAATATGGTAGAACTGTTCTATCCCTTTGCTTTTATCGTACTGCTGATAATATATCTCTGCTATTGTCTGCTGGTTGCCGCAGCACATATATTTTACACTAGAATAACAACTGTTCAATAAATACTTATTGAAACGCCCAGACTGTTTATTCTGTGTAACTTTCTGAGACAAACCGAATAAGTAAGCACGAGTGACTGAGCGAAAGGTAGTACATTGTTTCCACGATTCTGAGGAATTAGGGTTGTCATGATCTAAGGTTGCCAGAAACTAATCTCTCCCCGATAAGAGGAGATTCTAGTGGCACTGTGAGCTAGCTAATGCAAATCAGGCTAACATACGCGGTGGGGGTGCACAGAGTCAGTCTATCACCAAGCCCACAGTTTATGTTATCCAAACGCGCAGGTCCTGCATGGGTACTATAGGAACTACACGACACTATATACTTGGGGCCAGGTCCTACCTTTTCCAGCATGCGCCAGAGATACTCCCATGCAACAGAATCGAACACTTTTTCAATATCGAGAAATGGCAATGCATAGAGACCTTCCCTTAAGTGCGGTGCATACATGATATGGGACAATCTACGGTGGTTATACATGGTGCTTCTTTGCTGAATAAAGCCACACTGATATTCATGTATTAGTGACAGCAGATATGGAAGTAGCCGCGCCGCTAGTATCCTACTCAGTATTTTAACATCCACGTAACGTAGTGGGAGCAGTCCATATGACAACGACTCCATTGGGTCTTTGCCCGGTTTCAGCACCAGCACTACAAGGGCCTTGCGCATGGTGTCAGGTAGGTGCCCCTGCTGGAGCACTTCTTGATAAACCTCTAGTAGTTTAGCCAACACTACATCAGAATATTTATGATAAAATTCAGCCGGTAGGCCATTGCTTCCCGGGGTTTTTGCAGGTTTCTGCCGCTGCAGCACCACAAGTAATTCCTCCCTTGTAATGGGCTCTTCAAGAGCTGCCTTCTCTTCCATCCCTAACCGAGGGAGATCTATTGCAGCTAAAATCTGATCTCCCACTACGCTCCTCATACGTCCTACAGAGATGGTCTCAGAATACTTCAATAATCGCCAGCTGGGTGTTAACTAGGATCCCGCCCACATCATACAGCACCAGTTCCCGGGATTCCTTCTTTCTCACCAAACGTGCCAACATGGCACCAGTTTTGTCCCCCTCTGCATGTAACCTCTGCCGATAAGCTGTGTAAGTGTGCTTCTCCAGTCTGCGACAGTCATCCAAGAGGTCTCTAAGAACATGTTGCCACTCCACGAGTCTCTGAGGTTGAGAGGGGAGTGCCCTTTCTATCTCAAGCATTTGGGACTCTTTACAATCTCGTTCCAGCTGTAGTCTGACACTGTACAAGGTTGCACGACAGACCTCTCTGATCACCACCTTCATCACGTCCCAGTCATGAGCCCGACTGCCTGAGCTGCCCCAGTTTTCATGAAAGCAGTGGGAGACTTCCTTCCGCACCATAGACGCAAATAGTGCGTCCGCAAGTGCCTCTGCTTGCAAGCGACATAGCAATACCACAGGGCAAATGCGCCCTCTCTCCAATCCCATTAGGAGGGGGAAATGATCAGATAGATACCGTGCCAGGTGGAATACCTCCTTCAGTCGTTGTGTCAAGCCAGTGGAAACCAGACAGTAGTCCAGGTGACTATGCGTCCCTGAGGCTGGGGTATAGCAGAAGAACACCTTGGAATCTGGGTGTCGCTCTCTCCAGACATCTAGCAGGTGAAAACCCTGTATCAGGTCCCTCAGTTGCCCTGTGATGTGCGGTTTCGTGTTTTCATGTGGCGGCTCACGATCAAGCACCCCCATCCAGTACACAATTACAATCGCCTGCTGGAACCGTATTCGCCACCAAGTAGACTGCAGCAGCCGCTACCATTCCCGTATAGAAATACACAATCAGTAGTAGGAGCATACACGTTCAGTAGGTACACCTCACGCCCATCCAGGTCTCCGTGTAGGATAACAAAGCGACCCTCCAGGTCTACGACATGCCCCCTATAATGGAAGGGCACCCCCGGGGCTACCCATTTAATGACACCTCGGGAGTATCCTGAATATGAAGTTGCATACAACTGTCCTCTCCACCTCTTGCGAAGATTCGGAATACAGGTCCCACCACACGAGTCTACTGTAGGAACGCAATGGAGACACAATATCTCTTGGGGTAAGCATGCAATCTGTGTTGTTTCTCCAACCGTGCCATTCCCCTGACATTCCATGTCAGGAATTTAAATGTCTCATCTGTCATCATCCATGCATTTCAAAATCATCTTGCAGTCATGACAGTCAGACTTGCTTACCCACATCAGGCTGTTTGATCCCACCTGTACCACGCCCCACAGCCTCCATCCATATGAGCAGCCACTATTCCCCCAAAACAATAACAAGAATGCAACATTACCGCCCCCCTCAACACCCTCCACCCCATGGGCAGTAACCCAAAACTCGCTCTAATACTAGGCACTGCATAAACTAGTGTTTCCCACCCTATACCCGCCAATCAGGCAAAACATCTGCTCCCCACCCCCCATTTGTCCCCCGTAAGAAAATATGCATTTATGACAGTGGTAGCAAACAACCAAATGTGCAATGAAACAATCAAGATTCAGTATCTCCCCTGCGTTAATTCCCCTAAGAACTAGTCTCGGAACACATAATTCAGCCGCAGGCCAGTAGGCACCGCAACGGCAAGCAGTCTCTTAACTCTGCACTCCAACGTATCAGTACCTACTGTGCGACGATCACTCTGACATCTTTATAGTGACTGCCCTCGAACATCTTACCTGTATAATGACTTGTACAGTCCCTCATATCTATAGTGACTGCCTTCTAACCGCTCATCTATTAAGACTAACAAATGACTTTTCAAATATGTAGTGGCAGATGTGTGATACCTAATAAGATGAACGCCCCGTGATCTTTCAGCTACAGTGATTGTGGGTCGTTGCTAATCTGTAAAGGGATACACCTGTAACCTGTGCACTAATACATGTATTCCCTCACCTCACAACGGAGCAGTGACAGAATTGGACATCTCTCGTAGATAGGGTTACCCCCCATCCGTAATTTTCACGGACTGTCCATAATTTAGCCCTAATGTCCAGTGTCCATGATGGATGGTTTAACGGATGGCATTTGTTCATAATTTTAGCCTTTTAGCTCAAGGACAAAAGTTAATTTCGACAATTCAGATTCCCAAGCTGCAGTGTACGGGAGGGAGTCTCCTGTGCTGTGATCCCAAGAGAGGGGCAGACAGATAAGAAACAAGCCTTCTTGCCAGGGTGCCTGCTTCCCGAAAGAAATGCAAATGTGCGCAACTTGCAAATCTGCAAATGTAAAGGCTAATTGGGAGCCGATATAGGCATTATTTGATGGTGTCACTTGAAGCTTCCTGATGGCAGAGATATTTTCTTTTTGAGAGGCACTGTAAGGGTGTTCCACGCTGAGCTGTGGAGTTCTGCTTTAATGGACAGTTATAAAAAATGTGTGCACTAGGTACAATCCGCATATTACTAAAATCTATACTTTAGAAGCACTTTTTATCTTTAATCTAAATGTATATGCACATATTGTGGTAGCCTACATTATGCTGTGCTTAATGCACGTTTAAAACAATGACTTATACATTCACAGTGCTTTTAGGGACCTCGTAGCACTAAAAATACACAAGTCACTTTTCCCCGCTGCATCAAACAGGATTCAATTCTATGGGCCTCTGATTGCACACATAGACATCTGTGAAGTGATCGCGTTAACCAGTAGAGGTTTCATAACAGAAAATAGTGCATTTCCCACTGATTCGTTTAACTTTTATATATTTTTCATTCAAGGTGTGTGTTATTTTTAGGCTAACTTGTTTTAGGTTTAAATATAGCCCTCACCAGTGTAAACATATGAACACCTGCACAACCACAAATTAAATGCCATTCAAAGAAAGGAAAAGGTGAGTGAAAGAGTCATTTTGTTTTCTTCCTGAAGGGGCCAATACAATGCAACTTTGTTATACAAGGTGACAGCAAGAAAGACTGGACTAACATTTTTCTGCACTCTACGCCGGCGTCACCCAGAAACAGCTCAAATAAATTACAAAACGTCCAAAACATCGCAGCCAGACTGGTCCTCGATATCCCCTGCCGCAGCCACATCACGCAACACCTCCGACAACCCCACTGGCTCCCAGTCAACAAGAGAATCACCTTCAAGTTCCTGACACACGCCTACAAAGCTCTCCATGACGAAGGACCAGCATACCTAAACCACTGCCTCACATTCCACGTACGCACCAGACAACTCCGCTCAGCTCAACTCGCCCTAGCCTCTGTCCCCAGGATCCAAAAGACCAGAACCGGTAGAAGTTCAATCTCCTACCTCGTTGCCAAGACCTGGAACACCCTGCCCCTCCACCTCAGGCAAGCCGCGTCACTGACCCAATTCAGGAAGGACCTCAAGACCGGACTCTTCGAATAATACTACTCCCAGAGGGACCAGCAGTCCCGTCCCCCCCCCTTTGAGACCCCCACGGGTGAGTTGCCACGAATTACAAGCTATTGATTGATTGATCAGGGATGTGGAATTCCTACAGCCCGACGCCCAGAACATATTGTTTGGGGTCAAGGGCAACTTTTTGTGCCAGTATGCTCCTTGTGAAAGATATGAATACTGTCACTCACAGTAAAGCCAGACAATAGACAGAGAGAGAGAGACAACATTTTAATAAACACAAAAGGTCATGGTTAACGCCAGACTAAATTAAGGGCCCAATTATTAAAGTCTCAAAAGTGCACCCATGGTATATGTACTTGCATTAAGTGTAGATTTACGGCTTTCATAAATTCACAAGAATTTACAGAAGTAGGACAAGAAATAGAACTTCTAGAAAATATTTGTCAACTGCATTTTAGCATGAGCAAATATGTATGTGTAGATTTGCTCATGCGGAAATCTGTTGAGTGTTTGCATGTCGACTTTCCCTCCAACCAAGTTTTTCCCAGCCTTGGAAGACGTTTTACATCTGCCATTGTCAGGAGTAAATTTTCAACTTTTCTCAGTATAGGAAAAGATTAAAGAAGAGCTGGTGAGAACCCTTAAAACATGCAAGTTAGTAGAATTGCATAGACTCAACAGGGCATTTCAACCCTGGCACTTTTGCTTACCACTACCTTCAGCCCCAGTATGTAGATCTGCGGAAACATGGCAAAATAAGGGAATTGCTAGTATTCAAACCCTACAATGGTATGAGCCCTGGCATACTCAGACAGGCTATATCAGAGCTCTTATATAATGAGATTGCTGTCATAATTTGTTGTCGCATTACATGGCACAAAACGGACAAGTGGGTTTTGTTATAGGACAAGTAGATTTATGAAGCAACTTGCCCCATGGACAAGTAGCTATTTTATTAAATTCCACACCCCTGACTGATTGATTCTGCTTGAGTTTTGTTGTTTAGAGAGGTCACTAAAATATTGTTTCTTCTTCCTTTTGCTTTTTTCAGTTTTGTGGTCTTTGGTCTAAGGATGCTGGGTTTTAGGTCTTATTTAATTATTCTAAAAACTGTACAGAATAAGGAAATATCAAAATCATATTTGATGTTTTGGCTACGTTGGATTCTTTCACTGATGGGTAAAATGGCTGGTTTCATAAGAATCTTTCCCAATATGTACCATCACATTTACCCCCAGACAGAGAATTGGTGGAACCCTTTGAAACATCTGCCCCCTGTTCTAGCGGGTCAGTATTGATAGTAGGTGAATTGCCAAACACCTAAGGATTTAAAACGTTCAACGCAAGGTGAAGTGATAGGTATATGTGAAAACAGTGCTGTCATCAAGCATCTGGGATAGTGTTGAAACACGACACCAGACTTTTGGAAAACATGTAACGCAGTGTCACTTGGAATGCTGCTGCAAAATGTTCTTACCAAGTTCAACAAAGATTGGAGTGATATTGTTTGTATTTGCAGTGATTCAGCTAAGTATATGAAAATGTTGTGTGATGACCTGTCGAAATCGATACCTGAGCTAAAGTGCTACCCTGTAAGAGATCCTTGCCACTTGCTAGATAGTATTCTGAAAGCATCTTTACAATCTTCAGAGTTAATGAAGAATGCTATTGACTTTGTAGTCCATCTGGTGCACTGTTTCGTTATGCGCAGGAACTAAAATGCAAATATTCTCATTTTTTCCTTTGTGTGGCATCAAAGAAAGATTTATTTATTTATTGAGTTTTATATAGCGCTGGCTAGACCCGGAGGTATCAGAGCACTTTACATCAGGAACAACAGCAAGTTACAACAATAATCATTTAGACATTTTACACGGAAGTTTCAAAGTGAATGCCAAACATAGGAGGCAGAGAGGGAGAAGGGGGGATAAGAATATGAGTAGAAGGATAGGTGGGGGAGGGAACCTGAGGGGGGAGGGGGTAAAGGCAGAACGGGCGAAAAGAGAAAAACTTTCAACTCAAGAGAAAAGAAAACATAGCAAAAAACATAAGGTCAGGGTACAGTAATTTAGAGACAGAGTTGCGCGGAATTAACGAGGATAGTGGAAAAATTCAAAGGGGGGGAGAGAAGGTAGAAGGGGACAAAAGTGGTGTTATGAGAGCGGGTGCGGGGATAGGAGGGAGCCGGGGGGGGGGGAGGATGGAGTAAGGCAGACCAGAAGGAGGGAGGAATACGTTTGAGGATCGTCGGGGTGAGAACGGAGGAAAGGGGGAAAGGACATGAGTACAACAAGATGGTGGGTCCAGGTCCGGGAAATCAGCGGTGGTCAGCAACAAAATGGCTGGCGGGTCAAAAGTCAGAGAGACAAAAAGTCCACGATGCGAACCAGGGATTATGAATTAAGTGCAAAAGAGAAAAGAAGTCAAAGGAGGGTACGCAGTTCCAGAGTCAAAGGCGGGAGGCAGGGAGAAGAGGCGTGTAGAGGCTCCGGACCACAGGGGCATCGGTGATGATAATCCGCCGGGCGTAGCTCCCGCACCCCCATACCTGAAAAAGGACTCTCAGGTCACAGAAGACGGAATCAAGGCGGATTACCTCTGAGTAGACGGCCGGCATGGGGGAGGCAGCAGCGAGGACTGGGAGAGCGAGTGGTCTCCAGGTCGGCAGACTGCAGGCGGGAAAGCGGGTACATCGGAGCAAACAGTGCCGTGGCACTCACCTTCGATCCAGAAAACGCTGCAAAGATTCATCCCAACTGTGTGATTTAGCCGGTGGTTCTCAGTCCTAGAGGCCGTGAATTATATATTATCCATGTGGCAACCGTTTAGAGAAGTTTTGCTTAGTGATGATGCCAAAGGCAAGAAATGTGAGGATCTTCAGGCGCATATTGATAGTGATGTGAAGAAAATACACTCTACTGCATTCTTAGATTTTTACAGGAAAACATGACTGCTGTAGTGGACATAATCAAAAAACTAGAGTCTGAAAACACCCTTGTCTACAAAGTGTTCAGCGTAATTGGTGTAGATGTGAAACATCTCCTTGAGAGTAGGCTGAGCAACACTTTTAGTGACTTTGGCACTGCAACATGTTCCATGTTAGAATGCTTTCCACTTGGTAAAGCAAAGAAACGTTGAGGAGCAATTCAGGAAATTTTATTTTACAATGGATAAGAAATGTCTTGCAATGATGCATAGAAATGTCCCTTCACCAACCAATGGCATTTGAAGTCAATAAAGCCTCACTGTGGTACACTGCACAAGTTCTAGATCCCTTTCGTAAAGGGGAATTTTCTCCGGACTTTGAAAAGTACTGCTTCAATAACTCTAGGGCATATGCGCCCAGTTCAACGCATATGTTGCAGGACCTGTCCAAGAGAATCACAATCTTCAGGTGCACCAGTATTGGCATGGAAAGCTATGTCAGTGACCAGAGTTAGCGAATTGTGTACTGGCTGTTTTGGCTTGCCCGTCTCAAGTGGCAATGTTGAGAGGGCCTTTTCACAGATAAAAGTTTACATGGAAAGCAAAGAGCGAGTGCGCATGACCACAGACTCACTAAAGAAGTATTGCATGGTGTACTACAATAAGTTTGATTTGTAAAAACATGTTGGGACCTCATATACACTGTACGTACACTGTCTATATACCATGCACTATCAGTGTAGAAAGCAAGCAATAATAAAAGCAAAACATTTTGTAAACACCGAAAAAACACTTTGTTTTTCATGGCGTGAAATTTGTGTCACCACTGACAACCACTGTTTTATAAGGTATTGAAATCACTGGAAAACACTGATAAAACTACACCAGAATTTACCAAAAATAGAAACTGAAAACATGACAGCCTAGTTATTTTATATGTAGTTACTTGATGGTGAAAGATTAAAAAAATAATGGCTACAGCATATTTTGTTCTTTTTAGCCTCGCCTTTGATTCCGCCTCCGCACTCACTGACGCTGTCCCCACTGCAGTATCCATTTTTTTTAATACACCTCTACCACTGCATTGAATAGCTATTTAATTTCTAAAAAAGCAAGTGATATTAGCATATGGTGGCCAACCTTTCCTTACCTTCACTGTGTACCTTTTTATTTTTTAGGTATTGTGTCAGATTAACATGCGATCTGTATTTATTTAACACAGTGTACTATTCATCCCACAGAATTGTACAAAAAACACTGTCTTTTGGTTTTAAAGGAGACTGAGAAAAAGAAATTAACTTAGTCAGTGGCTTAAGTGCACTATGTGTGATTGGAATGCCTGGGATCAAATCCTGGATTTCCTGTATGGTGTGATCTAAGTAAAATTAATTTACTTCATGTGACTAATTTACTTGAAAGTGACATTTGATAGCACTTTCAAATAACTCTGTTTCAGATGGACTGTGTACAAAAAACTCACTTGAATGTTTTATTAGCCTATAATGTTTCACCATCCATAACAATAAGATTGGCCAAGATGTAAGGGACACCAAATAATTGGTTCACTTTGTTCGCTTGTGGTGTTGTCAAGAGGAAGGGTTAATAAATGTTTTAAAGTTCATATTTAGAAACTTTCACATCATATAAATGTCAATACAATGATGTGATCTAATGTACTAAATTGAAACACAATCATGTGTGTTTTAAAAAGATTTTATTGTTGTATGCCAAAAGAGGTGACATAGCAGGATAGCAGACAGGTATGTAGCATCAAATTCCATTGTACATTTACGGAAGAACAGTGCTGGGCTACATACAGTTATGAAGAGTTAGCATACAATGTTTACACTTTTCTGTGTAACAAACTGACCAATAATAACATGTCCCTCCCCATGCCACCCTGCCCAGTTTCCGCTGCCTTACCTATCAGCATAGGGAAGCAGAGCAATGAATCCTGTGGTGCTTAGAAGGAAGTGTTCTAGTGGGGAAATCAGGCAGTGTGTCAAAGATAGGCGCCCTTAGACCACTGCCTTGTGTAGTTGCCTAGATGTTGCAAGAACAACTAGTACATAGAAACCAAGAGTGTAGGTTTTGTGGTAGTTTACAGAGGGAGAGTATCATCCTTGATGCAGTTTCTAAAGCCCTCCACTATAATTTCCCATGTTAGAGCAATAAAATATTTTCTCAGACCTGCTCATTCCTCTCTGTGTAACAAGGTGCTCTCAGATCGAAACCAAGCGAGCGAGACCTCAGTCTAAATTACAATAGTCAGAGGAAGTTAATCTTTCCAGTGCAGTGTGATATTGCGTTTTCATAGAAGTAGAGCCAGGTCAATAAACTTGGTGGAGGGATTCTTGAACTTAGGGCCTGGTAATGTGCCCAATAGGACCCCTTCTGGGGAATTCATTAGTACATGGCCCATTGCAGTCGACAGCACCACGAACACTCTCTGCCAGCATGAAAGGAGTGCGGGGCAAGACCAAAGCATATGAAGCAAATCAGCATTGAATTGCATACAGCGAGGACATGCAGCTGAGGTTCCTGTGTATATTTTGTTAATTCAGGCAGGTGTAAGGTAGGATCAGTTCAAAATATTAAATTGAATATACTTAAAGTGGCAGCCTCTGGATACTTTGTGGGGATAGTCCAATATTTTAGCCCAGTCCATATCATGTAGAGGTTTGGCCATGCCAATCTCCCAGGTAGTAGGAAGAGAAGCCCCAAAGTGGTCTCCATGTTGCAGGAAAGCTCTGTACACACATCTTATCAGTTTCCCACCAGTCCCTACGGTGTAGAGCGTTTGGCTCACCTCATATAAGGCTTGTGCTAGGTGGAGGACATGAAATAGGGCATTTAATGATTGTTTAAGGTGTTCGTAACTAAGGAGTTGACCTAGGTGAAGATTGTAGTCTGTCAAAAGAGTTTGGAAATCTAGTATGTCACTGTTAACAAACAAATCCCCCAATTTTGAGAGGCCTGCAGCATGCCTCTGACGGAGTTACCCTGGGCTTAACTGTCCTGTGCACGTGGGAAGGCCTAGCAAAGGTAGTGCAGGAGCGTAGGGTTTCTTCATGTTAGTGAATTTACGGGTTCTAGTAAGGCAAAAGAAAGCTGATTGGAATAACCCCGGGTGGCGTTCGGTAGAATGGTCAGTAGGAAACAATGAGTAGTGATGTAAACTACCCTTACAGTCTTTACAGGTAAATTTCATGCAGGGGACATCCAGACAGCCACCCATTGGAGCTGTCCAGCGAAATAATAGCGTTCTATGTCCAGAAGGGCTAATCCAACAACAATCACGGGTAGCTTGAGAGAGGAGAAAGAGCTACCCGGCGGCACCCCAGACTCCCAAATCAGACGTGGGACGTGTCTGAAAAAGAAATAAGGGATGAGCAGGGGAAGGTTTGAAAAATAATACAATAACCGGGGTAGCACTACCATCTTCACTACTGCCACATGGCCAATTACTGAAATGGGAAGAGAAGACCAAAATTTGGCTTGGAGGGACTGATCCTATAAATCAGTGGGGTAACAGTAGATATTAATCCCTAGGTATGGAAAGGTAACTGATTTCCAGTTCAATCTGGGGTCTAATTGTTTATAAGGGGGAAAACACTACTATATATTAAAAAAACACTTCTTACATTTTAAAATCTTTATCATGTTCTTACATTTTGTTTGTGTAAATACATTCCAAATATTTTGAAGATTCTATGTGTACTTTGGCACTTAGGGACGAGTCAGATAACTGGTTTTGTCTTGGCTCGACTGCAAAACCATTTAAAGACATGGACAGAGTGGACAATTACCCAACACAACCTTCCAAGGGGTCTGGCCTCTGCTCACCCTTCACAAGCATGACCGGCAGGCAATTGCATCAGAAGAGTTTGCTAGGGTGGGTAGGTGCTGCTTGTCCAAACGCTTGACAATGCCCCTTCTATTTCTCTCCTCTCTGCTGAGACAACTCGATACGCAATACTTTCTGACACTCATGGCGGACCGATCTTGTCTGATTTTAGGAATTGTCCCACCTTATTCTTCTCTTCCCTATGTATCCAATTCGGGGCAACAACCCTTTGATTTCGGTTGCTGTGGAGCTCCCATCTGATCTCAACCTCATCCTCCGGTTTAATTCTCTTTGATTGTTAGTCCGGGCTCCACAGTTCTGAGATAAATGTAGAGTCCTGAATGCACACTCGAGTGCTGTGAGACTAAAGACAAGTTGTGGATACTTCATATCCTGACATTAGGTGTAAGACTGTCACCCACACCATCTGCTCTGCTTCATTAATTTGTTTTAGGTTTAGAGTCCACTTGAGGTTGAGGTGAGCCAAATGTTTTTATTCAACTTGTTTAAACTAGCAGAAGGTCACTTACCTTAATGTTTCCCAAACTATTTGCCATGGGATTTAAAATGTTTAGATAAGAAATTAGGGACACCAAAAACGCATTACAAACAACCATATATCACCCAACAGTCCACTCAGACTTCATTTAGCATTGGCAAATCGGGACCCAAAGAACAATTATAAGCACATGTACAAAAACAATTCCTAATGTTACAAAGTTATTTTTATTTAAAATCACAAATCAAGTAAAAATAAACATAATAAAAATCAGGATTAAATAATAACCCGTACGTTTTTAAAACGACTGAATTACACTGTTTATTTATTTAATACCCCTTCAGTTGGGAAATATATTGCCCGTATGTCAGCAATGGCACATAATCTAAAGTTTCGAAATAACCAATTTATGATGTTTTAATGTTTCACTTGTTTTTTGTCTCTCGTATATCTATAATGATTGGTTTCTAATTTATGAATTTGTTGAGATATAATTTTTAAACTGGGTTATTATTTAATCCTGATTTTTATTATGTTTATTTTTACTTGATTTGTGATTTTAAATTGGCAATCTGGAAGGTGTGTCCGTGACTGCGGCGGGCGAGTGCAGCGACGCGCAGCGTTTACCTTGCGGGAGCGAGCGCGATAATTGCTAACAGATGGCGCCGCTGCTCGCTCCCGCAAGGGAAACGCCAAACAAGCACGAGTGGCAATTGAAACCAATGCAAAACATGCACGCGTTTAAGCAAAAGTCCTGCGCGATTGCTAAAGGTCCCCTCCTAAGCAGCGCTTGCGCGCTGCATAGGCGAGACCTAAAAATGGTGTCAGTAGAGCAACTTCTAAGAACACACAAAATTAAATACCGACAGGCATTGAATTACTTACACTATAGACTTATGCTCAATATTATTTATTCATATTGAACATCCTAAAATGTTGGCAAACCAGCAAAACATCTGGAAATTATGTACAACAGAAGTGCCCCAAAAAAGATTATGAATTCTTCATTCAAAATATTAACTTCTTAAATTGAAAGGGCCGAGATCCCATCCATGGTTCCAATATTACTCATAGATTAGCGCAGTCATGAAAATAATGAGCCTCGAGAGTGCTTGATTTCTTCACGAAGAAGTGCATCCGTTCGCGCCGTTTCAATTTAAGAAGTTAATATTTTGAATGAAGAATTAATAACCTTTAAAAAGTGCCATCTACCCGTTCTCTGCATTAGGAGCCTACAGGCCCACCTACACCATTTCGACTACCCAGTAAAGGGTGGCCCACGGTGCCCCAGACACAGTGCTGAGGAAGACCCCTGTGTAAGGACTAAAGCAACCTACGTATTGTTGGGGTCGAAACGTCGACTTTGCTATATTTTTATGCCAGTTTGGCCAACAGTGCTTCTTCACTGTGCCTATGACATATATACAATGGCCATTAATTTGTTGACACTCAATTGTCAGGCTGGACAAGCCCTTTCGCTGTAAATAGTATTGTGATGCATATATTGTCACTACCTCTCCTTTCACTTTTAACCCTCACTTGATGCACACAACTCCCCCCCCCCCCTTTCCTTCCTTTTGGGGCACTTCTGTTGTACATAATTTCCAGATGTTTTGCTGGTTTGCCAACATCTTAGGATGTTCAATATGAATAAATAATATTGAGCATAAATCTATAGTGTAAGTAATTCAATGCCTGTCGGTATTTAATTTTGTGTGTTCTTAGAAGTTGCTCTACTGGGACCATTTTTTCTATTGTACTTTGCAATCCTGAAGGCAGGGTGCTTGGTTCTAAGTGAGAGGGTGCCCCTGCATGAGCAGGACACCCCTACAGCCTACGGAGTCCATTCTCCCGGGTTGTCAGTGAAGCAGCCATATACTATATAGAGGAGTACCGCGTAATTACACGATGACCACCTCGAAACTAGCTGCAACTAATCCTATCATGTTTGGTATCAAACATTTTGGAATCATACCCCCACACTGTAAACAGTGTGGGAGGTATGATTCCAAGCACTGGAAGAGCCCTCCATTAGGCTCTCAGTGTTCCCGGTACCAGCCTTCTTGACCCGGACAGCACTAAATGGTTGTTGCCGACCAGAGACACGATTCTGCCCTCCTGCTGCTGAGCCAAGCTCGAGCAGGGGAAAGCAGAGCAATAGGCATCCTGTCACAGGGAGTTGTGACCACCTCCCAAACAGGATTTAGTGTATTGGGGTAGGGTGGGTCCGCTTGCCAGCGCCACTCAGTCTGCATGAGGGGCACATTTGGTGTCCCCATGCACAATAAAGTTCAAACCAGTCCTGGGAGCCGTTGGGTCCCGCTCTGGCGCGAAACTGGACAAAGGACATGGGAGTAACCTCCCCCTGTCCAAACCCTCCCCTGGGAGGGTCCCCTGAATCGTCCCAACCCTTTCCCTAGGGTACTTAAGGGCTTACCTGGGTGTAGGTCCCTAGATTCGTCGTGGGATAAGATTCAGATCAGACACCACTTCTACTCTGGACTTCGCTGGACTTCGTTTGGGCTTGACTTTGTCCCCCTTCCACTCTGCTGCATCGTCTGTGCCTGTGCACCATACAGGAACCTTCCAAGGCCTGTGGGCATCAAAGACACCTGAAGGAATCTCCCTTGGAGTGAAGGAGTCACTCCCCTGCATTCGCAGGCACCGCAACTAAGTCGAGCGGTATGCTGATGCTGAGCTCCTCCAGACTCCATAAGGAGGTGCAACACAGGTGGTGGTTCTCCACAGCTCCCGAGGCCTGCCCTGCCCTCTCACCAAGTTTGAGGCCAGTATCCCTCGTGGGGGTTTCAATAACGGAACCCCAGTGCACTGCGTCAACTTGCAGTTGCAAAGGCTTGTTAACTTTCTTCCAAGAAGATCTTCGGGCTCCAAGTAGCCCCAACCTCGAGCACCTCCAGTGACCAGAATCTTGGGCCACACCGCATCGTGTGCATCGTGGCTTGCATCTTTTGGTGAGCTGCTTGAGGTCCTCTCGCGACTCCAGTGCCTCCGCCTGTGGGTCCATTTGAGGGTCACCTTTGGTTCTTTTGGGCTCCCCAGATTGCTCAGGGTCTGCCCTGACTCCCCTGCTTGTGGTGAGTCCCCTGGACCTTGCTGGTCCCGACGTTGCTCCTTCAGCTCCTGCATTGGTTGCATTTGCCAAGGCTTGTTGGTGCTCCCGCCGGACACCGACCCCTCATCACTCGACATCCTTCGTAGGACAGCTCGTTCATGGCTCCTGGTCTTTCTCAACATCGCCTGGTCCTCACAGCTGCAGAGTCAAGGTCATCGTCACCCATCCTGCAACACCCGACATCGGAGGGCATTCGTCTTCCAAGTCTCCTGGTCACTCCTGAGTGACATAGTCTCGGTCCCCTCTGCTTGCAGGTACCTCTCATCTAGAATCCACCTTCGGATTCCACCGGACACTTCCTCCTTCTTCAGTAGTGGCACTTTCCTGAAGTCCTCCATTGGGTTCGACAGCGGTTTCCGACACCACTTCACACATATGCACCCGGCTTCCCTGGTGTAGGTAACGAGGGTACTAGGGTATCCACAGATGGGGTGGCTCTCCAACCTTCTGTCTTCCACTGGGTTTCTTCAGGGTCCACTGGGAAGGGTCCTTAATCTTTAAAAATTCAACCGCGACTTACACGTAGAGTTGTACGGAGCATGCCGTCGTGTTCCCACACTGCACGTGCTCTCAGTGGGATCCTTATCTACTCAGCTTGGGTGGTTCCTTGGGTCCCCAGCACTTCTACGTCCTCTCGACCTTGTCTTGACCCGAGTCGTGGTTCTTATACCACTTTCTTAGTATATGTTTGGTCCCCCGTGGGGTCCACTGTGTATTACGTGCTATTTACTGTGTTTCTTTGCTGAAGTATTGTGTGCATTGTGCCTATTTCCGGGTAGAAGATATTTTTATGTGTTAGAGAGTATTATATAATAAATACATATCTTTATAAATACCTTGTGTGGTTCTTTTTCACTTAATCTATACTATAAGATTGCATTCTGGTAAAACAAGCTGCTTTACACTCCTTCGGGACTAAGCCTGAAGGCTGCTCTCCACAGCTACCACTTAGAGAGCTTTCTAAGGTTGTCTAAGACCTCTTAAATCACCATAAGGGTTGTCTGGACTGGTGCAAGGTGTCCACTTACATAAGTGTACATCATATACCAGGCCAGCTTCTCACAAGAAGAAAAAACGTAATCATCACCATAACCTATAGTATCACAGTACTATGTATAATGCCACACTTGACTGCGAACAGCCCTCTTTGTTTGTGCGAGAATTAAATAGAACCAGAAAACGAAGGAAAAATGGACAACACAATAGAAAATGGCAAAGTAAACGTAAAAAGGTTCCTGGCAAAAGTTCATAAAAGTGAAGGTCCAGGAAGGATCCAACGAAACAGGAAAATATCCATGCGGATGCGCTGAAGCAGAAGATGAAGCTGAAGATCATCTTGAACCATGACATCCTTAAGAGGAAGTAGGTGGCAACGCTGATGTCGCTGTCAGGGAAGGAAACAAATAAAAATGACCAAGTGTTGATGTGGGATAATACTCGCATCTGTGTCTTTCATAAAATTAAGACTTTCCGTAATAAATTGCTAGGAAAATCTACATTTTATGTTAAGACCGGAGGCTCCTATTATGATTGTTTAAAGCACATTAATTACCATTGAAGTTGCAGTATGAAAAGGTTTACAATAAAATGTCCTAAAGATATTATCGTTCCTCCAGTCGGCCACTCTCAGAATGACTTCTAGTCTGGAACCTGCCCAAAAAGCTTTAGAAGCCATGGCACCCTGGGAGGAATCAGCTCCGAACACAGAGGTATCAATGCTTGCCAAAGACATAATCCATCTGACTCACCCAGCCAGGGTGGCAGCAGATACTGGACACTTCTAAGGAGGAGTCATTGGAACTATAGTGATCTTTTGAATTGTGTGGTGATACACTAGAGCTAGAAAATGTGTCTACAAGCCTGAGCTGTCTCGCCTTGACTACCTCTGAGTGGTTCGTCCAGAAGTTTTGGGCGGACACTAGTGAGTATAATATTCTAGGGTTACTGTGTAATGTATTACTGTGTTTTTGTTGATGTATGTTGTGATATGTGTCATTTTTTTGACTTTTTTTCTGCTTCATTGATTAGGTGCCATTGAATATGTGTGTTGTAAAAATATTGTGATACATTCATTAAGAATAACAATAATTGTGGAGAAGGTAATTAAATGTGCTCTACTCATATAATGCTTTGTATTTTTTCCTTCATACCATTTTTCCTGTATAAAAGATAGAATCAGAATAAGCAAGGCTGTTTCGCAGGTGATGAATCTTGAGACACTGAAGGGCCGGATAATGAAGTGGACCAGGAAAGATGGCCTGGATGGACAGGAGACCTACCACCCTCTCTAATGATCTGAGGGACATTTTGGAACTGCAAAGCATGTGAAGAAGTTCGCTTTTGATAGCTTTTACTTTTTGTTGAGGAAGGTGAAATGTAGCACTTGAAGAGTTCACAAGAAAACCTAGGAAACTATCTGCTGAGTGGGAATCCTGATAGATTTTTCTGTGCTTACCAAAAAGCCCAACTCTGATAGCAGAGAACAAGTGAGATGAAGATAGGAATGAAGAATCTTAATATTTTGACTCATGAGCAGTATATCATCCAGGTAAATTATCAGTCTGATCCCTAGAGACCTGAGGTATGCAACCACTGTTCCATTACTTTTATAAAGCACCATGGTGCCGAAGAAAGACCGAAGGGAAGGGAAGAAAATTGGTAAGTTTGTTCCTGCCACTGAAATTGGAGAAATTTACTGTGAGAAAGATGAATGGGGATTGTAAGAAAAGCGTCTTGTAAATCTAACCTTACCATCCAATCGTGTTGAAACAGAGAGTCTCTGAGGTGAATGATAGTTACCATCTTGAAGTGACTGTAAACTACAAACTGGTTGAACAATTTGAGATTGATGACCGGTCTCATCGTTTTGTTTTTCTTTCGGACTAAAAACAGGGAACTGAAAAACCCTGAAGAAAATGGGTTGGAAATCTATATTGCCCGTTTATGTAGTAGCGCCTGAATTCTAGGGAGATTAGGTGGGTATGTCTGAAGAGAACTTTGGAGGAGGAGGAAAAAAGTTTTGAAAAGGTGTTGCGTAAAAATCTATAAGACAACCTTTATTGTATTTAACACCCAAGAATCTATTGTTTGCCATTTTGAGAGAAAATACTGAAGACGGCCTCGTACAGGAGGAGGGCCAGAAGACAGACTCAAGCTGCTGATTGGTGGCTCTGAAGTTTCTTTGTCCGCAACCACGATTACCTCTCCCTTTTTGGGGGTAGAACTGTGGGTTGAAGTCTTGGTAGCCATAAGATGAGTTGAAGGAGCCTCTGGTTTCCTGGTTGTGGTAGGAACGGCCGGTAAAACGGCTCCTGCCTCTACCGGCCTGTGCAAAAACATGCTGGGAAAATACTTTTCTCAGAGATTGTTGACAATAGACAAAAACATGGTAACATAACGGCTAAGGTCCTTGATAAAGGAGTCCCCAAACAGAAGACCATCTCATCTGCCTTGATGCCTGGATCAAGAGTCGCCAGCTTCACTACCTTTGGGTCCAGTTTTAATAGGAGACCTTATCTTTTGCACTTAGAATAGGTTTTGGAATTCCCCTCCTTCGTAGGAAGCCTAGGAGGAATGATGTCCCCGTTTTGGTGAGAAGGAACATCACTGCTCAAAAGTGTAATTTCAGGAATTGGAATAGATGTGTGTTTCTTTTTTATAGGTAAAGACAGCATTTTGCGTTTTTGGCTTTACCCCGCAGAATGGGCCACCAGTGCCTTTGACATCATAGTCATTACAGAGTTTCAATATTTTTTGCCATCTGGTCCATAAAGGCCACAACGGCTTGTTCAACTGAGGAATTAAATAATTTCATTTGTTTTCAAAGCTTCCCCTTCATCATTTTCCTCATTCATTAATGGAAAGCTGCCTATCTCCATAGTGAATACTCAATTTTCACTAACTTCAGGCAGGAAAAGGGTTAAAATTGCCAAAGAAACCCAAGGGCAGAGTGAAGCACCAAGACACTCCCTCAGGGCGTGAACGCGCCAAGAAAGGAAGCAATAGCGATGAGGGAAGGCGGGCCTAAAAGCCTCTCCCTTTGTTGTGACATTGCGTGTTGAAACAGCGAAGGAGACCAACTCTGCTGAGGAGAGAAGCTGAAGGAAAGTTCCTTTGCCCAAATTCAAGCAGCAAATAAAGCTGCGACTGGCACAGCACTCAGCACAGAGAGCTGATGAAGGGCAATAGAACATGGCAGATAAGGGAGCCGCTGAGATGCAGAGCGCAGCACAGCGCATGCAGAGAGCAACAGCCGCCTCGAGCACACGACGGAGAACAATGTACCAAAGCCTACCAATAAACAATATGTGCTAATGACAACTACAGAAAAAGCATTTTCAATGCAATAGGTCTCGCAATTGCGAGATTTTAAGCTATTGGCATTGTAAATGATAATGCCTGTTATTTATGTGTTTTTCAAAGCAACACATTTATAAATGGCATTGTCATTTCTAATGCTAATAGCTCAAACTCTCGCAAATGCGAGACCACTTTAATGGTGGCCGCGGCCCTTTCTTTAGATGCTGCTCGCTGTATTCAGGTTACAGTGAACAGCATCTAGGGAAAGGGGCGCAGCCAATATTAAAGTGAAAGCGCGTACTGGGCGCTTTTACACAAAGTGTGAAAATAAAGAAAGCTTTTGTAGCGCAGCCGCTAAAGTGAAAGCGGCCACGCTGTAAATTAAATAAATAAATAAGCGCGGCCGCTATAGTTAAAGCGGACCACGCTGGAAATGAAAAAATACATGACTAATAACAATATAAAAGGTGGCGGAGTGCTGCGAGGTCGTGGATAGAATAGGGAAGATCATTAAATAAAATTGTGCTCACCGACTAGATAAAGCGGACCGTGTAACACAAGTAAATAGTCCAGTCGTTATGGGAGGTTACAACTGCAGACAAGGCGGTACCAAGGAGGGATAACTAAGCCTATTCACGAATGAAAAGCAACGACTTCGAAAGGACAGTAACAGGAGCCAATTGAAAAAATGGGCGGGGAAATGGGCGGAGCTTCTATGCCATACCTCAATACAGCATGCTTCGCAGAGCAGCGCATGCACTGCCCAGGCTCGCACTAAAAACAATGTTAATATACCATAAAGGGAATAAATAATGTACTTATCTTGACTGTGAGCAGCAAGAAAGGAGGGCTGTTTGCAGTCAAGTGTGGCATTATACATAGTACTGTGATACTTTTGGTTATGGTGATGATTTCGTTTTTTGTTCCCATAGTCTAACCTGTTGCTAAGCCTCTTGGGATTTGTTGTTTCAATGTTCTTGACTGCTGCTATAGAAATAAAAGAAAGATTAGCAAGCATAATAGGAGCCTCCGGTCTTGACATAAAATTGAGAACAGACATTGACATGGGACATTGCCCTGTATTCATGTCCTTAACCATAACAGCAAATTTGTTTAAGCCACACCCTTAGTTACACAGGCCACGCCTCTTTTAGAGGGTCCCTCCCATTTCTTTATCCCACTTAAAGCCCTGCTGTTCAGCATCTTACAAGCACAGTAACTTTCTGATGACTTTTCATCTAAACAGGAAATAGCATTACCCTCTGACCCTTCCTCTACTGTGGGTGCCCTGGGGTGCTGTGGTCTCACCTCTCTGGGTCATGGGAGAGGAACAATGTTAGAAAATAAAATAAAGCAACAACAGCGCCAGCCCCAACCTCCCGTGAATCTGATGCCCTTTGTGCTTGTGGCTGTACTCATATTGTTTATTTTCATACTCTCTGCTCGCCGTCCGAAATAAGATGGTGCCCAACAAACTCTGTGCTAGCGGAGGGGCTCTGGAGTGAGTGCGCGGCGCATGATGTTTTTGGTCTTCAGAGGGGTTGGAGCACTATCTCACATAGCGTGCTCTCCCCTCACTCCTGGGCCCTGTGGTGTCGGGCCTTAGGCCCACATGACGGGAATAAGGGACACAGACTCCAGGTGATACGGTACAGTAACTGGCCACGAGCATGCGCACCCGGGCCCTTTTATTAGCGGGGCCACGTCACTCGTGACACCCGTGATGGATGGGTGTGGGGGTGCAAGTGTGTCCAGCCCTCGAGGGAGTGGCTGGGAGTACAGCTTCCTGCCGAACACTAGAACGTGTCTGGCAGGACACTACATTCCTCCCCAACTTTATTGAAGAACAAATAAAACCTTAGTCCAAACCTGTGGGGACAAAACAAACAGTTAACAGAAATACCACAGGGTCCATCAGTCTTCTGAGTCAGGTGACGGGAAGACATCAGACATGGGCCGGGGACTCGGCCTGCAGCAGGACCATCTCGGCGGGCTCTCGTAGTTTAACCTGAGGGGCTCAGGACACGACCGCTGGCTTGGAGACGTCCACTGCATACCGTCGGCTCACAGATGACGACGTGTCTTGCAGTCTTGCATGGCTCCGCTCTGCTGACGTCGAGGATGGTCTGTGGTGAATTCTAACAGTTCATATAGTGGGTTGCGTCATGGACATGGATGGAGTCCCTGGTGAAAGTTCCTGGAGGTGTTGCCTGATCAGTTGTCTCTGTGGAACCGCTTGGCTGTAACCGATAACCTGTCGGTGGGGCAATGTCTCTACTCACTCTCCCGCCTGGGGAGGCCCGTTGTCGGGGTTGCTGCGGGACTGCAGGAGGACTGCACTGGGGCTGCTTGTGTGCCGACTGGGGGCAGCTGCAGGACTACCGAGGAGCCGTTACTGAGTCTCACGCACAACCCGCGAGGGTAGATGAGTCTTGGTTAAGACTTGTTCACAGGTAGCCTCTGGTTTCTTTTGTTGGCTGGGTGGCAACCAGGGAGGACTCCAGTCCATTGGTACTCTAGGAGTGATGTTGTTTGACGCTTGTGCTGAGGGCTGGCATGATGGCGGTGGCCAGCTGTGTGGTGAGTCGGAATGACAGGTGGTGGTGACTTGCTGGGAGAGTTGAAAGTTAGGAGGGACTTAGCTGCCAGGTGTCTCTGTCGTGCTGAGATTGATGATCTTTGGTGGCGGCTTGGCACGGCGAGTGTGCAGATCTTCTCTTGCCTGTCTTGGGGGCCACTGCCGACTCCATCTTGAGGTGGTGTGAAGAGGGACACTCGGTGCTGATCTCCACCCACGGCATCTGCGGCCTGGAGCAGGGATGCCGTTGACTTGGATTGCCGACACTCTGGGATGGACGGTCGCCTGGGGAAGCGTTGGGGAGAGACGCGGATCGCGCTTGCTGCGGCTTGTGTTCGGTTCTCCCGTGAGGCTGTGTCCAGGGACGTTGGTCCGCCTTGGTGGCCGTCTGGTGTGTCTGGGTGTGCTCTTGGCTTGCTGTGTGAGTCCTCGGTCTTCTCCTCCTGTTGGTCTTTTCACCACACCTGTGTTCGTTCAGTTTTCGGTGTGACAGGGCTGTCACTCTTCTTCCCTTCAGGGTGATAGGGCTGTCACTCTTCTTTTCTCGAGGGTGTTGCGCTGGGACCTCGAGGCGGCGCTGTCGTGGCGCCTGCTTCTGCCTTCTTTCCGGCGTGCTTGTCGGGACTGATCACTTCGTGTGACGTGCTCCTTGCTTGATGTGCGACGTGACGTCCGGTCACGTGTCGCCATGTTGTCGGAGCGCCTGTCGCTGTGGCGGCCTGCCACGTGGGGTGTGCAACTCCTCTCTTGCCTGTTGTGGGTCACTGCCGACTCCGTCTTGAGGCAGTGCGAGGAGGACACTCTGTGTGGTCTTCGGCCCACTGCGGGGCTTCGTTGGTGCAGTAGAGGCGTAGTTGCTCTCTGTGCTGTGTTCAGCAATGCTTCTTTGTGGAGATGTCTCTATCTCCCGGGCGCCTGCCCGTGTTGTCAGGTTGACTGGCGCTGCCTTCTGCGCGCATCTGACTTAGTGCGCTCCGTCGTCTTCTTGGGCGCTCTCTTTTGGCACTTCGTGTGGCTGTAGTGTAGCTTGCGATTATGTCTGTGTACCAGGAGGAGCGAGTGATGCAACCTCTCCTCCGGCGGTGGCGTAGGGCAGCCACGTGTGGTGCGTGCTCTGCACAAGTTTCTCTTGAGCTGTTTAGTGGGGACAGCGACCTTAAGACGTTGCTGTTCTGGCTGGTCGTCCACTCTTGTTGGTGGTGGTTGTCTATGTGTAACTCTGAGTTTCTTACAGCTCCTTGCGGGGTTTGTCGGTCTCTCCCCGTACTTTGCAGAGGTGGCAGGCAGTGCTCTTGCCTATATGATGCTGGTTTGGGCTTTGCTGCTCTTGTCTGCATGACGCTGGTGCAGCTTTGGGGTTCTTGGGGTACCTTCACGTCCAGCCTGCGGCAGTTCACGTTGGCCTCCATGTCCTAGTTGCTGCTTTGTTTCTCAGGGTGCGGTGCAGGCCTGCGACCGCTAGGTGGCGCTGCACTCGGGTCTCGGCCATCTTCCTCTTTACGTGAGCCTTACAGGTTGTGCGGGCTCGGGACGGTCTCTACGTTCCCTCTATGGCAGTGGGGACAAGTGGTGCTGCAGCTCCTTTATTCCTTCTTTTTGCAGCGAGTGAAGGGCAGCCAACATGAGGCGTGAGGTGCTCAGTTGGCTCGTTTCTCCTCCCTTGTTTTGGCATTAAGGAGTACTGTCTTGGTGTCACTGACTAGGGACACTGCTTGGCTTTCCTGTGCCTTCCTTGTAACTCTGCCACTGCGGATGGTGTGTCTCCCGCAGCTGGCTCCCTCTTAGTCTGCCTCCCTTCCAAAGGACAGTCTGATTACTGGGGTGTAGTCTTTGCCTCGTGATTCTGAGCTGGGGGAACAATGTAGGTGTTTTCTTTCCTGCTGGTGCAGTAGCCGGAATTGTCCACCAGGTGGCACTGCAGGATTAGTCATGGGTCGCTGCGGGTGCCGAGATTCTCCTGTAGTCTCTCTGTATGTAGGGAGGCACTGGGGCATTTAAATTGTGCAGTCAGTAGTGTTGCCTTTTGAAAGTGGAGGCCCTGGCAGTCCGCCTTGCACTCTGGGGCCGTTTCTCTGTGGCTGCGGTGTAGACAGGGGTTGCTCCCGTTATTTGTCCGTTTTAATGTCCGATATGGTACCGGCGACCACTGGGTGGCAGTGCATTGCCTTGAGAGGCTGTTGCAGCTTCCTTTGCGCTGCGGGCCGTTTGGTGCTCATGTCTGGGTAGAAAGGGATTGCTGGCTGTTGCAGGGATTCTTTATGCCACCTCCCCCCCTTTGGGCTGGTCTCGCTATGCCTGAGCCTGTGCGAGACTGCCGAGTCTTCAGGGCTGTCGCCCTGAGCCGTGCACACTCGAGGCAGTCCTCCTAATTTTCCGTATGGCAGCTCGGTGGTGCCACCGGCCCTTCCCTCCGGCCACAGCAGCTTTCCGAATGCCACGGTGGATTTGTTCATGCGAGGGCCAGCAGAGCAACGTGGGGACGGTACACTTCCACGAATGCGGCCTCAGTCATCAATAGTGCTCTGGGGTGGTGCGGACGTGCCCCTCTTCCGTGCTGGGGCACCGACGCAGGTACCTGTGGCGGGGCGCCTCACATGGGGCCGCGATACCACCCGGTATGCATGGTGCTACGCCAACAGGCAGTGACAGAGATGCCGGTGCGGTGTGAAACCAGCAGATGGCGCTGTGGCGACCGCGTTCGCGTCGCCTCTCTCAGTTCTCCGGGCTTTACAGCTCCAGCAGCACAGCTGCGCAGGACATTCTTCCCTGTCCCTCAGGCGGCACCGATGGAGGGCGGTATCCTCTGCTTTGGTGAGTCCTTGCGGTGCCGGGCAATGGCGGGCGGTGCAGGATGCGGCGTGGCATGCAGGACTGGTGTCTTCGCGGCGCCTCCCTGTTGTTCAGCAAATGCAGGGATCGCGGGTGGCGGAGCTGTGGCTTGCTCAGGGGTAGCAGGGTCGCTCTCGGTCGCTGCACGGTGAGGTCGTAGGGCTCTTTAATTGCAGCGGTGATTGCCTGAGTGTGGCGGCAGGCATACCGCAAGCATGGTGGGGGGGACTCACGCTTTCCCTGGCGTTCAGGCGGCTGCTGCTGGGGTGCTCGTCCACTCGTCCATTTGCCGGGACCGATGTGGGTAGGAGACAGCCAGTCTCCGTGCCTCCCTCCGTACAGGCAGAGGGCCGCGTCGCGATGCTGAGCTCGACCCTCACCGCAGTCACGGGCGGTCGCTCATTTCCTCCTCAAGAGGGGCGATGAAGTACTGAGCAGCAGGCATGCGGGGTTAGCTACCCGCCTCGTCGCCAATGTGGTGTCGGGCCTTAGGCCCACATGACGGGAATAAGGGACACAGACACCAGGTGATACGGTACAGTAACTGGCCACGCGCACCCGGGCCCTTTTATTAGCGGGGCCACGTCACTCGTGACACCCGTGATGGATGGGTGTGGGGGTGCAAGTGTGTCCAGCCCTCGAGGGAGTGGCTGGGAGAACAGCTTCCTGCCGAACACTAGAACGTGTCCGGCAGGACACTACAGGCCCCAGCCCCCCTCACCCGAGACACTTCAAACTTGCAGATCGATTTACAATTTATGTTGTTGACACTTGAGTATCAACAGCATTCTAATTAGCTTGCTATCTCGGCATCCCTTCGGGAAAGTGTAGTGTCTGTACTCAGGGCTGGCTTTAGGGCAGTGCGACTGGTACGGCCGCACTGGGCGCTGACTTGTGGAGGGGGCGTCGACCTCAGGGGGGGCGCTGTGTTTAGGAATTGCTTATGAATGGAGAGATGAGGGGCACTTTTGCCCGGTGGTAGTGAGAGAATCCGAGGAGGCGGTCAGAGGTGTGGGGCGCCAAATAGATTTCCGCACCGGGTGCCACCAGCTTTAGAGCCGGCCCTGTCTGTACTCTTGGCACATGTGCACACTTAAATGTGCCGGGCAGCGGTGGTCTGCCAGCTCGGATGCACGACACAGTGACAAGCAGCTGCCATATTCGGAGGCAGCCTGAAGTCAGACACACCTCACACTGGCCCTCTTATAACCAAACAGCTCTAGTTCAGCGCCAGAAGTCAGCTTAAGTGACTGCGCAGCACCTGCCTGTACAATAAGAATGTTTCTTTGTAAAATGTAACGGGTGCTCATGTAAACCACTCCATTACCTTCAAGTCAAGTTTGCGATAAATAAGACATGGGAAAAACAGAACTAGGCAACGAAGTGAAAACAAGCCTCAGTCAGGATCAACCCATTGTAAGACTACGGGCAGCCCCCAACATCAGCAGCACTGCCACTTTGAGGTCACTGCCCCTCTTTACTCCCCACCCCACCGCGCAGAACACTGGCTAAAGCCAGAAGTGGCTACACTCAGCCTGGCACTGCACAGAGGCCGATTCACTGACCATGACACAGATGAGTCCAGCAGCAGAGTACTCACGGAAGAGGAGTGCAATGTCTGTGTGACATGTCGGTTTGGGCCCTTCCATTTATGGTGCTTTTCAGCAGTTTTAAAAGCTCCCTTGTTTTTCATTGCTCAAATGGGTGTAATTTTTAATATTTATGTTTCCCACGTCTTCATAGCTTGATTTTTGCTTGCGAGAAAGTGTTGTCACTCACAGTTGTTGAATGTCACTCATAATTACACTGAAATTATGAAAATGTCACACATAAGCAACCTGAAATCTTAGCAGCTATGAATAGCATGATAGCCCTCTGCCAAATCACATGTGCAGTGACAGTCGTATCGGTGCACAGAGTGGTTGGAAGCCTTATGACTGTCCTGCTTCCTCTCACCTGTACACTGATTACTTATCATAGCCATAGCATGCTCTCACCTGTACAGTAATCTCGGCTCTGCACCAGAACTTCCAGTTCCGCGTCTCTTCTTTAGGGTACTTATTTCAGTTTCCCATCGGAAATTGAGAAGGGACTACACCACAGCCACCACAACTGACGTAGGACTGCGCTTTTAGTCACAGGGTGACGGCCCTGTAGGCTGGCGAGCTCGTATAGATTGCTAAATTAGTTTGCTTATTGCGCAGAAGTGCGCTATTTGTTGACAATGTCAGCTTAAGAATCAAGGGCACACGTGTTTTCTTGTTTCATGCAAAAAGAATGAAGAAGTTGAAACTCCATTTGTATAGAAAATGTCAGTGTCTTTTCCTTTCACCTTTGGGATTTCTAAAACGATCGGTCCAGCAGAGGTAAAGAGGAATTACTTGATAATTACTTATTATGTTGTGCATTGTTGCGGGGGTATGGTTGTATCACTTAGATCGGCTGTCACATTTGAAGCCTCCCCACCCCAGTACAGACATAGCCTACTACTGTGTACCGGCGCCCGGCGGACGCCATGTTACGTAGGAAACACACTAGACCACATAACTAATGAAGGCTAGAACTCTCATTCCACCGTAGCGGACATCTTGGGAGAAGAAAGTTACGAAAACCCATTTATGTTTAAATGAAAAAAAAATACCAACTTGTTGTCATAAATCACACTACATGCAGCACTTACTTACACCATTAGGCATTAAGTGAGTCTTTATAAAAAACAAAACTGCATAATGAAAACCCGTCGTATCTTTCTAGGTCGTTAAATAAGAGGAGTGTTAATTGGTATCAACAAGTTAAGGTCCATGATGAGAGAAAAGGCACGCAGAAGTGGCCGCTTTACAAAAATTCTCAGAGGGCTTTTATTGGAACTCGCTGTTATTGGAATAGCTCAGCGTGATTTTGTCAGCTTCTTGTCAGCCGTGACCAGTTGAACAGAAAAACAGCAAGGCTGTGACATAATGTGAAGGGACGACTGCAGTTCGGTACCAGGAGAGGGCACCCATGAATGTGACATCTAACAGAGCAGGGCCAAAACAGACAGTGGAAAGTAGCAGCACATAGTTCATTAATATATCCGCAAAAACGTGATTGTTTATTTTTGAGCTTACACGGCAATTTTTTCAGTAGATGCGCCTTTGGTGTCAGTTGGAGGGTTTTCTCGAGCGCCTCGAAAATTAGATCAAATTTGTTGGACTTATTACGTGCCTTAACTTTCTCTATTTATTGCACCTTGATCCAATGTTTAAAATGTTTCTGTTCATGACAATATTTTGTGAAACTGTCCCTGTAGATAAAGATACAAATGCTTTGTGTGAATGCAACGTTTATAATATCACACATGGCATATTCAGACCTGGCAGGGACTGGTAGATTACATAGTGCCGATATAGGCAACCTCCCCCCGCAAGAAGAGCATAGCATGCACAGCAATACAATAAACACACAAGACATGTTTGTTGGGAAACATTTTGCTGCAGGTTTATTTCATTCAAGAAATATATGCCAATGTGGTGGGTTAACTTATGGGCGATCCAAGGGCAGGCAGCAGTGAATAACCTAAGCTGCCTGGCCGCCTGATGAGCCAACTGCACCCTGGCCAACCCAATCGGTGGTACCATTTAGTGGGGCTTATCCCCCTTAAATACAGTGGACCACCAGTCCATCCCTTTACTCATGCCTTTTTAGGGGCGGAGCGTGTCCAGGCAAGCCCCCGGTTGCTCAGGCTTACAACCGCCCAAAGGACTAGCGGGGCGCTGTCGCTTTCCTCCAGGGTCCTGCCGTAAAGACTCCTGGGGTTGTTTGGCTTCTGCAACCCTATTGTGCTCCTGAAGAGGGTACCCCTATGTACCATTCAGCCTCTGGATCGCCCTGTAACTCCGCCAAAGCCCTGGTTGTGGCCACCGTTATATCCGGGGCCCCCCCACCATGGCAGGCTCCATAACCTCCTGCAGCCTGCAGATACCAGTCCTTCCAGCTGGACCAATGCCCTCTCAGCCTCTGGCAAGTGTGCCCCGTCCCTTTTGGGGTCCCATGTTGTGTTTGCGCTAAAGCGGCCATGCCTAATTTACCAAGCCCTTTTTATTGTATTTGATTTTGAATTCGGGTTTAACCAAGCCCTCCTACTTGGTGGGCTTGTACTTGGCTTAATTTCCCTTCTGTAGGAAAGTTCGATGGCCTCCCGGAAGTTGGGAACTACTGTTCTCCTCTTTAACCACAGTTCCAAGTTATGTCCCTCTGGTGCCCTCTCTTCTGATTGGGATTTGGCTGGGCCCCGTATTTACCCCTCACTGCCCAGGCCCCAACTTCAGGATTCGCTGGTAAGCGTAGAGGTGTCCGCCTTCAAGGCCACAATTATGTTTGTTTTAAATAAGTATAAATTTGTATAGGAGTACAGCACGGGCCAGGAATAGGACCTCTTGGGGATATAAAACGGCTCTCATCGTAACCACAGTTCTGTGTGGTACAAAACATAACAGACTGTGTGCAATTTTGTGCGTTTTCTTTTGGGGGTTGACTAAGCCCTTGGGTGCCCCCTTACTTGAAGGGTCCCAACCACAAGGGTTCAGACTGATGACCAAGTGCAGCACCAGCAAGTGAACATGTAGACCTGCTTCGGATCTAAACTGCGTCATGTCCTTTCGAGGACGCCTGGTGCTCCTCTCCCTCCTAAAACACAACAAGGTGGATCTAAAAACAGGGGTGAGGCCTGAGGTCCACCAAGTGTACTCCAAATATAATGCTACATAGCACGTCCTTATTGCCTGCAAAACCCATCTGCCTGACTGCAATCTAAAGATGCTGTATTGCCATGCTGGTGTCCCCACCCTAGCTTATGTAGCCCATAGCCAGACTTTTGCTAAAGGTATACCAGTGTGCAGAAAAGGCGCCAAAGCTTTTGGATAGTGAGAACCAAGGGTAACATATGAACAAAGATTGCCTGCACCTTCCTAACTAAGGTTGCAAGATGTGTTCTGGTGACAGTCAGCATATCTGCCCCAAACCCAATTTCTCAACCCTATTGAAGCCATGCCAAATTAACGCAACCTACCTAGCTGAAGGGCTGCGGGGTATATAGCTTAAATGCCAGAACCATTTACCCACACTCCTCTTTACAGTATTCTACTTCATGTCATCATTGCCTGCAAGCCCATCACCGTCTGACTGCGATCCTTAGCTGCTGAGTCCCCCTGCTGATGTTCCCACCCTCGCGTGATTTGCCCAGAGCCAGGCTTCTGCTGATGATACCTGAATGCAGACAAGTGAATGGAAAAGCTACTGGGATGGTGAGAACCTTACTTGCATCTCGCCTGCCCTTTCATAAATTATGGGAATGTTGACTGTGCAATAACTTGTAACCTTTGTGCTGTAACCCAGTATTTCCCAAAACTTTGGAACCCCACCACCCTTTTTAGACTGATAGACTTATGCAACCCGCCGAGCTGCGATGGCGTTAATGCGGGCGCCTTTGGCTTACCTACCATTTTTGTTGAAATGACTAATACATTTGCACGAACAAATTTCTTGATAAAACTATGACGAACAAATTAATAATGTGTCAAAACCAGTTTCCGTGAATATTTGTCCTATGTGAATCTGCAAGTACAAGCGGCTTAGAGTGTATGGGTTGTCAACTTTGCCAGGCAGTAGTGCAATACCTTTGCCCAAGCAACACCTGCCAAGCTGTGCCGGTGCAGGTAGAAGTCAGATATATCCACCCGCCTTGTTTCCACTCTTCCAGTTATCTGTGTATAGTGCTTGTTGGAGCATAACATAATTGTATATTTGTGGAGCGCACATGCTCCTGTAGGCATGATGGTGCTGAATCACTGATGTTTATTACTCCACTCACAGATAAATATGTACAGATTACTTGCCCTTTCTTAATTTGTGGGAATGCTGTATGCTTTCTAATAACTGTGGCCTTATTGCTCTAACCCAGTGTTTCCCCAAACTTTGGAACCACAGCATAGTTTTAGGATGACAAGCTTTCGCAACCCGCCTAGCTACACTGGCGGTAAGGCGGGCAACCTGTAGCATCCACTTGTTTAGCACATTCCTGTTGAAATGAAAATTACACTTGCACAGACCGTTTTCTTGCTAACAATTTAATAATGTGTCAATTCGGTTTCAGTGAATGTTTGTCCTTTGTGCATCTGCCAGTAAGTACCTTGATTTGTTTGGCTGTGTTTAAATTGTTGCTAGCGACTGGACGGCCTTGAGCCTTATTATAGACTTCCTGCAGAACTACTTGTTCGAGGAGGTACATTTTGTGCAAAGTGAACCCATTAATCTTGGGTTAATCATGGCTCCCCTGCTAGACCAAATTGTGTAATGCTAGGCAATTGTCTGAATTTTGCTTGCACCTTCATTTGACATGAGGGCACCTTGAAATACATGTGGTCAAGATATCCGCTGTATGAAACTCCCTCTTGTGTTTGAATTATTAAACTATATTGTTATCAATCTATCCTAACAACCAACAACCCAGCAGGTTCCTTGTGTTAACTGACTCTCCAGGGAGGAACGCTTGTTAATGAAACACTTTTTAATTAAGAAGAGACTGTATATTAGGATGTTTGTTGAGAGATTGTTATGGATACCAGTAATACCCTTACCAGGAGGCTCCTGTATGTGTGGTAGGGCAAGGGTGTGTTCGCCGCTGATCCTGTTAAAACCCCTGTTTTTGAATTACATCAAAACGTGTTTTACCTAGTGCATCAGACCTTGCTCAGTTATCTCAGCGCTGGGATAGCCAGATCCAGCTGTCTGAATGCGTTGCAGTCCTTAACCGCAACGGGGAAAGATGGCCAATCAGGGGAGCTCCTGACAAGCCTACAAGTAGTGCTGGTGGCTGTGCTAATCATAATGTGTGTTTGTGCGCACGATCACCTGGAGGGTATCCTGGCGCTGAATACCGATGTTCCTTGGTAAAAACTCGGAGGAACTTGTTTTATCGACCTCAGAAGGAAGAAAAGCTGAGTAGACCTGCCATTATGTGAGCAGGCTGCATAGAATGTCCCTTCCGATCACTCTGTTTTAAGCCAATATTGAGGCATAAACTCACCCTCACCTGTCCTATGCCCTTTGGAATCACCACCTAACCTCCTTGCGCAAGTGGTAATTTGGCTAAAAGCCTAGTGGAACCTGGAAATGCTATTTAACCCTCATATCCTCTGCACTTCCGGCAAGCACCACTCACTGTTGCAGATGCCATAGTACGTGAGCAACCTGTTGACCACACCTTGTCACTCGCTATTCATTCCACATAGAGGGTCATGACCGTAAAGTGTGTGAGAATGTCTTGCTCTGGTGGTGATGCGGGCCTTGCACAACCAGAAGCACTGTTGCCCTGAGACGCTACAAAATCCACCTTATGGGGCCATACTTGTGATCATGAGGACGTTAATAAGAACCACAATTAACCATGGCCATACCTTGAAGTGTGTCTGTAGGTGGTCACGAAACATTAATAAGCACCCCAGTTAACCTTAAACATATCTTTAAATGTCTGGGGTGAGGGAGAAACGCATGTTAATGAAATACACCTTAATTAAGAAGAGACTGTATATTCGCACATTTGTTGAGAGATGTCTTTAAATGAATTGGTTCCTAGTGTTATATGGTGTGGGGCACCTTATTTGTTTCTTTTATTTCCGTTAGTGTAAATAACGCTTGCCAGTTTACTTAGCATTCATATGAATGTTAGTTCTCGTGGAAGCCCAGTGTGGTCATGCAGACCCCGGACCATACTTTGAGTATCACTGCCCTTGTGCCTGAGCATCCTGCTGGACGCGTCTTCCCGTTAAGGGTAGAAGCATTTCTATACCATATTGATGCTCCCATTGATATAAAGTGTGTTTTGCATGTGCCCTGCCAAAATGGCCCCACAAGACGGTTATACATTGGTGCCTGTCCCCACTATTATACATGGCGGCACAACTTCTGATGGGATGACCTATACCATCTGGTAAAAATACCTGAGCCATCGGATACTGCTGCCAAGTATTTGCAAACCTTGTGGTTTACTGCCATCAGGCCTTGCTATCGAAAGAGATTGTGCTACTGGCTGTGTTGGGCTTCTAAATGTGAAAGCTCTGCCCTATTAACCAAAAACCCCCCTTTGCCACCCCGACTGCCGCGCATCATTATCTGACTGTAGCCTTAAAGAGATGCCCCCTAAACGCATGCATTCGGCTGCATTCCAGCTGTAATAGGGTCAGAACCGCCATCAAACTGGTGGCGATTGACCTTAGTGACCCAAAACCGGGGTGCTAGTTTATGATTCAATAAAGTGCCTCTGTGTGTTTGCCAACCCCGTGTCCAAACTGCGACCAGGCATCAAAACACAAGCCACATGATGCTGGCTATACTGGCCTCAAACTGTGGGACCACATCATTACCTAAACATGCCCCCCCCCCAAAGGGATGCCTCACAAACAAACGTCCTCAGCTGCCTCCCCGTGGCCCAACGCGGGATCCGACACTAAACCAACAACAATCCTCCATAGCAGACCATGACTGGGATGTTAGTTCACGAGACAACAAGGTCCCCAAACCAATCCTTTGAGGCAATAACCCCGGGTCCAAAGGTATGCGACACGACCGAGACAAGAAGGAGTGATCCAACCACGGGGCGTGAGCGAGAATATCTGAGCGATGGCTGCAACATGTCCCTTCGCAACATTAACTTCCATGTAATGCCCGCCTTTTAGCGCGATCCGTGATGGAGAGCACAAGTCCCCTGTCGCCCAAGCCCAAGGAATGCAAAGTGGCGGAGCCAGGGGCTGTGACATTAATAGTGCCTGTGACATGCACCGGTGAAAGAGGACAATATTATAAACAAGGTGTTGTCTTTTTACTAAACATCTTAACAGTGGCCTGTGGAGCACCCTTAAAGAGGTACGCAAAATTTCACATTTGTGAGTTGAAAACCTAATAAATGACCCCCCACACACAAACCATTTCTATTTCTCTTCTCACACTACATACTCTCACTGTGCTAGAATATTTCAAACTCTGCCAAAGATTCCAGATGATTTGTGCAATCAGCTGGGGGGTAGGAACAAGCTTAGAATCAGGCTTGGCTGGCCGCATAGCAGTCTTTGCAGCACAAGGTTAAATAAAACGGGCTTTGATCAGTATTATCTTAATGTTATGTTATACCCCTTTTATAAAGTGCAACGAGTCCGCAAGTAACCTGCCTTTCACCGGGGAATGTAAACAAAAACCATTGACGTAGGTTGCGCAGAGTTAACCCCCTACGCTCCCAGAAAAGAGAAGTCAGTGAGTGGGCAGGAATCCAAAGTAGCCAGTGACGCTGATCTCGTGAGCCTGGCCAGTGCTTGGCTCGCATCAACACCCAACCCTGCAACATGTGTGCGCACCTTTGGCATCAGTGAAATGCGGCTGCCCACGGAGCAACGACCGGAGGTCCAGGGACCTGCGTGGACGCCCGATTGCCACCACACCGTGAAATCCGGTGGGCCACAGAGCCATTGGGGGGGGGGGCGGATAGATGGCGGAAGCGGTCACGAGCCCGGGACAAACCCCCTGTGCCCCCACCCCGAACCCGTGCCACGGCACTGCCCCATCGCCCCGGTCCCCGCGGACCTCGTGCGGCAACCGCAACTTTGAAGAGGGGGGGGCACGTGTACTCCGGAGTAACAACACTTGTTTCAAACAGCTCCACGTGCACTCCAAAGTACTCGCCAGAACAGCGGGACAGAAAATAAGCTAGATATTTAAAGTTTGGAACTCGTCAATCAACAATGACGTCCTCAGGAACAGCGTTGCACAACCCCTGGCCTTCTGATGTCACAATGACAAACCCCACCATGTGACATGCGACCCGGATCCATGAGAAAGACCACGCACTTCTGCGGCTGCCCGCGGCCCACGCAGGGGGCCACCTAAGAGGGCGGCCCTTTAGTGCCATTTGGGCACTAACCCACCCCCTCTGATGCCGGGACTCAGGGTCCCCCTTGCCTTAGGCGCGCTAGGCGCGTCACTTCCGGCGCGCCGAGGAGGTGGGGAGGGTATTTATGCCTCCCCCGGCTATCCTGGCGTCCTCTGTTGCGCCGGGCACGCCGTCTAGAGGTTGGCCCCTGGTTCCGCGTCGTTTTCTCGGGCCTGGTCGTGTTGTGGTGCTGGTCTCCCTGGAACCATCGTCGCCGCAGCAGCTCGTCGTGAGGCTGGTGAGTGTAGCCTGTCCCTCCCCCTCCCCTTCACCTCGGGGTGGCTGCCCGCCTGGGCCTGGTCCTTACCATGTGCAGCCCGGGCAGCCGGGGGTGGCCCGATATCGGGTCGGGGGGCAGAATGGAGGACAGATTTCCTCCGGCCTCAAGGAGCAGGCGGTCCTTGCCCCGCTACCGTAAGCTAGGGGGGCGATCAGCATCAGGGTCACGGGTCCAAGCCAACCCCCCCCCCCCTGCCGTCCTTACCCGCATCGGAACGGTGGGCTAAGGCGCTCACAACGGGCGGGGCTCTACGCGGGCATCCGCCACGTGGGGAAGGGGGCCGAGGCCCGCCGGGTCGGTAGGGGCCGGGGGGAGGGAAGCAGCTAGGGCGATATGGCCCCCTCCCTTGCACGGGATACCAGAGGCCGGTGGGCTTGGGATCGGGACACTCCAGCGTTCTACAGCTGCGGCATGCCTTCGACCGGGCACCTAGGATTACGTCGGCGGGGAGAGGAGGTCCGCAGGGGCCTATATCTGTCGAGGGAGGGAGGCATGCGAGCGCAGTGAGGCTCCCTCCTCGGCAGTGCCATGGTCTAGGCAGCGCTTGTTCCGGGGCCCCAGGCCCATGCGGGGGGCGCAGCGAGAGGCTCCCCCCCCCTCCGCTGCACTACTAATGGCCGGCAGCGGGGCCTCGGCCCGCGGTGCGGGTTATCACGGGGTCAACGACCCTGCGCGCCTCCACTCGCTCCACTCGGAGGCTCCGTAGTCGGGGGTGGGGTAGGAGAGGCGCACGTGTGTTTACCGGTGCTTATCCCCCCCCTCTGCTAATTGGTTTTATTTGGAGGTAGCGCAAGCATTTTCACGGTGACAGTGTGCTCAGTTGCCAACTGCCCATTCCCCAGCTCGGAAAACTCCTTCCTCACATCAGCGCCATGCGGGTCCCGGGGCGATAAAGGGTGCCTTTAAGCAACGTTACTGTGTAGCTCATAGCGCTTGTCCCCCAAGCATGATAGGGGGATTCAGGTCCCCCCCGTGGCAACACTCCTTCGGGGCAGCGGGCGGGGAGATGACCAGGTGATGCTGAGAGCCGGCGCAGCTTAGCAGGATGGCGGGGCTCTTTGTCTGCCCGTCGCGGTGTGCGCGATGGGGCCCGCGTAGCGTGCCGGCTTCGGTGCCCTGGTCTTTCCTCCCTCCCGGGGCGATCCTCCATGGGCGGTGGGGTCCGGGGTCTCGCCGAGATGTGTATTAAAATTGAGAACGGGCGGGTTGCTCACGGGGGGGGGGAGACGCCGCAGATAATGATGCCCGGGGTGATGAATCATTGTGGCCTCGTGGTTAAGGTCTCTGACTTTAACTCTAAACGTTATGAGTTCGAATATCCTGGTGTTTCAATGGTTGTGGTCTCTGAAGTGAAATGTTAAAGGAGTCACTCTGGCAGAATGGTTAAGGTCTTAAACTCTTTCTCAGAAGATTGGGTGTTCAATCCCTGGTCTTTCAGGGGCACCGTATGCTTAGTTAAAGTATAGGCTATTTACCTTTTGAGCTCCCTGCAATCACGGGTTACCGATCGCCCGGGCTGGTTTGCGACGCGGCTCCTGTGATCCTGGGCAGGTCACGTGGTTTCTTGCTTTAAGGAGCCTTTGTTCTCGGCAGTCGCGGCTCGGTGTAGGTAGCCGCCTAATCACAGGCGATGCTCCACTGCGAAGAAATGCTTCTCTTGAGGATGCAGAACAACGGTTGTTTGTCAATTCAATGTACAGTATAAAATAAATGTGCCCAAACTGCACTCTGCGCTCAAGGTGCTGAGTCTGCGGAAACGAAGTTGGTTTGTAATCGGGACTCAATGCGCACGTCACATGGGTCTGGGCGGCGCATTGCTTAGGTTACTCCCTTTCCTGTCGGCACTGAGCAGGGAGCGGGGATGTGGTTCCGTGTAGGTCACAGCCATGCCGACTGTTGGCTAATGTGGGACAGAACAGGGTTCAGGCCTCGGCGCCTCCAGCATGCTCGGATTCTGGGCAAAATCACTTACCCCCCGTGCCCTGCGCTCCCCCGGTGGATGATAACCAATCGCAATGGACTCCATAAACTTAACCTGGTTTAGTAATCAGGCCCAGGGTTGCCAAACTCTAGAGCTTCTCATTCAAGGGGCCGTCTGTATTAAGGTGTGTAGTAGTTATACAACCTCGGTCGCCTGTCCGTTTAATGGATTAACATGGTGATTTACAAGGATGATTTTACACTCTTATCTACAGATTATATTTTAGATACAATTGGAAATTCAATACTGCAGAGGGAGGGACACAATCATATTTCACCCCTGCCACAAAAGTCAGAGGTCTGGTAGCACAGTGTTATACGCAATTGTAAGAAGCCCGAATCATTAGACGTTGGGTGGCTTGACTGAGTACTTTTAAGTGTGCATGTGGCACATTGGATAATGGGGCAGGACAATTATTCTTTATGGTCCACCTTGTGCCTGTCGAATGGGGACGAACCGTCCGATAGACGAACATGCATTTTTAATCAATACTTTGTTTAGGCTGCAACGTGGTACCATTGACTAGGTCAAGGGCCCTGGCTTGCTGTTGGCGCTAGGCTACAGGTTGATCATATATATTTGGACGCAATGACAGAAGAGGCGGAGCTATGCGGCACGCCACCGGCTAAAAAAGTGTGCGATGCAGATCGCAGGCCTTTGGGTCTCTCCGCTGGTCGGCGTGGTCCTGTATGGCAGCGTAGATGTAAAAATCTATAAGTACACCATAGAACAACGATTTAAGGCGTCATCAGGAGCCACGTGGACACTATTAAGGTTAGATAAGAGGGTGATGAAAAATTTTCCCTCGTCTTTCAGAAGGGTGCTTCAATAGGGTAGGATGACTGAGCAGCAAGGGGCAGCACACAGCTCACCTCACCCGGCCATACCACCGGCCATACCCACCTGCACTTCTGTCACAGTTTTCCAGTGCAGATAATTATTAATCGGTAGTGAAGGGGCCTTATGGGCATGAGACAGCATAAATTCGCTCCATGTCTACATGTTCACAGGCTGGCGCAGCACTCGGTCTTCAGTCTGTACCCTCGTACTGGGGATCATCCAGGTAAGGGGCCGCATTAGGGCGTAGTCAACCCGAAAGGATATGCAAAACTGGCACACGGTGCGTTAAGGGTTTGTATCACACAGAACTGGGGGTCTCCCATTGGGCACACTGCCTGTGCATTGTGCTTTGGCCGGTTTGTCTCATCTTTTCATAGGGAAGAGATAGGTGGGGTACCCAATTGCTCAAAGCATGGCACATTAAGGTGGGCGCAAACCCGGTTGTTACCCATTAAATGTTAAATGTTTTATAATGAATGCTTTAAGGCACCTACAGCAGTGAGGGATGCTTCCTGAGTGCCTAGGACTTGAGGGTTAGTAGCACTCCCCTCCCCCAGGCCCACAGGGCTTTCAGCAGAATGGCCACATGCTCGAGCAGGTCAAATGGGGATTTCTGCGCAGTGCTTGTAGAATGTTACGTACCATTAAGGGCATGGTTACTATTGAAGTTGCCCCAAAGTTTTGGGGTCAAACTGGGCTGGAGCAGTAAGACTACAGTCCTTAGGAAGCATTCAGTATTCCCTCAATCTAAGTAAGGGCAGTTATCTGTACATAAATACCAGTGAGTGGGGTAACATACACCGGTTATTCAGCGCTATCATGCCTCCGGGGGCACGCGCGCTTCGCAAATATACAATTAGGTTATGGTCCATCAAGCACTATACACAGAAAACTGTAAGAGTGGAAGTAAGGTGGGTCGGACATCCCTTGTCTTCCACCTGCGCAGGCACCTCGTGTCAAGAGTTGCTTGGGCTAAGGTATTGCACTACTGCCCGGCAACATTGATGACCCATCCACACCTAAGCTATTGCACTCGCAGATACACTTAAGACAAACATTCACTGAAACTGGTCAACACATTATTTGTTCATTATAGTTTGATCAGGAAACCTGTTTGTGCAGAGGTATTAGTCATTTAATCAGAAATGGTAGATAAGCCAAGTGCGGCCGCCTCTTCGCAAGTGTAGCTTGGCGGGTGGCGTCAGTTTGTCAGTATAAAAAAGTGTGTTGGGGTTTTAAACGCTTTGGGAAACCCTGGGTTCAGCACAAGGGCTACAATTGATTTGGTCATCTGTCAGGCCGACAATTATAGAAAGGGTAGGAGATCTGTACTTATTGTTTTCACCATCCCAGTAGCTGCTAAGGTGTGCTGTCCTTCAACAGTGTGAAAAATGGGGTTTGAGCCCAACGCCGACAATTACCAGTACATTTGGCATTCCCTTTTCAGGGTACAGGTAAACAGGCTTAACGTAGGTGTATCTCTGGTCTTATGGCCGTGTAGAGCCATTCTCTTTAGAGGTAAGTCCATGTTAATAATGTTGTGGTTAGTAAGGTTCCCATGACTGATGCAGGCTGCTAGACGCTGGTATACCTTAGCAAAAGTTGTTATGGTATACAGATGCTGGGGTGGGGGACACCAGCATGGCGACACAGCATCCGTCATTGCGGTTGGACGGATGGGTTTGCAGGCAATAAGGGCATGGTGGTCCACCCTTGTGCTTTAGGTGAGGTGGCTCACCGAGCGTCCTTGTAGGGCATGAGACAGATTAAATTCGCTCCATGTCTACAGGTTTACTGGCTGGCGCAACATTTGGTCATCAGTCTGCACCTTTGTACTGGGGATCCTCCAAGTAAGAGGGCAAACTAGGGCTTAGTCACCCCCGAAAGGATATGCACAAACTTGCCACTGGGCGTCAAGGTTTATATCACACAGAACTGGGGTTTCTCATTGGGCACACTGACTGTGCCTGGTGCTTCGCCTGGCTTGCTTTATTTTTCAGAGGGAAGAGACATGTGGGGTACCTAATTGCTCACAGCAAGGCACTTTAAGGTGGGCACAAACCGGGAGGTCACCCATGAATGTCGTAACTGCACACTGGGCTGGCTGTTAAGCAAACTGGAAGTCCCCACAGATGGAGCTGAACAGGCGTAATTTCTGTAAGAAATAAGGGATTCATGGCAAGTACATGTGGACACACTTTCTTATTGTCACTTATTCCTAGTTCATCAGATAATTTAGCCCGCCGGGTGCTGTTCAGGGACACACTAGGGCATTAATGGAGTTGCATAAGGTAGCGAGATAACGTGCAGTGAGGCAGTGTGATCCCAGCAGACCCACAGAAGGGGGCTGCAGCGATACTTGATACTAGGAATCTTAGAATTCATGGGTCTGTGGCCACTTGGTGGCTGTGAGCCACGACGCCAAGCTGAGGGGATGGCAGGATCCCACCAAGGCTTTTGAACCCCCAAATTTGGGAATAATCTAGTATGGGGGTAAACAAGGGCTTAGGCAATCCTGAATGTTAGGCACTATATTGCAGACAGTGCATGCTGGATTAAATCAGACAGAATCACAAACCTGGAAAGCCTAGGGGGTTTCACCTCAGAGGGAACTGAGCAGGCGAAATTCCCACAAGGAATAAGGGATACATGGCAAGTGCATGAGGACACACTTGCTCATGGTCACATACTTCTAGTTATGAACATTCCTGTGCGCCATGATTTAGCAATAAAAAAGGACTGTGCAAATGTCGGGTCAACCGCAACAGAATATGGGCACTCTGCTCCATGGGCAGGGTACGGGTTGTTTCAGCTAAGCATAAAGCTTCTCGCCCTGATAGCCAAAGTAGACAGGCGGGTTGTGGGAGCGGTCACCCAACAAGTGGGCTGCTGTCCCATAGATTGGAGACACAGGTGTTCGGGCACATACGGTGCTAGAAGGTCGGCAACTACAGGTTGCAGAAGGTTGGAGCCTACATTAGCCTGAAGGGTAATATAGCCGTACAGGTGTAATTTCTGTAAGAAACAAGGGACTCATGGCAAGTGCAAGAGGACACACTTTCTTATTGTCACTTACTCCTAGAAGTTGTCACTCCGCCCAGGGTGCTGTGGCTGCACCAAAGTGCGCAATACGAGCAGTCTTGGTCGCCATGGTTGAGCAATTGAAAATGCCTGTACAAATGTACGGTCAACTTCTACGTAGTATGTGCACGCTGCTCCCTGGGCAGGTTACGGGTTGCTTCAGTTATGCATAAAATTCCCCGCCCTCATAGCCATAGTAGACAGGCTGGTTGTGGAAGCGGCCATGTAAACAAGTGTGCTGCTGTTCCAGAAATTAGGGAAACCGGTGTTAGGCACAAAAGTGCTAGAGGGATAGCAACCACAGGTTGCAGGAGGTGGGAGCCTACATTAGCTTGAAGGGTAACATAGCTATGGCTAAGAGTAGAACTCCCTCCTGGGTGGCCATCACATTCCTACAGGTCATGTGAGGCAGTCGAACAGTCCCGGAGAAGGATGAACAGCGCCATGCGCAAGTTCGCAGAGCCTTGGGGCTTTGCTTCCTCAGGCATGGGCTAATCCAGTAGAACACCAAAGGTGATTGTGGAAAGTTGGGGGTGCACTTGTCACAGGTGGGAATAGACCTGTTCCTACTGGAAAGTAAGGAGGCCCGGGAAATAGAAGGTTGCAGGTGAGAAATGAGCTGTTTTGGTGGGGGGCTCTGGCGACGACGGGGGCCGCCTCCAGAGCTGTGGCGGAGTTACAGGGCGATCTGGAAGCAGATGGGTACAGAAGGGTACCTCTGCGCGGCACAATAGGGGTGCCAGAGCCAAATACCAGGAGCCTCATGGCAGGTTCCTGGAAAACCGCGTTGGCGCCCCGCTAGTCCTTCGGGTGGTTGTGGGCCTGAACAACCGGGGGCTTGCCTTGCTACGCTCCGCCCTGAAAGGGGCGTAAGTAATAAGGGACCAATGTGTCACGTGATCCGGAAAGGGGATCACCCCATAAGGTGGGGTGTGTTGCCAATAATGGCACTATGCGGCTGCCCGCGGCCCACGCAGGGGGCCACCTAAGAGGGCGGCCCTTTAGTGCCATTTGGGCACTAACCCACCCCCTCTGATGCCGGGACTCAGGGAGGAGTCCCCCTTGCCTTAGGCGCGCTAGGCGCGTCACTTCCGGCACGCCGAGGAGGTGGGGAGGGTATTTATGCCTCTCCCGGCCATCCTGGCATCCTCTGTTGCGCCGGGCACGCCGTCTCCCACCCTACCGCATACCCGGCGTGGGGCTGGCAGGCAAAGTACGTAGAACGTTGTAATGTTTTCTTTTGTCGTTGCAGGCGGCGTTACAGGGCGATCTGGAAGCAGATGGGTACAGAAGGGTACCTCTGCGCGGCACAATAGGGGTGCCAGAGCCAAATACCAGGAGCCTCATGGCAGGTACCTGGAAAACCGCGTCGGCGCCCCGCTAGTCCTTCGGGCGGTTGTGGGCCTGAACAACCGGGGGCTTGCCTTGCTACGCTCCGCCCTGAAAGGGGCGTGAGTAATAAGGGACCAATGTGTCACGTGATCCAGAAAGGGGATCACCCCATAAGGTGTAGCACTGATTGGGTTCTCCACAGTGCTTGGCTCATCAGGCGGGCAGGGCAGCATATGCTGGTTACAGCTGCCTGCCCTTGGATCGCCCGTAAGATACCCCACCATATTGCATACTTTTGTATGGAATAAACCTGCAGCAATATTTTCCCAAACAAAAGTGTGTTGTGTATTTATTTATTCATCATGCATGCTCTGTCGTTGTGTGGGTGGGGTGTGTTGCCAATAATGGCACTATGGACCAAATGCCATGACAACACACAACGAGCATGCAGAAGTGATCGCCCCCATCTGCAACTCAAGCAGCAGCATGCAAGGCACACTGCGCTGCCTCCAGAGACCTGCCACAACTCTCCTTCTGCTCAGGGCGAGGCCGCGGGCACCCAACCCATGCTGCTCCCCCGGCAACACACACACCTCCTAGCTAGGGGGCTTGTGGATGTCCTGGGCCCCGAACTCCCGCCCAGCTCCACCCGCACCCCCAGGCTCCAACCAGGAGGTTGGAGCCACAGAATACAAGGAGGAAAGACCTCAGGGGGAGGGGGGCCGACAATAGGATTACTTTAACTTAAAGCTCTATTAAACTAGAAAATGTTCCAGATTGATAATGTGCTGCTCCTGCCCTCTTCACTTTGTTTAAACTGGCTATACCATGAGCGTGTTCCAGGTATGCACTGCCAGTACCTAGAGGCACTGCTAGTACCTAAAGTATGCAGCTGAAGCACTGAAGTATACAAAAAAGTGATAGATAGAATGCTTGAAATAATCTCAGCCACGGTAATTACATGGCCCCATCCCAGTCCATTGTTATTTTGCACACAATGCCACCTCAGTTTGGACCCAGCCACATGCAATTCAGTCTTGACCCTGCTCCAATTGGAACAGTGCAGCCTGAACTGCCAGGCCATGTCCTCCCTGAACTGGAACACAAGCAACCCAAGAATAGTTTTGTCCTGGTTGGGACTTTTCAGTCGGATGTAGCTTGGTTCTAGTGTACAGTGAGCACGGGACACACATCTGGGATGCCCGTCGCACTTAGTGTGTCACAAATGAAGTATAGTCTAAGCTGTTGGTAATTACTTCCGCATCGCAGTCCACTGTTGTTTTGCACACCATGCCACCTCAGTTTGGACCCAGGCCATATGCAAATCAGTCTTGGCCCTGCTCCAGTTGGGACAGTCCTGCCCAAATTGCCAGGCTTATGAGCTGCATTAAGGGCAAAACCGGGTCCTGGGTTGCCTGTGTTCCGGTTCAGGGAGGACCTAGCCTGGCAGTTCAGGCTGGGTCCAAACTCAGGAAGCATGGTGTGCAAAATAACATTCTATCCATCATTTTTTCGTATACTTCACCTTTTGTATACTTCAGTGTGACTCCCTAAGTGGGACGGGCATGCGCAGACGTGGATCCCGTGCTCACGTGCCACTGGAACTAAGCTATACTCATCTGATGAACCCTAACAAGGGTGAGAGCGGCCCTGGGTTGCTTGAGTTCTGGTTCAGGGAGGACCTGACCTGGCAATTTGGGCTTGATTGTTCCCACTGGGGCTGGGTCCAGGCTGATTAGCATATGTTTGAGTCCAAACTGAGGTGGCATGGTATGCAAAATAATGATAGAGTGGGATGTGGTCCCAAGTAATTACCAGTAAGTGAGATTAATTCAAGCATTCCAGCCATCACCGTTTTGTGTACTGAAGCACTGAAGTGAATAGTGTGCTGTGCTTACAAAGGCTACACTTTGAACTGTAGAGCAGTGGCCAGGGGAAGACATGTGGAGCAGCTGTTGCAATAATACCTTGCAAATAGCTTATTGATGCCCTTTCAGAATCTCTCTATTTTTAACCCCATGTGCAACATGTGCTGTAAAATGTACCTATTAGCCTAATTTTTACTAAAAATTGTTCCCTGGGGAAAGAACAACCCCAAATGCTCTGTGAGGAAGTGGAGCTCAGTTTGCTTGTTCGCTTACTTGAATATGACAATTGTATTTAGGGCCACCATTTTCAAAATTCATGATCCGCCACTGTGTGGGGTGGACTGTAATGACTGTGATGAGGATGAGTTGGCTTAAGAATAGTGAAGATTACTGGTAAGTAATCGAAGTATTAACTCTACATCCTTCGTTCTCATCCGAGTCATTACTTTTGATGTACACCAAAGAAAAAAAAAGTTGACTCCAAAATATATACCATGGACTTTAAGTAAACACTCCAGTGAAATTTGAATGCACACTTAATAAATGAAATAGCAAAATGAATATGTGAACAAAGGTTTGTCTCTTAATACATTACTGATTTAAGAACCCCAACAATAAAGTTAGTATTGTTATCAACAACATTATTTAGTTTATAATGTATCACAAATGTATTGTCTGAAGACCAAGTTGCTGCCCTACTGATCTCCCTAATTGAAATACCTTTCAACTCAGCCCAAGATGTTGCCATCCCCATTGTGGATCTGCCATGATCCTGATCCTGATCAGAGACAATATGATTAGCTTGAATGAGGGGAGCCTTAATCCATCTGCTTAATGTTATCTTTGCCTCTCTCCTTCCATTTCCTGCTCGACCAAAAGTCCCAAACAAATTATCAGATTCCTGAAATCATTTTATAAGTCAAGATAAATAGATAGTGCTCTTTTAAAATCTAGTATATATAAACACCACTCCTCCAAAGAAGGGGAAGGAAAGATGAAAGGAAGAATCACCTTCTGTCATAAAAGAAGGGAAGAGGTGACTTTCAGAATTAAGGGAGGATCAGGCCTCACGATCACACCATCATCATAAAATCTTAAGGAAGGAGGGCAATATATCAAAGCCAAAAGCTCTCCAATCCCAGAAACAGAAGTTAAAGCCAAAAGAAAAGAAACCTTATTGGAAAAAAAGGTTAAGGTCCACTGAATCCAATGGCTTGAACAGAGTACAAGGATCTTAGCACTGAAGGAAGATTTCAAGGTGAAAAGGAGAAATGTATAATAGACTTAGTAAAAGAGAACCTCCTAAAAATTCTAGCCTCTAATTTATCTGTTTCATTTCCTGGTTCTGCAAACTCTCGAAATGCTTTAATATTGAAACCATTGTGATCTCATTGTGGAAAGAGAAAGAAAACAGCCACCAGAAGCTGCAAAACGTAAGAAAAAACCCAAAATGGAACTATCAAATCTCCGGTTTTCAAATGATACCCAGTGCTTAGAATAAGCCTTTAAGATGCAAGATCTCCTGGAGTTTTCAATAGCATTGACCAAATTAGCTGGGAGACCCTTGTTTAATAAACTCAACCTTTCAACCTCCAACTGACAGATTTAGATTTAGTGGGAGAAGAAGAGATAAGAAGGCAAAGGAAGGACCCACGGAGAGTGTGAAACCAGAGCTTTCAGAATTGGTAGTCAAGATCGGCATGGCCAAAAGTGAACCACTAAGTTTACTTCCAACTTTTCCTGCTGAATTCTAGCCAGGACTTTCGGGATGGGAAGAAAATTAGTGAAGGCATAAAGTAACTTCTTGGGCCACTTTATCAGGAGCGCATCCACTCTCAAGCTCCTTTTTCCTTGAATCTAGCAAAAAATCTGTTTACCAGAGCATTGTTCGTTGAAGCAAAAAGGTCCAGGTAAGGAGTCCAGACCTCTTCAGATTTCCCTGAACACTATCACTAGCAATATATTCATGGATGAAGGGAAGCTCCTGCTCAAAAGGTTCACTTGCTTCTTGTCTTTGTCCCTGATATCAATTGCTGACATGCTCAAGAGATTTCCCTCTGCCCAAAAACCCATTAGATTGGCCATCTGATTGAGGGATCTGGATCAAATGCTCCTATGGTAATTGATATACTCTCCTGAGACTACATCATCCGTTCCTACCAAAATGTTCTTCTGATGAACAAGGAACTTGAAATTCTTCAGAGCTCTGTAAAACATAGACAACTCTCTCCAGTTTGTCAATTTCCATCTCTCCATCAATGGCCCTTTGTATTGGCATGAATGATGATTGGTAGTGGCTTCCCAACCTATTTGACTGGTGTCTGTTGTCATAATTAAGGGTTGTGAAGGATGCATCACTATCGCTTTAGACAAATTCTTCAAGCACAGCCACCACATCAGCTCTCATTTGAATGCATTTGAAGGAGGAACCTGAGTTTCCAATGACTGAATAGATGGAAAGTAGAACTTGTGTAGGTGCCTCAGTAATGGATGGAGAAGAAGTCTCAACAATTGAACTGTGAGCACACAGGCCGCCATATGTCCCTGGTTCTCCAGCCAAGATCTGGCTGGTACTTCTGTCTTGCGTATGTGAAGCTTGATCAGCTTCTGGAGAAAATAGATATGTTCTTCCAGAAGAAAGACTTTGCCCAATTTGATTCAGAATATTGCTCTGATGAATCTGAGATTCTTGAAAGAAGAAGGTGGCACTTGGGAATATGTAAGAGACATCCTAATCTGTTAATCATAATACTTGTCTTGTTTAAGATCAGAAGAGTCTCCTCTCTGGAGGGAGCATGAAGTAGCCAGTTGTCCAGGTATGGATAAACTAGGCCACTCTGGAGATGGAGACGATTGATCACTGGAGCCGGTGTCTTTGTAAAAAGTCTTGTTGCTGATTTCAGACCAAAGGAAGGGCCATGAACTGCCAATGTTGCCTCCCCATGGAAAACCTTTGGTACTTCTAATGATCTTTTGCTATTTGGATATGCAGATATGAATCTAAGAGGTCTAGTGTAGTTATGAAATGGTCCAACGGGACCAAAGGAATAATCCTCTGCCAAGTTTCTATTTTAACCTTGATATCCTGTAAGAAACAGTTCAGTTTCTTCAAAACTATCACCAGGCAGAAATCTGCTGTTGCCTTCTTGACTAGGAAAACAATGGAGCAAACTTCCATTCCCCTTTGCTTTAACAGAGCTGGACAAATTGCACCTTTCCAAATCAAGGATGCTTTACCTTCTATAATTCTTCCTGAGAGGGTTGCAGGAAAAAGCGTAGGAATGACACCCATTATATCTAGTAATGATTGGAATTCAATCTCATATCCTTTCTTTCTTTACTATGTTGAGAACCCTCTTGTCCATGGTTATCATCTGCCATTCTGAGAAAAATTGCCTTATCCGACCTCCAAACCTTGATAACGGGCCATGTCCTTCAATCCAGCATAGTCAGGAGTACTGATTCTATGTTACAATGTTTCATCTGCTCCTTGAAAGAACAAAAGGAGGAAGATTTTCCTTGGAACCTGGATGATTGATCGTACTCTTGTCTTCTAAAGGGTTACCCTTTTGCTTGTCATCTTTTAGAACAAGCTGAATGCGATACCTATTGAGTTAGATACCCCAGAGGAGTGTTGGACTATTGCGTCTCCTTCAAAATTCTGCCCTGATGATGACCCTTTTCAAATTCATTTGGCATAACTGGTTGAAACGTCAACAATTTACAAATGTGAACTGTTTTTTAATTTGTTTGTGGATCGCGACACTCATAAAACAAATGCCTTAAATAACATCACATTATCCCTGTCAGTCACATGTACATAATATTGTATATAGCACTAGCGCACTATTTATTCACCGTATCACTTTTCACTGCACCATCACTTTAATAGGAGCACCTTAGCATTGTATTTGAGGTTACCGAAAGTTTGTCTCTTTTGAAACAATGGTCAAGTTGAAATGAAAATAAATACATTAAATGCTTAAAGAAACCTTACTTGTAAGAAGGGTTCCTTAATTCACTATTGCTGTGGAAATCAACCCGTACACTTCTCCCATAAAGACCAGTTGTGCTATTAATTTTTGCTGAGGAGCGCCTGCACTTCAGAGCTGATTGGGCCCACATCCTGCTCTGAAAAAATAAGGGATGTCGCTTTACCACCTGAACTGGAGATCCGTAGAACTCTATGTGGTAGCCCTGTACCGTCTCCAGGACCCAAGGGTCCAACGCTCTTTCTGCCCACTTTTGTGCGAATAACCTAAGCCTCCTCCCTAGTCTTTGAGGGAAAAAAGGGTATTGCTTACCGTTAAATCTTCCAAATACGTTAGCCCCTCCTCGGGCGGCATGGTTTGCTCTGCCCTACCCACCTCCCCTGTTGGGGAAGAAGATTCTTTGCCAGCCGTCGTTCTATCCATTGTTCCAACGGGCCAGACCTCTATTGGGGCCTTGTTGGAAAGAGTGACCAGAGGAGTGTCCCCTGCCTTTTCCAACCACGGCAAAAACCTTCTCCGGGAAAATATTCTTTATGGATGTCTGCGCTTTGTCTGAAACCTAAAAGGTGGCCACAAACTTCCCAAGCTCTTCCACAAATGACTCATCTAACAGATTACTCCATTGTTATGTCTAGTAGTAATGTGTTTAGGTGGAACTAGAATACTGTGTGAGCATTTCGTTCCATTGAATATGGAACATTAGGTTAAGGGGTTGACGAATGGCAGTTACGGGGAGCAGATCAAGCTACCAGATGCTGCATACGTGTACCTGCCTGTTTCAAAGTAATAAAGTTATACCCAAAGCTATTCCATGTCTGGACTCATTCATAACAGAAAATGGCAATGAGGATGGGATCTTTAAGGACCGAAATGAATAAAGGACAGAAGAGCAGGCAGAGTTGGTGCAGCACTGAAGGTCACACACACAAGAACGACGATATTTCATAACATCCATGCTACCACCCCTGCCTCTGATGTAGCCCATCCCCCAGTTTGGGCTCTATCTTGAGGGAACTTCAACTCTCTCTGGATAGGGCACAGTTGGTGTTGCCTAAAAGGCATACCGCCCTCGGCACCCAGCCTGCCACGATCTCTGTGGGTAACGGAGTCCCCGTCTGCTTCGCGTGCTCTGCCAATTCAATAATTTTTGTCAGGGGCCCCACGACATCCAGTAGCATATCCTGACACGCCCTCCAGGAGCTGTCAGTCCCCTTCTTGGGGTCCTTCAAATATTTTGCGAAGAAGGTACACATCCTAATGCTGGCTTAAGGCACGCCGCACGCAAGCGGACGCGCACTTCTTTGTCCAAGGGTTGGTGTATTTAACAGCCCACATAATCAGCCACATTTTTGGTCCATTTCGAGGATCTCAGATTTTATATACCATCAGGCTCGAACATGTCTGGTGTGGTGGAATACCTTTCGAAGGAGTTGGAGGCGACTTAGCCAGGATGCCAGGGTCTTTCCGAATCTTGCCCTTCATCAGAGGATCCGTCCTCATCCATGTCACCCTCCCCTTTTCTGGGGGACCCCTCCTCTGGGTCAAAGTCCTGTGCTAAAACATCGCTGTTTTCCCTGGGCAAAACCTCCTCCCAGAAGAGTGCATTTTTTAATGTGCGCGCACTCTTACGGAAGACCTCTCTCAGCTGATCAAAGCCTACCAGGTGCCCCGCGTCATGTTTCTGGGCCCTATGAGAACTTACCGCAGACAGGGCGCTAGGCCCTGCCCTTGTGTCACCAAGAATCCCTGAGCCTCCCTAGACCTGGGTCATTAATTTGTCTACGCTTTCCTGCAGGAGCACAAGCGCTCTAGCAATGGCCTGAGAGAGAAGCTTGTCAACCTCTGTAGGAAAACGACATTTTTGGGGGGGAGGCATTCCTCCGTAGAGTCCAGATTAGGGGAATATTCGTGGTCCCTAAAGGACTTCATCATATAAGGGTGTGAGCACCAGGATCTATAATTCACCCGGTTGACTTGTACGGGCAGCCTCCTCGCAGGTGCTCAATAAAGCAATATGTGCAGTAATGCCACTAGGTGGCACTCCACTGATGACAGCTGTGATGCCGAGCCGGAGGGACCCTACTGCCGCAGAGGTGTCAGCGGGAGTTGGAGGGAGTGGAAATAGTCAAATAAGTCCCCAGGGGTCACTGGTTTCTCACCACTGCCCTGCACACGTATCGGTGCCTGAAAGGCGCAGCGTCCTGCTCTGACAGGATGGAACGAGCTCCGAGTCCTCCAACTGCGCAAAAGTGTGCCACCTAGCGGATCCTCTAGTGATACAGAAAATAACGCGCTTAGGCAAAAGCTTACTGCGTATGAGAGTTTTATCACTTCATCAGAATAAGGCAAGCACAATTAATATCAAATCGCACAATTAATATCAAATCACGCCCCAATAACTCCACTAACAGTACAGGCAGCACGCTATCATTCAACAGAACAGCAGTGACCCCGACCCCCCACCCATTCCCCCACTTCTCCCCTCCCTCCCTCACCCTCTGCACTCCCTCACTTATCCCATTCCACCACCCCGCCCCGTCCTCCCTCACCCTCTGCACTCCATTTCATATCCTGCTCCTCCAGCCCGCCCTGTCCTCCCTTACCTTCTGCTCCACCGCCCTCTACTCGTTCCCCCACCCCTCCCTGTCCTCCCTCACCCTCTGCACTCCCTTCTTTATCCATCGAGCCACCTAACACTCCATGCTCAGCTCTCCTCTCTCTGGAAAATAAACTGGACTCTCTCATCTATTCCATCTCCCAGCTGGTAGCGTCCATCTCACGTTTAAGCGCCAAGTTATCCCCTGTCCCTTACACCCTCCCGAGGAGTCCCTTGCTCGCACGCCCCAATAAAACCAATCACAGTCTGCCCTCTGCAGACATCACCAACTTACGGGCCAGCCTCAAGACCACCAACGTCACTCCCTCTCCGCCCTCCTCTCCTAAGAATTTTACGCAGTTTCCTATTCAGGTCATCTCCTCTGTCAGACCTCACCAACCTCCCTCTTCCCAGGCTCCCTCATTCAAGAATCTTATCCCTATCTCCCTGAACAACCCTAACACCCCCTTCACCAAAACATCTGCGTCAGAGCTGCACTGTTTGCTCCACAACTGCAGATCTGCAGTCAAACACAAAGTAGAAATCTCTGATACTATCACTCACCAAAATCTTGACATGATCTTCCTCACTGAGACCTGGTTTAATGACTCCTCTCATACTTTGTTTGATCTGTTGGTACCCACTGACTATTCTATCCTCAGAAATGACAGAGCAGACAAAATTGGAGGAGGTGTCGCTATCATTTTCAGAAACTCCCTTCAAATTAAAGCGGTCCCAACCACCCTCTTCCGTACATTCGAATGCCTTTCCCTAGAACTTCAAATACATCACGGCTCACCCTTTAGACTCCATGCCATCTACCACCCGCCTGGTTACTGCTCTTCCTTTGTGGAGGAACTGTCTGACTTCATCAGTGACCAACTCTCTCAAAGTGACAGACAGATATTCCTGGGTGACTTTAATCTCCACTGGGGCTCCTTGGAAGACTCGGCTGCCAACAAGCTTGCCTCCTTTCTCTCAGCCAATGATCTCCTCCAACATTGCTCGGAAACCACACATTCTAAGGGCTCTATTCTGGACCTTGTCATATCCAAAGAAGACCTGCTGACCACTGCTCCCCCATCCATGTAGACTGGTCTGACCACCTCCTCATTCCCTTCCGCTTTCACCTATCGCACGTTATAACTCTCGGCCAACCTAAAAGAGCTACCACCTGGTTCCGTAACACTAAGAACATTGATCTTGACACTTTCAGTGATTCCGCTATGCGGGCACTTCCCAGACTAGACCCTAGCGTGGATGTCAACGTTCTCACTTCTCAGTGCCTCTCAGTACTAGCAGCTGAAATCGACATTGTTGCTCCTCTCCAAAGCAAAAGGAAAAGACCCACCCCTCAGCACCTTGGTTCAATAAAGCGCTCTACGTTGAAAGGAAAAACCTTAGATTCCTGGAGAAGCATTGGAGAAAATCTCCTTCCTCCTCCAATCTCTCTCTTCTACGCTCAGCAAGATCCAAATATCACAATCACATCTTCCTTGAAAAAGCATCACATTTCAGATCCCTCCTTGACTCGGCTAAAAACAGACCCAAAAAACTTTTTGACCTCTTCAAAAACCCAAACTGTTCTCCTCCAACCATTAAGCCTGAGGATTCCTCGAAGAAAGCAGCAGATTTCGCTATATTCTTCGATGAAAAGGTCAAAACTCTGGTGGATCAGGTCGCCCAACCCCCCATGGAGGAGCGGAAATCCTTGGTCACCTGGCAGAACTTTGACGTCATCTCGGAAGATGACCTCCTCAAATGCATCCGCGAAACTAAACCCTCCAACCATTCCTCCGACCCCATCCCTAGCGACATCGCCATCGATTTCTATACCTATACTCTCTCTTACTGGACCAGGCTAGTCAATCTCTTCCTCAGTCAAGGCTCCCTCCCGGTTATCCTCAAATCAGGTCAGGTCACCCCTCTTCTAAAAAACCCTCCGCGGATGCGAACGACCTCAACAACTTCCGCCCTATCTCCAACCTCCCTTTTCTGTCGAAAATCACCGAAAAATGTGTCGCGAAACAACTTTCCTCACATATCTTGGAAAATAACCTCCTTGACGTCTTCCAGTCGGGCTTCATCCAAAATTGCAGCACTGAAACAGCCCTGCTGCATGTGATTGACGATGCGCTGCATATACTCGACGCCGAGGATTCATGTCTTCTGATTCTTCTAGACCTCTCTGCAGCCTTTGACACGGTTAATCATAGCACCCTCCTCAACACTCTTCAACAGAGAATGGGTCTGGACGGCACTGTGCTCAAATGGTTTGCCTCTTTCCTCTCGGACAGATCCCAAATGATCAAGATAGGGAACAGTCTCTCATCTCCCATGGCCGTAGGTCAGGGCGTCCCTCAAGGTTCTATCCTGGCTCCCACCTTGTTTAATCTCTACCTGGAACCTTTAGGGAACCTCCTAAGCAAATCTGGGATCCTTTACCATCTGTATGCGGACGACACGCAAATCTACCTTAAGGTGTCCTCTGCACACGATCTCTCCCTACTCAATTCTACCCTCAACTCTATTCACAACTGGATGTCAGCTCACCAACTCATTCTGAATCCCGCCAAAACTGAATTCCTCCTCCTCTCTACCTCTCTCTCACCTCCTCCTGTTCAATCTTGGATGGATCAGCTGAACCTTCTCAACAACAAACCCATCATTGTTGACAGCGCTAAATCCCTAGGTGTCATTCTCGACAAAAGACTCAACCTAATCGCCCACATCAACTCTATTGCCAAGAATGCACGGTACCAGCTGCGCCTTCTGTGGGGGATCCGTCGGTTCTTCCCGGAGAAAGACTTAAAAACCTTGGTACAATCTCTGGTTCTCTCAAGACTGGATTACTGCAATTCTCTTCTGACTGGCCTACCCAAATCCCACCTCTCCCCTCTCAAATCCATCCTCCATTCAGCAGCTCGCTTCATTTCAGGGTCTAAACAGAGCGACCACATCACTCCTATCCTGTCCTCTCTGCGATGGCTTCCGATCGAGGCAAGATCTATTTACAAAACTGCCTGCATCACACACAAAGCCTTACACACGTCCTCCCCTTGTTACCTGGCGAATAAATTGAAATTGTCCGGTGGCTCTCGCCCTTCTCGCAATGCGGAAAAGCTTCTGCTTGAGCCCCCGTCTTCAAAAGAGAAAGATCGATGGCTCAATCCTTCTCGGGCAATGCGGTAAGAATCTGGAACTCGCTTCCCCCACTGCTCCGTGCCACCTCCTCTACCCGGATCTTCAAAGCTGACCTCAAGTCTCTTCTATTCCAAAGACACTTCCAGAACTAATACGTTCGGTCTTAGGCCCCTCTAGGAAGTTCGCCCGTCAGTTTAAAGTTGTACTTTTGTCTGTTCATTCCTTACTTTGTGTGTTGTGTTGGTTTTTATGTGCGTGTTCCCCCAGGTTAAGTCCCCTGTGAAGTCACGCCCTCTCTACTACCTCTAGGAAGCTCTTCCATGATAGGAATTATGTATTCCAAGCCTATAGAAGGGCCTTCTCAGTGTGCTTTGAGTTACTGCCACTTATTACAGTATTATGCCTTTAGTGGTATTTTGTACCCCATGTATCATATATTTTGTACCCCATGTACCCCCTGCTGAATTCACGCCCTCTCTACTACCTCAAGGAAGTTCTGCCACTATAGGAAATTCTGTACTCCAAGCCTATAGAAGTGCCTTCCCAGTGTGTCATGTGTGACTGCCACTTATTGCAGCATTATACCTCCATTTGTATTTGGTATCCCTTGTTTCATGCACATCTGTCACTTTTTCCTATTGGAACTTATTCCTCTTTTTGTATTTGGTTTGTTTGTTTTTGCACAATTGTCACTTTTCTTCATGCAATGTAACGCTTGCCTTTGTATTATGCTCATTTGTATCCTCCTCCTTATGTAATGTTGCTAATCCTGTTGTGAAGCGCTCTGACACCCTCGGGTAAAGTCCGCGCTATATAAAAATGCATAAATAAATAAATAAATAAATAAATAAAGTGAAGAAAGAGATAGGACTACAGGCGACATAGATATATATAGACTTTCAGACTATGTTGGGATTGGTTATTGGTTGTCATGGACACCTTCTCCCTTTGGGTCATGGGATATGTAGTGTTTCCAGTTTTTCGTTTTAATCTTTGAAACTGCTGTAATAAAGAATGAAGAAAGGAATGCATAATCCTCGCCTCCAGTCCTGAGATAGACTGAGGAAATTAGGGAGCTTCACAGTGTTGCCAGATTTTGAGACCCATCTGAAGCCCAAAGCTGTCCACGTACAAGCCCAAATTCAGCCCAACACCGAGCACTATCACCCCAAAAAACAGCCCAAAGATGCAACTCTCACATTATGCAAAAATAGCCTTCAGAAAACATTTTGATGATAATCCTAAAGTCTATTCAATATACATATAGTTGTGGGGGGTACAATGGGCACGAATTGACTTCTGCAATCATGCACAAATTCTATTAAAACATTCATTTTTAAGAACAGTCCCCACTGTGACCTTCTAATTGGCACTTCTGCAACCACAAATCCACACTCAAGCCTGGCATTCATGAATTAACTCTACAAGAGCAGATGATAATCTGCCTTAATGAAATCTGGGAACTGGAATTTAAAAGCTATTTCAGCAGTGTGCCTCCAAAAAAGAACATAGATTGCAACACAAGTAATACGACACAATGCATACATGCCAACAGACCGATTCAGGGGGGAGACTCCCGATTTTTTAAGGCAAAAATTGGTTTATTTTGGTTGTCTTCCGCCTGAAATTGCCTCAGTTTTAGTAGAAGTCAATGAGGGAAATACATTCTCCCGATTATAATTTTTTAAATTCCCCATTTTACACTTCTAAAATGTTGGCATGGTTTACAATGATAGATATTTTACAACCCTTGAATGTTAAACTAATTCCAGTAGTACTTGTCTGGCAAGGTTTGGATTATATAGATTTGCCTTAAGATATTTGCATGCAAAGCCTCTTTTGCAAGGCATTCATGACAGTGTGGGACAAAAATAAAAATAAACATTGTAGCTGACAATTAACAAGGGTGCTTAAATATGGAGGGACAGTGTGAAAATTTCATGTTTAACAATTGTGAGGGTCATCACAGAAAGATGACGAGCTCCCACCTTTCAGTTAAAATGTCATGAAGAGGCCAGAAAAGAGACAGTCCCTTATCCTGACCAATGCCCTTCTCTGCCCTCCACCAAAGTCCTTCACCGTGACCACATAATTGAGCACTGAAAGTTATACAGTACCAGCGTTGTTGCCTTTGTGTTGCATCAAAAACTAGACTAAAGCTCCCAGTCTTGGCATGAAGCAGATGCTTTTGCTTGGAGTCTAAAAGACCCCATTTCCCAGAACTTTCAGCAACATCCTTCCCTCAACATCTGAACACTCTCTCAACCCTGCCGACACTATCACTGCTCTTGTTCCATCCCAATCAATTCCACTTCATCATTTGGGCTGTCCCGCTATCGTACCACTGCTGACCTCGGCCATCTCATGAGCCTCTGCATCTGCTTTATACCAATAACCCACAATGGACTTTACGTGAGGCAGGTCTTAAAACTATGCTAAAAAGATGGCTACCTGTATTCATGTTTTTAACTTTAAAGGCAAGAGCACTGATCGCTTTCTCAACAATGACTGTAAAAACCCAAAGGTAATCCATGTCAGCAAAGCAGTACCTGTTTACATTTCATATACTTTACTTCATCCTTAAGAATATTTGCTTTTTCAGATGTTTCTGTAGTTTTATTTCCATGCAACAGATGACTATTGTATAGTAAATACTATAAACGGAGTCACCTCCTGGTGTCTGGTTGAGTTTATAATTGTAGGTGGGTGTTCATGATGGGCATGACTGAGAGCAGTACGAGTTTCTCACAGTGCCTGCCTGTAGGTCATTAAGGAGTTCAGATTAATTGCACATGAATCCTTTGTCTCTCTTCAGAGCACATAGATCGATGGTCACATATATGCCAATTACATATGAAAGCAGAACTACACGTGTGCAGTAGGATACTGGGTCATGACCAGTTCTGCAAGCCCATCTGGATAAGGGGAGGCCAGGCTTCTACGGCCCCTTAAAACACCACATCTTTCTGAAATCCTCTATTTCCGTACCTCACATGTCATCTCTTTCCTCTTCAGAACCAGTCTCCACTTTCTCCTTCTATACGTATTTCATGTACACAGTTTTTGTCAGCAACTTACAGCTATAGCGGATTTCTGAATTATGTGTTGATTAATTTCACCAGCCCATTAATATATATACACTGATTCTATTAGTCAAAAACAAAGTTATGGTTATTAAAAAAAAGAGCACAAATGCCCAATGCCAAATTTCTATACTTCTAAAGAGATTGCAATCAAACCCACAAAAAACATTTACCAAAGACAGCGCTCCTCTATCCCTTTGAATCATTTAATAGAAATAATTTAAATTTTAAGAAAATGTTACATTTATTTTTGGGGGACTTGCAATACCTCATCTGAAAATGTGGCTTTGGTCGTGACTACTCTCTGCACCACTTTTTTTTATTTCCAGCATGCACGGGTGGGTTGTCACACAGACACTAAAGCCAACCCAACAACTGAATTAATGTGTCCAAGAATCAAATTAAGCTAAATCATGATGAATGGCCTTGACTAGTGTGTTCAAGACCACCATTCAAGCCCTAGCAGCTAAGAAGATGAGAGAGGAAGCAGTACACTAATGCAGTAAAACAATATGTTCCAAAAACTGTTAGTGACCTAATACAACACTATGAGCCTGGGAGACTCATTAGAGTGATACGATGTGGTATATGTGCACAATACCCCACCTCAAATTGCATCATGATTAATGCCAAACGTTTTGGGTCTTTTCAAGTGATTTCTGAGACTACTCTGATTTTGCAGTACATATGTGAAACTACATGTCCCAGAATGCAAAACACTCTTGGCTAACAGCCAGGGACAGCCGCTCAGGTGGAGCTTGACATGGATACGACTCTACTTTATATGCTTGGATTACGGGACAATTTCCAACCGACCGACATCCACACGCTTTGCATTTTGCTTTCCCCAATTTTGACTTTTCTCTGGTTCCAGCACCAGACTCAAAGTTGCTCTTTTATTAAAACATAGTTGAGCACAAGGGCCACCTCTTTTTCCCGTGTACATCCCATCACAGGAGTGAAACGCAAATGTGGCGTTGCAAGCGTCATACACGCACTTCTGGAAGCAGTATCATCCAATGCACCATGCACGTGGAAGCCACCATGTGAGGGACATCAAGGTAATCTGAAAAGAGGCTCCCTGTTTATTTGCTATTCTCTCTGGGCAGTTTTAAACTATGTGTTCCCATTGCTCTCTGTTTGCTGCTGCCTTGGAAATAGACTTTATTCCTTCTCTGGGGATCTGACCAAGTTGTATATCTGTGGCTGCACATGCAGGGCTGGTTGGCATCGCAAACTTCTAGGTTCACCTCGCCAGCATTATGTCCCAGCAGCCTGTACTTTAAAGACTTTCGCAGTGGAGTGTAAGAAGGAGTTCGGGAGTGTAGGCTTGTGTACATGGCACAAAGCTGGTTAGTAGACCATTGGGTGTGTGTTTGGTTTCTTTTAAAGCAAAAGGCTGTTTTCTAACATTTTATTTTCTTTTTAACAGAGAATGCTTAAATGTAGTATACCTCCATCACGGAATGAGCTTGCTAGCATTTTGCCACAATACTGAGATAGAGATTTAGGAGTGGATTTGTAATGAATAAAATTAATTTGAATTTAACAAATTTTTTGAGCTTGTACATGTTTCGATGGGTGGGTTTTATTATTTTAAATAGCTTATCTTAAAATAAATGTCATTCTTTGAGGCTTATTTAAAACTGGTGTATACACTGTTCTGCTCCTGGGATCTACGAAGTGGAGCAGATGCAGCCAACGTGCTAGGACACACTCGATATTCAGTTCCAATGAGTGGTTTTGGGTCGAGTAAAAGGTGTCATTTAAAACAGAAGTCCTTAACTAGCAGTATCCAACCATGTTTTTTTTTTTTACTGTGTATCTTACCTGAATTTTATCCCTTGGAAATTTCGGGACCCACATGGACTCTCAGCATAGGATCAAGCTGAGCCAGACAAGGCCTGCCCACACTATGAGGAAATCCAACAAGAAGGAGGCCTGCCCCTGGAGACCACATCGGACCAGTCCCTCTGGGGGCAGACCAGCGACATTTAGCAGGGTCGTCATAGGTAGCGCTTTCCGGCTATGAATGATTGATGGCCCTGCTCTGCTGAGCCCAGGAGCTCTGTAGTAATTTGATTGGTTTATAAAACAATGGGGTTTGATCCTATCAAGCCAAAGTGGGGGAGGGATCAATCAAGGCAAACAAACAAACCCCCACTGGCTAGGGATTAATCTATTTTTCACACCACGGTACATTAATCCTTTATGTGAATCAATATATTTCTTATTTTCATTTCATTTTATTGCCATTGTCTTTTTTCACACCACCACCTCATTTCACTTATTTAAAGAAATGGAAAAACAACATAAAGGTATACAGCAACACCTACAAAGGAAACATAATTCTATGTATCCAGGTCAAATATATACACAACATACACTGATGTACACAAATGACTCACAAATAGACAATATTCAGAGTCCTTTCCCTATTCAGTCAACATGTGCTAGCCATAGGATTAGTCATTGGAATAGCTTGGCAAAATTCATCAACTGCCGAATGATACATTGAGGAATGCAAAAAGTCCTTTAGATTGGCCCATTACCTCCGGGTCCCTCCAGTCCTAGACCCATTCCTTAACAAAGTGGAGATGACCATCTCCACGACAGAAAAAAAGAGCAGGAGAATGCTGGGAGACCTAAACCCACCCCCTCCCATAAGCCGAACTATCCCAGCATTCAGCCTGTTCTTTTTTTCTGTCTTCCGACAGAATGGAATGTGGATTTGCTGGTTCTTACCTGTGCTGTAGTCTTCATGGTTGTCTCGTCGGGCTGCCTGGATGTCCTCGACGTCCTGTTCCGCGGTCTCCTGGCCTGCCAGGCGCTGCGTTGATAGGCGGCCGGTCCTTTGTGGCAGGGGCGCCGGTCCTCCAGTTCTGTTCCGGGTTGAAGGCTGCATCTTCCTGTGGCTGGGCTGGTCAGGGAGAAGCGCTGCTACTGCTGATTGGGATGCCACGGGCGGGAGACATCCTTTACTACCCAACCTTTACATCGGGATACTTTTACATCGCGGTTTTCACAACGCAAGTCATTACAACGACTTGCGCTGGATGGCGCTGTACACTAAGGATTCCAACACCTTCCCTACTGTCCGCACAGACTGGAATTGGAATAGTAAATCATACTATTCCAAAGTCCAGCGCCCCCAGCGCAAGTCGTTGTAATGACTTGCGTTGTAAAAACCGCGATGTAACATACCGCGTTGTAATGGAACGCGTTGTATCGTCATATATTCGCCACGGGCCGGTCTTGGAGGTGCCCCTGGCGTTCCTGGTTGCCGGTTGGGGCTGCATTTTGCCCTTTTACTCCATGGATGCTGCGTGGCCGCCTGGGGGTGCCGGTTGCTCCTGGTTTTCCTCTTTGCTCGGCGCTAGTTAGTGGAAGGCGTCTGGGCTGGTGGTTGGAGGTCAGTCAGTGTGTGGTGGTGTTTGACTGCCCCCGTGGTGAGTACTGCGTAGCGGTTTCTTTTGACTACTGTACTGCATGTGCTGTTTCCTGCATGTTCTCATCCACTTTTTGCAGGTCGGTTTGTGCCGCTCTGCGGCTGGTGGGGCGTCACCGGACACGGCACTGGACGTCCGGGGCTGCCTGCCTGGCGGCATTGCCCTTTGTGCACCCTAGGTCCCTGGTGGGGTCATGTCAAGGGTTGTCCCGGGTGCTTGGGACAGTTCTTCGGTTATTCTGTCTCGATGTGCTTCGGTGGTGCTTTTCTTCCAGGACGCAGTCTCCTCCTGGTGGCGTGCTGTTTCCTGGGCTCCCTTTGGCGGCCTGCTGCCTTTCCGCCCTGTTGGTTCCTGACCTTGTCTGCTGTGCAGTGTTCGGCGGGGTCAGGCATGGTGGGCTTCTGGATGGGTGCCCGCCTGTGCATGGCAGGGGCTGAGGGCTTCGCAGTGTGTGTTTTTCTGGCCTGCGGCCTTTTCTCCCTGCTGGCGCCTGGTCGTGTCTGCTCTCGGTCCGTGAGCAGGTTCGGGCCTGGTTCATGCCTGTATGGTTGCCAGCCTAGGTCTCCCGGTTGCTGTGCACTCCTTGGTTCCTTCCTGATATGTTTGCCTGGGGGTGCCTTGCTTCTTCTTGGCCCCTTCCGTGGGTTCACTGTGGCTGTTGGCCTTTGTGTGTCCCGTTGTTCGGTGTGTGGGTCTTTGTTGGTTTCTCCTGCTTTCTTGGTTGAGGGGGTTCCGGTTTCCCTTCACAGTGGGTTGGCAGTTCCCCTGCCCCGGTGGTGGGTGCCCTGTTGTGGTTGCCTTCCTGTTCTGGGTCCCTGTCCTTTGGGGTTCCCTGCCTCCCGGTTGCTGGGTTTTGCGTTTCTGCTACTGCCATGCCACCCTCTACGTACCTGCTCATGTCTGCTCTCAGCGGTTGAGTACGGTTGGGCGTGATTCGTACCTGGCTGGGAGACTGCCTGTGCATACCAGGTGCTGTTGGCTTACCTGTTGCCCAGGTTGGCGGTTTGTGGGGCTGCTGCCCCTGGTAGTTTTTTTCTTTTGGTTTTTCTGGCTCCTCTGGGGCTGGGTCGCTTCTTGCGTCCTGCGTCGGGCCCTTGGGGGTTTACGGCCTCCCTGTTTCTTGGGTTCCATTGTTGCCCGGGCGGGGGGGGTGTTGTGCCCTCCCTCTGTCCTGGCGGGGCCCTTGGCGAGCTGTTGGCTCAAGGGCTGTGCTGGTGGTGCCCCTGGTGTGCCTTCTGGCTGGCGTTGGTGTTTGCCTGTTGCCTAGTGCTGGGTTGTGTTGCACTTGGCTGGCTGGTGGGGTTTGGATTTCCTGTTGTGGTTTCCTTCTCCCCTCTTGTGTTCCTTTTTGTGGCTTGGTCCGCTTTTGGGGGTCTTTTGCCTCTCGGCTGCCAGTTCCTTTGCCGCCTGTGGTGGCTGGGTGTTGTAGGTCTTCCTTGGCTTCTGCCTGGGTGGCTCCTTGGTTTCTCGGGCGCGCGGCTCCTGTGCTCTGCCCTGTCTGCCGGTCCGGTCCTTGTGGTTCTGCCTGACCTGTGGCCTTTCCGCCCTGCCAGTTCTTGTTCTCCGCTACTCTCGGCATTTGAGTGGGGTCTTGCTGGGGGCTGCCTGTCTGGGTGTCCTCCTCGCCGTGCCTGGTCCTGTCCGTGGCTGGTGGGTGTGTTGGTGGGGCGGCCGGTTTTGGGTCTGGTGTCAGCCTCCCCTGGTGTGTGGGCCGCGTTGCGGCTTTCCCGCTCCTCCTTGTCAGCCTGGTAGTTTCGGGCTGGCTTTGCCTCGGCTCTGGGGCTGTGGCTTTCCCCTTGGGGCCTGTCGTTTGGGCTTGGGCCTTTCTCGCTCCGGTGCGGGGCTGGTTTTGGGCCTGTGGTGTCTCTGGTCCTTGCTCTTTTGTTGGCTCTACGGTTCTTGGTTCGGCCGGTGTTCGGTCTTCCCTTTCTTTCTTTTCGATCCCACTCCCCTCCGTGGTTTGTGCGCCTTTGGGTTCTTTGGGCGCCTCTCCTTTGGTTTTGGTGGTGACTGGGGTCTTCCGGTATGTTGTTGGGGCCTGGACTTTGCCTCTGTTGGGTTTTGGTCTTGCTGTCCCTGTGCTGGCCACTCGTTTGCCTATACGGGTGGGTTGCGGGTGCCTTCTCTGCTTGGTTGTGTCTGGCTTTTGGCTGTGGGGGCCTTGGTAGCTTTGGGGTCCCCTTTGGGTCCCCTTTGGGTCCTTTCCTGGCTGCTCTTTCTCTGGTGCCTTGACGTCTTGTTTCGGTGGGGGTCTTTCGGCCTCTTGGTGGTTGGTGGTCCTGTGCCTGGTGTTCCTGGGTCCTGGGCTGGCCTTCTGTCCTTTTCCTGTGACCCCTCCTTTGCGCCTGGCTGTTGCGCTGGGCCGTTGTGTTGGTTGACATGTGTGGGCTGCCGGGCTCCCTCCCTGTCTTCCTGCTGCTTCTCCTCCCTGTGGGGCTTGGCTGTGGCTGGCTCCTGTGCCTTTCCCTGTGCCCCTTCTTGGTTGGGGGTTTTGGGGTTGGGTCGGTTGGCCCTCTGCCTCTCTTTCCGGCCCCTGGGGGTGCCGTGTTGGGGGCCTCCTGTCTGGCTGACCTGTCTGTTCGGCCTGCTGGCTTCTTGGGTGTTTGTTGGGGTGCCTGCGAGGTTGGGCTGTGGGCCTCCCTGTCTTTCTCTTCTGTTTTTGCCCTTCTGCGGCTGCTCTTGGGTTTCACCTTGGATGGTTCCTTGGTGTCCTCCTTTGTCCTCCTGGCCAGTGGGTCGGCTCTTGGTTCTGTGGGGGTTTTCCTCCTTCCCGGTTCTGGGTTTGGTCTTCTCCGGTTCCGTGTTTGGCCCTCTGTTGTTTTCTCTCTTGGTGTTGTGCCCTGGTCTTGTGCGGGGTCTGCTGCGGTCCTTCCCTTGCCCTTCTGTGGGCTGGGTTCTGTTCTTGGTTGCGTTTGTCTGGGGTGGTTGCGCTTCTGGACTCTCCCTGGCCTTCCTTGGGCAGGGGGCTGGGTTCATGTCCCGGTGTCTCCTGCTTTCGGGTGTGTGCCTCGGGCCTGCTCTGTTGGCCTGTCCATGTGCCCCGGGTTCTTCTCCGGGTGTGGCGGCCTTTCTGCGGCTGTCCAGTGTCTCCGCTGGGGTTGGATGCTGGCCGTTCCTGCCTCGTGGCCTGGGCCGCCTCTGGGGTTTCTGTGCCTCTGGGCTCTCTGTTGCTGGTGCTGTCAGCATTGCGGGGGGGGGGCTTGCTCGTGGTCGCTGCCCTCTCTCTTCCTGGTTGCCCGGTTTGCGCCTGTCCTTGGTTGGTCCTCTGGGTCTGTGCCTGCGTTCTTTTCGGGTTCCGTCCTCTTCGTTCTTTGCGGCTCTGCTGCGGGCTTCCCTTGGTGTGTTGGGGTTGGTCGTGTCGTTCCTTGGTCTCCTTCCCCTTGGCTTTTTTGGTGCAGTTGTTGTGGGTTCGTTCGGCGTGGGTCGCTTTCTTCCCTCGTCTTGGGGGGTCGCTCTCTGTCTTTGCTCCTGCTCTGTTCAGGTCGGCGGGTGGTGTTTCTGTGCCTTCGGCCATGCCGCCCTGCACGGGCCTGCTCTCGTCTGCTCTCCGGAGTTCTGCTGGGTTTGGCCTGGTTTGTCCCTGGTTGGGCAGCTGCCTGGTAGTGCCTGGTGCTGTGGGCTTCGCCCTTGGCTGTTTTCTCCCTGGTCGGTTGCCCTTCCTGGCTTTGTTGTGCCATGTGGGCGCTTCCGCTTCTTCTGGGCCCTCTGCTGGTTGTTCTGGGGAGGGGGGGGCTGTTGTTTCGGCCCCTCTGGGGGTTCCCTTGGGGCTTGTCTCTGGGTGCTGCGCCTCCTGCTGGCTTTGCCTAGGGTTCTTGTGTTCCTCTTGTTGCGGCCCTGGCTCCTTGCGCTGGGTCTTCTTCTGTGGTGGCCTAATCGCTGTTCTTGCGGTCTGTTCCTGGTCCTTTCTTGTTGGGTTCTCCTCCTCTGTGGCTCGTGGGGAGGTTCCTGGTGTCGGTTGTCTGCCACTTGGGTGGAGGCTCCTTGGTTGGACTCCTTGTTTTGGGGTTTTCCTGGTCGTCCCCTGCTCGTTTTGGGGTTTCGGCTCTGTTGGCTTGGTGTGGGCATTGCTGGTTGTGTGCTCCTGCCTGTGTTTTTTCTTTTTTCTTGTGGGCTCCCTTTTGCTTCTGTTGGGTGCCGCTTTCGGTGTGGTGTCCCTGGTGTTGGTGGGAGTCCGGAAGGCCGGGTTGTTTGCTTTGGTATTCTCCACTTTGTTAAGGAATGGGATGAGGACTGGAGAGACCGGGAGGTAATGCCCTATTACTTACCGGTAATCTTCATTGCTCCTGGTCCCGTTGTCCTCTTCCCATTCCTTCTGCCCCTCCCTCCCTCCCGGCCGGCCGGCCTTCCGGTTGGTGGCTTGGTGTTTCAGGCTGAATGCTGGGATAGTACGGCTTATGTACTCCCGGTGGGAGGGGGTGGGTTTAGGTATCCCAGCATTCTCCTGCTCTTTTTTTCTGTCGTGGAGATGGTCATCTCCACTTTGTTAAGGAATGGGACGAGGACAACGGGACCAGGAGTAATGAAGATTACCGGTAAGTAATAGGGCATTCCCTAATATTCCCATGATAATGTACGATAAAAGGTAATCACTTCCTTCTTTGTGTTCGTATGTGGCCCATTCAAGAGCAGTAATCATGTTAAATTTGCCTGTGTGTTTTAACCTCTTAAAACACAGGGCGTACATCTTATTGTGAGGTCATCGTCAGGGGCCCAACTTATTCCTCAGGGGTGGGACTCTACAAGTACAATATAAATAATAAACAAATGGACAAAGCAACATTTCACCAACAATTTTTTGTAATTGGTGTTGCCAGATTTTACCCAACCTCTAAGTGTTCTTTTGTTCATGCACCTCTACTAAATAAAAAGATCATTACGGGACCACAGTTATTGAAAACATATTAATCTGTCTCTTGCAAGATGGCATGTGAGTTATACTTTGGTGTGTGTCTTTTTAAAGGGGAAAGCAGGAAATGTTTTTTGTAGGGTGGGGGTTGAGCTAGTCTCACTTATCTTAAATGCTTGCTTCATTTATCACCCGTTGTGTCATTAAAAACAATCTATTTTGACAGCATGCATATTTTTGGTGCAGCTCAGATGGATTTTTTAATTCTTTTTTTTGTGCTTCAAGGAACATGCTTTTGTGCCCCCAGATTTCACCTCGTAGAAGAATTCGCTCGCCATTCCTGCATGTCGATTAATTATTGAAGGTAGAACCGGCACGCAACTTGCAGTGTAATTGCCGTTTTTGAAAAAAAAATACATAGGTTACCATTATGAAAAGAGAAGGGATTTCTAGAGTTAGAGGACTGCAGATTAAAAACTGCATTAATCGTACCTTCCTTTTTAGGTCGAGCCTAGCGCAGCGCGCATGCGCTGCCCTAGGAGATGACCTTTTGGAATCGGTCTGCACTTTCCTAACACTCGTGCGTGTGGCGGCATCCACCTTGCTGGAGCGAGCAGCGGCGCGCAGGGGCCATCTGTTTCTAATTAGCATGGCCGTGCGCGCTTGTTTACATTTGCCTGCTCGCGGTCGCTTTCTGTTATTGACCATCCCCACTGGTTTCCGGTTTAGCTGGACTTGAAGCTTAGATCCTTCGATAATGTGAGACTCCTTCTGTAAAGCTTCTGTAGCCCTTCTTCTGACGCAAATCTAATCCAGCCAATCCCGCAATGGAATCCAGTCTCTTTGTCAAAAGGCAGGAGGCATTTCTTTACAGTCCCAACCTGAGAAAAGTACTCCCTTAATCCTTGTGCGTAAACATGCTTGTCATACCCTCTGTGGCAAAACAAATCTAAGTGATAAAACGGGAGGATGATAACGTCTTCAACAAAGCTAAGGAAATAGCATCAAATTTGAAATGTTTCCCGGTTAACAATATCTTGCAACAACTTCTGTCCCAAAGACCTGTGTCATCTCTTCTGGTCTGTCTTTTGTTTCCATTCTACTCGGCGTGTCAGATTCATTTACTGCAGTTCTAACGGTATAGACGCAATACGAGTCACATATAACAAATCTATCCTTGAAAGTTGTTGCAATTTAGGGTGTCGACTGTGATTGGTTCGCGAAATGCGACCCTGATGTTGGACTATTTTAATTAAACATGGCAGCCGGATTGTCGGCACGTGAGTCAGGGGAGGACGCCTTCAGGAAGCATTTTCAAGTTTTACCGGCGCCGAAATCCGGCACCTCGTGGGATAGTTAAGCCTACGCACATTGAGTGAGTGGAAGAGAGGTGGCTTAGTCTCTTGGTTAATTAACCCAAGATCCTAATCCTAGCGTCCCCGTTTTACCTGTGCTCCTGGGCAAATCATGTCACCTCTCTGCGCGTTGCCTTAGCGGACAGGATTGAAAGTGCACTGAAAAAGGCTAACCTGAGTGTGAAGGACTATACAACAAACTAGGCATTGACATTTAGGGGCTTATTTACAAGCCCCTTGCGCCGCCGGTACGTCACTTTTTTCTCATATTAAAATTGACGCAACGGCGGCGCAAGAGGCTTGTAAACAAGCCCCTCAGGATGTAAAAACATAAAGCACCCCCTCTTTTCTAGGCGTTCCCTCCACTTCTAGCAACTACGGGGTGGTTTGTAAATTGGCGTTCTTTGCAGCATTAGTGATATTTGGAGTGCACGGTGACCTTGTTTCTTTGTAAAAAAAAAATGGAAAAAACAAGATAAGATTGTGATGCAGTCGCCTGCCAGTGTAAAACTGACTGCATACGTTCCTTAGTTGTAACCGAAATTCGCTTTGTCCCTTCACCACGCTGCACCTGCCCGTTATTCAACTTTTGCAACACGTCGAAACAATTCGATTTTCCCCCTAGCATTCTATTCCCATTTTTGTTATTTTGGTACTCGCTGAAATCATTAATCTGGAAGGTAACTTAAAAAAATTGTATGCCGCTTCCACCAGTAGTCCTGCGGCTTCTGACCGCTATGAACAATATGTCTGATGATTACAAATTCAATGAGATTCGATTTCTGGACCATACAATGGTGAAAGGCTGAGTCAACTCCGAACCTGTGATATGCAAGTTAAGTTACACCCCTGTGTCTGCACTGCATGCATTAATCCAGTGAAGTATATTACCACATAGAAGCCATTAGTATGTTTCTGCATTAGAGGGTAAAAGGTGAACATTCCCCAGATAAGTGATGTGGACAGAATTATTATTTAATAAGGACGGAACTCAAAAGCAGCAAAATTAAATGTTACTTTATTTCGAGGGACACTGCCTAGAAAGCCTGCTGGTAAGGGATTTCACTCGGTTGAGTAGCCGCTACAAATCAGAGTTGTCAAGTAGCCACATCAGGTGTGTATATATACAACCTGAGGCTTCATCCTGGCGCTAGCAGTTAGTCACGTGCAAAGATAAAAGTGAAAACACCCAACGCAGAATGCAAATAAATATCCAGACGTGGACAAGCTGCTTACACCTGATCTAGGACAATTTAAAATATTTTGTAGCCAGGAGGTTAAAATTCAACCGGGCTGACTCAGCCGTTCATCATGTTGAAGCGCCTTAGACACAGGAAATACCAACACCACAATACGCTCCACCTCAGACAGACAACATCGCTCCCCATCTTCGCAAGAAACCTCAAAACCTGGCTCTTCGACAGACCCCCTCCTTGATGGATGGAACCTGCACCCCACCCCTAGCGCCTTGAGACCCTTCGGGTGAGTAGTCGCGCTTTAACAAACCCGTGATTGATTGATTGACCTGTAAACCTTGTTTCTCCGTGGGAGAGGGCGGGGCACAGTTTCTCGGGGGAGGAGGAGTGATGGGGCTTCTGAGGGTGGACGTTAGTTCTTGGGAGCCGAGCTTCGACGGATAGTGCTGGGACGGGGGTGTGTGACATTTTCGAATCAAAAGAGGAGCATGGACAGTGCTTCCGAAAACAACACTGGGAGAGTAAGGGTCAGTGCTTCTCTGGGTGGACGTTGTTGCCCTGGGGTGGGCAGTATGGGTCAGAACTTCTTGGGATGGGCACCTGTTTTTGGCAAGAGAGTATGGTACTGTGCTTCTCACGATGGACAGTGGAGAGTTTGGGTCAATGCTGGTTTGTTAACTGTATACTCAGCACAAGTATTCTCTTCAAAACTGCACCTTGCCTTTTCCTTTCATCCGACACCATAGGTTCCATTGCTGAGGCTTTGAGCAGCTCGTCACCACTAATTGCAATAATTACCGCTCACACGCTCTTCATAAGTTAAGATTTTTATTACATGAACACGGCTGAACACGGAGAGCAGCAAACAACTCTCTCCAGTGCCGTGCACACGTAACATGTCCACATTATAACATGACATTTGGCAAGTACAACGTGGTACAGTTAAAGAAAAAGCACAAGGGACAATAAGTAAATAATAACACGTTATAATTTACATCACAACACCACGCAGCGTGTGCACCCCACACCCATGTTTTTTTGCTGTGCTAAAGTGCACAGCAGTTTTGACAAAGGCAAAGCCAAAACCTCTGGCTAACCACTAATAAGGTCCCAAAGGCGAGACCTATTGGCTATGCCAATGCTTGTTCTTATGCTCTCTTTCTGAATGTTTCCCAGTTAATGAAACCTCATGCCTTCGTTTTGCTTGGAGTCATTCCGGCACTGACATGTCACTGTCGAAGTAAAACGGGTTGTGGTGTGTCAGTATCCGCCTTTAATGATGAGCGCTTTCCCTTGGCTCGGAGCTTTCAATCTTTCGTTCGGTCTGGGGGATGATGGGAGATGTAGTAACACTTCACTGACACCTATTGTGTCATTTAAAGCAATATGCCTGGACTGTATTTTTATAGCATGCATTCTTTAGGTGCTGCCTGTATGGAAATAAATGTTTACTTCGAAAAAATGCTTTAGAAGGATTGCCTTAGATGTACTTTGATTGGTGGCGCCGCCGCACTCAGGGATTTTGCGAACATAGGTAACAAATAAAGCACAAAATTGTGCACCTCGCCCGGAGAGTTATTTACCTGCACAAATGGGAAAAATGTCACCCATTTGTGCGTGAAATAGCCCAATCTGTAAACACTGTAGCTTCATAGCAAATACGTTTCCCAAGATGGCCACCAAAGAAAAAAAGAGCCCAAATTTAGCCTAAGTACAACCCAATGACACAAGTGTGCAAAACACTTAGGACCCTATTACGATGTCGGTTGGTGAGCCTCCGACCGCTTGTCGGAGGCTCACCGACTGACATCATAGGTTTAAAGTCCGACCGCCTAATTACAATGGTGGTTGGAGTTTAAACCGCAGTTCAAGGAGCCCGTCAGCCAGTTGGAGGCCACATATAATGCCCTATGGACAACGTTTTCGCCGTGGGGATTATGATGTTGGTTTCCGACAGACTTTTGATGTCGGGCTTTCCGACATGAAAAGCCTGTCAGAAAGCATCTTTGGGGGCTACTAGCAGGGCCCACATGCCTCAGCGGCCTTTGGTTGAGGGCCTGGGGGGCACCTATGGTGCCCCCCTTTTAATCCCTGCACCGTGTGGCAGGCACCATGAGGTGTCTGCCATGCGGTCCAGGAATTAACAGAAATCACCATGTGCGGTCGCATTGTAATTGCGGTGTCAGGACTGCGGACCAGACGTCGGTCGGTCCCGAGTCCACGGCGATGTCGGTTAGAGGCAACTCCCACCGACATCGTAATGAGCCCCTTAATTGGTTTTTTTTTTTTGGCAGGTTTCTACAATGCAGACTTGACCCGAAAGTATTGGAGTGCTTTACATGAGCATCAGTTACATTACACAGGGACACATTCATTTTGGTTTTAGGCATGGGGAGATTAAGTGATTTGCTCAATTACACAGGATATCGAACTGATGTTGAAACTCATACCTGGTTCCCCAGTTACAAAGTCTGTAGTTCTCCCCATTACACCACATCCTCTCCCCTAAGTGTAACATGTAGTTAAGTGATCAACTGGATAAAAAATCATAAAAATAGCAAATAATTTAAAAGTGCTTTGTTGTTATTTGAGAACTCAGAAAATATGTCCTCATTTTAGTTGTTTAGAGCACTAACCATAATTTCTGTGGGAATAAGACCCTCTCATGGAGGAGGGTGCAGAGGCAACAAGTCCACCATGCTGGGCAGGCAGGAGGGGCAGTGGCAGCACAATAGACAATGGAGGGCAGGGGAAGGGGTGGCAGGCGCAACAAACCAGCCATCCAGGACAGGCAAGAGAGGCTGTGGCAATATAACAGACTATTGAGGGCAGAAGGAAGAGGCAGTGGTAGTACAACCATGCATGCCAACAGACCTGATTCAGAAAGGAGACTCACAATGCTTTTACGCCCAAAATGGCTTTATTGTATCTATCTCCTGCCTAAAATCTCTTCTTTTTCAATATAAGTCAATGGTGAAAATCAATTCCCCAGGTTTTTTTTTTCAAAATTTACCTCTTACCAAGTTCAAAATGCTGGCAAGTATGGTACATTGGATCACGGAGGGCAGGAGGAATGGGATAGAGACATGGACTTGGATTACAGAGGGCAGGAGGGAGATGGGCAGGGGCACCAAACTGACCTTACAGGCAGGCGTCAGGGGTTGCAGCAGCACAATACACCCCACAGGGCAAGCGGGATGGCAGTGCAGCACAACGGACCATGGGACAGAGCCATGCACATGGACAACAGAGAGCAGAGAGGAAAGAGGCAAGGACAGGCAGCTGACCATTCTGGACAGACAGGAGGGACAGTTACAGCATAACAACCCATGAAGGGCAGGAGGGTGGGGGCAAGGGTACAACAACGGACCAGACAAGGCAGGAGGGAGGAGATGGGGTCTGCACATGGAAAACGGAGGGCAGGGGGCAAGGGGGCAGGACAAGTGCAGCAAGCTGAGCATGGAGGACAGGCGGGATGGGCACTTAAACACAGCACACCATGTAGGGCAACAGTGAGACTATAATGGCATACACACAGACAACGAGGGAAGGTGGGAGGGGGCCAGGGGCAGCAAGCTGACCACACAGGGCAGGTGGGAGGGGCTGTGGCAGCACAGAAGACCATGCATGGCAAGAAGGAGGGTTAGTGGCATCACAACAGCCATGGTAAGCAGGAAGGATGGGGCAGGGGCATGCAGAAAGGACCAAGGAGGACAGAAGGGAGGGGTAGAAGCTGGACATAAAAAAGAGAGGGCAGTGGAAGGGGCTTCACCACAGACCATGCAGGGCAGGCAGGAGGAGCAGTTGCAGCACAACAGACCTTGGAGGGCAGAAGGGAGTGGTTGCAAAATGGACCATGGAGGACCGGAGGGAGGGGACAGGGGCATGGAACTCAGGCAAGCAGGGTGGAGGTTGCAGGGACAGGTTGCAGCCATCAGGCAATGCTAGGCAGGTGGGGGAGGGGGGGTAGTGGCAGCTCAACAGAACACTTAGAGTACATAGGAGGGGCAGGTTCATGGAATATGGTGGGCAAAAAGGAGGGAGTAGGGGCATGCACACAGACATCGGAGGGCAGGGGGAAGTAGAGTAGGGCAGCAAGCTAAGCACAGTGGCTAAGCAGGAGTGCAATAATGGGGCAAAGAATTTGGCAACGGAGGGCAGGAGGAGTGTGCAGGGACATCAACCTAAATGGAGGACAGTAGCAGCACATCAGACCATGCAGGGTAGGAGGGAGGGAGCTGGTGCATGGACTTGGACAACAGTGAGTAGAGAGGAGGTGAATGGGGCAGCAAGCTAACTGTTCAGGACAGGCAGGAAGGAAAGTGGCAGAACAATGGCCACACCGAGCTGTAATGAGGGAGCAGGGCAAGGACTTGAAAAATGGATGGCAAGGAAGAGGGGGTGCAGGAGCAGTAGGCTTGGGTGAGGGCAGCACAATGCCAGGCCAGGCCCTGTGTCCAACCTCCCAGCCCCCACCCCATGTGCATTGCAATGGGTATCTTACTTAACATTAAAAATAAACCTAGAAATTCACTGGAAAAACCAAAGGTTACAGGGATGTTATAGGTAGGAAATAGAATTAAAAAAAATCTTAGAAATTCACACAAAAAAACAAAGGATACAGGGATGTTATAGTTAGGCTCAGATTTCACCTGTACAAAACCAGTGAAATTCAGCAGTTATAGTTACCTGAGCTAAGTGTAACGTATGCCCCGCTATGCACTGCTTATGACCTCACATAATACATCACTCATGACATGGTCAGTGACATCACTAATGACTTCGCAAATGACATCACTGATGACATCCAGAGTTTTTCTTTAAGTTTATGAGTGTTAAACATATATACTAAGGTACTACCAAAGTTAAATTACTATACTTTGTGTACTACTAATGAGTGATACTATTTCTAACATATATTATGTGAGTGGCTGTGTGACTGTGTATCTGTGTGTGAGTGGATATCTGAGTGGCTGTATAGGTGTGTGAGTGGCTGTATGGGTGAATAAGTGGGTGTACGAGTACCTGCATGGGTGAATAAGTGGATGTGTGAGTAACTGTATGGGTGTGTGACTGGCTGTATTGGTGAGTGAGTGAGTGTGTGAGTGACTGTATGGGTGAATGAGTAGGTGTGTGAGTGGCTCTATGGATGTGTGAGTGGGTGAGTGAGTGTCTGCATTCGTGAGTGACTGGGTAAGTGAGTAGCTGTATGGGTAAGTGAGTGGCTGTGTGAATGGCTCTATGGGTTTGTGAGTGGCTGTATCGGTGATTAAGTAAATGTGTGAGTGGCTGTATGGGTGAGTGAGTGTGTGTGTAAGTGGCTGTATGGGTATATGACTGTGTGTGTAAGTGGCTGTATGGGTGAATGACTGTGTGTGTAAGTGACTTTATGGGTGACTGAGTGGGTGTTTGGTTAACTGATTGGTTGTGTGAGTAGCTCTATTGGAGAATGAGTACCTATGTGAGTGGCTGTATGGGTGAGTGAGAACCCATATGAGTGCTTGTATTGGTGTATGAGTGAGTGGTTGTATAGGTGAGTGAGTGGCTCTGTTGAGAGGCTGTATGGGTGAGTGACTGGGTGAGTGAGTGGTTGTATGGGTAAATAAGTGGGTGTGTGAGTAGCTGTATGGGTGAGTGAGTGGCTGTGTGAGTCACTGTATATGTGAGTGAGTGGGTGTGTGAGTGACTATTGTATTGTATTTTAATTGCATTTGTATAGCGCTTACTACCCCTGACGAGGCGTCGAAGCGCTTTTTCGGCGAGTAGCACGCTACTCCGGGACCCATAGAGGATTAGTGTTGAATTAGTATAGTGAAACATGCAAGTAAATTTTAAGTGGTGGATATGTTAGTCAGTTATTTGGATTCGGAAGGATAGCAGAAGGGAAAGAAGGTTTGTATTTATATAGCGCTTCTAACCCCTGATGGGGTGTTGAATCACTTTTTTTGGCGAGTAGCACGCTACTCCCGAAACCCATAAAGGATTAGTGGTGAATTAGTATGGTGAAATATGAAAGTAATTTGAGTGGTGGATATTAGTCAGTTATTTGGAGTGAGAAGGATAGCGGAGGGAGAGAAGGGAAAGAAAGGTTTGCATTCATATAGCGCCTGTTACCCCTGATGGGGTGTTGAAGCGCTTTTTTGGTGAGTAGCAGGCTACTCCGGAACCCATAAAGGATTAGTGTTGAAAACTAGTATAATGAAATATGAAGTAATTTGAGTGGTGGATATGTTAGTCAGTTATTTGGATTGAGAAGGGTTAGGGAGGGGTAAAAAAGGAAAAAAGGTTTGCATTTATATAGCGCTTCTAACCCCTGATGGGGTGTTGAATTGCTTTTTTTGGCGAGTAGCACGCTACTCCGGAAACCCATAAAGGATTAGTGGTGAATTAGTATAGTGGAATATGGAATTAGAGAAGTGAACATGCTAGTCTGTTATTTTGATTGAAAAGGATAGTGGAGGGATAGAAGAGTGAAGGATTTCTTTTTTTAGGTCATAGCAATAGGAGGAGGCTTTTGGATGAGTAAAAAGGGTTTTTGGAGGGGAAGAGTCAGAGGGAAGAGTTTAGAAAGGTTTGTTTTGGGGGATCGGTACAATAAAGGAGGTGTCAGAAGATGCAAGGAGGGGTAGAGTAGGAGAGAGTCAAGAAAGGGTTATTTTGGGGACCATAGTAGTGGTATGGCGTTTGGGATAAATGAGAGAGTGGGTGTAGAGGATATAATGATAGATGTATAGGGTGAGATAGGGTAGTGAATTGGAAAGAGTAGTAGAAAGAAGTTTGAGATGAGTCAGAAAGTTGGGCTAGAAGATATATTGAGGGAAGTATAGGCTGAGAAATAGGGTAGTGCATTGGAAATGCTAAATTAGAAGAAAGTGATAAATATATAGATCCATAAGTACATTGAAAGTATATAGATGCATAAAGGAGGTAAGTATATGCAGATTGAAGATATTGATAGAGGTAGCGGATGAGAAATAGGGTAGTGCATTGGATATGCTTTTTCAGGAGAAAAGTAACAGACACACAGATCCAAGTACATGGAGGTACATAGATGCCCAATGGAAGCAAGTACATGTAGACCAAAGAAGATTTTTTTTTTCTTTTGTTTTTGTTTTTATAACAACATAATTATTGTACATGTTTATACAAAGCAATACACGAAGATAGGCACATATCTATAGTGAAAATCAATGCTTATGTACAGAGGGACAAATACATAGGGTGGGTATTAATGAATGGGAAAATGGGCAGCATTCCTGGCCCTGGTCCCGACCAGTTTCGAACAGGCTCAAACAGGCACTCACCCTTGTCCTCTCCACCCTTAGCTGAGACGCCCTAAGCCTTGGCCGTTTATTACCCAGTAGTCAGGTGACCCCTTCAGCCAATGGAAACCCTAGCCCTAACAATATCCAATCACAGCACTAGCCCTAAAATCTAGAACCAATAGGAGACGAGGACCTTACAGCCAATCTTAGCCCTAGTCCAAGCACCCAATCAGTTTCAAAAACCCTTGTTCTCTACGTCCAATAGAGGCCCTAGCCCTACCAGTAGTCTCAACCCTAGTCCAAGCAACCAATGGCACAGGAAGCCCTAGTCCCTACTTCCAATAGAAAGCCTAACCCTACTCTTAGTCGCACACCTAGTCCAGCAACCAATCACACCAGAAGCCCTAATCGCTACATCCAATTGAAGGCTTAACCCTAGCCCTAGTCCCACCCTAGTCCCAACAACCAATAACACTGGAAGCCCTAGTCCCTACTTCCAATAGAAATACTAACCCTAGCACTAGTCCCAACCCTACATTGATTGAATCAAATGACCCAGAAACCAATCAGAACCCTCAAATACCCAACCAATGAGGACACTAACCCTAATCCAATAGAAACATCACATACAACCACCAATCAGTGTACACATGTACCAAACAATATCAGACTATATAAGGTCCCAGCTACCTCAGACAAGGTTTGCTGGCCAGGGAGTTGGAAGCTGCTTCTCTATTCAGAAATCTCCTAGGAGACAGACCGGCTCAATCCACACTTTGGACTTCTGCAGGTAAGGCCCCAACAAACTTGTCCTCTAACAACACTATTTGTATAAAACTTTACTCCCTCTCCTGGCCAAAAAACAAAGTGCACAGTCCCTATTAAACACAGTTTAAACAGCTTACAGCACATTACTGCTGTCTCATGGGTTAAGGGGGGGCTTGTTTCACTGACTTGTTAACACAAGATGGTCGATGGGGGTGCACTGATTTTTTTTTTTTATTATTTTTTTTTAAATTCTTTTTATTGAAACTTTCAGCATTGTACAGGGTACATATATAGCAAACCTTTATGTAAACGAAACCATTAATTAAGTAACAATAAAAGAAAACATTGGTAGGTACTTGTCAGTAATCATGTGGCACAGCAAGTGCAGTGTAACTAACCCGCCTTCATAGAATGATACAAGCATTCCAGGTAATGCAGAAGCCCAACAGTGTAGGTGATCCACAGAGTCATTCAGTGGCCCTTTGGGCCTGTAGCAACAAATACTCTCTCAACGGAGTCCATATGTCTGAGGGCCTGGATGTGACCGGCAGCTCCTCTGCATATAGTTCCAGCTGCTCACGGCAGTATACTAGGTCTTTAATCCAGTCAACAATTTTGGGAGCAAATTTACTTTTCCCAAGTGAACATAACCCGCCTTTTGGCCAAGAGGAGGGCCACTCCGACAAACCTACCCATGGTGGACTTCAAGTAGGGAACATATCCGAGGAGGCATACCAGAGGGGTGCACTGCAATACCCGTCCCGTCATAGTGTGGATACGTGTAACTACAGCCTCCCAATATTCAAGCACCGAGTCGCACTGCCATGCAAGGTGCATGAAATCTGCTCCGGAATGACCACATCACTTACAACAATCAGAGTCTCTGAGGCCCATTTTGTTAAAGTTTAGTAGGGGTGTGATACAGTTGGTGCACAAATTTAAAATTAATAATCCTCAGATTGCCACTCGATGTAAGACGACCAGTCAGTATGCAGATCTGTTCCCACTCCCGTTCAGTGATTGGGGGGTCTACTATCGTGTTCCACCGCGCTAAGCTAGTGTCCTGCCCTCACACTGCCTCATCCTGCACTGCCCTGTATAACCTGGTGATCAATTTCTTCTTGGTAGGGGCTACTATCAATAGCTGGAGTGAATGTAGGGTAGCAGGCTCGACAGGGAAGTCAGGGTAGTGATCCCTGAGTGCTTGCCGCGGGCGACAACATGAGTATTGAAAAAGCGGAGTGGGGTGTTGTATGTAGGCCAGATCATCATTGTCTATAAATCTACCCCCAGAGTAAAAGTCGCTCAAATGTGTGAAACCAGCTTCTCTAAATGCTTTTACTGGCCCCCGTTCCTGTGTTACGGATAATGCCGCATGATCCGCAAGCGGCAGAGCAGGAGCGTATAAAGGGAGTTTGTGCGCCCGCTTGCCAATCGCTTGCCAAGCCGCGATTGTTGTGTCAATTGTATTAATCTCAGCCCTGGGCGTCTGTCTGCGGGTATGTGAGGACCCCCTCCAGCGGTACGGGATATGCATCACCTTCCTCCACTGCAACGTGTGGGATGTACTCGTGCTTCCTGAACCAATAAAAAGCGTATTGGGCCTGTGCGCAGAGATCATAAACATAGAAATCCGGAGCCGCAAACCCCCCTTTGCCATACGCGAGCGCTAGGGTGCGCCAGCTGATTCTTGGCTGCTTACCCCCCATACTAGCCTCAATAGTTGGGTTTGCACTGTTTTAAAAAATTGTTTGGTAAGTTTGATCGGTATGTTACAGAACAGGTAGAGAAATCGTGGCAATATAGTCATTTTAACCACTGCGATACGGTCTGCAAGGGACAGCGGGAGACGGGACCACTTGTCCACTTGTTGCACCAGGGTACGGTATGCTGGGCCATAATTCTCTTTGATCACTGTGTCCGGATCTCGGTGTACCCATACCCCAAGGTATAACTGGGTCATCAGACCATATCAATGGGTATTCTATCTGTGGCGGCAACGTGCTCAACGTTAAAGGAATAATAACCGATTTCTCCCAGTTTATCTGGAGCCCGGAGAAAAGGCCAAATCGAATATATTCACGGATAAGTGGAGACAAATGAATTTGGGGATCCCGGACAAAGAGAACCATATCGTCCGCGTACATGGAAATTCCGACCGGTCGGTGATTGAAATTTAGAGCAGCTGCTCTATGACATTGGCGGATCTTGCAAGCAAGCGGTTCTAAAACCAGGGCAAAAAGAAGGGGGGAGAGGGGACAACCCTGCCTAGTACCACGTTTTATACAGAAAGGTTCTGAAGTGAGCCCACCCACGCGCACCCTCGCAGAAGCGTCAGTATACAAAACCTGTATCCATCTCATTAAGATAGGAGGAAATCCCATCCTGTGCAGTATGCGCATCATATAATTCCATTCCACAGAGTCAAACGCTTTGGCCGCGTCCAACATGACCGCCGCAGCAGATAACTCCGGGTTAAGAACGTGAAACATGGCAAAAATGGTGCGAAGATTATGAGAAGTGGACCTCTCCGGAATGAACCTGGACTGGTCAGGGAGTACAAGCAGAGGCATCAAAGGTTGAATTTTAGTGGCCAAAACCTTCGCAAGTATTTTTGCGTCAACGTTGATCAGCGACAGCGGACGATATGATTCACATCGCGTGGGTGATTTGTCTTTCTTGAGAAGGGTGATAATTAATGCTTGTCGTAAGGAAGGGGGGAGGATCCCGGACTCATGGGCCTCTGCGTACATTTCCAAGAGGCGAGGCACGACGAGATCCACATAGGCTTTGTAGAACTCAGCCGTTAAGCAGTCCGGCCTGGGAACTTTACCATTGGGAAGAGAGAGAATGGCCTCCCTGACATCAGTGTCATCAATGGGCTGGCTCAAGTATTGCTGTGGGCATCTGATAGCCACGCACAGGCCGTGTCAGATAGGTAATCATCCAAAGCATCATCATCCATCCCGCCTCTCGTGGTATACATAGTGGAGTAGAACTGCCAAAACTGATCCACAATAGCATGTGGGGTAAAATGCGCCGTCCCGCTTGGATCAATTATTTGATCAACCATGTGATGGTCTGTTCTAAACCGCAGTTTTGCGGCCAGATTCCTACCCGGCCGCCCCCCCTCTCCATAAGCCCTGGCCATGCGACGTCTTGTGATATACCGAGCCTCAGTGTCTGCTAGAGTATTGCATTCGTCCACCAGTTCCTGTATTCGTGCCAGCGTGCCCGAGGACGGTGTGTGTAAATATTGTCTCTCTAGGTCCCCCAGAGTCCGCTCTGTTTTGGACAATTGGCCCCGAATGTCTTTGAGTATCCCAGCGGTGGTACCAATACACACTCTGCGAATCGTCACCTTAAATGCTTCCCATAATATGGCCTGACTGTTCACTGATCCCACATTTAGGTTAAAATATTGTACAATAGCTGTTCTCACGGCTTCATTATATAAGGGATCTAGCAATGCCTCAGCCAGAAATCGCCAGGTGAAGGGCCGATGGGGGGTGGAGGGGATACAAATATTGAGTGAAACCGGGTTATGGTCAGACAAGGTGCGCGGGAGAATAGAAACCTGCGTGACCCACCCATTAGCCTCCCCGTTCAGCAGCCAGTAATCCAGCCGGGACCAGCTATTGAATGCAGGGGTGATATGTGTGCCCTCCAGAGCTTCTGCATTTCTCAGCCGCCAAACATCTAGCAGACCCATTTCCTCCATGGCATCCCTGACGCACCTAGCCACCCTAACAGTGCGCGCTCCTGCTGGATTGGATTTGTCAACCTGTGGATTAAGATGAGTATTAAGGTCGCCTCCCCAAATGACAGCGGACTCGGGCCAGGTTTGTAAAGTTTGAAACATTTGAAGGAAGGGCGTCGGGTCATCCACCACGGGACCATACATGTTTACTATCGTTACTAAGGACAGACCCAACTTACCCTGTGCCATGGCCCAGCGCCCCTCTGTGTCTGTGTTAGTGCGTGTGGGTGTGAATGAGACTCCTTTCTTGAGTAGAATAAGCACCCCCCTCGAGTAGGTAGAGTAAGAAGAATCCAGGCGGAACGCCGCCCACCTCTTCACCACCCTGTCCTCCGTTTGCCTACTCAGATGTGACTCCTGTAAGAGAGCGATCTGTACCATGTGCCTATCTAGGTATGCGAGCACTTGTCGAACTTTCTTTGGGGTGTTTAAGCCGCGAACATTCCAGGACATACATTTATAAATTTATAAATTTCACCCATTGTCAAGACCCCACACAGTATACACGCCCTGACTATTGGACGGCATGCGAGTCGCATAATCAGTGTCGCGGACCTCACTTGCCATCAGTATGCTGAACATCGTACCTACATCTTGAAAAGAATAAAACCCGTTCCCACCCCCCACCCACTTCAGCAACCCCAATTTGCCAAAGACAAATCCCAACAGTGTGAACAGTCCCAACAAACCCACAATAATAGTACAGATCAGTTGGGGTATACCCATTGGGGGACGTAGTGGCATGATCCACTCCTGATGAGGTCGGGAGGGGGCCGCCATAAGATTTTAATAAACTCCCTCCCACTAGCCATCCCGCCGCATCCAGCAAAGTACTCCCACTGGGGAGCACTTGTGTGTGAAAAATCAGGACCACTGTACCACAGCATATAATATGCCGCTAAGCAGAAGCGGAGATCCCAGCCCGCCCGAAGTCCCCTATGAGTGCATCACCCCCACGCCAGTTCAAAAGCAGAATAATCAAAGCCTTCTATGAGACATGAGCCCTGAAAGGCCGATCACCAATACCTATAACCCAAAATATCAAAATCCCGCTAAGGCCCGAGTGGGCACCTCAAACCAGCATGCAATTCTGCCCTACAATCCAACATGGTACAGTGACAGAGGGTCAAATAGCATGTAATGCTAACAATGCGTTTTTAGCAGCCCTTCCTATTCAGTCATCAATATCCGACGTAGGGGCTGAGGCGCTGCACCGCCGACACAGAGATTTTGCATGCTCCATAGCCTGCCTCGGGTTCGAGAAAATCTTGGCGTTGTCATCAGTTCCAATGCGAGTCTCGCAGGGTAAAGCATAGCATATTGAACTTTCGCTTTGATGAGCAGTTTCATAACCCTCTGGAACTCTTTTCGCGCAGCCTGCACTGTAGCTGTAAAGTCCGGATAAAATGATAAGGCATTGCCTTGGTGATTAATTGTGCCTTTTTGGCGAGTAATACGCAGCACAGTGTCTCTGTCTCTGAAATTGAGTAACCGAGTGATGATCGGTCTGGGGGGGGCACCAGGTGGAGGGCGTGCCGACAGAGCCCTGTGCGCCCGCTCCACAGCAAACATGGGGGAAAGACTGTCAGCTCCGCAGATCTCCCGCAATAAAGTCTCCACATAATCCTCCAGGCGCCCAACATTCGTTGATTCCGGCAATCCTAAAATGCGCACATTATTGCGCCTAGAGCGCGCTTCCATGTCCTCGTTTTTTGCTTGGATGACGGCCAGGAGTTTCGTGATGTCAGCTGTTTTGGCAGTAACTTGTTGAAGGCCATCCTCGGCATCCGAGATACGCTGCTCAGCCTCACCAATCCTCGCCGCGTGTTTGTCCAGTTTCGCTGAGAAGTGATCCATTCGGCCGTTGAGAGCCTCAATCTTTCCATCAATCCCCTGCAGACTAGCATGTATGGCCGCCAGTGACTTTTCCAGCGTCGAGGTAGTCAGAGCAGTCGACTCCAACTCCGAGTCTGAAGCCGCAGTCTGAGAGGACTTTCCGTCCTTTCTGAGCTCAAAGGTTAGGCGAGGCTGAGTCTTGTCTGGCTTGCCCATTTTGCCGGCCAGTGGGGGGGAGCACCGCGCAAACTAAATGGGTCCTAGCACGTGTCGGGAGGGTGAAGGACAGGCCGTGCTCCAGTGAATGTAGTAAGGGCAAACCAGTCCGCCGATCAATCAGCAGGGCGTCTAGCACACAGAGCCACTCAGCGACGCTCACATCCTAAGAGCGGGGCGAGGGGATAATCAGGGATGATATTTTGCCCAATCCTCCCAGTACACTGTGGGCCCCCCACCGCCGCAGAACAAAACAGCACTGCGTCACAAGCTGCCAAATCCGCACAGTGGCCCAGTCTCGTGTGCGTGAGACTCGTGCACCCTATGCGTGTCCTGCCCTTGGGATCACTGTACATAGGCCGGGCTGGAGGGCCACACAGAGACTCCCGGGCGCGCGTCCCCCGGGTCAGGTGAAAGCAAGGGGGGCAGCCCACCAGCACAGTCAGCGATGCTCAGGGAATCTTCAGTCTCCGCAGGGCAGCGCTCGGGCGGCCCGCACTGGGGGATCCCAGCGCTCCGCCCCCGCGATCACAGCGGCCGGCGCAGGATGCAGTCCGTCGCTGCTCCTCCAATCCAGGAGACCCCAGGCAGGCGCGGGCAGCAGCGTAGCACCGCAGGTCAGCCGCCGCAGTCACTTCGCGGCCTACCTTCCAGGCCGAGCGCTTGCGTAGCGCGGAGCGCCGTGCACACCTCACTTCCAGCAGATAGTCAGGTCCCTCCGATTCGGTCAGACACCACCTCCGCTCCGCAGCACGCTCACCAGCAGTCGCGAACTCACCCGGAGGCCCCGGGGGGACACAATCTCCAGCGACAGTGCACCAGTGCAGGGCAGGCACTCACAGCAGGCCGCCCGGTCACAGCACAGCAGCCGCCATCATTGCCGCAGGCCAGCGCGCGATGAGCTCCCCTCAGCCCCGGGAAGTAATTCCAGCGCCAGTCCTTGCATCCACAGCACTCTCCCGATCTCCGCAGGCCCTTTTAGACTAAAAGCAACGGTGGATGGCTCGTCAGGAGCAGGATAGATGCAGGATTAATTCGGCGGCCGGCAGAGCAACACTACTGTGCGGCCATCTTGCCGAGCGCCAGGCCACGCCCCCTGGGGGTGCACTGCTTAACATACAGATCTTAGCACAGAGCAAAGGAGACATTTGGAGGGAAAAACTGAGAGTCACAGGGAATGAGAGGGAAAAACTACAGAGTTTGGACTGCCAATCCCACAATTCAACAGGTTAAATGGAAGCAGTCACAGGCAGGAAAAAACACAAGCTTAAACACAAAAACATGGGATAAATTATGCAATCACTGGCAGGTTAAAACTACAATTTTAAACTGTAACAACCACAGGCAAAGACAGTTAAAGAAAATTAAAATCGAAAAAAATAAGATGATGCAATCACAGGTAGGGAAAATCGTTTTTTAAACTTTTTTGGGAAAGAGACAGCACTAGTCTACCTCCTTACCACTTCCTGGACTCTGCTCACTGCAATCTGGGGCACAGGTAGGCTGCAACTCACAAGATGGAGGAGAATCTATGGATCAGTGAGTGGTGTGTGAGTGGTTTTGTGAGGGGTTTTATGGGTGTGAGTGGGTATATGAGTGGTTGTGTGAATGGATGTGTGGATGATGTCATCAGCAATATCATCAGTGATGTCATTTGAGATGTCATCAGTGATGTCACTGACCTGTCATGAGTGATGTAATATGTGAGGTCATAAGCATCGCATTGCAGGAGCATAAGATATAGTTAGCTCAGGTAACTATAACTACTACATTTCACTGGTATGTATGAGTGAAATCTGAGCCTAACTATAATGTCCCTGTAAACAAAGTGTTTCGTCCATTAATAAACGTATGAGGCTTCAACAAGTGGCTAGTAGCCCACCACTTCAAGATGAAGGGCATTCACCTCCTGAGGGACCTCTTGCTGCAGGACAACTGGATGGTATGCCTAGACCTCAAAGATCTGTACCTCACGGTCTCTATATTTCCCCCACATCGCCATTTTCTGCTATTCGTGTGGGGCGCCAGGTTTTCGAGTTCCGGTCGGCCTTTCCTCACCACCATGTTTCTTCACGAAGCTCCACAGAGGCTCTAAGGACGAAGGGAATCAGGTTGATCATATACCTGGATGACATCCTCCTGATGGAACAATCGCAGACTCAGCTGTTGTCTCATTTGAGCACTACTATTGCACTCCTTCAGGATTAAAGATTCATCATCTACAGACAGAATCGGAACTGACTCTGGCGCAGACCATTACCTTTTTGGGGTTCCTCATAGATTCCAGGTCATCCACGCTGAGCCTCCCGGAGTCGAACATCCTCAAGATCAAGGAGGAATGGACCAAGGTTCTGACAAGGGACAGGATCTTCGTCAGGCAGTTAGCTGGGATAGTTGTTTTATTAGCATCTTCGATACAAGCACTCTTCCCTGGCCCTCTGCACTACAGGGCATTATAACAACTGAAAGTAACTCAGCTACAGAGGGGCCTCACCTACTCGGAACTTATATCTCTGACAGCGGAGACCAGGAGGGAGTTACAGTGGTGGATAGACCACATGGATGCGTGGAATGGACGGAAGATCTTGGGATCCTTACTGGACCTGATCATAGAATCAGACTCCAGCCAGCAGGGTATGGGAGGCAGATGGACGGAGGAGGAATTGAATTTACACATCAACTGCCTAGAACTACTCATGGGGTCGTTTGCAATCCGATCCCTGATTCGAGACAAAGTCTCATGCTGCATACTTCTGAGGATGGACAATACATCAGTAGTTCAATATATCAACCACTTGGGGGTACCTGCTCAAGGGCGTCAGTGGAATTGGCAAAGGATTTTTAGAACTACTCATTCAATGCCAGATTTCAGTGACAGCAGAGTACCTTCTGGGGTCTCAGATCACAGTGACAGACTAGAATGCCAGACACATCAAGGATTACAGCGACTGGCAGCTGGATCGAGTTGTCTTCCAGAACCTGATGGACCGTTGGGGTCCATGCAACGTCGATCTGTTTACCTCCAGGCCGAACGCCTAACTTCCACAGTATGTTAGTTGGCAATTGGATCCGGGCGCCACGGCTGTGGATGCTTTCCTGCTGGACTGGACAACAAGTCAGGCCTATGCGTTCCCACCGTTTCTTTTGATTCCCAGAGTGGTGGCTCAAGTCAGACATCAGAGGGCTTCTGTAGTCCTTGTAACTCAGATCTGAAAGTCACAGGCGTGATTTCCCACCCTGTTGGAGCGGTCGTGGATAGCGCCAGTGCAGCTTCTATCTTTCTCACAAATCCTTCTGGATCCCAGTGGCCATCCACATCAAATAGTCTTGCAGGATCACCTCAACCTCATGACTTGGAGGATTTCAGGCAACACTGGGTAGACGTCAGGCCTTAGGATGAAGCTCAGAGACTCATTCAGCAGGCCTGGGCTTCAGGGACAGTCAAACAATATATATCGGCCTGGAGAAGATGTTGTGTGGAGAGACACCTGGATCCCGTGGGGACACAGATTCCAGACATCTTGAATTTCCTAGCAGAGCTGGCTAGCTCGGGTCTCGCTTATTGTAAGGTGAATTCTTTCAGATTGGAGGTTTTGGTGGGACATCATCCCATCAATCGCATCCCAGTGGGAAAAACATCCATCAGCTTGTAAACTACTTAAGGGCATCAGAATGTCGCAGCCCCCAGAACCCAGATACTCCGGGTTATGGGATGTTTATCTGGTACTACGTATTCTTTCAGACTGGCAGTATAATCAATACCTTTCTAGGAAGGAGATGTCAGCAAAACTGGCCATGTTGCTTTGTCTTATCTCTTGTAAGAGAGTTTCTGATGTCAGAGCATTAGACATCACAGGGAGAGTGTTCACCCTGGAAGGGGTTACGACACTATCTCTTGAAGGACCAAAACTAATACCAGGTCAGTAACCTATCCAGCTTTTGAGGGTTCACCCAACCTCTGTTTAGGTCTATACGTTAGGGCATACGAAGAGATGACGGAAGACTTTTGACCGCCAGAAGAAAGACAATTGTTGATTAGTATCAAGAAACTATTCAAGGCTGTTTCATCTCTTTCCATTGCCAGGGGGTTAGATGGATTATGGCAGAGGCTGGGATTGATACTCAGCATTTTGAGGCTCACTCGACGAGGGATGCCATGGTATCCAAGGCTGTTCAGGTAGGCGGCAGGCTGCAGGATATAATGAATGTGGAGGAGTGGTCCTCTGAATCCACTTTTAAAAGGTTTTATTTCACACTTATTTATGATGCCGCATTGTTGGCGGTAAGTAAGCTTTGAACATGCATAATCCTCACCTCCGGTCCTGACATAGAATGAAAAATTTCCCAGTTTACATGAAGGAAAGTTTTAATTCTATTAAGGACACAAAGACAAGGATTTTCCCACCCTATGCATATTTACAATATGGCTTTCCCTCCCATTGATCTGGGATTACAGGAAGTATCACATAACTTTGTATTTATGAAGTCATGTATAATTGCATCTGTAAATATCTATACTGTGCCTTGCTTGTTTTTTCCAAGAGGTTTATTGTATGGTTTTAGAAATTATCAGATTTATTAGGTCACTGACTGTGAGAATTTTGATATGGTTACAGGATTACCAAATTGTGATTGGTAGGTTCTGACTCCAAGACTGATTGAGGCTGCTTGAACATTAACTTCCTACAGTGAAGAGGAGGAAGGACTACAGGCGACATTGATATATATGGACATTCGGACTGTGTTGGGATTGGTTATTGGTTGTAATAAAGAGTAAAGAAAGACATCGATAATCCTCACCTCTGTGTCCTTAATAGCATTGAAACTTTCCTTTATATAAACTAGGAAATGTCTCATTTCCTCAGTATCCTCAGTAGAAAATGTTTTTAGTTTTCCACTTTGATTCTATCAAGATTGCATTCAGATGTGCCACAATTTTGGCATAAATTCAGAATGTTAGCACTCTTGTTGCTCATTAGAACACAGAAGTAAAGCTGCTGATCACCAGGGAGTTAACTGGCAGTCTGCTGCTGGTGTTGAAAGGGCATGTTTCAGTCTGCATTTCAGAATTGTTTAATGAAATAGAAGAGGAAGATATTTGAGAACTCACTTAAAATGTGTCCTAATTTTTCTTTCTACAGCACTAACCATAATTTCCATGAGAAACTCAAATCCCTCATTGTGTTCCTTTCTAAATTAAATGTTTTACCTTTTACCAGTTTGATTCAATCAAGATTGCTTCAGGTGTGCCATACCTTTGTCATAAGTAAGACTGTTAGCGCTCGAGTTGTTCTTTAGAACCCACTGGGAGGCTGCACTAGAACACAAGGGAATCAACTCACAGGCTGCTCCTGTTGGAAATACATGTTTTACTGATAATGTCAGACTTCATTCTCATATGGCTGATAAAGATAGTGTGAATTTACTGAAAATATGCTCCGTTATAGTTGCTGGAGCACCTTCCTTAACCTCTTTGGGAAAATCATGAGAAAAAGTTTTTCTCTCAACCATGATTCATGAAATCCCAGCAGAAGGCTTTTTCACAGGGTAAAATCACCTTAGAAAACACCACAATTCCTAAAATTAGTAAGGTCCCATCAACAAATGATTTATTTAGTAACTAAAATTTATCACCCTATATGCGTTTTCCTTTTTGTGACCCTCAAAACCTATCATTCACTACAATGCATTTCAATGGGGCGTTATCATATATATTGGTCCCAAGATGGCTGCCAACACTACCTGGTTGATGCCCAGATGTACAAATTTGATTTTCCTTTAATATCTCCAAAACTCCTGAACGGATCTACACCAAATAACAAAAAAAAACTCTTCCTGGACCAAGAGCTAGCTTTCTGCCAAATTTGGTATAATTCCTTTCAGTGGTTCGGGCTGTAGTCATGTCTAAAATCTCTCTGGGATTTAACATTAGAAACACACTTTTTTTGACCCCCCCTTTTTCTCGTCCCCCGCTTGATGGATCACCCCTAAACTTTCCATGCACAACTAGAATCAGGAGGACACTTTTTTGGAACATTTCGTGAAGATTTGTCAAACGGCACCAAAGTTATAAGCAAGTCAAAAATGCTTTTCCTATGGAAATAAGGTCTTAACTATAAATACCCACTGGCGACCGCCAGTAAATAATATATAAACATACACACACATATATACGTATGGGTGTTTATATAAATATATATTTATATATAGTATTAAATATTAGTGGGATTTATTTCATTTACATTATATTAATTGCATATATTAAAATATTTAATATGTACTATTTTAAACTATATGTAGATAAAAACAATATTTTTGTATGTTTTTTAACGGTATTACTTTGAAAATATATATTTTTCTGATATTTTTATACTTCCCATTATGAGGATAGGTAATCGATATTTTTGTAAACAATTTTTTGACACAATATTTCTGTTACATGATATTGTTGATTCCGATATTATGTCAGTGATCCATCTTTATGACTGCGGAGTCTCCGCAAATAAAAAGGTAGGACTGTCCTATCATTTTATGTCTGGAAACTCCACAGTCATAACAATACTACTAGTAAAATACCTTTGTGAATAGTAAATAATCATAAACTTACACAAAGGTGTAAGTTTACCTTTGTGAATCAATCTCAAAGTGTATTAAGTGGCAATAATACACAATTAATTTAACTCCATACATTACTAAAACTGTTCATTTTCAGATAATTCCAATGGCATAACCAGAAGCGATTGAGACCATCCATTCCATTATTGAATCCCAAATTCTTTTGAGCTTCCACTATCGAGGACTAATTTGAATGATTGAAATTCCCAAACCACAAAGAGAAGCGCATTCTTCCACCAAGTTTTATGATCTGGAGGGTCATTTTGAAGCTAGGCGCACGCAATCAAGTCTAGCAATGGTGATAGTAAAAAAGAAAATACCTAGCTTCAAGGCGGGAATCTCAGCTGAGTGACCAAATATTACAATTTTATAATCCCAGAGGATGTGTATCTTTAACAGGCGGTTGAGTTGAAAATACCTTTGACCAGTAAGATTAAATACTAGGGCATAAAGGCAAAATATGGTTAGTGTCTGCGTTCATGGTATTACAGCAAAAACACCTAGGCATGTCTCTAAGTCCCTATTTGTGTAGTCTATATGAAGTGCAATATAGATATTTAAATAATTTGAAATGGTGATACATTTTGAATTGTTTGTACTAGCTGATTACAAGCTATAATGTCTTCTGGTGTAATCATAGAATTCATTCTACTTGTCCTTTTAGCTGTCTGTTGGGCAAGATTGTGCTCCGAAATATTATTCAAGTACTGATAAAAAATACGGATGAGCCCACGTCAGGGTGTTTTAACAAAAAGTTCCAAGAAATCATTATGTTTTAAGTTTATATCTATAGTAGAAAGGTATTGTAAAATATCCCTCAGCTGTAAATGTCTAAAAATCCCATGTCTGGGAATGGCATAATTTTTTTGCAAATGTTCAAAAGAGAGTAAAGAGCTCTCCTTGGTAGCCTGAACCTGGCGTACTAAGGCCTAGTTTCTGCCAACATCTTATATAGCCTTTTCTATTTCACCCTGCATGACCACCGAATGCAGGACACTGCGCTGTTGATCAGTCAGCCTAAGTACTTGAACAGTGTCCAAGTAGCTATCAATTTCATCTTGGGAGACTGAGCAGTCTTTTGTGTATAAACTATAATAATATTACTGAAAAACTGCCAATATATATGTCAGCCACACATTCAGTGGCAATGGAGTTGTTGGCATGAACAAATCCTGTAATACTGACCTCAAGGAGGATAATTTTTTCCAACAACAGTTCTCGGTGCGGGGAGCAGACAGAACTGTCTCTAAGACATGGTGAAGTTGCACCAGGAACATCTCCATGTGTGAAGGGAAGGAGATGCAAGGTGCCATGTCTTGGTCATGCAGATGATACAGGTTGCATCATATAGATGCCTGTGTCAAGCTGCAAGGCCTAGTAATGCACCTCGATCAACTGAAAAACAATGATACCCCTCTCACAAACCATACAAATAAATCATCTACACCACCACAAATCCATTTGTTCCCACATCAGAATCTCAACCTAATGTAAAGTATTGGCTGACTTGATGCATAGGTGATCTTGTGAGCCTGATCAGCAAGCTCCACGCCCATGAACAGTTTGCCAACCACTCATTGACCAATCTTCAAACAGCACAACCCATCCCTTTTAATCACCCACCCTACCACTATTGATGGATGTAGCTTATATTGTTGGACTTTTTCAATAATTAGTTTACCTTTCACAATGTGCCATGTCATGTGCCTGGCCATGAGGATGGGTGTAAGAGAATAATATAATGGAATATGATAGGGAGAGTGGATCATTTAGCATTAAGCTATACTATAACACATCTACAAGCATCCCACCACAACCAGAAACAAGTAACAATACAGCCATAAAATTGATTTTTACAAATATTCTTTGAAATTTGAAAAAACACGGTGAATGGTTTTTGGGGAGAAAGAACAAAAGTAAAGTACGAGTCCTGGTGGGAAGAGCCATGTTGCGTGGGGTTGGGAATGGTTATCATGTCCAGAACATCAAGGGATGAGTCTGTGTACAACATAAAAACATTATAATACAAAAAAATAAAAGTGTCTGAAAAAATAATCCAACTCAAGGTTCAAAAGTCCATAACTAATGTTGAAAAGAAAAGCCAAATTTCAAAGTCCAACAGAAAATTAAAATCCATTGTCCAACTCAAATGGGATGTCCCACATGCTACCCTAGATTGAGGAACAACATCTTTGTCCATCCTCCTCATAGGACAGCAGGACAACTTCCTCAGATGTAGGCATTTTGGGTTGTGGACGGGACAGACACCACATGAGAACCAGGACACACTAGGGTATGCTTAGAGCAGTAGTCTTCAAACTTTTTATTGCTGCCCCCCAGTGAAGAAAAAAAAATCACCGGGCTTACTCTCAAAAGTTTTCACAATTATTCTATTAAGCTGGCACTGTTTAAATATGTCTATACTTATTTAAACAATGCAATTAAGTTCTGTTACCATTTTAAAAATGCAATCATATACATGGTTGCCTAACATACAATTCTGGCCAGGCAGGCCATATAATCTGTAAAAGTATCCACAGTGGGATTTTTAGAAATGGGGTGGGGGTTTCGAAGAATATTTGGAGTTTTTTCCCTTTTGACACCTTCTCCCAGCCAGGATATAAATGAGAAAAGATGCTAATCACGGCCCATTACTGACACTCTTTTGTTTCTGCTGAAAGCAAAGCAGTGTTATCAGCATAATGCATCTTTTGGTCAGAGCATGCCCCCCACCCCGGGATCACTTGAGGCCTACCTAGGGGGGCCCGCCCCCCAGTTTGAAGACCTCTGGCTCAGAGACAGAGGGTAAGATACACTATAAGACAGAAGAACAGCAGTAGGGGAAGGAGTGGGAAGCAGAATACCAAAAAACTGTAGTTCAAGAGGAGAGGTAGCAGTAGAGCTCTCTGTGCTTGTCAGCCTGTGCCTCTTGGTGTGCCCTCACTTCTACCACCACCTCTGCAAGGGTTCAAGAAAGCCGTCTGCTGACCAGTAATGAGCTACCTAACGGCCTCCTGGAAAGCAGCCATGGTCACAACTCAGAGTCCAGGAGTGGACACTACTTTAGGGCTCAGGAGTATTATGGGTGAATGTTACCCTCAGCTGCATTTCTCAGGGTGGTTCCTTGCAGGAGGTGGGTGTGTGACAGGGGTATATCTGGATGCCCCATTGTTGTGGGGGACTATTTTTGTGTAGTAGGCGGCTTCATTCCCTGGTTATGGAGAGGCCTGCTTCTGGGACCATTGTAAGACATAATATCAGGAACAAAAATATTGCAACACACAAATATCGCAAAACAAATATTGGGAACCAAAATATTGTGTTTACATATTTTGTATGTAAACTATAAAATATCGAGGCAAAAAAATTATGGACCAGAATATCATGAAAAAAGTACATCTAATGTACGATATATAGCATAATATTTAATTGAATTTTGGTAACAATAATTTAAATCAATAATATAATTGAAAGTAAATTCAAATTTTATTTAAAAAGTATTATATAATAATAAAAAATAAAATATATACTTTAAATCTTTTAAAAATGATTTACACAATTAATAAACATTATTGATAATAACGATAAAAATAATAAACATATAACATCCCATGTAGCAAATTACATATTTAATAAAATGTAAAAAACAATATTTGAAAAAATAAAGTATAGAGTAATTTTTTTTAACATTTAGGGGCCGATTCCGATCTCGGTCGGAGGCGCACCCAATACCATTCGGTCGGGAAAAAAGCCATGCGAATGCCTGTTTCCCGACCGATCCGTACAGCACACCGAACGAGTAAGTACGATGCGCACAACAGCACAGAATCCGGCCGAGTCGTACTCACCCAATCCAGGTCCTGTTCTCCGACCGAGGCGAATCCGGAAACGCTGAATCGAGTCGCACGGAAGGGAAAATGCAGCTCCGTCCGGCCGAACAAGTACGATGCGCTTTCCGTACGCGCCGAACCCGTCGCTACGCACGGCACGTCAAAGCATCCGGGAGAGGCGCACAAAAGCTCCGATTCGCGCCACAACACAATCCACGGCTACGAGGCGAACACGCCAGCGACGAGGACGACGCGAAGCGACGAGGACGACGCGAAGCAACGAGAAGGACGAACGACACGAACCAACCATGAATCCCTTCGTCCCGATCATACCAATATTCTACATTTACTACCGGAACAGGCACGGACGCATACAGCGCAGAAGGTAAGTCAGACACCAACCACAAAACACATACAACACGTACACGACACATCACACACACACAGAGGGATGCAGAATTTTCTTACACCAGCAACAGCAGCACCATAGGGGCGGGATGCCCATCACCAATGCCACATATGCACACAGGGGCCTGAATGCGCACCACCACCCCTACCCAGGGGGACCGGATGCCAACAACCACTACCACCCTTAGCCAGGGGGTGCCAGATGCCCACCACCACTACCACCCTTACCCAGGGGGCTGGATGCCTACCACTACTACCACCCTTAGCCAGGGGGTGCCAGATGCCTACCACTACTACCACCCTTACCCAGGGGGCTGGATGCCTGTCACTACTACCACCCTTACCCAGGGGGCTGGATGCCTACCACTACTACCACCCTTACCCAGGGGGCTGGATGCCCACCACCACTACCACCCTTAGCCAGGGGGTGCCAGATGCCCACCACCACTACCACCCTTACCCAGGGGGCTGGATGCCTACCACTACTACCACCCTTAGCCAGGGGGGTGCCAGATGCCTACCACCACTACCACACTTACCCAGGGGGGGCTGGATGCCTACCACTACTACCACCCTCACCCAGGGGGGCTAGATGCCTACCACAACTACCACCCTCACCCAGGGGGGGCTGGATGCCTACCACTACTACCACCCTTACCCAAGGGGGGCTGGATGCCTACCACTACTACCACCCTTACCCAGGGGGGCTGGATGCCCACCACCACTACCACCCTTAGACAGGGGGTGCCAGATGCCCACCACCACTACCATCCTTACCCAGGGGGGCTGAATGCCTACCACTACTACCACCCTTAGCCAGGGGGTGCCAGATGCCTACCACTACTACCACCCTTACCCAGGGGGCTGGATGCCTACCACTACTACCACCCTCACCCGGGGGGCTGGATGCCTACCACAACTACCACCCTCACCCAGGGGGGCTGGATGCCTACCACAACTACCACCCTCACCCAGGGGGGCTGGATGCCTACCACAACTACCACCCTCACCCAGGGGGGCTGGATGCCTACCACTACTACCACCCTTACCCAGGGGGCTGGATGCCTACCACTACTACCACCCTTAGCCAGGGGGTGCCAGATGCCTACCACTACTACCACCCTAAGCCAGGGGGCTGGATGCCTACCACTACTACCACCCTCACCCAGGGGGCTGGATGCCTACCACTACTACCACCCTCACCCAGGGGGGCTGGATGCCTACCACAACTACCACCCTCACCCAGGGGGGCTGGATGCCTACCACTACTACCACCCTTAGCCAGGGGGCTGGATGCCTACCACTACTACCACCCTTACCCAGGGGGCTGGATGCCTGTCACTACTACCACCTCTACCCATGGGGGGCTGGATGCCTACCACCAACACCACCCCCACTCATAGGATGGACAATGCATGACACAACCAGCACACCACAACCTAGGGAATGCAAGAAAAAGACATCCCCCAACACCATGACAAGCGTGTGTAGACTGTGTCAAATGCCTACAACACTGAACATGACTTTGAACATACAATGTGACCCCCTAGCACATGTGCCACACATATATGTGTGTGGCCCCCACAATGCAAGCAGGCCATGACCATTGTGGCAATGGGGTCCAAACCCCCATCATCACAGTGACCAAAAGGTAAGTGTGGGGTCCATAGCTGAAGCACATTTTGAACAGTGTGGCAATGGGGTCCAAACCCCCATCATCACAGTGACCAAAATGTAAGTGTGGGGTCCATAGCTGAAGCACATTTTGAACAGTGTGGCAATGGGGTCCAAACCCCCATCATCACAGTGACCAAAATGTAAGTGTGGGGTCCATAGCTGAAGCACATTTTGAACATTGTGGCAATGGGGTCTAACGCCCCATCACCACAGTGACCAAAAGGTAAGTTTGGGGTCCATAGCTGAAGCACATTTTGAACATTGTGGCAATGGGGTCTAACGTCCCATCACCACAGTGACCAAAAGGTAAGTGTGGGGTCCATAGCTGAAGCACATTTTGAACATTGTGGCAATGGGGTCTAACGCCCCATCACCACAGTGACCAAAAGGTAAGTGTGGGGTCCATAGCTGAAGCACATTTTGAACATTGTGGCAATGGGGTCTAACGCCCCATCACCACAGTGACCAAAAGGTAAGTGTGGGGTCCATAGCTGAAGCACATTTTGAACATTGTGGCAATGGGGTCCAAACCCCCATCATCACAGTGACCAAAAGGTAAGTGTTGACAAAGAAAGAGCTGCAACTGCCAAACTGCATGGATGATTCCTGGTCACAGAACATAAAACACATCAGTGGCAAAGTAGTGCATGTGTCCCATTGCAACATAATTTGGGGGAGCCAAATACTGCAGTGCAAATAAGACATACCTTTGGCCATGTGCAGACAAACAACACCCATGGGGGCTGACACTGTCAACATTCATCAATGACACAATGACAGAAGTGACCATCAGAATGCAGACCCACATATTTGCACCAATGGGCACACAAATGCAGATACCCTGTGGAGACTGTAGATGTGAGGTGAACAGATACCATACCATGGCAGCAATGGGACACACAAACCATGATCATTGTGCTGACCGATGACCTAGGAGTCCCAGGGACAGCAGGGAAACCCACCAAACTACATACAGCCAATGGCACACCCAAGATATGCCAATGGAGTGGTGCAGATGCACAAACACAAACAGGCAGACCCACACTGCACATCATACACAACAGGTGAGGGGGGTGCCAGTGTCCCCAGGCAACCACACAACACATGAGGAGACCTGAATTCCAATCATACAGATGTGCATACAGTGCCACACAAAGGTAACTCATGGATCCAAATCCCCTATGTGGGCAAGCAGGCATTGTCAGATGAGAGGGAGCACAAATCACACATGTCACACAGGCACGTAGGAACAGCAACTGACACAGCAAGACACAGACACACCACAGCACTACCCCCAGGGCCCCCACAATGTGGTGACCCTGGGCTGCATTACAATCCCACTGTGATGACAAAGCTAAATGTCGTTCACACTGTGAACCACAGTCATGTGTCCTGAGCAACAAACTACCATCACACGTACACAAGCACAAATCAATCAGCATGGCCAGTAAGCCAAGGCCAACATGGAGGCAGGGGCCTAGCCGGGCAACAACTCTCATCTGCACACACTCAACACCACACCCCTCGACCTCCAACAATGTGCAGCAGTGAAGCACACATGCACTGGTGACATTGCACATGCACCCATGACTATTCCAGGGTGGTGGGTGGGAACCAAGGTGCAGAAACACATCACACATGGCCACTCAACAAGACTCCTGAATGTCTGACACACTGCACACTACGCTGTACATGGACATGACGGCAATACCACACCAACCAATGGGATCCCAGCCACAGTCACACACCAATGAAGAAGCCAAGGTCACCCACAAAGAACACACATAGACAACAACCAACATTGCAGCCCGGACCCTGAGGAGTGCCAGCAGTCACAGACACAACGTGTCACAATCACTGAAAGATAACACAAACTGGAAATCACATGACAGGGGCAAACAACAAGTGCCAAGGGGAAACCTGACTGTGACCCATCTGCGTCTGCACACAAACTCAGCCCTGACAGCAAACACACCTATGGGTGACACCCTGATGACCAGTAATGTGCCATGCACCCACATCACAGAGAACCCAGGAGAAGACTTTGGGGGAACATAGGTCAACTCAGCAAGCATCACAAACAGGTACAACACTAGGGATCACAGCATGCACAGCTAAACGGAAGTGAACACACAGACATGCACATACAACACACACCTTGGGCGCAGGCAATGTCACAGGAGTACACACTGCCATGAGGGGACTCCACTCCTGTGTGAGGAAAGCTGTGCCATATGTTGCCTCAGTAGGGCCCCATCATGTCAGCTGAGCACTTGGTCACACAATCAACAATTAGCACCAAATGAGGGCTCCCGTCACATCAGCCTGGTCATGGAAGTGCCAACGAAATCATCAGCACAGATCCAACACACTTGTATAGCAATGTTGCACTGACAACACAGATGAGTCCTTCCCCATTGATGCCCAAACCTGCATGTCCAGTGGAGATGGCCACACGGTCAGGGAACTAGACGAATTGAAAAATGGCAGACACAACAGATGTGCAGGGGTGGAAGCCACAGATGTGAAATAGCTAATCTAAGTAGGAAATCCCATTGCCAAATACTGAACACATGACACCCTCAGATGCTGCTATGGATGACATGGATACTCCACAGGATAGGACACATTCCCCCTGGACCACATGGGTTCCTGCACAGTAACACTTCATTATCATGAGACCAAATATCACCATCACTGCAGCAAGGGCATGGTTAGCATCATCAACAACATGTACATCAGAAGCATAAGCACTAGAGAACAGAAAGTTGCTTTATTCAGCATATGTGTGTAATGAAAACAAAGTCCAGAAAAAACACAAAGGCCAATGGCCAGTCCATTGTCAAAGTCCAAACAGGGTGACAGTGGCAGATGTCACCCTACGCATGCCTGCACAAAACCAGGGACAATCCACTAGGAGGGGCAACCGGGGGGCAGGCCAGGCACCGCAGGGACAGGATCAGGGCTCACCAGGAGGAAGCAGGGAAGGGGTGGTGGGTGCTGGAGAGCCACTGACAACTGCAGTGGAGGTGTCTGACATGGTGTGTGCCGGCACAACTGGGGGGCATGACTCAGATGTTGTGGGTGCCGGCACGACTGCAGTGGACTCTGCAGATGGAGTGGACAGGTCCGCCACTGCAGTGCCCAAGTCAGACAGGGTGGTAGTGGACTCCACTGCAGTGCCTACCACCAGGGGAGGAGAATGGGGAACAGGCAAGGTGGGCTGGACAGAGGGGAGGACACCCTCACCACATCAGTGGCACAGACAAGCGCAGCGGGGGTTGTGGTGCCGGGAGAGCAAGTGGCAGGGGAGAAGGCCGGATCCTCTTGGGGATGGTATATCTGTGGGTGGGGGAACCTGGGGCAGGGTGTGGTGGGGGCACCTGTGGAGTGGGGGCCTGAGGGATGGAGGAAGGAGACCTGGTTCCTGAGCTGCAGGGCGGCGGCGGGGTCTTGCTCTTACGACTCCGGGGGACTTGCGGGTGGGGGCCTCAGTCTGTCTGCGCCTGGGGGAGGGTGTCCGGGGGCGAGGGCACTCTGCTCCGTGTGGGTGGGCTTCCTCTTCCCCCTGAATGCTGTATCAGCTGGATCGGAGGGAAGAGGCCGAGGTCACTGAGGAAGAGCCGCTGGGTCTTTGGGGTTGCAGGTGAGGCAAGGGAGGGTGCTTTGGAGGGAGAGGCAACTGAGGACTGCGCAGTGCTCGTGGATGCGTGTGTGTGTTCCAGGGCCCCATCCCCTGTGAGTCTGGTTTCAGTCCCCTGACTGTGCGTGCGTGTGCGTTTTGTTTGTGGCGTGTGTGTCTGTGTGCTGGATGTGTGTGTGCTGGTGTGTGCCTGTGCCGGTGTGTGTGTGCTTGGGACGGGTAAGGTGCTGGGGAGTGTGGATGGAGCAGAGGCAGGAGGGGTGAGGGACTGTCTGAGGAGGGACACTGCTGCAATCAGGGAGGAGTCCATGGACCTATTGCCCCTCTGTAGGTTAGACATGCCCGATGAGATGCCCTCCATGAACGACACCAGCTGAGTCAACAGAGCGGTGTGCGCATGGAGGACACTCAGCATGGCTGTCTGCCCTACATGGAGCTGGCGAAGGAGGTACACAGACTCCTCACTCAGGGCAGCAGGGGACACAGGGGCAGGGGGTGCGGTGCCTGGCCCAAAGGAGACACGCTCCCGAACATGGGAGCCTCCATGGACCTGGGGAATGGGAGCCGATGGGAGGGCGGTGGTGGTGCTGGTGGTGGCGGGGACAGCAACACTAGCTGGGGTGTGGTGGATGGTGACACCCGCCTCCATAAGGGAGTCATCCTCCGAGATGCTCTGGTCCTCAGCTGAGGTGGATGGTGCTGAGGACTCCTCGGTGTGGCTCCCCTCGCCCTCTGTGCCACTGGGTCCCTCCGACCACTCCTCGGCTGCTGACCCAGTCTGGCTCTCCGGCTCCTCCTGGTCCGTGGAGCTGTCCCCTTCCGTGGCCGTGGATGTATCTGCAAACAATGGGGAAACAGACAGACATCAGTCACCTGCACCAAACGCACACACCACTGTGAGCACAGCACATTACAGAGCAAGCCCTGGCATCATTAGTTGTACACTGCTAAAAGTGCCCTAACTGAACAGGAGAAGCCAATTGTCAGTCTGATGCCAACCATGGCACTCACATCCCACATGGCCTTGCACCCATCTGTCTGGTGTCTGTTGGATAGCAACACCCCATTGTGGACACATGCACCAACTACACAGTAGTTGGACAGTGCAGAGGACACGGTGTAGCATGTGGACATGCACACATCACAACTCTTGCCACTGAGTCAGTACAGGGTTCCGGATGAAAGGGATGCCCAGAGTCAAATAGGAAATGCATGTGATGCATACCAGCGACAGACACCATGATGCACCCATGTCCTGATAGCCATCGCCACAATGGTGTGCATGTAGCACATGTCACTCCCCTGCAGGATCACCAATAAGTAGACACATGCCATGGCGGAGGCATGACTGCTAAGTCATACATCACTGTCTCAGTGATGTATGACTTGGCAGCCAGACAACAACACTCTGCACTGTGTCACAATAGTAGGTCATGGGGAATGCAAGTCCTGGAGCTGCACAAGTGCACATGTACATCCCCCACACAACACATCATCTTAACCCTCATCTGTCCAGGTCATACCGATTGGACATATGGGAGACCTGTGACACTACCCTCTGAACCTGAGCCCCTCACAATCTGCTGTGAATGGGGAACAGCTGCCTGAACTTCACATTCGCATACCCCAGTCTGCACGGGCAGCTGATCAAACACCTATGTGACACACAAGTATCGTCTCCTATGGTCACATCTCCAGTGGCATGCTGAGCCCCTACCGAGAAACACCCCAGCAGTCCTGGCAACAAATCCACAGCACACTGACACAGAGGCAGACACCTGAGGGGTCAAATCACTGCGCACAATGTGTCAGCTGATACACGGGAGTGGGAGTACAGAGTGCATTGCATGGCCTGGAGTAGGCATGACTGTCCTGCCCCACATGAATGAGGGATGAGCCCTGGACAGTGGATAGCTGGCTATGTATGTGTGACACACGTAATCTGCACACTCCTGGGGCCCAAACATTGTTCCCACCCGCTGCATGGGTGTGTGCCACATACCCCAGGCACATGTGGTGGCTCAGCTCAGCAAGTGGACCGCATATCAAAGCAACACGCAGATTACATGTCCGAACACAGGCGTTGTGTGAACAATGGACCCACCCATGATGCCCACAACAGAGTTAGGGAAACAGATGCTGTCCCCCACCTTTAGTGAAGCAAACTGCAAGGACACAGTCCCAAGTGACACAATTCCCTGAATGTAAGGGCCACACCTGGGTATCAGATGAGGAGTGGGCAGTGCACAATAGAGGGACATGGCTCCTGGACAACATGACTGCTGTACTGTGGCAGTTGAACCAGGCCAGAGGAGGGCACATAGCATGTAATACAGAGTTCACAGTGCAGTCTTTGACTCACCCCCTCCTTGCTGCTGTCTGGCCTTCAGCTGCCCATCCAGGTCTGGAAACACCACCGCCAGGATCTGGAGCATGTGGGGGTCAGGGTCCGTGTTCCGCCCCTCCTGCGAGGAGGCGACAGCTTCAGCTGGACCCGTGCAATCCTCCGGGTCCAGCCCCGAAGGTCCTGCCACCTCTTCTGGCAGTTGCGGATCCGGCGCTTGTAGACCCCCACGGACCGGACAGCCCGGACGATGTCCTTCCAGATCTCCTGCTTCCGATGGGCATTAACCTGTCAGGATGACAAAGTGAAAAGGCCATTACTACACATGCAACATATCCGTGCATGACACAGTTGTATATACATGTCTCAATCACAGGGGCACATGATGTACACAGGCAGTGCAAAGCTGCCCATGGACAGTTTGCCAGAAGTCACTACATGGTATCATTGCATGGGAAGTAAAACCTTGTTAAATGCACTGTCCCTGCACCATACCTGTCCAGTGCATGTCACTACCCACTATGGGGGGTGACAACTACTCAGTGAGCCTGCTAACCAGTGGCGTGCAGACTTTCAGCCTTGCTAGTCAGACAAAATGCACATTCAGAAAGGCAGTGCACAGAACACTCACCTGCTCCCCTGGTGTCCCATACAGCTTGCTGTACTGTGGAAGTAGGCTGTCCAGCAGGGCCTGGTTCTCCTCAAGGCTGAAGGCTGGGGCTCTCTCCACAGTACGTGCCATTGCAGGGTCCAGAGGGGCAGAGACAGCAGCAGTGCAGTGGCAGATGTCGTCCTGGAGCATGTAGTGCAGGCAAGTGAGCTCTCAGGGGAACAGCCAGCAATATATATGTGCTGGAGAGGCAGATACTGTCCCTTGTGTCCAAAGTGATAGGTCCAAGTCGTTTGCATCTTCTGAATCTGGCCAATCCATGGAATAGCAGCACCAATTCACACCCACAGCATCCTTCAAATCTTCAACTTCATGACATACATGATTTTGCAACATTGTTGTGGGTGACCAACTGAATTTCCAGCAACCGACTCGTTCGAATTTAGAAAACGCATCCGTTGCCAGGCCAGGCCATTGTCAATGGGTGCGCACCGATCGGTCCATTGCTGATCAACGCGTACAGGGGTACAACGCGTACCCGCACACATTGAATGCAATGGGCCGGCCGGGGGCACCGATCGGTCCATTGCTGATACAACGCCTACAGGGGTACAACGCGTACCCGCACACATTGAATGCAATGGGCCGGCCGGGGGCACCGATCGGTCCATTGCTGATACAACGCGTACAGGGGTACAACGCGTACCTGCACACATTGAATGCAATGGGCCGGCCGGGGGCACCGATCGGTCCATTGCGGTACAACGCGTACAGGGGTACAACGCGTACCCGCACACATTGAATGCAATGGGCCGGCCGGGGGCACCGATCGGTCCATTGCTGATACAACGCGTACAGGGGTACAACGCGTACCCGCACACATTGAATGCAATGGGCCGGCCGGGGGCACCGATCGGTCCATTGCTGGTACAACGCGTACAGGGGTACAACGCGTACCCGCACACATTGAATGCAATGGGCCGGCCGGGGGCACCGATCGGTCCATTGCGGTACAACGCGTACAGGGGTACAACGCGTACCCGCACACATTGAATGCAATGGGCCGGCCGGGGGCACCGATCGGTCCATTGCTGATCAACGCGTACAGGGGTACAACGCGTACCTGCACACATTGAATGCAATGGGCCGGCCGGGGGCACCGATCGGTCCATTGCTGATCTACAGCGTACAGGGGTACAACGCGTACCTGCACACATTGAATGCAATGGGCCGGCCGGGGGCACCGATCGGTCCATTGCTGTTCAACGCATCCCTGTACAAGTGACTGGCATATGTCACCATGCCTGTCTCAGATGGACATATGCCAGCCACAGATAGCTCCCAGGGAGTGAGGGGCACACCTACAACACGACAGCCTGTCCAAACTGTATGATAAGGCATGTAAGGCTGCATTTCCTATTGTGTGTATGTTGGTGTACATGTTGTCCTGTGGGTGTCACCTGGGGGCAGCCACCCCCAGGCTGTGCACGTGTTCATGGGGACAGGATCCTGGGTGTTACGTGTACATGACCACTGTGATGTGCAACTGTTCATATCTGTGCATGTGCCATGGTCACATTTCACGGTGGTGTATGTGTATGTCATGTCACATACCCCGTGAGTCCCATGTGGGACGGTATGTTTGAGCCAGGGTGTCCCAGTGGCACAATAGTGATGGTCCTCCACAGTCTGTGTGCATGTAGTGTTTACAATGTCTCTGATTTCATGTGCACAATGGGAGACAGTCTCCACATCCACGTTGTGTGTGCATGGACTTTGATGTTGTGCGTGTGTGTGTCACAGACGTCCATGTCTGTCCTGCAGTGGCAAGTGGGACCACTACCTGTGGGGGTCATAGTTGTTTTGCTGTGGTGTATACATGATACTCCATGTAATGCCAGTGTCCATGTGGCAATACAGGGTCCCTGGGAATGTACCTGTCGTTGAGCTGTGATGCCTGGGGCACATCTGTCCTCACATGTCACTGTGGGGGGTGATTGTGACACGGCAGCAGGAGATGGGAACTGTGACACGGCCTCATGATATCCAATGGGCCAACCTGGGACTTATTGATGCCACTTGTTGGACCGTGATGACAGATGTTGGCCATGTATGTACCATACATGTCCTTACGGAACTGCACACTTCATGTAGTTGTGCCTCATAATGATGTATGTTGGGATATTGAGTGTGTTCAATGCCGCATATGTGGGCTGACTGACAATCTTGCTTTCTTCTCCTCTGCACTGCAGGGCTCCTGCTGTCCATCGACCATTCCCAGACCTGGCAACGATGGTGGAACGGGACAGCATCCGACGGTACCGCTTCACCAGGCAGCTGATTGAGGATTTGGCAGTGCAGTTGGCCCCACATTTGCAGCCTGGCCGGCCGTATCCTACAGCGCTGACCCCCAAGGTGAAGGTGATGGCAGCCCTACACTTCTTTGCCACCGGTACCTTCCAACATACTGTGGCGACTGCTGGTGGGATGTCACAGACCATGTTGAGCCGTGTGCTCCGCGATGTTTTGGCGGCAATGTTGCTATTCCTGAACCGGTACATCTATTTCCCTAGACTGCAACGACTCACTGACGTGAAGAGTGACTTCTATGCCCTGGGGAGGATGCCGCATGTCATTGGCTCCATTGATGGGACACATGTGGCTTTGGTACCACCACAGGCCCAGGAGCAGGCCTACAGGAACCGCAAGCACTACCACTCGGTCAATGCACTGGTGGTGTGTCTTGCAGATATGACCATCACACACGTGTGTGCCCGTTTCCCTGGTTCAGCACACGATGCCTTTGTGATGAGGAGTAGTCGCATCCCCAGGATGATGGCACAGATGCAGAACCAGCGTGCCTGGCTTGTCGGTGTGTACTGACTTTGTGCCATTGTGTGTGATCTGATCTGTAGTATTCCGCCCACTTTTCCAAGTCAGCTAATGTGCACTTGTCTGTCCGTAGGTGACTCGGGATACCCCAACATGCCGTGGTTGCTGACACCCCTCAGGAACCCTGTGACACCAGCCCAGATGCGCTACAATGAGGCACATGGTCGGACCAGGAGAGTGATTGAGCGGACATTTGGTCTCCTGAAGAGCCGCTTCCGCTGCCTGGACAAGACCGGAGGGTCCCTCCCATATGCCCCTGCGAAAGTGTGCAAGATTATCATCGTCTGCTGCATGCTCCACAACCTGGCAGTGCGGAAGGAGTTGCCTCTCATCCAGGATGACAATGACCAACATCCGCCACCTGTGGAGGATCCTGGCCTGGACCACGATGCCAGTGTGATGATGATGATGATGAGGGTGATGTCCGCACACAGCTCATCACCAACTTCTTTAGCTGAATGTGAGTATCCTGAGGTGTCATGTCAATGATGTGAGTTGGCATGATATGTGTAGGTGGTGCTCTGGTGCTGTTGGAGTGTGTCCATGGGCTACTTGACTGGATGTGTGTTGCGATGTGTGCTTACAGGTGGGCTGTACTCCCCAACAGTGTTGACATGCTAACTTGGTTCTGGGTGGGTATCTTGTAACATGTATTGTGCATGAGTTTTGCTGTTCTGTCCTGTTCTCCATTGCTTTTGACTGTGTGTCATTTCTGTCCTTCACAGGGTACTTTCAGATTCGTTTGGTCAACTGTGTCCACCGACGACGTGATTGCACTTCCAGGGTGGTAGCTGTTGTGTCCCTACAGGTGATGTGCGCCACACCCATGGACTTCCTTCCGTCTACAGTTGTTGACTGTGTGCCCGCTGCCAGGTGGGATTACCTTGCATCTGTAGTGGTTACGACATGTTGCAACTGTGTAATAAACCTGTGCTTCACTTTGTGATGTGCGTTGTCTGTGGTCACACATTTGACTGCCATTTGCTTACTGCACCTGTGGGCTACTTGACTACAACTGGGAATGGGTGTGGTGTCTGTGCATTGCACCGTCTTCCCTGGCAACATCAGTGTAGGCAATGAGTCAGATGGCCTAGGTGTGTATGTGTTGTGTAGCCCTGGTGGTGTGTCTCCCTCATATGTGTCACGTTGCCTTTACTCACATGCCTGTGTTGTACTTGCTGTTGCAGTTCGCATACACAGTGTAATTTTGCAGTTCATCATCCCCATAACAGCACCCACGTTGGAATCACAACAGAGGCAAGTATGGTGTATTAGTGTGTTTATTGTGATACATTTGTGTGAATAGTGCATAGGATGGGTAGTGCTGTACATAAATCTTGCAATCAGAAGTTCCTAGGTGAATTGAAAGTCCTGGTAGACAAAATCCCCAGTATCTGGGCCACAGTTGTCTGAGACATTGGTCCAACTTGTACTCCCCATGCAATGTGTGGGAGTAGTGTTGCCGTCAACAGGGTGAACAGTCTGTGCACAAAGGTGAACATCCAGAACAGGTTCAGGCTTCCTGGGAGTTGCGCTTGGCCATCGGCCTCTCACTTGCCCCTCCTCGGACGACCCCTCTTCTTTGGGGGGGCCCCTCAAGTACAGGCTGCTGCGGTGCAGGGGACTCTCCGCCAGAGTCATCCTCCCTCCCTGTGGCAGTTGCAGTTTGTTCAGCACCAGATGTTGTTGGCACACAGGGAGGTGTGGACTGGTTGCTGTTCATCTGGCGGAGGCATTGTAAAATGTCCCTGTGCACCGCCGTCATCTCATGCAGTGCATCCCACTTGGACTCCACGCGGGACATGTGTGAGTCCACGCGGGACATGTGTGACTCCACGTGGGACATGTGAGAGTCCAAGCGGGCATGATGGGCAGCCTGCTGCTGTTTCATGTCTCTGAGGAGCCCCACTACCTGGCTGAGATCTCCGGTGCTGGACTGGTACGCATCAGCTATGCGTACCAGTTGTGGGTCATCATGCACACCAGCAACCTCTGCAAGCAGCGACCTCTGTCTCCCACCCCTCCCACCACCCCTGCTGACATGTGCAGTGCGTGCAGTGGCACGCACAGATGACCCTGGTCCACCTTGGGGGTTGGTGGTGGTGGTGGTGTCCATGGCCCCAGGTTGGTCCAGGGTCCCTGTGCTGGTGTTGCTCCTTGTTCTGTCCATGTCGGCAGGGATGGTATTTGTGGTGACAGTCGTTGGAGGGGTGGGTGCAGGGGGTGCAGCTGGTGGTCCTGCTGGTGCTGCAGCTGGTGGTCCTGCTGGTGCTGCATGTAGACTTGCACCGGATGTGCCAGGTTGGTCTTCTTCGTCCGAGGAGGGCAGAGGCTGTACGACACCAGTGAGCTCCGCATCCTCTTGAGCCTGGGACTGGGACTCCTCAGCGTCTGCTGCTGTGTCCCCATCATCACCTGTTTTTGGGAGACACACACAATGTATGTTATGTTTCTGCAGGCATCAATGGTTGACACACCTGACAGTTGTGACTGTGCCTCTGGGTGCGGGCCTGTACATTGCATTGTCCTAAGTCGTCACAGTCAGGGGTTGATATTGGTGTGGCACATTGTCCTGCATTATTTGGGCATTTCTATGTATTTGTTGGGGTGTGAACATGGTCTGCATTGGTTGTATTTGGTTGACAGCCGGCCCTCCTTCCCACCCAGCCAGTCAGTTATCCCACCATGGACTGTGCTTGCATTGCAGGGAGTGGAAGTTGTCTCTCAGGATGTCAGTCAGTGGTGTCCTGCTGTTTGTTGGTGCACAGTTGCCAGCAGGGCCTTGTGCTCCCCACAGCAGTAGCCAGTGTCAGCCATCTTGTGAGTCCTTCTCCACTCCCTGTGATGTGAGCATGGTTCAGGGTGGTGTTGATGGGACAGTTGTGGGGGTGAGCTATGTCTGTGACTGTGACTCCCATCATGCTATTGCCTCCACCCCACTTCCCAGCATTCCCATACTTACTTGCTTTTGTGGGGAGTTCAGTGTGTGTGGGTGTGAGGGCAATGGCAAGATGGCTGACAGTGGTGTCCTGCTGTTGGTTGGTGTGCAGTTCCCAGCATGCCCTTGTGCTCCCCACAGCAGTAGCCAGTGTCAGCCATCTTGTGTGTCCTTATCCACTCCCTGTGATGTGAGCATGGTTCAGGGTGGTGTTGATGGGCCAGTTGTGAGGCTGAGCAATATCTGTGACTACGACTCCCATCATGCTATTGCCTCCACTCCCCTTCCCAGCATGCCCATGCTTCCTTCCTTTTGACTCTGCTTCCCTGTGGGGTGGGCTGGCTGTGCTGACAGGATGGCTGGGAGTGTTGTCCTGGCAGTTGTTTGGCTAAAAGTCCCAAGAGTGTCCCTGTGCTTCACACAACATAACCCAGGGTGGTGGTTCTTTGTGGGATCTTGAGTTAGGATGGGAGGCATTGCATTCTACCAGGTGGGTTCTGTGGAGTTTGTGTTGAGGGGGGTGTGAGGGGAGGTGCTTGTGACTATGGTCAGTGCTGCAAGTCCTCCTTCCCACCCAGCCAGCCAGATATCCCACCATGGAACGTGCTTGCATTGCAGGGAGTGGAAGTTGTCTCTCAGGATGTCAGTCAGTGGTGTCCTGCTGTTTGTTGGTGCACAGTTGCCAGCAGGGCCTTGTGCTCCCCACAGCAGTTGCCAGTGTCAGCCATCTTGTCAGTTGTTTTCCACTCCCTGTGATGTGCGCATGGTTCAGGGTGGTGTTGATGGGACAGTTGTGGGGGTGACCAATATCTGTGACTACCACTCCCATCATGCTATTGCCTCCACCCCACTTCCCAGCATTCCCATACTTACTTGGTTTTGTGGGGAGTTCAGTGTGTGTGGGTGTGAGAGCAATGGCAAGATGGCTGACAGTGGTGTCCTGCTGTTGGTTGGTGTGCAGTTCCCAGCATGCCCTTGTGCTCCCCACGACACAGCAACAGTGTCAGACATCTTTGATGGGCCTTTCCACTCTCTGTGGGATGTGCATGCGTGAGTGTGAGCTTGCTGGGCCATGTGGTGGGGGATGTAGAGCTGTGACTACGACTCCCATCATGCTATTGCCTCCACCCCCTTCCCAGCATGCCCATGCTTCCTTCCTTTTGACTCTGCTTCCCTGTGGGGTGGGCTGCCTGTGCTGACAGGATGGCTGGGAGTGTTGTCCTGGCAGTTGTTTGGCTGAAAGTCCCATGAGTGTCCCTGTGCTTCACACGACATAACCCAGGGTGGAGGTTCTTTGTGGGACCTTGAGTTAGGATGTGTGGCATTGCATTCTCCCAGGTGGGTTATGTGGAGTATGTGTTGAGGGTGTGTGTGAGGGGAGGTGCTTGTGACTATGGTCAGTGGTGCGAGTCCTCCTTCCCACCCAGCCAGCCAGATATCCCACCATGGAACGTGCTTCCATTGCAGGGAGTGGAAGTTGTCTCTCAGGATGTCAGTCAGTGGTGTCCTGCTGTTTGTTGGTGCACAGTTGCCAGCAGGGCCTTGTGCTCCCCACAGCAGTTGCCAGTGTCAGCCATCTTGTGAGTCCTTCTCCACTCCCTGTGATGTGCGCATGGTTCATGGTGGTGTTGATGGGACAGTTGTGGGGGGAGCAATATGTGTGACTACGACTCCCGTGATGCTATTGGCTACACTGACTTGGCCAGCATACACAGAATTCCTTCCTTTCAGTGGTCTTCACTGTGTGTTGGTGTTGTTGTGGTGGCTACATGTCTGGATGTGTTTGTTAGTTCTATTTGTGCCACTGCCTAGCTGTAGTTGCAGTTGTGTTTGTACATGTGATGGCACGGTTGACTGTAACTTTGAGATGGCATGTGTTGTGTTTCTCTGACTGACATACACATTTTGGGATGATTCTGTTCTGGTTGCTGTGTAATTGCTATGAGTGCATGGTTTGACTCTCCCCTTGAAAGTGATGTGTGTGTGTATTGTGGCAGAATATTGTGTACATTTGTTGTGTACTCACCAGGCTCTGGGATGTTCTCTAGTCCATATACGCTCACTGGCGGAAGGATGGCCCGCACCTTCTCCTCCCAGGGCCTGAGGTATACTGGCTTGGCAGGAGGGCCACTGCCGGTGTATTGGCTCAGGAGGTAGTCTTTCTTGAGCAGGTCCCGTACCCTCCTGCGCACGTCATACCACCTGTTCTGGATGTCGGTCTTTGTGCGCAGACATGGTGATTGTGCGTTCACCCTGTTGATGATCCTCTCCCACATCTTGGTTTTCTGGGAGATGGGGGTCTGTTGGACCAGTGTGCCAAACAGCTGTGGCTCTACCCTGAGGATCTCGTCTACCATGACTTCCAATTCACAATCTAGGAACTCGTGATTCTTCTTGGGGGGCATGGTGATGGGTCGTGATGGTGAGTGATGTGTGTGTTGGTGTGCAGGTGAGGGTGTGTGAGTGTGTGTTTTGCTGGGTGTATGTGAGGTAGGTATTTGTTGGTGTGCTGATGGTGTGTGGCTTGTGTGAGGGATGAGCTGTGGGTGTGTGGTTGCTGTCTGTTGGGTGCTGGCAGTGGAATGGCATTTGCAAAGGATCATGGTTGGGATTTGTGTCCTTTATATGGGTGGAGTTGTGGGTGTGTCTTTGTTCTCTGTCCCCACCCCCACAGTATTTATTGGCTTTGTAATTGCTTGTTTGGCCTTTTTTGTGTAATTTATCCTTTGTACTGTCTGTGCATGTTGGAAAAGTTCTTGTGACCGAGTCGGACCCTGCATTTGTCTCGTACGGTGTTCTCCGTTTCGTTCACGCTGTGTTTGTGCAGTTTTCTATGCTGCGTACGCGTCGGTCGCGGTGTTTTGTGTTACTTCGGCTCGGTTTTGTATGCGTGTCGGTCGTACGGCTTGTCCTCCGTCCGACTCGGTCGTGGTTTTCGCGCCTTGCATCGTACTTTGCGGTTTGGAGTTCGCGTGTACGTTTCGGTCAGATTTGTTCCGGGTGCGTGTCGGTCGGTTCGATTCGCGTGTTTTTCCGGCCAGATTGCTGTTTTCGGTGCGGCTCGGTCGTTCGGCTTGGGTTCGGTACGTGTCGGTCGGATTTTGCACGCTTTGCATCGTACTTGGCGTGTCGGGTGCCACAGGTACGTGTCGGTCGGAATAAATTCCGGCTCCGACTCGGTCGGTGCTTTTTCCGGCCCGAATCGGAATCGACCCCTTAGTGTTTTTCTTAGTGTAAAATGCATTCTCGCTGCCATTTTGGACTCAAGGGGAGCATTTTGTGCTAATATAACAGTGCTAAATGGCAGGAGTAAGTTGGGGGAAAATCCTACCCCACGAGCACATTTAGCGAGCGTGAACGGCTGCTCGCTATTTGTGTTCTGTTGCTTTTTCTTAGTGCTATATGCATTCTCGTTCCCATTTTGGACGTGATGGGGCATTTTTGCATTTAGAAATATAGCTAAACACATAATTACTCTTCTTGCATCATTATGCGTAATCTCAAGGAATTTTTAGGTAGTTCCATGTGATTACGCTATACTGAATTATGAGAGTTATGCCCACCCTTAGCCTTTAGGATTCTCCACACTTTACTCCTGCTAACCAGTGGTAAAATGCTACTAGTACCTATACAAAGGGCCTGTAAATTAAATGCTGCTAGTGGGCTGCAGCACGAATTGTGCCATCCACCGAAGTAGTCCCTTAAAACAAGTCTCACGCCTGTCATGGCAGCCTGTAGTGCAGTTTTAAACTGTCATTTCAACCTGAAAAAATACAATCTTTGTTAGACCCGAAACTTCCTTTACAACACTTATAAGACATCCCAAAGGTTGGCCCTAGAAGCTCATTGGAGAGGGTCCATGGTATTTAAAAAGTAGGGCACATGTGCTTAACTTTTACATTTCCTGACAGTAAGAAACTCCTATATTCGTTTTTCCCTGAAGCAGGGCTAACTATCACCAAGGACTAACACTGAATTACCTTATTACACTTAATAAGTGACAACTTCAATTTGGGAGCAAATAGAGAATTACGTTTCCCACTTATTTGCATTGTAATTTAAAATCCTCTTAAGTGGTAAAGTCAGATTTTAAATTTTTATTCTGAAAATGCCTCTTTCAGGATGTTGCCATTTTTCTGCCTGAAACAAATGTGCCTTTACTCCTGTGTCCCAGGTCACATAGTTGTTCATGGCTCTCCTGTTGTGTGATGTGTATTCCTTCCAGACAGGGGAAAAAGGACCTTGGGTATAGGGAAGGGTGTTCCTTTCCAGAACAAGATGGCCTTGAGGCTGTACTCAGACCTTCTTGGCTCCCACCAATGTAACGCTCCTACTGAGGCTCCTCGCGTGGAACTGGACTGAGTAGAAGTTAAACTCTCCCATGGGACAAACTTGGGGGCATATCTACAAGGGCCGGAGTTAAAATTATCGCCGCTTTAGCGTCCGTTTTCGGACGAAAAGCGGCGATAATTTTAACGCCCTATTAGCAAGGACACGCTAACGCATGAATCCATGCTTCTTCGCCCTTTTCCTATCGCCCAGCTTTGCATCTCTAATGAGATGCAAAGTGGGCGTTCCTCCCAGAATAACGGGAGAAATGTCGCTAGCGACATTTCTCCTATTATCAAGCCCCACGCAAAGAAGCATAGCGATAAGCAAAGTAGCGATAACCTCTGTTATCGCTACTTTCCTTACGCGTGCTTTGACACTGACTTAGCCATGATATCCTATGGAAGGTGGATATCATGGCTAAGTATGTGTGGCCCTATCAGCTAGCTATCGCCAGAAGTAGTGCGATTATCGCTGGATTTCCAGCGATAATCGCACAGTTGGCAGCTTGCGCTCTGAATTTTATCGCTTTGGAGATAAGCGTTGCTGATAGAACGCTATCTCCGCGATAAAATTCAGAGTTGGCCGGCGATAATTATCCTCACGCTAAGAGCGCTGAGCGATAATTATCGCCAGCCCTTGTAGATATGCCCCTTAGTTCTGTATCCAACCTTCACTCCATTGCGGTCAGCTTTAGCTTTTGACTTTGACCCGGTCCAGCAAAACCAGATAACCGTGATTGACACTTTGTGCTTTTTGGTGCTAATTTTTATCTGAAATTTTAAAAATTCATAACTCCGGTTCTACTTATTTGATATTTGTTGTTATTGTCATTTTATTTATTACAATTTGCTAGATTTTTCTGACTTGGTTTGGGATTTTTCTTGTGAGGGGTTTTCAATTTATTACTGTTTGAGTGCTGTATAAATTCTTTGCACTTTGCTTCTAAGTTAAGAATGACTGCTTTTGTGCCAAGCTACTAAAGGGTTAAACATGCTTATTTAGTGATATTTGTAGTTCACCCGGTCAAGGATTATATTAATTATTTGAGTGGGGCTCTCACCCCTCTCAATTAATAAGCCAATTTCTTATACCCAACTATTCTGTTTACTGGGTCTTGGGTATGACATGTCTACTTCAGTGAAAATGTTCTTCGTTTATAGCCCATAAGTCAAGTGAACGTGATCTATTTAGAGACTCATTTAGTGTGACCAGCTTCCCCCAGGCCATAACAACCACTGTTTCCAGTCCTTAGAGTTTGTGTAATAGCCTAATTCCACCTGTGTGGTATGTTTTATTTTGCTTTCATTTAAATAATTAGACAAAGACACCTGAAAACAGTTCAAAAATGGAGACAGTGTCTGTAACTACCTGGAGTGAGGTGGTCACCCTAGCATCATTGCAATGGATGCACTCTTTATAAAGCCCTACTTGAGCCGAAGTTGTTAGGCGAAGAACAAAGCACACACATGTACGTCTGGTCAGGAAGGGAGAATGACATATTCAAGGACGTCTAGAACCGTGTCACCATAAGCGACAACGTCTACAGCATTGCAATCTGTGTATTCCTGCAGGAGAATGATGAATGAGAATGTATTGCTATGGTCTGCAAGTGTCAAGTGCTGTTGGTTGCAATCCTGTCTTGCAGCAGGCCTTTCCTTCAAGAAGACTCTTTAAAGAACCAGGGGATGTATTACAGTAAGTATGCACTGTCCCTGTTTGTACCACAGTGCACCTTTAAGTGAGTGTGCTGGGCATAAACAGGGACAGTTCCATATTACTGATAATGCGCTGTCCCCATGGCAACCACAAACTTGCCCTGCCATGGGGGAAGTGCATTAGTGAAAGATGGACCACCTGATTGAAGAAGCCTGTTCGCTTTTCACAGTGCAGGTACCACCCTGCCCTCACTGTCAAGGGCACACATGTCCTGCGATAGGCACGTCCAGTGGGTAACTGCACCTGCCTGCAGGGGACGTTCTGTGGGACTCCATGGGACCCCTTTCCCCTGCCCAGGGGGGTACACTTGGGGGTGGCGGGTGCACTGACTATGCACCATCTCTTTGTAATGCACAGTTAGGTCACCCCCTGTCGACCTCTTTGCCTCTGTGCCCATGCCCATAATACAGGCGTGCATATAGACAAAGTGTTTCTCTCTTTTGCTTGTGGCCATGCTCCCATGTAAATGAGGGAAAGTCCTAAGAAGATGGTGTCAGCACTATATGTGCACTGGCTCTGTCAGTACTACAGAAGGGACAGCACTAGTGTCTGCGATCCTTCTGTAATAGAACAGTGCTCCAGCGGTGCTGAAAATGGGTGCACATACTCATTACGCCGCTGGGGTACTATCTGTAATGTGACCTGGGAGATTCAAAAGTGTCATCCATTTGAGAGCCTGTGCTCAACTGGCCTCACATGCAGATGATGGAGAAGAGTAGCAAAGCCAGAACACTCTGGGGCATATTTACAAGCCCCTATCGCCACCACAATGTCACTTTTAAAGACATTGTGGTGGCGATACAGACTTTGCCTTATTTACGTGGCTTAACGCTGCCTTGTATATAAGGCCCCCTTTCATGCAATACTTAGCGTGAAATGGGAGGGCAATGGGTGCTGCTGTGGGCATTCCACCGTAACACCCATTGATTTTGACGCTGCCCCATATTTACAAGGGTGGGGTAAATATGGGGCAGTGCCAAAATTAAGACCAGGGAAAACCTGTTCTTAACCTGGCGAAATGAGGAGAAATGTTTAATTTCTCCTCGTTTTTGCTGTTTTCATGTGTGCTGCGTTGTGCAGCACACATGGAAACAGCAAAACGCCTTTGATTGTTTATATGCAGGAAGGTGTCCCTTCCTGCACATAAACAATCATAAAAAACAAAAATGACGTTTTGCAACTTCTATGTGTGCTGCATTCAGCAGCACACATAGTAGTTTCAAATTGCCATTTCAGATTGTTTATGTACAGGAAGGGACACCTTCCTGCACATAAACAATCACTCCCCTCAACGCAGGCACCCTTGCACTTAGTGCAAGGGTACCTGCATTTGCGTTAGGCAGCTAAATTTAGTGCCAGTGCAGGGGGAAACGCAGGGCCACACCATAATCTTGTAAATATGGTCCAGCCTTCCGTTTCTAAAGTGAAGGAGCGTGTCATTAGCCTTCTTGGATTAACGACACACTTCGCCACTTTCCTTGTAAATATGCCACTTTGATTCCTGTTTAGGTAGCAGAAGGATGAAGTGCTTCTGTTCACATGGACACAGTATGGTAAAGGTAGTGCATCAGATAGGAAACAAATTCCCAGCTATTTGGTACACAATTCTTGCAGTTTTGCAAAACAGTCATCAAAATATCATCAATTATGTCATGGAGAAAGTCATGAGCATAACCAGATGAGGACGCAATTTGTTTGTGTAGCTTATCATACTTAAAGATTTTATGTGTTTTTTAGGTTTTACATTACAACCATATTGTCACCTTAACAGCAGTTAAAATCTGTAGCATTTAATGCTTTTTAGGTAAATTAGACTGAAAGGTGCAGTTTTGCCTTCATTTTTACCAAGGATTTTTTGAGGTGACACATTCCACTCCCAAAACCCCTGAGAATGATTAGATTTGTTTTGTGTGCCATCATAACATTGCATTATATGTAATAAGTATCCTACATAGAAATACCCATAATATCTTAAATTTTAGACAATTGTATTTGCTGTTACATGTATACTTTGTCCACATTGTTTCAAAATATTCTTGGGGTTGGGGCAAATCTCTACGTCTCAATTTTAAAAGGGATGCTAGAGATATTTGCTTCATTCTATGAATTAGTGTTAATTCAGGGCAGCTATTTACGCCCCAATCATTAAAAGTGTACTAGCTACCACTGGAAGTCAGACATTCCTTTAAGGAAAAGGAGTGATTTCCCAGCAGGCAAGCAAAAATATGTGACATCAGGTGTGATCTCCCACTTTCCTTCTCAGCCACTACATCTCTTTCAGTTATGTGAGAGCATGCCTTCAAATGTGCAATACACTGTTTTTAACATTAGTACAGCAGCTATGTCGCCCCCTTCTGGGATGGAAATATCTGCTGCATGGCCCTGGAGGACATGGACTGCTGTCATCTGTTCCATTTGTGAAAAGTCTCTGAAATTCTCTGTGGGATTTTTTATTTTTCGCATTAGCAACCAAGAAAATTACACATGGTCACTCAGGGTGTCCCAGGAAATGGCCTGAGAACCCGGAGCAGGGTTTTGAGAACAGGAGGGGTACCCAGAGTGCATTACTTCTTTTGAGAATGGCTATTGGCCTCTCACCGGTCTGAGAGAGAACGGCAGTGGTAGCAGCATTAATTATCATACAAAGGACAGGAATGTTTATTTCTCACCTTCAGTGTGGGTGAGAGTCCTACTGACTTCTCCTGTTAAAGGGCTGCCATTTCCCCTTCTACTGGGCCTTCACTCCATCGATGCAGGAGTTAGGAGTGCATGCTTATTCTGCATGTGTGGTGAGGGCGCAGTGAGTATGTTGTGGTTTGTTATATGAGGCAAAAAGTTATCAAGATACTTCTATATGTGGATGGCTGACATAGTGGGTACTGGAAATTTGCATGCAAAGGTTATTTACTCATTGATGGATGGCCAGGGAGAGCTTCTACTGCCAACTGTTTTGAATAGTGACTGGGTGGAAATGCATCTCCCTTTTTTATACCTTTTTTTTACATCTGCTGTCAGGGCACACCAAACACAACCACTTCTCCCTGCTGATTGTGTATCACAAAAGTATTTTGCTTATTCATTTATTAAAAATATATATATATATCTAATAATTTTTAATTTTTTTAGTTTTACATAGCGCTAGCTAAATCCAAAAGTATCAGAGTGCTTTACTTGTTATGTGAATAAGTTTGCACGTACTACATGCGAGGATTTGTGTGAGTCAAAACCGTCAACAAAAGAGTATAGAACAATACAGCAGTAAGATAGTAAAAACAGTTACAGAAGTATTTAACAAAACAGCATTAAGGTAACACCATTAGTGACAGATTAGACTCTGAGTGAGTCAGGTGATCGCATAAAAGGTTCCTGTCAATGCGTTTTGGATCTTTGGTACATATAGCTCATTTTGCCAGCGTGTTGAAGTAGTTGCTAAACAGTAGAGATTTGAAATCTCGTTTAAAGCAAGAAAGGGAGGGGCTGCAGCAGAGATCCTTAGGGAGTGAGTTCCAAATCCTAGGGGCATTTCCCGAGAAAGAGCACGTCTGGGATGATTTCTTCTTCAGTTTTAGAGGCATGAGCTTCTCAGTGCCCGGCTTTTTCCTGCTCTTGATAGTTTGGCTTCTAAGTATTTGAGGTTCTTTTTATGAATGGCTTTGCGAGTGATACATGCTGTCTTGAAGATACATATTCCTTCAATGGGAAGCTAATTGTGACTCTTGACGCCAGGTGATATGTGATCAAACCATTTGATTCCTGTGAGGAGTTTGGCAGATGATCTGGGAGTTGCTTTTAGGGGCTCGAGGTGAATTTTTGGAGTTCCAATGATGTCTGCGGTGCTGTAGTGAAGTTTCGAGAGGATTAATGATTGCCCTACCATCTTAAGCTCATCAGGGGGAATACATGGCTTGATTTTCTTGAGATGTTTTAGTGTGTAGAGCGCTCCTTTAGCTGAGTTATTGATGTAATCCTTCATTGACATGTTTTTGTCCAGGGTGATACCAAAGAATTTTACAGAGTTGGAAAGTGAAAGAGAACAGTTTAGTTCATCCAAATTCTTGAGCCATTCTTAGATTAGTAAAGGTTTGTTTTTTGATAGAGAGGGATAGTAGTTCAGTCTTGTTGGGGTTCCGTTTTAGGGTATTGATGCTAACCAGGTTTGTATCTTATTTAGTGTTGCATTCAGATGACAGATGTCTCTGGGTGATATTATTTTGCTGTAGAGTTGTGTGTCTTCAGCATGTAGGTGATATTTGACCCCTGCTTGGTTCAGAATAATTGTGAGGGGTTCCATGAAGAGATTGAATAGGGCTGGAGAGAGGACTGAGTTTTGAGGTACACCTTGTGGAACTGGCGTAGGCTTTGAGAGACAACTATTGATTTTTATTTGTTGAGAACGATGTTGCAGATAGAACGTGAACCATCTCATGACTGTGCCATGAATGCCAGTGTGGTTCTTGAGTATTTCTAGTAAAGCTTGATGATTTACTGTATCAGATGCCGCCCATAAGTCATGTAGGATTAGGAGGCAGGAATCGCCTTCATCTAAGGATCGGTGAATGTCATCTGATATATTGAGCATAGCAGTTTCTGTACTACAGCTTTTCCTAAATCCTGATTGGAATGTGTTGTTGAGGTTGAATTTGTCTATGTGTTGGTTAAGTTGTAGTAGGACACACTTCACAATTTTTTAGCTAGGAAAGTAAGATTGGTGACAAGTCTGAGATTATTGAGGTCATTTGGGTCCCCCTGGTTTTTTGAGGATGTGTGTGACTTGGCATAGTTGGGGGAGTCAGGTACACAACCTGATGAGAGAGAGGTGTTGATGATTTTGTTCCAAAACAGAGAGAAGATGTGTTTGAGGTTTTATACTAGGGTGGAAGGGAGGGGATCAGTAGTGTGGGATGTGGGCTTCAAGTTCGTGGTTATTTTGAAGACTTCTGCTTCTGTCATAGGTTTGAAATCTGTCCACTTAGCATTGCTTTTCAGTTGTAAGAGATCATTGTCTTGGATTTTTTTGGGGCACTCCGGTCATCAGTTGAATCTTGGGGGAGGGGGGAGTTTTTATGATGGCTTCTGTATCAATGGGTCAGGAGGGATGGGAAGTCAGACTTATGTCATGGATAATAGATCGTTCAATTTGTGCAACTTTGTCAGTGAAGAAGTTAGCTATTTCTTACACGTTCATTAGTGGCTATTGTTTTAAGATGGGAGGGAAGGGTAGTTTGTTGTTTTATTATGTTGAAGAGCTCCCTCGGTCTGTTCTTGGCATGGTCAAGTTGATTGCGAAAGAAAGTGGTTTTTCCCTAAACATGTGTTTCTTGTAGGAGAGCCGTTCAGATCTGAGGAGTTAGAGGTATGCCAGTGAGGGGTTCTGGCTCCAGAACATTTCGGTCAGTCTTAGTTGTCTCCCCTCTTTGTTAAGGTCTGAGTTGAACCAGTATCTAGATTGAGTTTTTCTTGATCTCTTCAGTTTGAGATCGTCCACTTGCTCAACAATATCTGTTAGACTTGGCATCTTTTGGCGTGTTTCCCCTGACTTTTTGCTTTCTGACCTCCCGGTTTTGACTCTGTTTTTGCTGGTGTAATGATTCTGCGCACTTTCCTCACTGCTGTCCAGTGGGAAAGTGCAAGTGCTCCTGTATAAAATGTGTTACGGATTGGCGTTTCCATGATTGGCCTATTTGGTTTATGTGTCAGTCCCTTGTAAAGTGCACTGCGAGTGCCAGGGCCTATAGACCAAATGCTGTTGGTGGGCTGCAGCACTGGATTGTGCCACCCACGCAAACAGCCCGTAAAGTGTAACTCGGGCCTGCCATTGCAGAGCCTGTGCGCAGCCTGGGGCTGCCATGTCGACTTGGCAAGTGCGCACACTTGCAAGTCCCTAAACCTTCCCTTTTCTACATGTTAGTCACCCCTAAGGTAGGCCCAAGGTACCCCTGTGGGCAGGGTGCGTTGTATGCGAAAGGTAGGACATGCCCTGGTGTGTGGCATGTCCTGATAGTGAATTACAGCCTAGTTCGTTTTTCACTATTGCAAGGCTACCTGTTCCCCATAGGCCAGAACGGGCAGTTTTGATTATTACAGCTTATAATCCTAACTGACCCCGGGAACATGGTAGAAATTCGAGTTTAGTATGCCTGGACTCAGAATGATAAAATGCATCTTTTAGTGAAGTTGGTTTTAACATTCTGTGTTTGAAAATACCACTTTTAGAAAGTGGGTATTTTCTTGCCTAACCATCCAAGCCTGCCTCTGCGAGGTTGTGTATTCCTTGTCTGGAGTGTGAGTGACAGGGGCTGGGGGATGCCAGGAGACAGGGTGAGTCAGCACAGGGCTGAATAGCAAGATCTACATGTAGATGGGTGGGAGGAGTTGCACCTGGGCCCTGAATAGGACAGTGCCTTCCCTCCACAATGCTGGCTCCACCTCCTGTGGTGCGTCTGATGTCCCTGGCCTACTCTCTGAAAGAAGGGACGGAGACTTGTCAACAAAGTGCTCCAGAACTGGTTTGGACTAGGCAAAGGCCTCTCTGCCTTCAGAGAACAAAGGAATTTGGGATATAAATATTGGGGCCCTGACCCCATGAATTTAGATCTCGCTGGAATCAAGGAACCTGCCAAGACGAAGAGCTGGAAGAGCTGCCAGGAGGAGTACTGCCCCTTTGCTGTGTTGTTGCTTTGTTGGGTTGGCCTGCAGCTGCTGCTTCTGCCTTGGGCAGTGAAAGGAAGGAACTTTCTACAAACTTGTGCTGAGTATCTCCAAGGGCCTGGAACCGAGCTGGCCTCCTGTTAAGAAGTCTCAGGGACTGCAAAGACTTCACAAGCCTCTGGGTACCGCTTCTGGAATGCTGTTTCAGTTGCCACAGAGGAAGGGAACCGCAACCGACTCCGTCAACCGAATCCATCCCTGGCCGGTGACCTGTTTGCACCGCAGACCGCATCGCCCCGCTTCGCATCGCAACCCTGGTCTCACCGATGGCGACGTCCGACGCCGCCAACACCGAGCCGCTGCTTGCACCGTGACCTGTGGGCACCACAGTTCGCATCGCATCGCATCGCTTCACTGAACCAGCCGGACCCGACCGACGCGGTCGCTGCAACTGGCTCAAGAGTCGTGACCGCACCGCATTTGGGGCACCGCTCGCACGTCTGCGACGCACCGCTCCGACTCGCACCGCTGTCCGACGCCAGCTCCCGCATTCCGGCTTGGTCGCCTGCATCGCAACCTGTCAGCACCGCATCGAGCATCGTCTCACCCTGCATTGCACGCCTTGGACTCACCGACTCCGTCTGCACGACGCTCATCGAGCCGCTGCCTGCACCGCATCGAGGGACACCGCACCTTGCATCGCTCCGTCTTGCACCGCAACCGCGACGAACGCCGACCGGCTTGTACACTCCGTACCAGCCACAACGAGAAAGGTACTGTGACCGAGTCTGTTCACGACTCTGCTGGCCTGTATCGACGCGGTCGGCTGGAACTGTTAGACTCTGTGGTTTTCAGCATCGCGGTAGGCTCGGACGGAGCTACCGACTCGTACGAACTTTGTTTTTGAACTATTCTTGCAAAGAAGAAGTTACCTTATCAAGCATTTGTTTTTCAAGTATAGTATTGTGGATTTTTGTCGTAATTGGTCTTGTCTTGAGTATATAAAAATATTGGTTATTTTTCTAAACTGGTGTGGTGTCCGTTTGTAGTGCTTACACTGTATTACTGTTAGTTATGTGCAAATGCTTTACACACTGCCTCTAGAATAAGCCTGACTGCTCATGCCAAGCTACCAAGGGGGTGAGCAGGGGTTATTTTAGGAGTGTAACTCCCTTACCCTGACTAGGAAGAAGGGTCCCTACTTGGACAAAGGTGCAAGCCCTTGCCAACTGATCCCATTTCTAACATTGGTTGTCAGCGGTGAGGATAGGACTTGTGTTTGCACTTGACTTACAGTGATTGGTGTGCACTACTACCATATCGCAGACCATTACGTACCACATACTGGTTCTTTTTCTTTTGGCCTATTTTTGATCTTGCCAGTTTTCAACTCACTACTTTTGTCATGCCTGACTCAGCTGCATCATCCGTTGCATCTCTGGAAGTTATCTTTGAGGAGGATAGGTTGGAAACCTACGCCGTAAAGGAACTACGAGCAATTTGTAAAAACCTGAAAGTCCAAATTAAAGGCCTCACAAGGAAGGAGGAGCTACAGAAGGCGCTGAGGGCCTGGGTAGCAGCCAGACATGCCAGTGGGCAGCCTGGTAATCTCAGTGAGGAGGTGGAGGAGCCTATTTCCAGGGTGGATGTGCTTTTGGGTGGGGGGAACCCGCCAGGTCAGGCAGCAGCAGTCTGTCCCCAGAGGAGCTGGAGGACAGGCGGGAGGCAAGGCAGTTTGAGCTGCAGAAGCTCAGGCTGGAGAGTGAGCGGGAGGAGAAGAGATTGGCCATGGAGGAGAAGAAGATGCTCTTAGAGCATGAGAGAGAACTGAAGGAGCAAGAACTTAGGAGTAAGTCAGGCTCAGATGGTGGCAGCAATTCGTCCAGAAAGGCAGACAGGATTGTGCACATTCCCAAGAATGTAGGCAAGGAGTTCAAGAAGGGGGATGACATACAAAGGTGGTTTCAGGGTTATGAGGCAGCCATACACATGAATGGGGTCCCTGAGGAGAATTGGGGAGCAGGATTGTGGCCACTTTTCCCTGAAGAAGCAAGGGATGCTCTGATAGCTTTGGGTAAGGGGTATCACCTCACCTATGCTGACATGAAGGATGCCCTTCTCACTAAGTATGGTCTTACTCCTGAAAAGTACAGGGATCAGTTCAGGTCCAGTAAGAAGTCTGATGCCAACACTTGGTTGGAATGTGTGGATGTGTTCTGCAGGTCGCTGGATGGTTGGGTGAAGGGCAGTAGTGTAACAGATTTTCAGGGGCTCTACAACTTGATTGCATGGGAGCACTTGTCTAGTCTATGTTTTGCAGATCTGCGCCAGCACCTAGTGGATAGTAAGCTAACTGACCCCAGGAAGCTTGCTATGGAAGCGGACCGCTGGGTGAGTACCAGGGTCCACAAGAAAGCGTTTGGGGAGACTCAGCCAAAGGTGGGCAGGGTCCCCAGCAGAAAGGTGGGGGGACAAGGGTAAAGCACAGGAGTTCTCTAAAGGGCCCCAAACTAGTACCCAGGGTAAAGGTTCCCAGCCCCCGGTGATAAGAAGAAAGGGGTCTCTACAGGGAAGCCTGTTGAGACCGGCCCCCGCAAGTGTTATGCATGTGACCAGGTAGGTCACTTTAAGGGGGACCCCAAGTGCCCAAAGGGGACACAGCCACCCAGCGGTGGACAGTCCAAAGTGTTGGCTAGTGTAGCGCTTGGGGAGGAGGGGTGCCCACAGGAGGGTGGGGATCTCACAGAAATGACCCTTGTCTCACTAGGGGACAGTGAGATGGTCCCAGGAAACCAGGTGCCCCCTAACACAAAGAAATATAGCACCTGGGTGACCATCAATGGGAACAGGGTAGAGGCTCTCAGAGACACTGGAGCCAGTGTGACCTCAGACCGGTGTCACCTGGTGTCTGAGAAGCAAGTAGTCCCAGGGGCATTCCACCAAGTAGTTGCTGTAGACAACTCTGAGCACCAGTGTATGGTGGCGCAGGTTCCCTTTGAATGGGGGGGGGTCTCAGGTCCCTTGAGGGTGGTTGTGAGCCCTACCATGCCTGTAGATTGTCTGCTAGGTAACGACCTGGAGCAGTCCTTATGGAAGGAGGTTGAGCTCAGGTCTCACTTGGAGATGCTTGGGTTGCCAGAGTGGGCATGCGTGTCTACTCGGTCAATGGCAGCCAGAAAGGGTGATCAAGAGGACTTGGAGCCTGGAACAGTGGCCCAAGTCCCTGCCAAGAGAAAGGGCAGGGGGCGCGGGAAACCGGCCCCCGAAGTTCCCACGGACCGGGAGGAGGCGGACCTCGAGGGGGACGCCCCGGTGCCTACAGGGGAGCAGGTACTGGGAGACATCTCTGAGCTGACCCATTGGCAGCAAGAAGGGGGTCCCACCAGGGAGGAGTTCTGTAGGCAGCAGAACGAGTGCCCTACTCTGGAGGGTCTGCAGCGGCAGGCTGCAGACCAGGCAGCTGGTAATCAGTCTGGGTCACATCTGATCTACTGGGAGAGTGGTCTCCTATACAGTGAGCCTAAGGTTGCTGAGCCTGGGACAGCCCGTGTGCTGGTGGTACCCCAGCGCTTCAGGACCTTCCTACTGGGTCTGGCTCATGACGTGCCTTTGGCAGGACATTTGGGGCAGGACAAGACCTTTGACAGGCTTGTCACCCACTTCTTTTGGCCCCAAATGCGAAGGCAGTCAGATGCACACTGTAGGTCTTGCCAAACTTGCCAGGCAAGTGGTAAGAGTGGGAGGAAGGTCAAAGCTCCTCTCCAACCTTTTCCTGTTGTTGGTACACCCTTTGAGAGGGTAGGGATGGATATTGTGGAGCCACTGGATCCCAAGACAGCCATGGGCAACAGGTACATCCTGGTCTTGGTGGACCATGCCACCCGGTACCCGGAGCCAATCCCTCTCAGGACAACGACGGCGCCAGTGGTGGGCCGGGCGTTAATGGGGATCTTTTCCCGTGTGGGATTCCCCAGAGAGGTGGTTTCTGATAGGGGGACCAATTTCATATCCAAGTATATGACATCCCTGTGGAAGGAGTGTGGGGTAACCTACAAGTTCACCACTCCTTACCACCCACAAGGAAACGGTCTGGTGGAGAGATTCAACCAGACCTTGAAAGGCATGATCAAGGGTCTAACAGAACCCATGAGGCGTAAGTGGGACGTCCTCTTGCCATGCCTACTCTTTGCGTACAGGGAGGTGCCTCAGAAGTCTCTTGGGTACAGCCCTTTTGAGCTCCTGTATGGCCACCCTGTCAGAGGACCTCTGAGTTTGGTAAAGGAAGGCTGGGAGGCAGCTCCCAGGAAAACTCCCCAGGATGTATTTAGCTACATGCTGGCCTTTAGAAACCAAACTGCCCACTTCAGGAAACTCGCTCAGGCGAACCTAGAAGCAAGCCAGGAAGAAATGAAGAGATGGTATGACCAGAATGCCACTCTGGTCGAATTTCAACCTGGGCAAAAAGTGTGGGTCATGGCCCCAGTGGCACCTTGTGCCTTGCAGGACAAGTGGACTGGGCCATATGAGGTAAAGGAGCGCAAAAGTGACGTCACCTACCTGGTGGATTTGCAAGCTCCAAGGAACCCTTTGAGGGTCCTTCACGTGAACCGCCTCAAGCCCCACTTCGAGAGGTCCGAAATGAGTATGCTCTTGGCGACAGATGATGGGGTGGAAGAGGAGAGTGAGCCTCTCCCTGACCTCCTGTCTACCAAGGAGCATGATGGGTCAGTAGAAGGTGTGATCCTCTCCCCTACTCTGACTCAGGAGCAGCAGGGGGACTGTCACCAGTTGTTGGGACAGTTCGCCCCACTGTTCTCTCTGACCCCCGGTGTTACTCACTGGTGTACCCATGACGTGGACACTGGTGACAGTCCTCCTGTGAAGCACAAGATTTACAGGTTGACTGACCGGGTCAGAGCCAGCATCAAGGAGGAGGTCTCTAAGATGTTGGCGTTAGGGGTGATTCAGCCCTCCCACAGTCCTTGGGCCAGCCCAGTGGTCTTGGTCCCAAAGGCTGCTGCGCCCGGTGCCACTCCAGAACTCCGGTTTTGTGTGGACTACCGTGGCCTCAATGCCGTCACCAGGACTGACGCGCACCCCATCCCCAGAGCTGATGAGCTCATTGATCGGTTGGGAGCTGCCCGGTTCCTCAGCACGTTTGATTTGACGTCTGGGTACTGGCAGATTGCCTTAACCGATGGGGCCAAGGAGAGATCAGCATTCTCAACCCCAGAAGGTCATTACCAATTCCGGGTGATGCCCTTTGGGTTGAAGAATGCCCCTGCCACCTTTCAGAGGTTGGTCAATCAGGTGTTGGCTGGGCTGGAGGATTTCAGTGCCGCCTACCTGGATGACATTGCTGTGTTCAGTTCCAGCTGGGAAGAACATTTACAGCACCTTGAGAAAGTGTTGAGGGCTCTGCAAGGTGCAGGCCTCACGATCAAGGCCAGTAAGTGCCAGATGGGCAGGGTTCTGTGGTGTACTTGGGACACCAGGTAGGAAGCGGCCAGGTGGCGCCCCTACAACCCAAGATTGACACCATTCTGGCTTGGGAGCCCCCCAAGACCCAGACAGAGGTGAGAGCCTTCTTAGGTCTCACCGGCTACTATAGGAGATTTGTTAAGGGCTATGGCACCATCGTTGCCCCCTTAACAGAGCTGACTTCTAAGAAGCAGCCCAGGAAAGTGATCTGGACTGAGTCCTGCCAGGAAGCTTTTGATGCCCTGAAGGCAGCCATGTGCACGGCGCCCGTGCTCAAGGCACCTGACTTCTCCAAGGAATTCGTCGTGCAGACTGACGCTTCAGAGCATGGTGTGGGAGCGGTGCTCTCACAACTGAACGAAGAGGGCCTGGATCAGCCTGTAGTCTTCCTTAGCAGGAGACTACTCCCCAGGGAACAGAGGTGGAGTGCCATAGAAAGGGAAGCTTTTGCTGTGGTCTGGGCGCTGAAGAAGTTGAGGCCATACCTGTTTGGGACTCACTTCCGGGTTCAGACAGACCACAGGCCCCTCAGATGGTTGATGCAAATGAGGGGTGAGAATCCAAAACTGCTGAGGTGGTCCATCTCCCTACAGGGAATGGACTTTACGGTGGAACACCGTCCTGGTACAGAACACGCCAACGCAGATGGTCTGTCCAGGTTCTTCCACCTTAGTGAAGAAAACTCCAATGGGGTTGGGTAGTTCTCCCTACTTTCAGCTGGAGGGGACATGTGTTAGACTTGGCATCTTTTGGCGTGTTTCCCCTGACTTTTTGCTTTCTGACCTCCCGGTTTTGACTCTGTTTTTGCTGGTGTAATGATTCTGCGCACTTTCCTCACTGCTGTCCAGTGGGAAAGTGCAAGTGCTCCTGTATAAAATGTGTTACGGATTGGCGTTTCCATGATTGGCCTATTTGGTTTATGTGTCAGTCCCTTGTAAAGTGCACTGCGAGTGCCAGGGCCTATAGACCAAATGCTGTTGGTGGGCTGCAGCACTGGATTGTGCCACCCACGCAAACAGCCCGTAAAGTGTAACTCGGGCCTGCCATTGCAGAGCCTGTGCGCAGCGTGGGGCTGCCATGTCGACTTGGCAAGTGCGCACACTTGCAAGTCCCTAAACCTTCCCTTTTCTACATGTTAGTCACCCCTAAGGTAGGCCCAAGGTACCCCTGTGGGCAGGATGCGTTGTATGCGAAAGGTAGGACATGCCCTGGTGTGTGGCTTGTCCTGATAGTGAATTACAGCCTAGTTCGTTTTTCACTATTGCAAGGCTACCTGTTCCCCATAGGCCAGAATGGGCAGTTTTGATTATTACAGCTTATAATCCTAACTAACCCCGGGAACATGGTAGAAATTCGAGTTTAGTATGCCTGGACTCAGAATGATAAAATGCATCTTTTAGTGAAGTTGGTTTTAACATTCTGTGTTTGAAAATACCACTTTTAGAAAGTGGGTATTTTCTTGCCTAACCATCCAAGCCTGCCTCTGCGAGGTTGTGTATTCCTTGTCTGGAGTGTGAGTGACAGGGGCTGGGGGATGCCAGGAGACAGGGTGAGTCAGCACAGGGCTGAATAGCAAGATCTACATGTAGATGGGTGGGAGGAATTGCACCTGGGCCCTGAATAGGACAGTGCCTTCCCTCCACAATGCTGGCTCCACCTCCTGTGGTGCGTCTGATGTCCCTGGCCTACTCTCTGAAAGAAGGGACGGAGACTTGTCAACAAAGTGCTCCAGAACTGGTTTGGACTAGGCAAAGGCCTCTCTGCCTTCAGAGAACAAAGGAATTTGGGTTATAAATATTGGGGCCCTGACCCCATGAATTTAGATCTCGCTGGAATCAAGGAACCTGCCAAGACGAAGAGCTGGAAGAGCTGCCAGGAGGAGTACTGCCCCTTTGCTGTGTTGTTGCTTTGTTGGGTTGGCCTGCAGCTGCTGCTTCTGCCTTGGGCAGTGAAAGGAAGGAACTTTCTACAAACTTGTGCTGAGTATCTCCAAGGGCCTGGAACCGAGCTGGCCTCCTGTTAAGAAGTCTCAGGGACTGCAAAGACTTCACAAGCCTCTGGGTACCGCTTCTGGAACGCTGTTTCAGTTGCCACAGAGGAAGGGAACCGCAACCGACTCCGTCAACCGAATCCATCCCTGGCCGGTGACCTGTTTGTAATGCAGACCGCATCGCCCCGCTTCGCATCGCAACCCTGGTCTCACCGTGGGCGACGTCCGACGCCGCCAACACCGAGCCGCTGCTTGCACCGTGACCTGTGGGCACCGCAGTTCGCATCGCATCGCTTCACTGAACCAGCCGGACCCGACCGACGCGGTCGCTGCAACTGGCTCAACAGTCGTGACCGCACCGCATTTGGGGCACCGCTCGCAAGTCTGCGACGCACCGCTCCGACTCGCACCACTGTCCGACGCCAGCTCCCGCACTCCGGCTTGGTCGCCTGCATCGCAACCTGTCAGCACCGCATCGAGCATCGTCTCACCCTGCATTGCACGCCTTGGACTCACCGACTCTGTCTGCACGACGCTCATCGAGCCGCTGCCTGCACCGCATTGAGGGACACCGCACCTTGCATCGCTCCGTCTTGCACCGCAACCGCGACGAACGCCGACCGGCTCGTACACTCCGTACCAGCCACAACGAGAAAGGTACTGTGACCGAGTCTGTTCACGACTCTGCTGGCCCGTATCGACGCGGTCGGCTGGAACTGTTAGACTCTGTGGTTTTCAGCATCGCGGTAGGCTCGGACGGAGCTACCGACTCGTACGAACTTTGTTTTTGAACTATTCTTGCAAAGAAGAAGTTACCTTATCAAGCATTCGTTTTTCAAGTATAGTATTGTGGATTTTTGTCGTAATTGGTCTTGTCTTGAGTATATAAAAATATTGGTTATTTTTCTAAACTGGTGTGGTGTCCGTTTGTAGTGCTTACACTGCATTACTGTTGGTTATGTGCAAATGCTTTACACACTGCCTCTAGAATAAGCCTGACTGCTCGTGCCAAGCTACCAAGGGGGTGAGCAGGGGTTATTTTAGGAGTATAACTCCCTTACCCTGACTAGGAAGAAGGGTCCCTACTTGGACAAAGGTGCAAGCCCTTGCCAACTAGAGATCACATTTCTAACAATATCTGTCATCGCTGTGCTATAGTGGGCAGTGAGGTCATCTATGGTGTGTGGGAGAGGTTGGGAATGTAATTGGGCACTGATCCTGGATTCCAGCTCCATTAGTGGGATTTGATTGATGTTGCTTCCCCAGTGTATTGGTTTGTTAGATGGGGATGGGTAGGATCTAGGGTGAGCCTTGAGATTGAACAGTATTAGATGGTGGTCCGACCAGTAGGTGGGCTTGATGGATCAGAGGGAGACAAGCTCACTTCTGGTAAATATCGCATCGGGAGTAGTGCCTTTGTTGTGGGTCTGTTCATTGCAGAGTTGCTTGAGGTCACTGATTTCAAGAAGGTTTATTAGGTTATGGACTGTGAGTTTTCTGTGTCATTCTAGTGGAGGTTGAAGTCACCTAAGAACATGTTGCTGGTGTCAGTTAGGGAGAATAGTGTTATTAGGTCAGTTAGTTCTTCGATGAAGAGTATGTAATCACCAGGGGGGTGATAGATAGTGTGGAGATTGATAGGAGTGGTGCCTTTTGTTATATTCAAAGGTCGAGTAGTTTGTGTTCTCTAAGGTGTTACGCTGGGATTCTTTCTTGTGGATGATCGCTGGCCCACCCCCTATTTGTCCTGGTCTGTCCGTCTAATGATAGAGTAGCCGGGTGGTGCAAGCAAATCCAGGATAGGGGTTGAGTTTTTGCTAAGCCAGGTTTCCATTAGGAATGCAATGTCGATTCCTTCAGCTAACATAGTTTCAGCAATTTCTGTGGCATGTTTAGCTGCTGATCTGCAGTTAAGAAGCATGCAGGTTAGGGTCTAGGAATATTATTTATAGTGTGTAGTGTCTGGATAGTGGTGCATTGAGCAGGTGGTCTGGGCGATGTATTAGCTCTAGGGATTCTGTTTGTGTCCCTGATTACTGGGATTTTGGATGGAGGCTTGGGATCCACTTGAGGAGTTTAAGTGATGTATGAAATGGCAGAGTGATTCCACTTCAATTGCGGATAGGCGATTGAGAGCTCGGTAGAGTCTGTAGGACAGGTGGCTCATGGAGATGGAGATCTGGCTGGTGTGCCGGCTGTCTCTTCGAGATCCTTTATGGGGAGTCCATTTCTCTTTTCTCAGAGTGGGACCTCATGTTAACTTGGCCTGGATCGTGAGCTCATTTTTTACATGAGCAATGTCTTTAGGTAAAGAATCAAGTTTTTGTTCTGTTCAGCTAAGAAACAGGGTAAGTATGTCAGGGAGGATTTCAATTCCATATGGGGGTGGGCAGGCGGTGGGTCCCATGTCTATAGAAGGCGAGCAATCTTGAATAGAGGGGAGGCCGGTGTCATCGAGGTTGGAAATAGAGAGGGTTTGTTTTGGCTGGATATGTTCCACATTGGCAATCCGGGAAGTGTTCAAGGGGTGTTCAGTAGTGGACAATCTTGGGTTGGGACTGGCGCTATCTTGACCAATGTGTATGTCAAGGGGCAGTGTTTCAGTGCGCCCATTAGCTAGGGTGGTTGGACTGGCGCTTTACTGACTAAGGCATGTATAGGAGGGTGGGGGTAATGTTGCAAAGTATGGCAGCAGAGTCATGGAGGCGAATAGGTTCTAGGTTGGCAATGGTGCAAAGTGTGGCAGTAGAGTCATGTAGGCGAATAGGTTCAAGGGTGATGGTCCAGGGTTGATGGGAGGGGGGTGTGTAGGGGAACAAGACCATCTTGTGACAATATGGTGAAAAGTGACGAGCAGTGTCAGTCAAAGATATAGAGGCGATGGTCTGTTGCTTGAATTAGTATGTTCCCCATCCTGAAGATAGATATGAAGATCCCCCCTCTGAAGCTTTGGGAGGGGCAGTAGTGAGTTTAGTTCCATGGGGAATTTTAATAGTATCTGTAACTTATAGGTGGAGAAAGAAGATGTTTCTCCAATTTGCAGGGCATTTAGAGTAGAAAATGAAGTAAGTCTGTGTTTTACCGTTGCTTGCGTTGTAGTAGGTATCAACTGTTAGTTTCTCCAGAAATTGTTTGAGTAGGTTGTGTTTGAACTTTTTCCTTGCAATATTTGAGTGATGTTTTGGATATTTTATTATCCAGGATTTGAAACTGTATTTCTCAAGTAAAGTGGCATGGGGTTTAGGGCAGGGGAATTTCATTGTGGCTGGTTCCTTGTAATTGAGCCCCTGCAGAGATGAGGTGGAATACTGTGCATTACAATGTATTCTAGGCAAGATGTCCGGGTTTAGTGGCAGTGTCCTGGGACATAGAAGGCCTGAGTAAGCAGATCAAGAGCAGCCCTTGGTTGGTTAGCCGATGATACATTGTGTCTGGGGATACCTATGTGTTTTCAATATCCTGTCCAGGTTATACTGGAGTGGGATAAGGGTTCAGTTGTGTGATTATAGATACTTGCCAAGTAGGGTGTATTCTGTTAAGGGATTGTCAGGTATGATGACTTTAATTCTACCTGGGGAGAGCATACAGCTGCCCCTTATTGATCTTAAGGTATTTTCATTCCTCTTACTGTAGAGGGGGAGCTTTCAGAATAAGATGTCTGTCCTTTATTAGTGCTCTTTTTCTTTCACTACTCTTCACTGCGTGAAACTTGGGTAGTCCTCTTTTTCCTTCAATTATGCTAGGCATCCTCTTACTGTAATGAGAGAGAGAGCTTTCCAAATAAGATGGCCGCCCCTTATTAGTCCTATGTTTATTTCACTTTTCTTTGCTGTGTGAGCCTTTGGCTAGTCCTTTTTCATTTTAATTATGTTAGCATCTCTTTTGCTATCAATCCTTGGGGAAGAAGGGGAGGAGGTACCTATCTTCATATTCCTGAAATGTCTCCCAGACCTAGATCTTATCCTTGGCTCAGTGGTCAGAGGGCTTCCTCCCTGTTTCTGCAGAGTGCTTTCTGGCCCTTTTTTTATTGCTACTATCTACATCTGTCCCTATACTATACTCTAATGAGTAATTGCTCTCTGTCAGAGATTGTTTTCTCTGTTATTTCACAGCACTTGTCCTAAACAGCCAATATACATTCTAATGTACACAATTTCCAATAAAACATTTGAAGTCACATCATTTTGGAGGATAAGGTGGACACAAGGACAAGGGGAAGGGGACTGGGGTCGTGTGTAAGTAGCGCTGAGAACATGCTCCTGTGTGGCAGGCAGGGCTCCCACTCTTTGTTCCTCCAGCCCCAATGTAGTGCAGAAGCTGCGCTGGGATCACCGTAGGGAGCAGAGCCTCCACCGCGCTCCCATCAGCAATGTGCAGATAGAGTCAAGCGAGACGGGCGTCAGCTCTCATTCGCTAGTGTGCTCCGAGAATGTTGCGTCCCCCGGGCACACCCTCCTGCTAGGCACTCCATGACCACCACAAGAAGGCAGTCGGATGCCTCACCATACAAGGCAGCTTCGAGTGGATTCAACTCAATTCCCTGCTACTGACTGCCACCACAAGGCAATCTGATGCCTAGTTGTCCAAGGCAGCATCGGTGCCTCAGTTCAATCCCCCATGGCCGTTCTCAACCTCCACCAGAAGGTAGTTGGAGGCCCCGTTGTACAAGACAGCATGGTGCGCCTCAATTCCCTTGGTGCCAGCAGTCAGTCCAACACTCCAGTAGGCGGCACTGCCAGTGTGTACATGTCCCGGACATTGGGGCCGCTCACCTGGCCATACGGTCGTTTCCAGCCCCACCGTCAATGGGAGCATGTACTGCAGGGAAATGGTGTCTGGGGATGTGTCGTGGAACTCCATCAGCAGGAGTCAGGTGCAGTCCATGCTGTTTCAGAGGGGGGGGGCATCGGGGTGCAGCACCGTTTAGTTCTGGTAGGTTTAAGTGCAAAATTCTCAGCTTTCAGCGTACATTACACAAATAGATGGAAAAGTGGTGGATGGTTGGGTCAAACTGGAGATTTTCAAGCATTGTTGATCCCTAGGCTGGAGCTTCCTAGAAGAGCTCCTCTCCGCCCGCCATCTTGAATCTTCAAAAGCCGCTTTCATCATTGGCTTAGACAGTCTGAGTGTAGGACACCAGCACCCTAAAATTAGACTTAAACAAAAAAGAGAGGGGCTCTTTAAATCACATTTGCAAACCTGCCATGGATAAATACTCTGTAGAAACCCATGTTGCATACCAGGATATCCTTGACCAAGAATAGAGGTACCCAAAGGTGTGTCTGAGGCATCTTCTGAATTCCAGCCCTGAAAAGGCACTCTCTCTTCAAAGAAGACATTTACTTCTCGAGCAAGACTCTTGATGGTTAAACATATTTTGTGCAGCATGCGTAATTTTAAAAAATGTGCACATTTTGCACACAAAAAAAATGCACCTATTCAAGTTAACGTTTATCCAAAATATTGGCAGGCGGGCGGCTGGGAAATACCCTGGCGCATAATTCATTACCACCGTTGCCCCAGCAGTCAACATAACAAATATGGACAATAGCGTCTGAAGAGTAATGACAGAGGAGCGAGTGCTTCCGATTCTGATAACAAGGCGTGAATCTTAAAAAGGCACACGCCTTTTATTCTTTCAAAGAATTTACAAGTGCATTGGAAAATAAAGCACAGGCTCAGATTAAGATCAAAAGAAGAGGAATTTAGCTATAAAAATAAGCGTTTTCATAGTTTACCCTCAAGGGAGAACCGCTGCTTAAAAACACATTTGCGTGGGTACAACCCCATTAAACTGTCAGCCTCGTGTACAGTGATGTGATGTTAATAGAGGCTTATTTCAGTGTGTAATGTTGCACAACTTATAGCAGGCAGTTATTGTTGAAAACAACTGCGGCACAAACGCAAGAAAAAGTTTAGGTGAATTTAAATGTCTCTGCTTGAAACAGGGCCAGAAATGGACTCACAGAGCTGGAATCCCAGCCACAGTCGTCATCTGTACGTGGACAACACACAGAAGCGTAGCCCCATTTTGTACCCCTCATCCACAATCCACCGAATGCCCCTTCTCTGCTAGGGCAGTTAGTTATTTGCAGATGGTGTACAGCTGACAGCATATTCCTGCCGAGTGCAGCTCGAGCACAATAAATACATCGATCAGGTGTGAATGGTGAGTTTTTTATATAGAGTTTTATACTGCGGTTATTTTTTTAAATCTCTCTGTTATTTCAGATAAGTAAATTACCCAGCGTTCGCTAAAAAATACAGGGGCATATTATCAAGGCGGCGCAATAAAATTATCGCCGCTTTTGCGTCCGTTTTCGGCCGAAAAGCGGCGATAATTTTATCGCCTTATCAGCAAGGTCACGCTATCGCGTGAATCCTTGCTGTAGCGCCTCTCCCTTAACACCCAGCTTTGCATCTCTAATGAGATGGAAAGTGGGCGTCACTGGGCGTACCCCGGATGGACTACGTTGCAAATATCGCTGATGTTCACATCGCGATATTTACAAGGCAGCCCACAGGATTTTAGCATACGTTAGATCTTGGCGAAAACGGCCGTTTTCGCCAAAATCTAACGCCTGCTAAAATCCTGACTAACCTATGTGTGACATAGGGGGTGGATTATGCTGATACGACCACAGAGGTCGTATCAGCAAGGTTATCGCCGTTTTGCAGGGAACATCGCTGGAAAACCAGCGATGTTCCCTGCAAAACGGCGATAACCTCGCTATCTCTGGAATTTTTATCGCCCTGGAGAAACGCGTTGTTAATAACGCGCTACCAGGGCGATAAATTCCAGAGATAGCCTGCGATAGGAAATCTATCGCTAAGCACGGCCAGCGATAATTATCGCTGGCCGTTGATAATATGCCCCACAATTTAGTAAATTAAATGACTTCCAGATCCCAAAATGTAGTCACTGGGTAAGACTCCTTGAAAAGCAGGTCTTGCCTTTGTGACCTATTGGTTTTGCCAATGATAGTAGGAAGACGTTACTTTATATACATTAAATATTTTACTTAAGTAAAGACTTTGAATTTGTTAACAATTCTAAACTCTCTTTGGAATTGACTTTACTAAGGGCCTGATTACCAGTACGGAGGTCCTGGGACCGCCATACCCACGTTGGCAGTTCAACTGCAGCCAACTCAGTTGTCCAACCGCCCGATTACAAGTTGTGCGGTGGGACCACCGCAAGACCGTCTCCAGACCGATACCTCTGCCAAGAGCTGAATTCCCATGGCGGCGGCGGTGGGGATTGGGGCGTACAAGGGTGGCAGTGCTGGCATGGGCACTGCCGTTGTAATTACGACCTGCCCTTCTGCCAACCTTTTCATGGCAGGGACGCCGCCATAAAAAGGTTGGCGGAAAAGCAGGGTTTGGGGTGAAAACATGTCTCCAGGGCGAGTGTACCCTGCAGACATGTTCATGGTGCCATCTGCATGGTTGTGCTCACTGTTGCTCCTGTAGACCACGCTGCAGGGAAATAGTGCCCCGACCGCCCAGATGCACTTCCGCATTCCGCACGGCCGGCATTGGCTACGGCTCTTTTCTAGAGCCGCAGCATGCCGCTGCAGGAAGACCGCCAGCCCTGCAGTTAAGTTGTAATGTGGCGGTTGGGATGCCGCTGGCTTGGCGGCATTATCTAGACCACTGTGAACTGGTGGGCTTTCCGCAAGGGTCGGAATCTGGCCCCAAGTTTTGGCAAAACCAAGAGATCTCAGCTCTAAAAGGCTGACCTATTGTGGTTCCCAATTCTTGTATGGCACGTGTGAGCTGAGTTGCATTTAGGTGTAAGGGTGCATTCTCGTTGTGTCAGAGTGTTCATAATGGGGCACAATTGAAAGCTTCGAAACTGAGGCAAAAGCAGGGCTTTAAGTGAGCCGGGTATGTCCAGGTCTCAGACCCAGCAGTAATTAAAAATGCACTTTGAAACGGGTCACTATGGCGCCCTATATTCATGTCCTTAGCTCTAATAACAAAAACTATTTCTGAACAATGACTTTAAAAATGTTGATTGTAATCTATGTCAGCGAGTTAGGTCTGTTTTTCTTGCTTTTCGTTGCTTTTCTAACAGTGTTATGCTGTGTTTTTCTTTTTTTTTTCTTTCATAAGGCATATTGTTCTTGTATAGTGCATACTTTGAACTGAGTCGCCTCCAGAGGTTTATAACAGGCCATGGTTGAGAGCTCTGGAGTTGAGGATGAAGGGCGTGCAAGTTTCTCACAGTACCTGTCAATGGGTCAAAAAAAGTGTTCAGAAAACATGGTGATTCTATTCTTGGCCTCTCTGCAGAGGGCAGAGCAATGGACTCGTAATCCAGTTGCAATTGCGATTCTGTGCACATGTCTGTGAAGGAGGTACACAATTGTCAGAACATTGACAAGGCTAAAGTAAAAGAAAATGCAGTGCTTTCAGATGAGTGGATGCATAGTGTGTTTTGGGGGTGGTGAAGTGAAGGAGATGTGAGGAAGTGCATTCAAGAGAGAGTGAAAAGAGGGTGCTGAAGAGGAAAGAGATGAAGTGAAAGATATCCAGATGGATGAGATGTGGAGAGAAAAAGGGCTTACACGTCTAACATGGCGTGAACTTAACAGGAGTGATTGAAATAATTTGAAGACCACCATCCCTTCCACAGGCCTCAGTAATGTTTAATTCACAGGGCCATATTATCAAGAACGGCGATAACATTATCGCCGCTTTAGCGGCAGGAAACTGCCGCTAAAGCGGCGATAAGAGGCTTGATAATATGCCCTTTAGAATTCCAATAGAAGCCCAGGTTCTGGTGTGAAGGACATCAAACCTGGGCTTCTATTGGAATTCTATAGGGCATATTATCAAGCCCCTTATGGCCGCTTCAGTGGCAGTTTCCTGCCGCTAAAGCGGCGATAACATCGCCGTTCTTGATAATATGGCCCACAGCCTTCTAATTTCAGAATTGAAATAATTTGTATATTATTTACAACAAAATCATTGTTGTTATTCATTAATCTTAAACACCTAACAACTATTGACAAAGCCAATAGTCCTGGCTGGTTTTAGGTGTATGTCAGTTGTTGTGTTATATATCTGGATGAAAAAACAGAAAGCTGAGAGAGGAACCAAGATATCAGACGGGTGGCACACTATGGGAATCACAGAAATTGTTTATTTGTTTAAGCCACTCCGTTAATTACATAGGCCATGCCCCTTTTCGAGAAACCACACTTTTTTCATCCCATTTAAAGCCCTGTCTGAAGGCAGTGTGAATCACTGGGAGATATCAGTGTATGATCTGATGACATGCTCATGCATTCTTTGTCCTCTCCCAATTGTGCACATTTTGATGGTTACATATGTGCCATTTGTAATTAACAATTCTAATTTGTTACAACAGAATCATTGTTGTTACTTATTTATATCAAACTGCTAATAAGCAGTCATAGAGAGACAATATGTCTGACTTGTTTTAGGCATATGTTTGTTCTTATATGATATGTCTGGATGCAACCAGCAGGGGCTCAGGTTCAGCAAGGAGAGGCACAAATCTTTAAACAGCAGCCGGAAAACAAAGGCTTTTATACCAATTAATGTCAAAAATTGGAGGTCTGTCTGTCCTTTTAACAGGACAGAAATGTTGATGTGATGCTTACTTGAGGGTTTAAAGGTTTCCTTGTGGGGTGCCAGGTCCTGAGGGAACGGTGGTTTGTAGACAAATTGGTACCAGCAAAACAGATGTCACAGGTAGTGCGGGAAAAACTGCAGAAAATGGTAGCTGTAGGCAGAATAGCAGGCACATTTGATGATTGGCTGTTGGAGGATCTTATAATCTCCCTATTGGGAGTGGTGCCAAAAGCAGTGGCTGGTGAATATAGAATGACACATTGCCTGTTGAGGCCTGAAGGACTGTCAGTAAACGGCTTAATAGCTACAGAGGATATGGTAGCGCATTTTGCGTCATTTGACATAGCAATCAGTTTGGTGAGGTTGTGTGGTGTGGGAGTGGAACTGGCTACGAATTACATAAATTCAGCCTACTGGTTCCCCCAGTTGACTTTCACCTGTTGGCCAAAGGGCTGTGCGATCTTATACAAGTTGTTTGAAGTGTTCAGTACTATTTGCTAATGGTAGTTCATAAGAGGTTCAGGGTATGGATTAGTTACTCACTTTTTGCATGACTTTCTCTCTGTGGGACGAAAGGGCTCTTTTTCATGCAGAGCAGCATTGAGCAAGTTTCAAGCTCTGACAAAAGATTTGAGTGTGTCACTTGCACCTGAGAAAACAGAGTTTCTAAGTATGATGTTGGTTTTTCTAGGTATTGAATTGGACACCTTGAAGATATAAGCTAGGCTACCTGCGAACAAAGTCCACTAACTGATGAGTCTGTTAGAAGAAACACTTTCAGCAAAGAAGTTCTAACTGAGGAAGGTGCCGGAGTTGTTGGCACACCTTAATTTTGCATGTAAGATAGTAGGAGCTGTCAGGTCTTTTTTGAACGATAGGTTTTGTTATGGCATGTGTAAAGTTACCACATCACAGGGAACGTATATCAGCAGTGGTGTGGGCAGACTTAGAAGCTTGAATGATCTTCATAAAAAATTCAATGGTGTGACAATGTGGTAATTGGAGAACGACTTTATAAAGCAGATTCCGATATTTTCATGCGCAGTAGGAGCCGGTGGTTTTGGTCTATTCTGGGATGGGAGGTGGTGCTCAAAGTGGAGGCCAGAGAAATGGTGAGATGGAGGCAGAAAGATAGCGTTTCCTGAGTTCTTTCCCCTTTTGATTGCACTCTCCTTATGGGGAGGAAAATAGACTATTATTTCAATATGAACAATCAGACAGTCGTGGTGCTGGAGAACGAGCAGAGGGTAAAGGACAGGAGATTGTTGAGGTTAGTGCAGTGGTTCATGTTAGGTTGTCTGATGTTCAATGTTTTTCAGGGCCAAGCATGTGCCAGCTGTGAACAATAACGTAGCTGACACGTTGTCAGAGATTCAATGGGCTGGCACCCGGACGGATTCACAGAAGACAGAGATACCAGAAGAGATTTGGGCACTGGGTGAGAATTTTCTAGCGAACAGCACTAAAAAGGTATGTAGGCAGGCATGGTCTGAGGTTTTGACTAGTGACGCATGTTGTAGAGGACAAGATGTGGAAGACATGGAGTGAAGGCCAAGAGAGAAGACGTTTTAAAGTTTATATTGTTTAGTATTGAAAAAGACATTTCCACAACTATAATTTCAGGTAAATTGTAATTGCATTTTAGGGCAAATTCCTCTAGGGTTACAAGCAATCAGTGAGCAAGTTAGGCAGAGGGATGCTGCAGGAAGGGGCCCAGGAAAGGATGAGAGTAGGTAGTTTAAGGGAGCCCATAATTATGTGCCAACTAATGGAGATGGTTAAAGGTCTGTCAAATGTTTGCTTTTCTGGTTTTGAGGTGTTGTTATTTAAGTTATGTATTTTCTGATTATTCTCCAGAGTTTATAGAGTTTCAAAATTATTGAGGACTAAACAAGTGCTGGGTATGGGAGTGGAGTACGTAAAATTGCTCAAGGGTGAGTTTTCATGTCTGTGGCGCTCAAAAACTGATCAAAAAGGAGGAGGCGTTTTGAAGGACATAGGTGGTTTGATGTGCTCAGTGCAGGCATAGAATAATTTCAGGGAGTGTTCTGGGTTAACTGGTTTTCTGTCATATGGATGAGTGGCACTTGATGGCTTTGCACCTTTTAGCAGTCAGGAGGAAGTTTTTAGTGGGAATAGGTGAAGAGGAACTCAACTTTAACATGCATTCGTTCAGAATTGGGGCAGCAGCAAAGGCTAACCAGCTAATGTTTTCGTTGAGAGACATTATGAAGTTGGGAAGGTGGTCTTCTTGTTATTGCCTTCACTACATAGGACAATTGTAAGGGATGTATTACGCGGTGGATAATATTTGTCTTTTCTCTTTGCTTTCAGGATGTGTGCACGACCATATCTGGTGGTATTTTCAATATGGATTATTGGACATTCCGTCCTTAGATGGGTGGCTAAACATGCAGAAATGGGGCCATTCCAGACCAGAGAGGCTAAGCTGAATGAATTCCAGTTTGAATGGTGGGAAAAAGGTGGCAGGAAATGGGGGCAGCTGTTGTACTGATTGTCTGAGTTGGTGAGCACAATGCCCTGTCGAGGAGTGTTGTTAATACCTGGGAGGAAACGACTTGGTTCAGCTGTCAGGGTGATGTGGCAAGAACTAGTAGGTTTTGTTCAGGCATGTATATTTTATGAATGGAGCTGGCACCTAGGAGCGTTCTAGGCAGTGAAACACAACCTGGCAGAAAGAGCCAGGCAGAAAGTGAATATGGAGATGCAACAGTTTTGTGGTATTGGTGTATTTCAACACTCTAGCGTTACACAAGAAGAGTTGTTTAGGCAGGATGGAGTTAATTTGTCTTTGATGGGCAATGAGTACTATATTAGAGAGATGCCAGCAAAATGGTTGGTGCTGTGTCTATGGTGTTGATGCGTAAGGATTGATCTGTTGGAATGGCAGCCCAATTGCATTGTTTTTCTGGCTCGGGCTCTTGGAGAGGCAGCCCAGAAAAGAGACTTTTGGGTAAGGTGTGGCAGGAAAAGGCCTGTCTTTCAGGGTTTTCCTAGTTGGCAGACAAGCTCAGGGTTGAGGCACCAAAACGGAAGGGTTGGGCCTTGCACATGGGGTACATGGTAAGAACACATGGGTCAGGTGTAAAAGTGATTGGAAAAGTAAGTAGATGGTGCTAAATTTTGGTGTTGTTTAGCTGGGGATTTCCTTATGGGGAGATTAATGGTGGTGGACATTTTGTTTAAATGTATTAGTGAGGTGGGTGTTTTATATTCTGTAATGTAATGATGAAGTTCAGCTGGGGACAGTTTGTTTAAATGTATGAGGGAGGTGGGGGTTTATATTCTGTATTGAATGGTGAAGTTCAGCTGCGTACCTGTCCTTATGAGGTGGCCTCATGGGGCCCTGGATACTCCTGTGCCATCTCGCATGATTTGGGCTCCTGCTGGGATCAGGGGGGAGGGGTGGTATTCCAAAGGACGTTTCACTCTGGGGTGCAACGGCAGGTGGTGCTGTCCAGGACTGCAGGATTAGGGATAGGTGAGCTAGATAGTGGGTGGAGCAAGGGTCAAGTGAACAGAAAGTGTTTACTTCTTCCAGGGCAGGCTATGGCCTTGTGGGAGTGACTAGATCCCTAGTACTGCCCGCCCTTTCTCCCCATAGTTATAAAGTCCTTGACGGTTCATTGTCAGTGTTGAATTTTTTTTGGGTACTTTATTGGGTATCTGTTGGCAATTATCAGGCTGGGATGAGTTTCTTTGCTACAGTTAGGACAGGTAGCAGACATGCACAGGGCCGAGGCACTAAGCCAGATGGATCGGTCCTTGCAGGAGGGACGTAGGCACATGGAGCACATGAAAGCAACTCTTGGGTCAGGTAGGAAAGGACGGTGATCAGAAAAGAAAGAGGATGGTGCTGAATGTTGTGGTTGTTTGGTTGGGAGTTTTCATGCTGGCGTGAGGTTTAAGGTCTAAGTAGGTTGTTTAAATGTACTAGTGAGTTGAGGTTTTTATTTTCTGTAGTGTGATAATGAAGTTCAGCTGCATACCTGTCCTAATAAAGCTGCCTTTTACTCCCTCATGTGGCCCTGGTTACTCTTATTTACAAGCCACTTGCACCGCTGGTGCGTCACGTTGCGTGACGCACTGACGTCGAAACCTGCTGCATGATATTTACAAGCACACGTAAAGCCACCCTGCGCGGCTTTACGTTTGCTTGTAAATATCGCCCCTTTTCAATGAATATTTTGTGTGTTAGGGGCATGACATGGGTGCTGCTGTGGGTGTTCCCACGCAACACCCATGTCCACTGATGCATTTCCAGATTTACGAGCAATAGTAAACCTGGAAATGCGTCAGAATGCTACGCCACCCCATGGGTCGCGTAGCGAGACGCAACGAGGATAAATGTTTTCATTTCTCCTCGTTTTTCCCTCTTTCAATGGGTGCTGCATTCTACAGCACGCATTGGAAGAGGAAATCACCTCAATTGATTGTTTTTGTGCAGGGAGGTGTCCCTTCCTGCACAATAACAATCTCCCCACGACGCAGGCATCCTTGCACCATGGTGCAAGGGTGCCTGCGCCGGCGCATGGCAGAAGTTTGTAAGCCAGCACAGGGAAAAGCACAGAGATGCGACATATTGTTGTAAATATGTCGCATTCATATGCTTCGAAACTAACTCAGCGCGGCACAGCAAAATGACTTGCGGCACCGCGCTGCATTCGTTTCTCGTAAATAGGGCCCCAAATTTGGGAATCCATTTCATCTAACTTGTTTTCTTGAAATTTTGAAGGTAAATATCATTCACCAAAATGTCGTAATGCAATTAATTAAATTACTTATTTATCAATTGCATTATGTAAGCTTGTTTTCTGGCTGAACACATAAATTCTTCGGGCTTATTTACAAGCCTCTTGCGCCGCTGGTACGTCACGTTGCGTGACGCACCGGCAGCCCAACCTGCTGCCTGATATTTACAAGGAAACATAAAGCAACCCTGCGTGGCTTTACGTGTGCTTGTAAATATCGCCCCTTCTCACGCAACACTTTGCATGTAAGGGGTGTGACATGGGTGTTGTTGTGGGTGTTCCCACGCAACACCCATGTATTCAGATGCATTTCCAGATTTACGAGAAATTGTAAACCTGGAAATGTGTCAGAATGTTACGCCACCCCAGGCGTTACGTAGCGAGGTGCAACGAGGAGATATTTTTACATTTCTCCTCGTTTTTTTCCTCTTTCAATGCGTGCTGCATTCTACAGCACGGATTGAAAGAGGAAATCACCTCAATTGATTGTTTTTGTGCAGGAAGGTTTCCCTTCCTGAACAAAAACAATCTCCCCACGATGCAGGCATCCTTGCACCATGGTACAAGGGTGCATGCGCCGGCGAATGGCAGCCGATTGTGCGCCAGCGCAGGGGAAAGCACAGGGATGCGACATATTGTTGTAAATATGTTGCATCCCAGTGCTTTGAAAGTGACTCAGTGCGGCGCAGCCAAATGGCTTGCGACACCGCGCTGAGTCACTATCATTGTAAATATGGCCCTTAGTTTTCTTCTTTTCTACACCATCCCTCACATGCTGCAGTACTTTCCCTTTAATTTGTTTTTTTTTCATGAGGCTCATTATAGGACCCTAAATCTCTGCCTAGTTTTTTCATCTCCTTTTACAGCTCTTCTTCCTGCTTCCCTTCTCTCTCTTAGCCATTCTGCTCTGCTTGCTGCTGCCATTTTAATTGTTTTTCTTTTTTTCTTTGTGGAGTGATGGAACCCCCTCTTAACCTACCCACTTATTTTTTTGTTTTGTTTTCTCGACCTGCGCTTAAATCTGTTACCCCATCCTTGAATTTAATTTTACTAAAGGTGCCCAATTTCCCTGAATCTGGATTGTGTTTTTTCACTTTGTTCTACACTCCACTGTTTCCTGGACATTCTTTAACGCTTTACGTGATACTGTTACCTCTATCTGCGCCTTTTCCGTTTTATAAGGTCACAGATCTTTTTAAGAAACTTTTTTCTAGAACTTGTTGCAGAGCTTTTACTCAGTTTACGGTACTGCTATTAAGTGCCTTGATAAACGTACATAGAAATCAATGGAGCGAGCAAGTTGCTCAGGATCACATTAGATATCATCAAGCCTCTTGGACCTTGTCACCTCAAGTCCATCAAGGGCATTCCCTATTTGCTCCTGATCATTCCATGCCTGCTACCTAACAGATTATATATGAAGGAGTTTCAGTATTAGGATGTTCCTGTTTTTCTTTTGATTGCTTGAATTATTTTCAGATATGCAGAAATTCTGTCTCCACTTTTTCTTTGAGCCTACATGCTAGGCTAGGATGCACAATCCGTCATTCAAACTGTCTCTTTTTCATCTGCTCCTGAGTTCCTCTATCTTTCCATGTCTTCTTTCTCCATTTTTTTGGGTCATTTTTACCTCTTCTTTAATAGACTGTTTTGACTAACCCCCAAACTGTGCTGCAGAAGAGGTTGCTATCTGCACCGGAAACCCCCTAAACTACCTTTGCCAAAGACCTTACAAAGGAAGCATCTCTCGCGGGCTTTGTGACAAAGCTGGCACAGTACCGGTAGGGCGGAGGAGGAGGGCAGCCCTGAGTGTATGGTGTTCCTCCATTGTTTTTGGAGAGGGGATGCCGACCCTGCCCTAGGTTCTCCATTTTGTGAGCCGAGCAGTGGCATCGCCTCGCGCTAATTCCACGGGGCTGTTGGGCTGTGGTACAACATTCATCTTAAAGGTGGCCTCTTGTGTTCTATTTTAAATCCACAACCTCCCTCTGCAGCCGCTTCACCTCTACAGATAGAAATGACTGTAGTTTGCGCTTCAAACACTATATTCAGGTTAACTCTGAAATAGATGTAGATGTCTCTGCAATGAATAGAGGAATTGATGCAGTTTGCAGTAGCAGGAAGCAAAAACATAAAAGTTTAATGACAAAGAATGACTGGGCCTAATTTGGAGGAGGGTTGTAAAAGTAAATCCACCCAATGAAGTGCAAGCCACGTCCGTCCTCCTCTGTGTGCCACTGCCCCATGTACACGTCTGTTTCACCAGTGTTAGAGCCACTGCCTCCTTGACCACCTTAAGATTCACCCACTTGTCAGAACAGTGGCCAAGGGAAATGGTATGGGATTCGCGGCTCAGTTTAAGACACCCTTTCTGTCCAGCACCATCATTAATACCGTGGCGGCGCAGCTGCGGCCGTGTTGTTGTGAGACATTTTGGGGGGAAAGGCTGTTGTAGCTGGCAGACAAATCAAAATGTGGGCAAATATTTTACAACAATAAAACCATGTTATGCATATGTTGCCTTGACCAAAGCCCTTCACATAAAATTTGGGGTCTAGAATTATTTTTGCCAACCTAACACATTGCTCCTTATTAGGAAATCTGAGATGACAGGCAGCATCTGAACCTGTGACCTGAGGCAGATACATGGATCTCAGCAGCGCATGCTAATCTCACTGAGCTTTAATAAGTGGAACATGTAATATTGGACTTTATTAAAAAAACACGCAATGTTTCAGTGGTATTACACTGTTAAAGACCACCAAATGGAGCCAGTCTCCTATTGAAGTTAGGGTAATGTTTTAGTCGTGACGTGATTTTCTATGACATTAAAGCTTACATTATTGTGCATTCTCACTTGTCCTCATTTCTTTTGGTCTGTCTTGACAGTACTGCTGTGTTCAAAATATACTGTTACCAGTTCTCTAAAATATGCATAAAGTGGACTTTGGCTGCGCCCAGTGGAGTGTATCTCTCTTTGAATACTAGGAGTATCATTCCATATCCTTGAATTCAGATGCATGAAGGATAGATTTCAAGAGTACTCTGAATCATAGCGCATTTAATTAGCTGTCCCATGGATGTATTGTATGCAGAAAGCAAACATTTTCTGAATTGTTTTTTTTTCAATGCAGCGGGCTTTTAATACATTGGTCCATCGCTCCAAATACAAGCCAGAACTATTGCTTGTAACTTAAGTAATTTTGCAAACCAGCAAATACCTTCGTACCCCTTCCCTCTCATGCTGTTTCGTAGAGTATGTCACACATCATGTGTGATAATGGAATGTTGCTTGGGCTCGCCATGGAGAATCAATCAATCAATCAATCAATCAATCAATGAGGTGACTTGTAAAGAGCGACTACTTACCCGTTAGGGTCTCAAGGCGCGTGGGGGGAGAGGGGGAAACAGCTGATGCGCCGAAGGTGCTATGGTTTCAGTCGAAGAGCCAGGTCTTGAGGTCCTTCCTGAATTGAGGCAGTGACGGTGATTGCCTGAGGTGGAGAGGCAGGGTGTTCCAGGTCCTTGCTGCGAGGTAGGAGATGGATCTTACTCCGGCCGTGGTCTTGCGGATATGTAGGACGTTAGCCAGGGCCAGTTCTGCGGAGCGGAGGTCTCTGGTGGGTGCATGGAATGCGAGGCAGTGGTTAAGGTATGCAGGGCCCGCGTTGTGTAGAGCTTTGTAGCTGTGTGTGAGGAGCCGGCATGGTTGGGTTCTACAGCGGGGCATAGACCATGATAATTGGTGCATACCCACAGCATGGTAGTCCAAGACAGCGATCATTGGGGTCCAAAGGTGGCTTCACACCCTTAGGCCCTGGTGCACTGCTGCACTACTGGTAGCTATTCCTCTACTAACAACAGAGCTGTTGGTTGGTTTCTTTGTGGCCTGAACTGAAAATGACAGCAATAATTGTGATACAAAGGGCCCCTCGCAGCTGTGGGGCCAAATGCCCCTGCATCTGCTGCCCTCTTGATAGCTATGTTCCTGCTAAAACAAAGCATTTGGTCACCTGCTTTTTTATTTTAAAAGGACCAACATGATTGGGATCCAAAGGGACCCTCTCCCCACAGGGCCCCGGCATCACTGCACTTGTTGCACTTTTTTTTTATTTATTCTTTTTATTTCGAAAGCACTTGTTGCACTTTTGATAGCTAAGCTCCTGCTATTAACAATCTTTGTACAGACTCTGTGTGGTCTGAATTTGAATGGACAGCCATAGTTGGCATCCAAAGAGTCCATCACGCCATTGAAGCCTGGTGCCAGTGCACCTGCTGCACCATTGATAGCTATACCCCTGCTAAGCACAGACTCCTTAGTCACATTCTCTGTGACCTGAAATGAAGAAACAGCTATAATTGGGGTCCAAAGGCCATCATGCTGGCCGTCCCTGGGTGTCAGTGCTACAGTGGCACAGGGGTATATGCTGCACTATAGATAGCAACGCTCTTGACCATGGCATAAATTCTAAAATAACAAACTCACCTCTCTGACCCTCTGCAAGACTTAATACAAGTGGGCAGAGTCTACTAAACCCACTGGCGCATGGGGTGGAGGCAAGCTTCCAATTCTGAAGTGATCATGCAAGCCTCATTGACCCTGGCCTGACCCCTGAGTAGAGATTATAACTATCTCTGAACTGTTGCATGTAGCTAGGTTTGATTCTTTCAGTTCAGTAGTGCACGTTTATCAGAGCAGCTCTGGCACCAGCAGGTCCTGATGTTTCCGCATGCCTCCAACAGGCTGCAAGATTTATCTTAAAGACAAGCCAGTCGAAGTGCCAGGCGGCTGAGGGTCCCCCGGGACAAGGAACGCATCTCCCCAACCCCACCCCGCGCTGCTGGCTCTGTGTTGAGCCCCTGCCTTCCACAGCATCTAGCAGAGTCGGCAATTAACCTGCCTGTTCTCCATATTGGATAGTGAGAGATGGCAATGGTTAGGCAGGACTTCTGTGGTTTTCGTGACTCTCCGTTGGTAGCTGCAGCCAAGCAGCCACGTTTTTGTCTGCGAGCTGCAAGTTTCACAATAGGCTTATGACGTAGTTCTATGAAGTCATGAAAACCTTGGTCTCCCTGCATCTGTGATAGCTGTATGATGTGCTCTACTGCAGTGCACAATACCAGCTTTAGCGGGTGGGGAGTGGGACAAGAATAGTACCAAATGCTTGGTAACAGTTTTTCACAACCTCCGTGAAAGTCAATGTCCAGCAAGTTGTATTCCTTTTACAAAGAATACGTGTTTAATTTACACTGAGAGCATTAGAGCACTTCATTTGAACAATGATTTAAACTAAAAGTCTCAATCAATCAATCAATCAGGGAATTGTGAAGCGCGCTACTCACCTGTGAGGGTCTCAAGGCGCTGGTGGGTGGGGGGGTGCAGCTCCGAGTCAGCCAAAGAGCCAGGTCTTGAGGCTCTTCCTGAAGGTGTGCAGAGTGGGGGAGCGTCTGATGTTGATCGGGAGCTCGTTCCAGGCCTTTGCCGCAATGTAGGAGAAGGCTCTTCCACCCGCTCTGGTTCTCTGGGTGCGCGGTGTTTCTGCGAGGTCGGCGGAGCGGAGGTTTCTCTTGGGTGCATGGAAGGAGACTCTTTCGTTGAGGTATTTGGGTCCGTGTTGTGGAGGGATTTGTAGGCGTTAGGTGAGTAGCTTGAAGTTACTCTCTTTTCGACAGTAAGCCAGTGGAGGTCTCGCAGGTGTTGGGTGATGTGTTCATGCTGTGGGATACCGAGGACGAGTCTGGCCGCGGTGTTCTGGATGGTCTGGAGTTTGCGTAGCAGGGATTTGCTGATTCCAGTGTAGAGGGCGTTTCCGTAGTCCAGTCTGCTTGTTATGAGAGCGTGGGTGACGGTCTTTCTGGATTCGGGGGGATCCATTTGAAGGTCTTGCGAAGGATGCGGATGGTGTTGAAGCAGGTGGAGGTGACAGCGTTTATCTGGCGGGTCAGGGTGAGGGAGGAGTCGAGTATGATGCCGAGGTTCCGGGCGTGGTCCGTGGGGGTGGGGTGGTTGCCGAGGGCGGTGGGCCACCAGGTGTTGTCCCAAGCTGAGGGGGTGGGTCCGAGGACGAGGACTTCTGTCTTCTCCGAGTTGAGTTTCAGACAGCTGCTGCTCATTCAGGGTGCAATGTCTTTCATTCCTTCCTGGAAGCTGAGTCTGGTGGCGTCAGGTTCCTTTGTGAGGGAGAGGATGAGCTGGGTGTCATCGGCGTAGGATACTATGCTGAGTCCATGCTGTCTGAAGATGGCGGTGAGGGGGGCCATGTAGATGTTGAAGAGCTTGGGTTCTGCCGGCGAGGAAACAGCGGAGCCAGGCGAGGGTGGTTCCCTGTAAACCGGCGTCATGGAGTCTGGCTGTGAGAGTGTGGTGGGAGACGGTGTCCAAGGCTGCGGATAGGTCTAGTAGGAAGAGGGCCGCGGTGTGGCCTTGGTCAAGGAGCGTGCGGATGTCATCTGTGGCGGCGAGGTGGGCGGTCTCGGTGCTGTGGGTGCTGCGGAATCCGGATTGGGAAGGGTCGCGGATGGCGTTCTCCTCGATGAAGTTAGTCAGCTGGGCATTGACGATCTTTTCGGTGACTTTGGCCGCGAAGGTAAGGAGAGAGATGGGTCGGTAGTTTTTCAAGTCCATCGGGTCTGCAGAGGGTTTCTTGAGGAGGGGCTTGACTTCTGCGTGTTTCCAGTCATCGGGGAATGTGGCGGATTCGAAGGTGTCATTGATGGTACGTCGTAGCTCGGGTGCTATGGCGGCGGCGGCTCTGTGGAAGATGTGCAGCGGGCAGGGGTCCGTGGGGGCTCCTGAGTGAGTGCTCTTCATGGTCGTGTCGGTATCTTTAGTGGTTACCGGGGTCCAGGCGGCGATGGTAGGCTGGCTGTCGTTGCTGGAGGAAGGAGTGGTTTCTGGAGTCTGTTCACTGAAGTTATCGTAGAGGGCCTTGATTGTCAGATGGAAATAGGAGCCGAGCTTGTTGCAGAGGTCCTGGGAGGGTGTGACGTCCGTGGCTTCGCTGGGGGGTTTGGTGAATTCCTGGATGATGCTGAAGAGTTCCTTTGAGTTGCTGGAGTTGGCGAGGATTTTGTTCCGGATGAAGTTCCTTTTGGTGGATCTGATGAGTTGGTGGTATTCTGTCATGGCGTTCTTGTAGGTGGTGTGGTCTTCAGTGGTTTTGCTGTTCCTCCATCACTTCTCGAGACGTCTGCAGGTGCGTCTGGATTCTTGGAGGTCGGTGGTAAACCAGGTGGCCTTCATGGGGCGCTGTCTGTCGGGGTTGCGGAGGGGGGTGAGCTTGTCTGCGCAGTTGGTGATCCACCGGTGTAGTTCTTTGGCTGCAGAGTTGGCGTTGGTCGAGGCAGGAGGGGGATCGTGGTTGAGGGTGGCGTTAAGGTGCTCCTCTGTGACTTTGCTCCAGTTCCTTCACGGTGGGCTTGGTGTGGGTTTGTGAGCGGTGGCACTGTTGAAAGAGAAGTGTACGCAGTGGTGGTCAGTCCAGGGGGGTTGGGTGGTGTGGCTGAAGTGGATGTTGTTCCCTCCTGCGAAGATGGGGTCGAGGGTGTGTCCTGCCTTGTGGGTGGGGGCGGTGACGAACTGTTTCAGTCCAAGGTTGGCGAGGTTGTCCAGGAGGGTGGCGGAGTTGGGGTTGCTAAGGCTGTTGAGGTGGAAGTTGAGGTCTCCGATGAGTATGTAGACCATGGAGGCGATGGCGTGGGGCGCAATGAGGTCGGCGATGGTAGTGGTGAACAAAGTTTGAGGTTCCGGGGAGGTCTGTAGGCGAGGGCGCCGCGCAGGGTCGTTCTGGGGCTGGTCTGGATCTGGAAATGGAGGTGTTCGGTGGTGGATGGGGAGTCGCTCGTGCTGGAGGTGGAGAGTCAGAGGGAGCTCATGTGTGCGATGGCGAGTCCTCCTCCAGGCCGGTTGGGGTGGTCCTTCCTCTGGATCTTGTATCTGTCGGGGATGGCGGTGGCGATGTCGGGGTGGAGGTGGTGTTGGTCCAGGTTTCCGTGAAGAAGGCGACGTCTGGTGAGAGGGTGTCGAGGAGGTCCCAGATCTCTATAGTGTCTGTGCAGGGAGGGCACGTTGAGGAGGATACACCTCAGGGCTTCGGGGGTGCTGGCGTCCGGGGTGAGTGCAGTGGCCGTGGGGGTGCGGAGGATGGGGAAGGATTGTCGGTAGTGTCAGCAGGAGAACTGGCCGTGGGTGGTGTTTGGCGTAGACAGATGGCAGTTGCTGATTCTTCCGGGGTTGAGTGCATGGAGGTCAGCTGAGTCGTAGCGGTGGGTGGTCAGAGAACCAGGGTCCCTGGCGCTGGTTGCGGTTGGGTCGCGGATGGCACAGATGGGCTTGCATTTGGCACGCTTTGGCGCGCCAGCGGCACGCCTACTGCGCACGTCCGCTGCGCGGCCAGGCAGCGGCTGCCATTAAATAGGGAAGGGGGAGGGAAGCGTAGCTGGGAGGCGGGAGCCGGAACCGGTAGGGGGTAGGGGCCATGGGGGCAGCAGCGGCGGGAAAAAGGGCGGGGAAAACGGGCACGGAGGACACAAACAAGGGCACAGGAACAATGAAAAAATTAAAAAACGGGCAAAATAAACAGAATAGAGAACGACAATTACAAAGGCACAAATAACAAAAAAGACAGACAAAAAACAGAAAAACGGGCACAAACACAAGACAGACAACAGTGGACCAGCAGAAGAGCAAGGCTCTCCCACTGGACCACCAGGGATGAGGTGCAGGCAGGAACGTGAGTGTGGAGGAGGGCCTCGAACACCAACCTTACAATGAGGTGTAGGGGCAGCGGTAGCGGCACAACAGCGGAGCTGCTGGGGCGGAGCGCAGAGTCTCTGACCAGGAGGTCAGAGGTCTTGCTCACACGTCCGAGCAGCGGCCGTGGGTTCTTGTTCTATGACGAAAATACATAACATAGCATGGCAGAGCATCTCAAAGCATAGGTTAGCAGAGCATAACTTAACATAACATAGCATATCATATCAAAGCATAAAATAGCATAGAATAGCATAATATACCATAACATAACATGACATGAACAAGATGTCTCCTGCCTAATAATGGCAGGCAGTCTTGTTCAGTGTAAAACTGACTAGATCACTGATTAGAGAATTTAACAGTGATTTGTAAAGCAGAAAGAGGGGGTCTGCTGCTCTGTTGGTGGTCACTGCCACAATATCAGAGTTTTTGCAAAAAAGCCCTCATTACAGTTTGTCTTGTGGGTGCGATATCACCGAATTTATCTGTTATTTCTGAATCCTGTATATGAGATTATCTGCACCTGATATTACTGGGTGAAGTAAACCCACACCTGGAGATACCACGCAAATACGAGATGTGTAAATAAATCGAAAAATATGACACTCAAGAGGTGTGTCATCACTTTGTGCCAAAAACATACATGAAGTCAAGGCCAAAAAACAGCCTCAAGTGCACGCTAAGGAGCATCGCATACTCCTCTCGCAAAAGGCACAGCTGAAGAGAGCATTTCCCGATCCCTGGGTGCAGTAAAAGGGCACCTACAATCCAGGTCCATCCTCTGATTAGGGCAGCAATCCTTACAGGAAAACCTGTCCAATTAAGCATCAGACCAACTAGCAACACAAAAAACAAACATTCACAGTGCAGGAACTCCAGGCCTGGCTGAAGAACTGGTAAAGAAGGAAAAGCGCCTCATGGGAAATCTAATAGTGAGTACCACAACAACGAAACTTATCAGACCATCACTAATCATGTCAAGGCTATCGACACCAAACCACGGTCAGTGGATGAGTGTAAAAAAGCATTTTAACAAGCTAAAAAAACAGGGGTGGAGACCTCCTTGAAGAACATCCTGCAGAAAGCGTGGTGATAGGAGGGGGAAAGAGGGTGACAGTGCAAGCATGGAACCATGAGAGGAGGCTGTGCACAGGATCACTGGCATCACTACTATGGAAGGCATTGCTGGAGGGGCTCAGAAGCTTCAGGTAAGGGAATGCACCATCACTACCCCACACTCCATCACCACTTGACCAGACAAAAGGTGGGACAGAAGCGGGTAACAATTCACGTGCCCATCCAACGTGTACAGCACAGCACCTGGTGTCACAGGACTGTAGGCCATGGCCGTGAAATGATACAAGGACCCTGAATGGGCAGGGTGATTGTTAAATGTGGCTCAACATTTTGTGCCCCTATGTGTTCCAGTAAGACAGGTGATTGACTTGACTCTAAAAGCATGGCCTTAATTTATACTCCAGTGCACCAACATGCTTTTACAGCTGATGGTTGATGGAGATGAGGCAGGGAATCTCCAGCTATGACCTCTGTAGCTGGAAAGAGATCAGGAGCCACGATGGGGTGGAAGGTAGGCAGGGGGCACTTGGTAAGATCTGAGTTCCTGGGGGATGTGGGTGACAGAGGCATGGAGACCAATTCAGGTATCCATATCTTGTTCTACAGTGCTTTGGGATGGTGTCTGGCTGTGTGTAGCGTATCAGCACCAGCTCTCTTACCACCTCTTCGAGCATCCACTCTATATGCGTAACCAATTAAAGCTTCATCACACTGAGGCCAAAAACAACACCTGCAAGAGTTCACTGAGTGTCAAAGTCTCTCTCAATACCTAATGTTAAAAGAAAAATAATGAATGCTTGTGATGATCATTACAGCACTTGCTACAGGTTCAGCAATTGAACCACTATTGGCACGATTGGCATGAATGATCGAGACAGAATCATAAGGAGCAGTGGAATCCCTTTCCTTTGATGGTTCATCGTAAGAGCATGAGCGGTGAGGCACACGAGACGAGGATGTGGAGTCATATGAATGGGCAGCATTGTCTCCCAGACCTCAGGCAGCCGTGAAAGACACTACACCAGCAGAACAGCCTGACAATATCAGCCAAGCCATGCAAAAATTACATAAAGGCTTGGTGTGATGGAGCCCTCTAAAGCAGCGTTCAGCCACCGGCAGACCACAACAAACTCCTCCACCCTGAGTAGATATGAGATGCACTCTTGTTGATGCAGAAGGAGGTACATTCAGTGATACGTCCTCGCATACTCCAAATCACTGTTTATGTGCAGGCCAGCGTGCCAGGACAGGGAGTACAACCGGGAAAAGCACAACTTGCAGAGCGCGCTCTAGATCACGAATCAGGTCCTAGATAGACCTGAATGTTGGTGGATGCCTGTTGTCTACCACATTGAATTTAAGGGATCACAATTCAACCATCAGTTCACCAAAACTCTTCATTTCCTTCTCAGGCCTACAAGCAGGTGCCCTCTGTGAGACCATGAAGGTCAGCAATTTCCAGTTCCCTAAGCCCCCCCCAAGACTGCGAAGAAGAAAGTACCATAAACTTTGCGTAATGTAGCTAAATAATTTACATGTAAGTATTAAGACATAGGACAAAGCTGAGTTAGTTGGAGATGGGGTGGCAGTAGGATAGGACTGTCAGGACATATTTATTGTTAGGGTTAGGAATAAGATGGGAGGTAGGGTGAGGCAGCCAGTGGTAATGTAAAGGTAGAGGGTAAGTTGAGTTGATTAGTCGGTGATAGGTGCCTGCGGAAGGTGTATGGGAACTATTGTTAACTATAGAATAAAATGTGCAATAGAAAAAATAGGTAAGTAAGAAATAAGTCACAGAATTTCACAGGCACGTTTATTGCGTGTGATGTGACGTTCAGTTCAAAGCATAAGAGAAGGTTGTCACATTTCACAAATAAATCTTTCACCTGTCGCAAGTTGCCTCGAGTGTGAGTAGCCAGCCACAAAGAGTAGCCACACTCATTTGCAGGGGAAAGAAAGGTAGGCCATGTTTGATTTTCCACAATGCTAGGTGGCCTCAGACCAGGCAGCATACAATACAGGAACATACCAAGAGAGCAAGTAGTGCGGGGGTTAGCACTCACCTATCAACCATGTCTCTTCTAGATGGTAGGTAGTCACGGTGTGTGGTATCCTGCTGTTCAAGAGGTTTATTGAATCATGAGAATTTCCAGGGAAACTGGCATAGCAATACGTGATTACCAGGTATACATCACACACCATTTGACATTGTTGGTGTGCTGCATCTTCTGATTATGGTACATCTCACAGTGAGTGCAGGTGGAACAAGTGTCACGTGTGGAAAGTTGAGGGCACCCATTACTCTGGAAAATGCACCAATTGCATAAAACTGAGCCTTTAGACCATACAGTCTTTTTAGTTCTGTGGGAAACACGTTGTACCATGATGTCGGATGCAGTAGAGGAGAAGCCTTCAAACTGTGGGGCGCATCCTCCTGGCCTGGTGGTCCATGGCTACCAATGGGGGGTGGGGGGGAGGAAGAGTGGTGGGGCGCAAATGCCTCAAAAGCTACTTGTAAATGCTGATGGCCTGGAAGCGGCGGCGTAGTTTATTTGGCGCATTTCCAGGCTGTCTTCATTTACATGCAGCCCTTGAAGTGCTCAAAAAGTGTATGGGAAATTTCATTACGTAAAATAAACTATTTCTGACCTATTAGGTTAACTTGCATTTATTTTTCATTTAAGGTTTCTGCATTATTTCATACGCAGTTCACTGAAAGTGAAAACCAAGACGCTTACAGAATATTTTGTTCATGTTAGCCTAATCTGTGAGCGTCCTGTTTTTCTCTTTCAGTTAACTGCATATAGGATAATGCAGAAAACTTAAATGAATAATAAACACAAGTTAAGCTAATTGGTTGGAAATACATTCTTTTAAGTTATGAACAATCATTTGGTGAATGTAATCACCTTAAATGTGGGGAATAGTGACTTGCATATTTATAGTCCTGCGAGATCCCAGCCTGGAGCAGACAGCAGTGTGAATATGCAAGTCATTTTTTTAAAGATTGTATTATACACAAGGTAGACTGCTGCAAAATTATTTTGTATTTTAAGACAAAACAAGTGCTTTCAGTGTATATATTTTAGTAATAAATAAACTGTACCTAGTGCAAACATTTTTATAAGTGTCTATTAAAAGTACACTTCCTAGAATTCAGCTTATATCACCTTGACACCACCTATCAAAATAATAACTCCTTGTCTTCATGAAGTTTCAAGTGACTCCATCAATTAAAGCTTATGCTGGCTCCCAAGCAGCCTTTACATTTGGTGATTAACCAACTGTGCACATTTATATTTCTTTCAGGTAGCAGGCACCATGGTGAGAAAGCCTGTTTCTTCCTTAGCTCTCTGTCCCTCCCCGAGCTTCACGGCACAGGAAAACCCCTCCCCACCCCAACTGCACCCTACCTTCACGCAGAGGCACCTTAATGGCCACATTAAATGTTCAAGGATTTAAACAAAAAGTATGGGTATTGCTTTTGTAAAATAAAAAAAGCAAGGGTATGTTGGTCCTCAGTGGTTCTGTCCACTTCGACCTCTGTTTACATGCAGCCGTCCTTCAAGGTGAGTCGGGAGTCGGGGGCCGGCGGGGGGGGGGGGAGGGGGGGAGGGGTGAGGGGGCGGTGACAGGGAGAGGCCATAAGGGTCACGTTCAGATGCAGATCTCTGAACGGACATCCCGGCCCCTTGGGCCTCAGAGTAATGGCCAAGGAGGAAGAGGAAAGTGGTGAGATCTAAAAAGATGGCATGGGGAAGGGATTCTATATGAGGGGTCATTTTATTATGTTATAATTGGCAAATTCAGCTTCTTCAGAGGGATGCCTTGAGGAAGGTGATTAGTTTTTGGGGATCTGTTTTGTTAAAGGGCCATTAGTGCAGAAGGTCCAGTGGCATTGGGGCTAGGGTTGGGAGAGGCCACCAAACCACCATTTTGGCTGTCTTACTAGCAAAAACGGGAGGGGGGAGATATTTTCCTTAGTAGCATTAGAGGAAAGGTCACCCTTGTGCACAGGGAACACATAGCAAGAGATGGGGCTTTTTCCTCCTTTTCTTTTTATAGAAAGGGGAAGACAACCTGAGAGCTAGAAGTGATGGTCCAGTGGAGTGGGCAAAGGCCACAGCCTGCTTCACAGGGCTGGAGGTATCAGTAGTGCTGCATGTGCAGTGTCACCAGGGTTCATGGGAGTGAAGGGCCAACTAAACCCCAGTTATGGCTGCTGTACAATGCTTCCTTGTCTGCTTTAGGGCCCAGTGCACATTTGCTGTGCCAGTATTGCTTTGGGTCCATAGCTTAACAGAGGTGAGACTTGAAGCAAATTAGATATGTTAGCTGGGTGTCAGAGCGATAACAGCTTGGGGGTGGGGCCAATGGCGGCTCCTCCGCTACGTTTTCGCAGTGAAAAAAAGGAAAAATAAACTCAACGTTATTATCATTTTATTTGGGAAAATAATGAGATTGAGGCAGAAAAAATCGCATCTATCACATATAGTGAAACTAGTCAGACTAATGTGGTGCTCTGGTCAGGAAGAGCAGCCTCCTAATCTTCCTCACGGGGTACACCCCTTAATAATATTGCACGAGTGACCAGCACACACAGTTTTACTTCCTTATGCATGTAACATTCATCTTTTTCAAGATAAGGGTTGCACTCAGTTGATTCACAAATTCTTTATGTTTTTAAAAAAAACTTCTTTATTCAATATTTCATAAAATCAGATTTTTCAAGTAGCCTACTTGAAAAATCTGATTTTATGAAGATTTGACTAAAGAAGTTTTTAAAAAAAACCATAAAGAATTTGTGAGTCAACTGTGTGCAACCCATATCTTGAAAAAAGGATGAATGTTACATGTATAAGGAAGAAAAACTGTGTGTGCTGGTCACTCTTGTGCAATATCATTTTATTTGTTCCTGCTGCAGCGCCTTGGCGGGGTGGATTTGCTCTGCTCTCAGAACAGGGGGAGGAGTGGTGGACACTATGTAAGTGTGCATGAATGTTTGGCCGGCTCTCTCGGGACGGCAAAACATTCATATGCACTTTGCATGTTCTCCACCCAGGCTGCATTACAGCCTGGGTGGAGAACGTGCCCAGGCTCCCATTTCTCGGTTGAACGCTGAAACACGGCACTCATACCAATCACAACGCTGCATTGCAGTATTGTGATTGGCTATGGGGAGCCTTGGAGCCCGGGTGCTTCCTGATTCCTGTTTGCAGAGAAGAAGCCAGGAAGAGGACGGAGGACGGGGCGGCGGCCAGCCAGCCAGCATGTATGTGTTTTTTTTTTAACCCCCACCTCCTCCCCTTCTTCCCCTCTCCCCGCCTCATTGCTGCTTCCTGGGAGCAGCCGCCACTGGGTGGGGCAAGATTGGGTCCCATGTTTTTATCAAAGGGCAGAGGAGACTGCCTGCTTCACATTTCAGTGGTTGTCATTAGTGAAGCAGAAGCAGTGGCACTGGGACACAGGACTATCAGGGGCCCACTGCATTACAATTATTAATATCTGCCTTTACAAAAGGGACACAGGGCTACATTTTCCTTGCTAGCGTTAGGGCAGAGGGCACCCTTCTTGCAAAGAAGCAGCAACACATGAGAGCTCATTTTTATTGAAAAAGACAGAGTATGTTTCAAGATTGGAATGATGGCCAGGTTTGAGAGGAAGTGGTGAAAGAGGCAGAGGAGAAAGCCTGCTTCTCAGGGCCACAGCTACCATTAGGGCATCTGATGTAGTTGACTTGGACCCAGGCTCACAACACTCCAATTGTGGGGCCTGGTGTTTTTTTGGCCAATTTCAGTTTTTGTTTGATATATTTGCACTTTTGTGAATCTTCAATTTAGTGTGGGTTATGAGCTACAGAAGAATACCCCTGAAATGATCTCATAAGCTCTGTCCCTTGCACTCAGCCGTACACTTCCCGCTCCCGCTGTTCTTGCCATAAAGTTTTGGAGGTGCGCCCTACTTCAAAATATTTTGCTTGAGGGTGGTCAGAGAAAAAAAGTTTTAAGACCTCTGAAGAAAGGAAATATGACTTGCTTTACCAACATTGAATAACTAGATCATGCCATGGCATGGGTTTATGTGGTGTCTTACAAATGCAGATTGTGTGAATGTTTTGCTTCTCTACACTTTATTTGTGTTCATAGTGTTGTTCTGGTGCTCAGCCAGCTTCAGCTGCAACTTGGAATCACATTTTATTTTTCCGCACATGGTATCTCCAGGTGGGGAAACACCACACCCGGTATCTCCTGGTGCATTGTTCTCTCAACTAGGGGAAATAGGGGCAGTGTTTCCTCACCAGGTCAACTAGTAATTGTGCAGAGTAGATTTATCACTGAAAAGTATGTACTAAATACACTCTGCACAAGTTATAATGAGGGCCAAAACGTATTATTGATATGTCACTAGACTTTTTTGATAAATGTCAGAGCTTCTGGTGCACACTGGAGCCGCTGATATTGCATTGGCTTGAAGTTCAGGGTAACTATGGGACAAAAGGGCCATTATCTCAAAAACGTCTAGCCTGAGCCAAGTTTTTCTGGTGGGCTTAAGGTACTTTGCAGCAAAATGTAGGGGAACAAGGCGGTTCTAGGGCTGCATCTTACAATCCACATGTTTCCTGTTGGAATTTTTGGTGGCCATTGGTTCCAATGGTCCCAGGCACCTTGTGATTAGGTATATTAATGACGTATTTAAAATTCAACATCTCAGAATGCAGTGTCCTGATTAAAATAATTTCTTGTTGCATGATTCTCACTGTATTAGTGCGCACTCTAAATTGGGTTGGGGGCTAAAAGGTGGGGAAGTACCTTAGTTTCACTAGGGCCTGCAATAGTTTGTGATCACTGAACCCAAAACATGAGCTATATGTTGCAGGTCATTGAAGATACAATATGCAGCACAGTTGGGGAGGGTAACAATCCAAGGCTGAATGCCACACCAGTCACAGGGACCGTGGGATTAGGAATGTCTTCTGCATGATACATGGGCACATTCAACTGTACAATTGGGTGTGAATCCAATATCTTGACTTTTATTTTGGTCCTGGTGTTACATTAATCTAGAATGTGCGCAGAAACCTCGGTGTGTCCAGTGCTTCATTTTTGCTGGTGGTTGCAGATGGTGCCCACCTGCATAATTTTTCCTTAACAAACTTTGATCCAGAGCAAGTGAGAGAAAAACATAAAAAGGGGGAAAGAAGAAGGAAGAGAAAGACAGAAAAACAGCGACAAAGGGAGAAAGCAGGGATGTAAAAGAACCTGCAAGAGTGAGAAAAGGAAGCAAGAACTGTCTGGTGGTGGATTTAACAGACAAAGTGGAATCAAGACTACATAGCGTTGATATTTTGCACCCTGCTCTTCAATAGCACCAATCTCAGGCTTCTGTGCAAAACATTGGGCCCAAATTAACTCCTTGGCCTATCCACTATGAGGTACAAGATCTGTCCTGCCACCTATAGGGGTGCTCCAAGCATGGTTGCAAAGTGGGCAGACAATTACTGTCCCTGCTCTGGGTATAGTACAGAAATTGGTGGCGGCAGTGCCCCATGTTTTGTGAATCAATCACAGTGTGATCTACTGATTCTCTTATGTAAAGTCCTGCTCTTTATTTGCACCAGAACTGTCATGTGAGTGTGCATGTATATCATGTGTATAGTATGTGTGTTAGTAAGGCTCGATGGGTGTATCTGGCTGAGTACGGAAGTCAGTGGGATTCATGTTGGATGTCCTTGGTTTAGCACAGCACATTATGTAGGGTGAGAACACTGGAAGTGTATTGCCTGCATACCTTATGTCTGGAGGATGGAGATCTAGACATTGAAGTGAGGAGAATGGAGACATGGCTACCTTTAGAAATTCCATGAAGGCTTTATTAGCAATGAACTGCTGATTAGTTCTCTCCGAGCTCTGCCATTTGGTGGATAGAAGGACTCGGACTGAAAGGTTCTGTTATTCAAGTTCAGGAAGTTTGTAGACCAGGCCTGCCGTACTGTCTGCCCCTGGTTACTGCTGGAGGTTGGCTGATGACATCAAGGTGCCGAGATTTAACACTTCATTGTGCTTATGTTTGCGTACTTGGGCTGCTAGGAAACAGCCCAAGTACTGCCTGCAGTCAGCCGTATCACTTTACACAAAGGCCTGGAGAGCAGCCAGAAAGGGACCCTTTAAAGGATAACCAAACCAAACCAGCTCTGAAGTTTGAGACAATGGATCCACACCCCCCTGCTAATCTGTATAAAAGTGGTATCCAAACCACCCCACTTTTTTCTAGTCTCAGGTTTTTTTTTACCAAGAAGGGAGTGCTCTCCAGATTAGTCAAAGAGCTGCTGTGTAACCAAGCCTGATGTATGCCTGAAATCAAGTCTTGCAGACGCGAGGCGATATCACCTAAAGTCTGCACTTTCTGCTGGAGGAACTGTGAGTCTGCCTGGTACCTACAAACATGCCTTCATGCTGAGAGAGGAAAGGAGAGCGCCTGACCCTGCAAGGAGGAGAGACTGTCAAGGAGGAGAAACCCAGCATGCTCCTAACGTGTGGAGTTCCCAGAGAAAGCACACAGTAACAAGAGAGTGAGTCTAGGACAAATCCGGATCATGAGCTAGTACCCTGATCTCTCTATGTGGTTTTTACCCGAGAACTGCCCCAAAGACGGCACCAAATCAAGTGCGACAATCAGCCACTGTGGGCTATGAACTGGTGCTGTCAGCAACAATAACAATGTCACATGATCAAGTAAACACCTTGTCACGGTGAGCCTGTTTGGCCCGAGCGTCCACAACTGCCTGCACCTTGTGGCTGTGAATCAGATCGGCCTGGATACCTGCAACTGCACTTCACCACAATGAGCCTGGTTTGCCTAGGAGGCTGCACCTACATGTCCAATCACAAAGGAGGCACTCTGCGCTTTTTGGACAGGTCCAGCATACGTGCCCAAACTTAGTAAAGATGCAGAAAGTATGCTGTTCCTAATTACGAGACAAGGGAAAACTAGGGGAACCAGTTTTGCGTGGTCATGAGAAGTAGGAGGACGGGGATTCCTCCTCTTGGAATTTGGGGCCCGCACACACCCGGCTGGGTGTCATGCTTCATCATAGGGCTGCTCCTCGTCAGGTCGGCACTGCAATACCTGACGGGCTCCCTATGAGGGGCTCTTTGGCGGAGATCTTTTATTCCAAATTGACGTTTGGTGCCGTGTGGGAGCCCTATGATGAAGCATGACACCCAGCCGGGTGTGTGAGGGCCCCAAATTCCAAGAGGAGGAATCCCCGTCCTCCTACTTCTCATGACCACGCAAAACCGGTTCCCCTAGTTTTCCCTTGTCTCATAATTAGGAACAGCATACTTTCGGTATCTTTGCACCTACATGTTACCACTTGAATCTGATCATGCCTGAGTGGGACCGCAGTTGCTGGAGAACCCATGATCCTGTACCAACTGTGCAACCTTCACCCAATGACATCGGCCCCAAAGAGAGGCTCCCAGAAACACAAAACGTACGGCTCTTGCTGCCTCGCCATCCAAGCTACAAGAATCGGGGTGTAGGCATCATGAGGATTCCTGCAACTGGAGCAAAAGGCCTGAGATGTGCTCCAATAGACTTGAGACTTTAAGCCCAAAGTAAGGCAGGGCAACAATAGGTGAAGGAGTCGCTCTCTAAGCCCTAGATGAGTAACAGTGATAATATATTCCTGTACCTCATTCATGCCTCTCCCACCAGATCCAGGGTATTGTAGTTACTAGAGTGCTGGGGGTGGAGAGAGGAAATTGAAGTGAGTGGGTGGGGTGTTAGCTGTCTGCGGAATACAATTAGGGTCACAACCCTGTATTCACTTACCATAATTGAATTGTGTGGTATTTAGATCTGTTGTGTGAGTAAAGAATTTGGTTTTACCAAAAGATAAGCACAGGGCTGGACATTAAGGTATTGTGTCTGTTGGTTGATGGTTGAATTCTGAGCTATTCCACCCACCTCCCCAAAATTGAACCCCCACATGACTTCCCAGATAATCCTATCAATGCTTGCCATCAGTAGCAAGAGAGTCAAGTGCGTAAAGGATTGTCATAGGCTCACTTTGCAGAGTTATAGTAGGACCGACTCCAGGATATCAGTGATGAATGATCACCACCAAGGTTAGGGCCACTAACCCATTTCTGTTTATGGCGCCTCGTATGTGGTCTGCCAGAGAGTGTGTGTGCATAGAATATGCAGAATAAGTATGCTGGACAGACAGGGGCCACTATTCTAAATTACTTACCTGCACTTATTGTCTGATCATGTCTCCAATGTGGCATAGTTAATAGTTAATGTTAGGTACTTGTGATAGCTCTGTAGTCTCATGATAGTGGCAGGCTTAGCCTGTTTAGTACTGATATCCCCCTTTCTCAGTGGATGCTTTGGTCTGGAAGCCAGGACTTCAAGAAGGGTCAAGTTTCAGGCAAACATAGCTTTTCTTGATCCTGGCTTGGGTGAACTAACAGAACAAAGCTCCAAGATCCAGGAAGTACTCTTGAGCTTCAAGCAGATATTCACTGTACACTTTTAATCAATTCAGCGGCAATAGCAACTCAGTAGTTATTTACACGAGGAGGGCTGAGCAGGGGTCCTGCTCCCAATCTTCAATAAAATTAATTGTTAGTTTTAGAAGGCCCATCGTTCAGTGAAGAACATACTTGGAAATGCACCTTCTTAGGTTCTATGAGGAAAACTGGCTTGTGCAGGGAGGATAGGCGGCCCAGCATGAAGACAGACCCCTCAATAACAACTGTATGTACAGTCATACGTGATGTTTGGACGCACCTGCAGAAAGAAAAGGTTTGGGTGCATAGGTCTGGCCCTCTAATAGGGTGTGACAATACGAATAGGGGTGCCAGTGCCATTCATAAACTAACCTAATCTTACCACACTACAGGTGAAGATCATATTAAGGGATTACTGCATGAATATTGAAGAGTGGGGGCTTCGATCTCAACTCCAGGTGTACAATCAAAAGGCTGCACCTAATCCATGATAGATTGCCCCCAGCTGGCAGTCTTCTTAGAAGGGGCAGAGGAGCGCACTCCATTGAGACGAATCAGGGTACATCTATGTATTACATCACAAAGTCTACAGCTTGTCTGCTGAGGGTATGGAGTTGACACATGGGTGGACTCTTTGCACGAAGACCAACAGAAGAAAAAGAAAAAGGAGGACTTTTCAGAATAGCTTAATGGGCCAGTTGTGACAAGCAACTTTGGAAGCTAAGAAACACAACGACTCACAGCCAAGTGAATCATTCGTTCATAGTATTTCTCAGAAAAAGGGGCTAGTGTCCAGCAGAAAGAAAATTTGAGTTTTCCCTTTCTTGGCCAGTGCCAATCTAGACGGACATATGTCTTTTCTAAGGGGAAGGACATTAAATGGCAAACTTTGCTTTACAGAACAAAACTTAGCCAAAGGATGGCGAGAGGAAGACATTCTGCTTTGGTCAGGTCTGGCTCAGCATACCTTTTCGTGCTCACATGCTTCCACCGTGCTCTCTTCATGGGACATATGGTCCATCTGCTGGGGATTGTCTTGAACTTTAGTTGGGTGCTCAGTAGGCAGTGCCCCCGGATAGAGTAGGCGATATTTTACTACAGAACATAGGATATGAGCATTTTGAGAGTCTCCACACAGCTATAGAGACTAGTTTGCTTGCCCCACATACGGGGTACTATATGTACTCCTGAGAAATAGATCCTGGAGTTCTAGTTCAGACGTAGAGAACTGTAACACAGTTGAGTCTCTGGGGATCATAGCTCGCAGGGTGAATGTCAGAAAAAAGGTGAATGTAACCTAAAAGTCTCACAACTGTGCATGGAAAGAAAACAGGATTTACAATTTGTTACAATAGCACTGATGAATTAAACATCAAGAAGTGCTCCAATGTTTGTACGCAAAAGCAGTAATGCACTCACAGCACAGCTGTGATTCCATTAAATATACATGATAGCTGATTTCAATAGATGAAAAATTTTAGGAACAAAACATAACATACACCACCCTCACTATAGGGTGTACACTGGGTTGATGCTCCAGGTAACACTAGGGGGTTGATTTTTCAAAGCTTTGTGCCGGTTCAATTGCAAAAAGTGACTAAAATTGGTGCAAAGTTTTGGTAAACTGTTTACTTTCCAGTGCGAAACGTTTTGCGCTGGGAAAGTAGTATGTAACTAATGCTTTGGTTTACTTTTTGCCACGGTGAATTCCATGGGTGGTACGTGGGTGTTCACAAGCTGTTTTTGACTTAAAGCCCTATCTACTAATAATGGGACAGGACTTTGCGCCAGGCACTTATATGGAGAAATGTTTTAATTTCTCTTACATGTTGTCACATTGTATGTCTGATGCACTGTGCAGCACACATACAAAGTTTTTAAAGTTTAAGTATAGTATTTTGTATGGGAAGGGTACCCTTCCAGTACAAAACCTATGCTAGACATCACACAAAACCTTTACATTATGGTGCAAACGTGTGCATGGTGCTAGGCAGCCTCTCTGTGCACCAGCACAAGGGATAACAGTGGGAGGCCATATATTTGTGATATTGCTCTGTGCTGTGTTTTCCCCCTAGCACAATACAGCACACACCTTTTTCATGAATCTGCTCTTTGGTCCGCAGCATAGGCGATTCCACCTTTCTGTCACTGAGTGAAAACCCTTTCCAGGGCACACTGCCACGTGAAGGTGCTCAGCTCAGAGAGTAGAAGCATTATTTTCCCTCCATCCCCCCCAGCTTCTGTGGGTGTGTGGGAATGTGCCGCATCTCCAGGGTTCGCAGCACTGCCTTGGGTAATTGCAAGCAATAATGGAGGCACTTTTAGATAGTTCTGCAACAATTACATACAAAATGACGATGCTTTTTCACATCAGTGATTTTAAAGTGCAAGGTGCCTTTCAACGTCAATTTCTAGCAGACAAAAACCCACAAAGCAGGGCAGACGAGACAAGTAGGAAATAAAGATTCTAAATCTGGTTTGCAATTTAACCTTGTCAAAGAAGTTTGTCTACTTCTCATGAAGCAATTTCAGATTATACCAGCATTACAAAGAAAATAAAAGTTGTCTTCTGCTCTCTTGTTAGTGTAATTACAGCAACACTAACAGTCATCTTTTCTTTTGTGGACCGAACATTGGTAACGTTGTTTGCGATTTGCAACAACTACACCACACCCCTTGAGATCACTTATGCACCAGCACGTACCCAGCTATCTCACCCAAAAGCCTTATATCCCAGAAGAGTGGATGCATAAATGTAACTTCCGCATAACTCCAAAGTTAGACCAAACTCGACATCTGAAGCTTTTGAGGAATTTATGACTTACATTTGAAATGATCTGTTAGTAGAGTCGTTGGTGTGGGAGTGGTGAGAGGGACGGGCTTCAGTTGGGGCTGGTACCCCATCTTTAACTGTTCTAGCCCCCTTTTGTGCCCCACCATTGGGCGGCAGCTTGGGATTAGTGATATTGTTGCTATTTACATTTCACGCTTTACTTACTTTTGCATTCCCTAAGAGTATTTGAGTTTTCCAAGATGTTGTGTTTCTGTAGTTTTGTCATGTAATATATTGCTCTTGTATAGACTGTGGTCTCAAAAGAGTCGCCTATGGTGTCTGTGTGAGTTCAGGGTGCGGGTGCATGTTTGTAATGAGCCACTATTGACAGCCGTGGAGTTCAGGCCGTAGCCAGTGCGAATTTCTCATAAGTGCCCTTCAGTGGGTCATAAAGGGATTCAGAATATATGCTCAACCAATCGTTGGCCTCTTTGCAGAACGCATACAGCTATGGTCAGGTGTGTCAATTGTAATTGTGGCTTTAGACGAAAATGTGTAAAAGAGGTACACCGCTGTTGAAATATTGACAGAGCAAAAATTAAAAAAAATGCAGTACTTACATTTTGAGTGGGTGAGGTGTGTCTGTATGGTGCAGTAGTGAAGTAAAGGAGATTCAATGAATGAGAGAAAAGAGGGTTCTGAAGAAACTGGCGTGAAGAGAATGGGAGTGATCAAGATGCCATGAAGATCACTACCCCTTCTACAAACTTTAGTACTGTTTAAGTCACAGTCTTCTTAAATTACTATATATATGAGTCTGTTTCTTCCTTTTTGTTGTCACATTATCATTTATGTGCCTTAACATTTTCTTTATGTTCATGATTTTAAATGTGCACATACCTTTAAATATCACGTAATGGAGGCGATGGTCATGTGACCAAGACCACGGACGTGGTCGAAACGCGTCGTCCTTTTCTGCTGTATCACGAATAAGCCTGCTGAACTGTCCGAGTGGGCTCGTGTGTATCTTTTCTTCAGATTTGCATTTCCTTGGGATATATATATATATATATATATATATATATATATAGATAGATATATATACTGAAAAAACGAAAGATTAAAATGATGTTATAGTTAAGTGAACTTCAGTTAAAATGTAACATTTTAAACCACTGATATTCACCGGTTATAGTTAACTAAAGAAAATATAACTTTGCCCTTACCATGCACTATTTATGACATCACATATTACATCACTCATGAAATGTTCTATGACATCATTGATAACATCAATGATGACATTTTAACTGACTTCATTGATGAAAACACTGTGCAAGGTAGGAGCGCGAGTTGTTGATCTGGTGGCAGCCAATCATATCTTATCTCCAGATCAGTTGACTCCACGGATCCTCCACAGACTGAATCTGAGTCCCAAAATGGCTGCCAACACTTCCTGGTTGGAGTTTTGACAACCAATCAGATCTCAGCACAAGATCTCTCGGATCCATGGAGGGTTTGTGTTCTGAGATATCTAAATTTCTTTTTTCTTTAATAACTCCGCAACTACTGAATGGATTTACACTAAATCACAAAAAGCACTCTTTCTGGACCAAGATCTAGCTCTCTGTCAAATTTGGTGTAATTACGTTCAGCAGTTCATTCATCTCTAAAATCCCTATGGGAAATTGCATGGGGATAATGTGTTTTGGAACCCCCCACTTTTACTCGTCCCCCAATTGACGATTCACCCCAGAAATGTTCAAGACAGCAGACAAATCGAGTGGCAAATTGAGTGACAAACTTGTTTTGAAAATATTGTGAAGATTCGTCCAACGGGGCCAAAGTTATTAGCAAAACAAAAAACGCTCTTCCGATGCAAACTAGGTCCTCCTAACGATAACTACCCACTGGTGACTGCCAGGTGGTAATATATATTATCTACTGGCGGTCGCCAGTAGATAGTTATAGTTAGAACCTATTTTCCATAGGAAATCCGCGACATTCTATTTGAAATAACTCTCTTGCCGGTTGACGTATCTTCGCAAAATTTTCAAACTTTGTGGGGCGCTCCGGTCCGCTCCTACCCTGAAAGTCTCGGGGTGATTCGTCAAGCGGGGGCCGAGAAAAAAGGGGGGTCCCAAAACGCGTTTTCCCCATTCATTTTTCCATAGGAAACTTTAGACACGGCTACAGCCCGAACTGCTGAACGGAATTACACCAAATTTGGCAAAGAGGTAGTTCTTGGTTCAGAAAGAACCCTTTTTGTTAAATGGTGTAAATCCGTTCAGTAGTTGCTGAGAAAATCAAAAGTAAAAGTACATATATATCTATGGGCACAGAGGATCCGCGCACCCTGAGCGCACCCTGCGCGCACCGTCCCGATCACGAGCTGCATGTTAATTGGCTGTCAGCTGGCTGTCAACATTCCGATTCAGGAAATGTTGGCAGCCATTTTGTCCCTCGGTAGAACCGAGGGACAGAAACAAGTGCGCAAAGCGCACAAAGGGGGCAGGGTAGAAACACCCTGACCCCCTAGGTCTGCTCAGGGGGTCCCATAAGGACCCCCTGGGCAGAAAAAAGCATAAAAAAAAAAAAAAAAAATCGGCAGGATGCGCTCAGGGTGCGCGGATCCTGCCGATAAAAAAAAAAATCGAAGCGCGGTCTCCCGCGCTTCGATGTTAATTTGCCCCCGGGTGGGCCAAGTCCCGGGGGCATGCTGGGGGGGTGTTTATTTTATGTATGGGGGGCCTCTAAGGGCCCCCCAAGTCCCGGGGACCACCACCCCCCGGGGCTTTCTTTTTAAAATGGTGCGGGAGGGCTCTGAGCCCTCCCGCAGCCCCGGGGACCACCACCTCCCCGGGGCTTCTTTTTTTTGTTTGTTTTTCCTGTGTGGGGGGGCTCGAGCCCCCCACACGCACCGGGGACCGCCACCTCCCCGGGGCACTAACAAATTAAAATGGGGGTCCGTTTTGGACCTCCGAAGCCCTGGGGACCACCACCTCCCCAGGGCTGTGCTGATGTGGGGAGGGGGCCGCGCGGCCCCCTCCTGGAGCCTGTGGTGGCCCTGGGGACCGCCACCCCCAGGGCCAGCTCCTGCAGTGTCCCGGGGTGCCTACCCTCGGGACACTGCTGTTTGCAATGACAGGACGGGAGCCTCGCGGCTCCCGTTCTGTCATTGCAAACTGCTTTGGATATTGGAAGAGAGAGCAGGAAACCTGCTCTCGCTTCCAATATCCAAAGACAATTGCTTTTCCACACGGGGAGCAGCATGTTAGCTGCTCCCCATGTGTAAAGCAATGCCGGCTCCCGTAGGACACGGGGAGCCGGCGGGACAGTGGGGGTTTGGGGACCCCCACAGTCCCCAACCAGAGGCCAGGCCCCGGGGGATGGGGTCCCCGGGGCAAGTAGTGGCCCGGGAGGGGGGCCACGCGGCCCCCTCCCCAGAAATAATTTTTTTTTTTAAATTAAAAAAAAAAAAAAGGGGGTAAGGCCCTGGGGGATGGGGTCCCCAGGGCCCAAAAATAAGAAAAAGGAAGGGAGTCCACACAGCCCCACTTCAGGGAAAAAAAAAAAACGATCGGCCCGCAGGCCCTGCCTCCTTCCTTCACCACTCTGCAAACGCGCCCCTGGCGCGTTTGCAGATGGAGAAGTAATTCCCTTTGAATACTGGGGTCCCTGGGGCCAACTAGCCCACCAGGAACCTCCAGTATGCGCCAGGGGCTGCGTTGCAGAGAGGTGTACAGAGGCCACGCCCCTTTATACACCTCTCTGCAACGCAGCTCTGTGGCGCTTTTGGAGGTACATGGTGGGCTAGTTGGCCCCCAGGAACCCTCAGGATTCAAGGGGACTTAATCCCCCAACTTAAAACGCGCCACGGGGCGCGTTTGCACAGTGGTGAAGGGAGGGGCGGGGCTTCAGGTGACATGTGTGCAAACAGGCCCCGTGGCGCGTTTTAAGATGGGGAATTAAATCCCCTTCAATCCTGAGGGTCCCTGGGGCCAACTAGCCCAACAGGTACATCCAGAAAGCGCCACAGAGCTGCGTTGCAGAGAGGTGTAAAAGGGGTGTGGCCCCTCTACACGTCTCTGCAACGCAGCCCCCTGGCGCATACTGGAGGTTCCTGGTGGGCTAGTTGGCCCCTAGGGACCCTCATGATTCAAGGGGACTTAATCCCCCAACTTAAAACGCGCCACGGGGCGCGTTTGCACAGATGTCACCTCAGGCCCCGCCCCTACCTTCACCATTGTGCAAATATTCCTCTAAAATCTGCCGAACTACGAATTCGGATTTACTCACCTGTTATCAGGAGAGACCTCAGTGCTGCATCTTTCAGCCCAGTACTAATCCTGAAAAGTAATTTTAACCGTACTTACCAGTAACTTGAATTTCCTTCCATAGGATATCATTGCCTGCTTTTTGCTGAAAAAGTTTCTAAGTGTTGATTTTTGAAACATACAAATATTCCTCTAAAATCAGCCGAAATACGAATTCCGATTTACTCACCTGTTATCAGGAGAGACCTCAGTGCTGCATCTTTCAGCCCAGTACTGGTCCTGAAAAGTAATTTTAACCGTACTTACCAGTAACTTGAATTTCCTTCCATAGGCTAACATTGACTGGTTTCACTTGGAAATTCTTCTAAGTGTTGATTTTTGAAACATACAAATATTCCTCTAAAATCAGCCGAAATACGAATTCCGATTTACTCACCTGTTATCAGGAGAGACCTCAGTGCTGTATCTTTCAGCCCAGTACTGGTCCTGAAAAGTAATTTTAACCGTACTTACCAGTAACTTGAATTTCCTTCCATAGGCTAACATTGACTGGTTTCACTTGGAAATTCTTCTAAGTGTGGAGTTTTGGAACTTTAAAATATTCCTCTAAAATCAGCCGAAATACGAATTCCGATTTACTCACCTGTTATCAGGAGAGACCTCAGTGCTGCATCTTTTAGCCCAGCACTGACCCTGAAAAGTAATTTTAACCGTACTTACCAGTAACTTATATTTTCTTCCATAGGAATCCATTGTCTGGTTTTCAGCAGAAAAGTTTCAAAGTGTCGATTTTCACAAACTACAAATATTCCTTAAAAATCGCCTGTATGACTTAAACGCATTCTTTCAACTGTTTACAGGAGATGCACCAGTGCTGGATCCAGGATCCAACACTGAGTAAGAAAAAGTAATGATAACAGTTTTTACCTGCTAAGTGAATTTCCTTCCATAGGATAACATTGGTGATTCTATGAGAAAAAGTTTCAAAGTGTCAACTTTTAAAATACAATAATATTCCTTAAAAATCACTAATGTAACCAAAACGCTTTTACTCAACTGTTTACAGGAGATGTCCCAGGACTGAATCTAGGATCCAGTCCTGTGGTTAGAAAAGTAATCCATAAAGTAACTAATTGCATTTAACTAGCAATTCACATTGAGCTGAATGTTGCATTGTGTTTGAAAATGTGTTGCCCATTGCAACAACTGTAACTACTGTACTTAAAAGTCTATTGCCTATGTGCAAAGTATTTAAACTAAAGTAATTCATTCTGAGAAAGTATTTTTTGTAATGTATAATGTAATTACAATGTAATTTAAAAAATAAAATATGTAAAAAAAATTGTTTCTAAAAATGTAGTAAATCAGTATTAAAAAAATAAATATAACAATTAATACATTTAAAAATTGTCATTTACAAAACCTTTGAAATTCACTGAAAAAACCGTAGGTTTCAGACATGTTATAGTTAGGAATTAGCATTTAAAAAACCTTTGAAATTCACTGAAAAAACCATAGGTTTCAGACACGTTATAGTTAGAAATTAGCATTTAAAAAACCTTTGAAATTCACTGAAAAAACCATAGGTTTCAGGCACGTTATAGTTAGAAATTTGCATTTAAAAAACCTTAAAAAATCACTGAAAAAACCATAAGGTTTTAGGGACAGTTATAGTTAGTTGGACATTGCACTCGTACAAAACCCGTGAAATTCCCCCGTTATAGTTAGTTCAGGTAACTATAACTCGCGCCCCGCAATGCACTGCTGATGACGTCACATATTACATCACTCATGACATGGTCAGTGACATCACTGATGACATCACTGATGACATCTCAAATGACATCACTGATGACATCACTGATGACATCATCCATGTGAGAATTTAATGCATCTTCTCACACCCTAATATAAGTTTTGAAACACCCACTCTAAATTACAGACTGCCATTCTCAAAACCATACACACTCCAATACCAATAAGTACATACCCACTCACTGATTCTTAGGTCTACACACACACATCTACTCACTCACCCGTACAGTCACTCATACTTACAGTCACTCAGTACAGGACTATCATATGCACTCATACACCTATATAAACACTCACACAACGCAACTCATCCATAGAGGTACTCACACACCTAGTCAGTCATGCAAATAATTAATCACACTCCAATTTACTCACCTATACAGTTATACACACCAGCTCACTTACTCATAAAAATACTAGCACATTCTTACGCTCCTATGCAATCACTGATGCAAGCACACACTCATCCATATAGCCACTCTCACAATCACACACTCTCACTTATAGCCATTTATATACTCCAACACACATATATACTGCCTTTCACATATGTAGTTACTCACACATGTACCACTGAGATATACATTCAATCACTAACACACCCATACACACACTCACCCACCCATACAGTCCATCACAGACGCACTCTTGAAACCATGCACCCAGTGAATCACCCACTCACACATCTATGCACAGAGTCACACTCACCCCACCCACACAAACACTGAGGCACCCATACAGATACTCAGAGAACCAATCCATAACCCATATAGACACTCATTTAGCTAGTCAGAAACCCATGCAGCTGCTTACACAACAACAGACAGACGGATACAGACATTCACACAGTTTAGTCACTCACCCATGCATCCAGTAAGATACGTTTAATCACTCACTTATAGACTCAGTCACGCACCTACTAAATCATCCATTCAGACACTTATACACCCACTCATTCTTCAATACGCCTTTCCCTATATATATTAAACATATTTAAACTTTACACAAACACACAGTCACTGGATGATGTCATCAGTGATGTCATCAGTGATGTCATTTGAGATGTCATCAGTGATGTCATCAGTGATGTCACTGACCATGTCATGAGTGATGTAATATGTGACGTCATCAGCAGTGCATTGCGGGGGCGCGAGTTATAGTTACCTGAACTAACTATAACGGGGGAATTTCACGGGTTTTGTACGAGTGCAATGTCCAACTAACTATAACTGTCCCTAAAACCTTATGGTTTTTTCAGTGATTTTTTAAGGTTTTTTAAATGCAAATTTCTAACTATAACGTGCCTGAAACCTATGGTTTTTTCAGTGAATTATATATATATATATATATATATATATATGTATATATATATATATATATATTATCTACTGGCGGTCGCCAGTAGATAGTTATAGTTAGAACCTATTTTCCATAGGAAATCCGCGACATTCTATTTGAAATAACTCTCTTGCCGGTTGACGTATCTTCGCAAAATTTTCAAACTTTGTGGGGCGCTCCGGTCCGCTCCTACCCTGAAAGTCTCGGGGTGATTCGTCAAGCGGGGGCCGAGAAAAAGGGGGTCCCAAAACGCGTTTTCCCCATTCATTTTTCCATAGGAAACTTTAGACACGGCTACAGCCTGAACTGCTGAACGGAATTACACCAAAGTTGGCAAAGAGGTAGTTCTTGGTTCAGAAAGAACCCTTTTGTTAAATGGTGTAAATCCGTTCAGTAGTTGCTGAGAAAATCAAAAGTAAAAGTACATATATATCTATGGGCACGGAGGATCCGCGCACCCTGAGCGCACCCTGCGCGCACCGTCCCGATCACGAGCTGCATGTTAATTGGTTGTCAGCTGGCTGTCAACATTCCGATTCAGGAAATGTTGGCAGCCATTTTGTCCCTCGGTAGAACCGAGGGACAGAAACAAGTGTGCAAAGCGCACAAAGGGGGCAGGGTAGAAACACCCTGACTCCCTAGGTCTGCTCAGGGGTCCCATAAGGACCCCGAGGCAGAAAAAAGCATTTAATAAAAAAAAATCGGCAGGATGCGCACAGGGTGCGCGGATCCTGCCGATAAAAATCGAAGCGCGGTCTCCCGCGCTCGATACATTTGCCCCCGGGTGGGCCAAGTCCCGGGGGCATGCTGGGGGGTGTTTATTTTATGTATGGGGGGCCTCTAGGGCCCCCAAGCCCCGGGGACCGCCACCCCCAGGGCTTTCTTTTAAATGGTGCGGGAGGGCTCTGAGCCCTCCCGCAGCCCCGGGGACCACCACCTCCCCGGGCTTCTTTTTTTTTCCTGTGTGGTGGGGGCTCGAGCCCCCACACGCCCGGGGACCGCCACCTCCCCGGGGCACTAACAAATTAAAATGGGGGTCCGTTTTGGACCCTCGAAGCCCCGGGGACCACCACCTCCCCGGGGCTGTGCTGATGTGGGGAGGGGGCCGCGCGGCCCCACTCCTGGAGCCTGTGGTGGCCCTGGGGACCGCCACCCCCAGGGCCGGCTCCTGCAGTGTCCCGGGTGCCTACCCCCGGGACACTGCTGTTTGCAATGACAGGACGGAGCCTCGCGGCTCCCGTCCTGTCATTGCAAACTGCTTTGGATATTGGAAGAGAGAGCAGGGAAACCTGCTCTCGCTTCCAATATCCAAAGACAATTGCTTTTCCACACGGGGAGCAGCATGTTAGCTGCTCCCAATGTGTAAAGCAATGCCGGCTCCCGTAGGACACGGGAGCCGGCGGGACTGTGGGGGTTTGGGGACCCCCCACAGTCCCCAACCAGAGGCCAGGCCCCGGGGGATGGGGTCCCCGGGGCAAGTAGTGGCTCGGGAGGGGGGCCACGCGGCCCCCTCCCCAGAAATAATTTTTTTTTAAAATTAAAAAAAAAAAAAGGGGTAAGGCCCTGGGGGATGGGGTCCCCAGGGCCCAAAAATAAGAAAAAGGAAGGGAGTCCACACAGCCCCACTTCAGGGGAAAAAAAAAAAAAAAACGATCGGCCCGCAGGCCCCGCCCCCTTCCTTCACCACTCTGCAAACGCGCCCTGGCGCGTTTGCAGATGGGGAAGTAATTCCCTTTGAATACTGGGGTCCCTGGGGCCAACTAGCCCACTAGGAACCTCCAGTATGCGCCAGGGGCTGCGTTGCAGAGAGGTGTACAGAGGCCACGCCCCTTTATACACCTCTCTGCAACGCAGCTCTGTGGCGCTTTTGGAGGTACATGGTGGGCTAGTTGGCCCCCAGGAACCCTCAGGATTCAAGGGGACTTAATCCCCCAACTTAAAACGCGCCACGGGGCGCGTTTGCACAGTGGTGAGGGAGGGCGGGGCTTCAGGTGACATGTGTGCAAACAGGCCCGTGGCGCGTTTAAGATGGGGAATTAAATCCCCTTCAATCCTGAGGGTCTCTGGGCCAACTAGCCCAACAGGTACATCCAGAAAGCGCCACAGAGCTGCGTTGCAGAGAGGTGTAAAAGGGGTGTGGCCCCTCTACACGTCTCTGCAACGCAGCCCCCTGGCGCATACTGGAGGTTCCTGGTGGGCTAGTTGGCCCCTAGGGACCCTCATGATTCAAGGGGACTTAATCCCCCATCTTAAAACGCGCCACGGGGCGCGTTTGCACAGATGTCACCTCAGGCCCCGCCCCTACCTTCACCATTGTGCAAATATTCCTCTAAAATCTGCCGAACTACGACTCGGATTTAGTCACCTGTTATCAGGAGAGACCTCAGTGCTGCATCTTTCAGCCCAGTACTAATCCTGAAAAGTAATTTTAACCGTACTTACCAGTAACTTGAATTTCCTTCCATAGGATATCATTGCCTGCTTTTTGCTGAAAAAGTTTCTAAGTGTTGATTTTTGAAACATACAAATATTCCTCTAAAATCAGCCGAAATACGAATTCCGATTTACTCACCTGTTATCAGGAGAGACCTCAGTGCTGTATCTTTCAGCCCAGTACTGGTCCTGAAAAGTAATTTTAACCGTACTTACCAGTAACTTGAATTTCCTTCCATAGGCTAACATTGACTGGTTTCACTTGGAAATTCTTCTAAGTGTGGAGTTTTGGAACTTTAAAATATTCCTCTAAAATCAGCCGAAATACGAATTCCGATTTACTCACCTGTTATCAGGAGAGACCTCAGTGCTGCATCTTTTAGCCCAGCACTGACCCTGAAAAGTAATTTTAACCGTACTTACCAGTAACTTATATTTTCTTCCATAGGAATCCATTGTCTGGTTTTCAGCAGAAAAGTTTCAAAGTGTCAATTTTCACAAACTACAAATATTCCTTAAAAATCGCCTGTATGACTTAAACGCATTCTTTCAACTGTTTACAGGAGATGCACCAGTGCTGGATCCAGGATCCAACACTGAGTAAGAAAAGTAATGATAACAGTTTTTACCTGCTAAGTGAATTTCCTTCCATAGGATAACATTGGTGATTCTATGAGAAAAAGTTTCAAAGTGTCAACTTTTAAAATACAATAATATTCCTTAAAAATCACTAATGTAACCAAAACGCTTTTACTCAACTGTTTACAGGAGATGTCCCAGGACTGAATCTAGGATCCAGTCCTGTGGTTAGAAAAGTAATCCATAAAGTAACTAATTGCATTTAACTAGAAATTCACATTGAGCTGAATGTTGCATTGTGTTTGAAAATGTGTTGCCCATTGCAACAACTGTAACTACTGTACTTAAAAGTCTATTGCCTATGTGCAAAGTATTTAAACTAAAGTAATTCATTCTGAGAAAGTATTTTTGTAATGTATAATGTAATTACAATGTAATTTAAAAATAAAATATGTAAAAAAAATTGTTTCTAAAAATGTAGTAAATCAGTATTAAAAAAATAAATATAACAATTAATACATTTAAAAATTGTCATTTACAAAACCTTTGAAATTCACTGAAAAAACCGTAGGTTTCAGACATGTTATAGTTAGGAATTAGCATTTAAAAAACCTTTGAAATTCACTGAAAAAACCATAGGTTTCAGACACGTTATAGTTAGAAATTAGCATTTAAAAAACCTTTGAAATTCACTGAAAAAACCATAGGTTTCAGGCACGTTATAGTTAGAAATTTGCATTTAAAAAACCTTAAAAAATCACTGAAAAAACCATAAGGTTTTAGGGACAGTTATAGTTAGTTGGACATTGCACTCGTACAAAACCCGTGAAATTCCCCCGTTATAGTTAGTTCAGGTAACTATAACTCGCGCCCCGCAATGCACTGCTGATGACGTCACATATTACATCACTCATGACATGGTCAGTGACATCACTGATGACATCTCAAATGACATCACTGATGACATCACTGATGACATCATCCATGTGAGAATTTAATGCATCTTCTCACACCCTAATATAAGTTTTGAAACACCCACTCTAAATTACAGACTGCCATTCTCAAAACCATACACACTCCAATACCAATAAGTACATACCCACTCACTGATTCTTAGGTCTACACACACACATCTACTCACTCACCCATACAGTCACTCATACTTACAGTCACTCAGTACAGGACTATCATATGCACTCATACACCTATATAAACACTCACACAACGCAACTCATCCATAGAGGTACTCACACACCTAGTCAGTCATGCAAATAATTAATCACACTCCAATTTACTCACCTATACAGTTATACACACCAGCTCACTTACTCATAAAAATACTAGCACATTCTTACGCTCCTATGCAATCACTGATGCAAGCACACACTCATCCATATAGCCACTCTCACAATCACACACTCTCACTTATAGCCATTTATATACTCCAACACACATATATACTGCCTTTCACATATGTAGTTACTCACACATGTACCACTGAGATATACATTCAATCACTAACACACCCATACACACACTCACCCACCCATACAGTCCATCACAGACGCACTCTTGAAACCATGCACCCAGTGAATCACCCACTCACACATCTATGCACAGAGTCACACTCACCCCACCCACACAAACACTGAGGCACCCATACAGATACTCAGAGAACCAATCCATAACCCATATAGACACTCATTTAGCTAGTCAGAAACCCATGCAGCTGCTTACACAACAACAGACAGACGGATACAGACATTCACACAGTTTAGTCACTCACCCACGCATCCAGTAAGATACGTTTAATCACTCACTTATAGACTCAGTCACGCACCTACTAAATCATCCATTCAGACACTTATACACCCACTCATTCTTCAATACGCCTTTCCCTATATATATTAAACATATTTAAACTTTACACAAACACACAGTCACTGGATGATGTCATCAGTGATGTCATCAGTGATGTCATTTGAGATGTCATCAGTGATGTCATCAGTGATGTCACTGACCATGTCATGAGTGATGTAATATGTGACGTCATCAGCAGTGCATTATGGGGCGCGAGTTATAGTTACCTGAACTAACTATAACGGGGAATTTCACGGGTTTTGTACGAGTGCAATGTCCAACTAACTATAACTGTCCCTAAAACCTTATGGTTTTTTCAGTGATTTTTTAAGGTTTTTTAAATGCAAATTTCTAACTATAACGTGCCTGAAACCTATGGTTTTTTCAGTGAATTATATATATATATATATATATATATATGTATATATATATATATATATATATTATCTACTGGCGGTCGCCAGTAGATAGTTATAGTTAGAACCTATTTTCCATAGGAAATCCGCGACATTCTATTTGAAATAACTCTCTTGCCGGTTGACGTATCTTCGCAAAATTTTCAAACTTTGTGGGGCGCTCCGGTCCGCTCCTACCCTGAAAGTCTCGGGTGATTCGTCAAGCTGGGGCCGAGAAAAAGGGGGTCCCAAAACGCGTTTTCCCCATTCATTTTTCCATAGGAAACTTTAGACACGGCTACAGCCCGAACTGCTGAACGGAATTACACCAAATTTGGCAAAGAGGTAGTTCTTGGTTCAGAAAGAACCCTTTTGTTAAATGGTGTAAATCCGTTCAGTAGTTGCTGAGAAAATCAAAAGTAAAAGTACATATATATCTATGGGCACGGAGGATCCGCGCACCCTGAGCGCACCCTGCGCGCACCGTCCCGATCACGAGCTGCATGTTAATTGGCTGTCAGCTGGCTGTCAACATTCCGATTCAGGAAATGTTGGCAGCCATTTTGTCCCTCGGTAGAACCGAGGGACAGAAACAAGTGCGCAAAGCGCACAAAGGGGGCAGGGTAGAAACACCCTGACCCCCTAGGTCTGCTCAGGGGGTCCCATAAGGACCCCCTGGGCAGAAAAAAGCATTTAAAAAAAAAAAAATCGGCAGGATGCGCACAGGGTGCGCGGATCCTGCCGATAAAAATCGAAGCGCGGTCTCCCGCGCTCGAACTTAATTTGCCCCCGGGTGGGCCAAGTCCTGGGGGCATGCTGGGGGTGTTTATTTTATGTATGGGGGCCTCTAAGGGCCCCCAAGCCCCGGGGACCGCCACCCCCGGGGCCTTCTTTTTAAATGGTGCGGGAGGGCTCTGAGCCCTCCCGCAGCCCCGGGGACCACCACCTCCCCGGGGCTTCTTTTTTTTTTTTTTTCCTGTGTGGGGGGCTCGAGCCCCCCACACGCCCCGGGACCGCCACCTCCCGGGGCACTAACAAATTAAAATGGGGGTCCGTTTTGGACCTCCGAAGCTCCGGGGACCACCACCTCCCCAGGGCTGTGCTGATGTGGGGAGGGGGCCGCGCGGCCCCCTGCTGGAGCCTGTGGTGGCCCTGGGGACCGCCACCCCCAGGGCCGGCTCCTGCAGTGTCCCGGGGTGCCTACCCCGGGACACTTCTGTTTGCAATGACAGGACGGGAGCCTCGCGGCTCCCGTCCTGTCATTGCAAACTGCTTTGGATATTGGAAGAGAGAGCAGGGAAACCTGCTCTCGCTTCCAATATCCAAAGACAATTGCTTTTCACACGGGAGCAGCATGTTAGCTGCTCCCCATGTGTAGAAGCAATGCCGGCTCCCGTAGGACACGGGGAGCCGGCGGGACTGTGGGGGTTTGGGGACCCCCACAGTCCCCAACCAGAGGCCAGGCCCCGGGGGATGGGGTCCCCGGGGCAAGTAGGCTCGGGAGTGGGGCCACGCGGCCCCCTCCCCAGAAATAATTTTTTTAAAAATTAAAAAAAAAAAAAGGGGGTAAGGCCCTGGGGGATGGGGGCCCCAGGGCCCAAAAATAAGAAAAAGGAAGGGAGGCCACACAGCCCCACTTCAGGGGAAAAAAAAAAACGATCGGCCCGCAGGCCCCGCCCCTTCCTTCACCACTCTGCAAACGCGCCCCTGGCGCGTTTGCAGATGGAGAAGTAATTCCCTTTGAATACTGGGGTCCCTGGGGCCAACTAGCCCACCAGGAACCTCCAGTATGCCAGGGGCTGCGTTGCAGAGAGGTGTACAGAGGCCACGCCCCTTTATACACCTCTCTGCAACGCAGCTCTGTGGCGCTTTTGGAGGTACATGGTGGGCTAGTTGGCCCCCAGGAACCCTCAGGATTCAAGGGGACTTAATCCCCCAACTTAAAACGCGCCACGGGGCGCGTTTGCACAGTGGTGAAGGGAGGGGCGGGGCTTCAGGTGACATGTGTGCAAACAGGCCCCGTGGCGCGTTTTAAGATGGGGAATTAAATCCCCTTCAATCCTGAGGTTCCTGGGGCCAACTAGCCCAACAGGTACATCCAGAAAGCGCCACAGAGCTGCGTTGCAGAGAGGTGTAAAAGGGGTGTGGCCCCTCTACACGTCTCTGCAACGCAGCCTCTGGCGCATACTGGAGGTTCCTGGTGGGCTAGTTGGCCCCTAGGGACCCTCATGATTCAAGGGGACTTAATCCCCCAACTTAAAACGCGCCACGGGGCGCGTTTGCACAGATGTCACCTCAGGCCCCGCCCCTACCTTCACCATTGTGCAAATATTCCTCTAAAATCTGCCGAACTACGAATTCGGATTTACTCACCTGTTATCAGGAGAGACCTCAGTGCTGCATCTTTCAGCCCAGTACTAATCCTGAAAAGTAATTTTAACTGTACTTACCAGTAACTTGAATTTCCTTCCATAGGATATCATTGCCTGCTTTTTGCTGAAAAAGTTTCTAAGTGTTGATTTTTGAAACATACAAATATTCCTCTAAAATCAGCCGAAATACGAATTCCGATTTACTCACCTGTTATCAGGAGAGACCTCAGTGCTGTATCTTTCAGCCCAGTACTGGTCCTGAAAAGTAATTTTAACCGTACTTACCAGTAACTTGAATTTCCTTCCATAGGCTAACATTGACTGGTTTCACTTGGAAATTCTTCTAAGTGTTGATTTTTGAAACATACAAATATTCCTCTAAAATCAGCCGAAATACAAATTCCGATTTACTCACCTGTTATCAGGAGAGACCTCAGTGCTGTATCTTTCAGCCCAGTACTGGTCCTGAAAAGTAATTTTAACCGTACTTACCAGTAACTTGAATTTCCTTCCATAGGCTAACATTGACTGGTTTCACTTGGAAATTCTTCTAAGTGTGGAGTTTTGGAACTTTAAAATATTCCTCTAAAATCAGCCGAAATACGAATTCCGATTTACTCACCTGTTATCAGGAGAGACCTCAGTGCTGCATCTTTTAGCCCAGCACTGACCCTGAAAAGTAATTTTAACCGTACTTACCAGTAACTTATATTTTCTTCCATAGGAATCCATTGTCTGGTTTTCAGCAGAAAAGTTTCAAAGTGTCGATTTTCACAAACTACAAATATTCCTTAAAAATCGCCTGTATGACTTAAACGCATTCTTTCAACTGTTTACAGGAGATGCACCAGTGCTGGATCCAGGATCCAACACTGAGTAAGAAAAAGTAATGATAACAGTTTTTACCTGCTAAGTGAATTTCCTTCCATAGGATAACATTGGTGATTCTATGAGAAAAAGTTTCAAAGTGTCAACTTTTAAAATACAATAATATTCCTTAAAAATCACTAATGTAACCAAAACGCTTTTACTCAACTGTTTACAGGAGATGTCCCAGGACTGAATCTAGGATCCAGTCCTGTGGTTAGAAAAGTAATCCATAAAGTAACTAATTGCATTTAACTAGAAATTCACATTGAGCTGAATGTTGCATTGTGTTTGAAAATGTGTTGCCCATTGCAACAACTGTAACTACTGTACTTAAAAGTCTATTGCCTATGTGCAAAGTATTTAAACTAAAGTAATTCATTCTGAGAAAGTATTTTTTGTAATGTATAATGTAATTACAATGTAATTTAAAAAATAAAATATGTAAAAATAATTGTTTCTAAAAATGTAGTAAATCAGTATTAAAAAAATAAATATAACAATTAATACATTTAAAAATTGTCATTTACAAAACCTTTGAAATTCACTGAAAAACCGTAGGTTTCAGACATGTTATAGTTAGGAATTAGCATTTAAAAAACCTTTGAAATTCACTGAAAAAACCATAGGTTTCAGACACGTTATAGTTAGAAATTAGCATTTAAAAAACCTTTGAAATTCACTGAAAAAACCATAGGTTTCAGGCACGTTATAGTTAGAAATTTGCATTTAAAAAACCTTAAAAATCACTGAAAAAACCATAAGGTTTTAGGGACAGTTATAGTTAGTTGGACATTGCACTCGTACAAAACCCGTGAAATTCCCCCGTTATAGTTAGTTCAGGTAACTATAACTCGCGCCCCGCAATGCACTGCTGATGACGTCACATATTACATCACTCATGACATGGTCAGTGACATCACTGATGACATCACTGATGACATCTCAAATGACATCACTGATGACATCACTGATGACATCATCCATGTGAGAATTTAATGCATCTTCTCACACCCTAATATAAGTTTTGAAACACCCACTCTAAATTACAGACTGCCATTCTCAAAACCATACACACTCCAATACCAATAAGTACATACCCACTCACTGATTCTTAGGTCTACACACACACATCTACTCACTCACCCGTACAGTCACTCATACTTACAGTCACTCAGTACAGGACTATCATATGCACTCATACACCTATATAAACACTCACACAACGCAACTCATCCATAGAGGTACTCACACACCTAGTCAGTCATGCAAATAATTAATCACACTCCAATTTACTCACCTATACAGTTATACACACCAGCTCACTTACTCATAAAAATACTAGCACATTCTTACGCTCCTATGCAATCACTGATGCAAGCACACACTCATCCATATAGCCACTCTCACAATCACACACTCTCACTTATAGCCATTTATATACTCCAACACACATATATACTGCCTTTCACATATGTAGTTACTCACACATGTACCACTGAGATATACATTCAATCACTAACACACCCATACATACACTCACCCACCCATACAGTCCATCACAGACGCACTCTTGAAACCATGCACCCAGTGAATCACCCACTCACACATCTATGCACAGAGTCACACTCACCCCACCCACACAAACACTGAGGCACCCATACAGATACTCAGAGAACCAATCCATAACCCATATAGACACTCATTTAGCTAGTCAGAAACCCATGCAGCTGCTTACACAACAACAGACAGACGGATACAGACATTCACACAGTTTAGTCACTCACCCATGCATCCAGTAAGATACGTTTAATCACTCACTTATAGACTCAGTCACGCACCTACTAAATCATCCATTCAGACACTTATACACCCACTCATTCTTCAATATGCCTTTCCCTATATATATAAAACATATTTAAACTTTACACAAACACACAGTCACTGGATGATGTCATCAGTGATGTCATCAGTGATGTCATTTGAGATGTCATCAGTGATGTCATCAGTGATGTCACTGACCATGTCATGAGTGATGTAATATGTGACGTCATCAGCAGTGCATTGCGGGGGCGCGAGTTATAGTTACCTGAACTAACTATAACGGGGGAATTTCACGGGTTTTGTACGAGTGCAATGTCCAACTAACTATAACTGTCCCTAAAACCTTATGGTTTTTTCAGTGATTTTTTAAGGTTTTTTAAATGTAAATTTCTAACTATAACGTGCCTGAAACCTATGGTTTTTTCAGTGAATTATATATATATATATATATATATATATATATATATATATATATATATATATCTACTGGCGGTCGCCAGTAGATAGTTATAGTTAGAACCTATTTTCCATAGGAAATCCGCGACATTCTATTTGAAATAACTCTCTTGCCGGTTGACGTATCTTCGCAAAATTTTCAAACTTTGTGGGGCGCTCCGGTCCGCTCCTACCCTGAAAGTCTCGGGGTGATTCGTCAAGCGGGGGCCGAGAAAAAGGGGGTCCCAAAACGCGTTTTCCCCATTCATTTTTCCATAGGAAACTTTAGACACGGCTACAGCCCGAACTGCTGAACGGAATTACACCAAATTTGGCAAAGAGGTAGTTCTTGGTTCAGAAAGAACCCTTTTTGTTAAATGGTGTAAATCCGTTCAGTAGTTGCTGAGAAAATCAAAAGTAAAAGTACATATATATCTATGGGCACGGAGGATCCGCGCACCCTGAGCGCACCCTGCGCGCACCTTCCCGATCACGAGCTGCATGTTAATTGGCTGTCAGCTGGCTGTCAACATTCCGATTCAGGAAATGTTGGCAGCCATTTTGTCCCTCGGTAGAACCGAGGGACAGAAACAAGTGCGCAAAGCGCACAAAGGGGGCAGGGTAGAAACACCCTGACCCCTAGGTCTGCTCAGGGGTCCCATAAGGACCCCGAGGCAGAAAAAGCATTTTTTTTTTTTAAATCGGCAGGATGCGCTCAGGGTGCGCGGATCCTGCCGGTAAAATCGAAGCGCGGTCTCCCGCGCTCGATAGCTAATTTGCCCCCGGGTGGGCCAAGTCCCGGGGGCATGCTGGGGGGTGTTTATTTTATGTATGGGGGCCCCTAAGGGCCCCAAGCCCCGGGACTGCCACCCCCAGGGCTTTCTTTTAAAATGGTGCGGGAGGGCTCTGAGCCCTCCCGCAGCCCCGGGGACCACCACCTCCCCGGGGCTTCTTTTTTTTCCTGTGTGGTGGGGGCTCGAGCCCCCACACGCCCGGGACCGCCACCTCCCCGGGGCACTAACAAATTAAAATGGGGGTCCGTTTTGGACCCCGAAGCCCCGGGGACCACCACCTCCCCGGGGCTGTGCTGATGTGGGGAGGGGGCCGCGCGGCCCCACTCCTGGAGCCTGTGGTGGCCCTGGGGACCGCCACCCCCAGGGCCGGCTCCTGCAGTGTCCCGGGTGCCTACCCCCGGGACACTGCTGTTTGTAATGACAGGACGGAGCCTCGCGGCTCCCGTCCTGTCATTGCAAACTGCTTTGGATATTGGAAGAGAGAGCAGGGAAACCTGCTCTCGCTTCCAATATCCAAAGACAATTGCTTTTCCACACGGGGAGCAGCATGTTAGCTGCTCCCCATGTGTAAAGCAATGCCGGCTCCCGTAGGACACGGGGAGCCGGCGGGACTGTGGGGGTTTGGGGACCCCCCACAGTCCCCAACCAGAGGCCAGGCCCCGGGGGATGGGGTCCCCGGGGCAAGTAGTGGCCCGGGAGGGGGGCCACGCGGCCCCCCTCCCCAAAAATATATTTTTTTAAAAATGTAAAAAAAAAAAAAGGGGGTAAGGCCCTGGGGGATGGGGTCCCCAGGGCCCAAAAATAAGAAAAAGGAAGGGAGGCCACACAGCCCCCCTTCAGGGGAAAAAAAAACCAAAAAAAAAAAAACCATTGGCCCGCAGGCCCCGCCCCCTTCCTTCACCACTCTGCAAACGCGCCCCTGGCGCGTTTGCAGATGGGGAAGTAATTCCCTTTGAATACTGGGGTCCTGGGGCCAACTAGCCCACCAGGAACCTCCAGTATGCGCCAGGGGCTGCGTTGCAGAGAGGTGTACAGAGGCCACGCCCCTTATACACCTCTCTGCAACGCAGCTCTGTGGCGCTTTTGGAGGTACATGGTGGGCTAGTTGGCCCCAGGAACCCTCAGGATTCAAGGGGACTTAATCCCCCAACTTAAAACGCGCCACGGGCGCGCTTGCACAGTGGTGAAGGGAGGGGCGGGGCTTCAGGTGACATGTGTGCAAACAGGCCCCGTGGCGCGTTTTAAGATGGGGAATTAAATCCCTTCAATCCTGAGGGTCCCTGGGGCCAACTAGCCCAACAGGTACATCCAGAAAGCGCCACAGAGCTGCGTTGCAGAGAGGTGTAAAAGGGGTGTGGCCCCTCTACACGTCTCTGCAACGCAGCCCCTGGCGCATACTGGAGGTTCCTGGTGGGCTAGTTGGCCCCTAGGGACCCTCATGATTCAAGGGGACTTAATCCCCCATCTTAAAACGCGCCACGGGGCGCGTTTGCACAGATGTCACCTCAGGCCCCGCCCCTACCTTCACCATTGTGCAAATATTCCTCTAAAATCTGCCGAACTACGAATTCGGATTTACTCACCTGTTATCAGGAGAGACCTCAGTGCTGCATCTTTCAGCCCAGTACTAATCCTGAAAACTAATTTTAACCGTACTTACCAGTAACTTGAATTTCCTTCCATAGGATATCATTGCCTGCTTTTTGCTGAAAAAGTTTCTAAGTGTTGATTTTTGAAACATACAAATATTCCTCTAAAATCAGCCGAAATACGAATTCCGATTTACTCACCTGTTATCAGGAGAGACCTCAGTGCTGTATCTTTCAGCCCAGTACTGGTCCTGAAAAGTAATTTTAACCGTACTTACCAGTAACTTGAATTTCCTTCCATAGACTAACATTGACTGGTTTCACTTGGAAATTCTTCTAAGTGTGGAGTTTTGGAACTTTAAAATATTCCTCTAAAATCAGCCGAAATACGAATTCCGATTTACTCACCTGTTATCAGGAGAGACCTCAGTGCTGCATCTTTTAGCCCAGCACTGACCCTGAAAAGTAATTTTAACCGTACTTACCAGTAACTTATATTTTCTTCCATAGGAATCCATTGTCTGGTTTTCAGCAGAAAAGTTTCAAAGTGTCGATTTTCACAAACTACAAATATTCCTTAAAAATCGCCTGTATGACTTAAACGCATTCTTTCAACTGTTTACAGGAGATGCACCAGTGCTGGATCCAGGATCCAACACTGAGTAAGAAAAAGTAATGATAACAGTTTTTACCTGCTAAGTGAATTTCCTTCCATAGGATAACATTGGTGATTCTATGAGAAAAAGTTTCAAAGTGTCAACTTTTAAAATACAATAATATTCCTTAAAAATCACTAATGTAACCAAAACGCTTTTACTCAACTGTTTACAGGAGATGTCCCAGGACTGAATCTAGGATCCAGTCCTGTGGTTAGAAAAGTAATCCATAAAGTAACTAATTGCATTTAACTAGAAATTCACATTGAGCTGAATGTTGCATTGTGTTTGAAAATGTGTTGCCCATTGCAACAACTGTAACTACTGTACTTAAAAGTCTATTGCCTATGTGCAAAGTATTTAAACTAAAGTAATTCATTCTGAGAAAGTATTTTTTGTAATGTATAATGTAATTACAATGTAATTTAAAAAATAAAATATGTAAAACAAATTGTTTCTAAAAATGTAGTAAATCAGTATTAAAAAAATAAATATAACAATTAATACATTTAAAAATTGTCATTTACAAAACCTTTGAAATTCACTGACAAAACCGTAGGTTTCAGACATGTTATAGTTAGGAATTAGCATTTAAAAAACCTTTGAAATTCACTGAAAAAACCATAGGTTTCAGACACGTTATAGTTAGAAATTAGCATTTAAAAAACCTTTGAAATTCACTGAAAAAACCATAGGTTTCAGGCACGTTATAGTTAGAAATTTGCATTTAAAAAACCTTAAAAAATCACTGAAAAAACCATAAGGTTTTAGGGACAGTTATAGTTAGTTGGACATTGCACTCGTACAAAACCCGTGAAATTCCCCCGTTATAGTTAGTTCAGGTAACTATAACTCGCGCCCCGCAATGCACTGCTGATGACGTCACATATTACATCACTCATGACATGGTCAGTGACATCACTGATGACATCACTGATGACATCTCAAATGACCTCACTGATGACATCACTGATGACATCATCCATGTGAGAATTTAATGCATCTTCTCACACCCTAATATAAGTTTTGAAACACCCACTCTAAATTACAGACTGCCATTCTCAAAACCATACACACTCCAATACCAATAAGTACATACCCACTCACTGATTCTTAGGTCTACACACACACATCTACTCACTCACCCGTACAGTCACTCATACTTACAGTCACTCAGTACAGGACTATCATATGCACTCATACACCTATATAAACACTCACACAACGCAACTCATCCATAGAGGTACTCACACACCTAGTCAGTCATGCAAATAATTAATCACACTCCAATTTACTCACCTTTACAGTTATACACACCAGCTCACTTACTCATAAAAATACTAGCACATTCTTACGCTCCTATGCAATCACTGATGCAAGCACACACTCATCCATATAGCCACTCTCACAATCACACACTCTCACTTATAGCCATTTATATACTCCAACACACATATATACTGCCTTTCACATATGTAGTTACTCACACATGTACCACTGAGATATACATTCAATCACTAACACACCCATACACACACTCACCCACCCATACAGTCCATCACAGACGCACTCTTGAAACCATGCACCCAGTGAATCACCCACTCACACATCTATGCACAGAGTCACACTCACCCCACCCACACAAACACTGAGGCACCCATACAGATACTCAGAGAACCAATCCATAACCCATATAGACACTCATTTAGCTAGTCAGAAACCCATGCAGCTGCTTACACAACAACAGACAGACTGATACAGACATTCACACAGTTTAGTCACTCACCCATGCATCCAGTAAGATACGTTTAATCACTCACTTATAGACTCAGTCACGCACCTACTAAATCATCCATTCAGACACTTATACACCCACTCATTCTTCAATACGCCTTTCCCTATATATATTAAACATATTTAAACTTTACACAAACACACAGTCACTGGATGATGTCATCAGTGATGTCATCAGTGATGTCATTTGAGATGTCATCAGTGATGTCATCAGTGATGTCACTGACCATGTCATGAGTGATGTAATATGTGACGTCATCAGTAGTGCATTGTGGGGGCGCGAGTTATAGTTACCTGAACTAACTATAACGGGGGAATTTCACGGGTTTTGTACGAGTGCAATGTCCAACTAACTATAACTGTCCCTAAAACCTTATGGTTTTTTCAGTGATTTTTTAAGGTTTTTTAAATGCAAATTTCTAACTATAACATGCCTGAAACCTATGGTTTTTTCAGTGAATATATATATATCTCCAAACGCTGCGCCTCGCTTATCCATATCTTTTCAGCCAAGCAGACGCGGACCACCAGGTACGTGCTTTTGAGATGATGCTTTATTTGTTGGCCATATATATATAATCAAGGGTGATCAAGGCCGCAGGTCGGCGGCCGAAACACGTCATATGGACTATGTAACTTAATAAAGCTACACATCAACTGGAGTCTGTGCCCGTGCTGTTTTTTCTCATCTTGAAAACTCGGGAATTCTTTGGATATATATATATATATATATATATATATATATATATATATATATATATTATATTTGGTTACCTGATAACTTTGGAGCCATTTGATGAATCTTCACAAAACTTTACAAAAAAAAGTCTCATCCACCTCAGCTCCTTCCTGGAAGGTTTTGGGATGATCTGTCAAGCGAGGCCACCAAAACGTGGGGGGCCCAAGACACATTTCCCCATTCATTTTTCCATAGGAAATTTAGACAGAAGTGACAGCCCAAAAGGTTGAACGGATTTACACCATATTTGCACGAACCACAGATCTTGGTCCAGAAAGCATACTTTTGTGACTTGATGTATATCTGTTCAGTAGCTTTTGAGATATTAATACTCAAACCCATCTATATTCCACACCGCGGATGATCCGCAGAGCTTACAGGTCTCAAGATGAGATCTGATTGGCTCCCATCACATCAACAACTGTGTGGAGGCAGCCATCTTAAGACTCGGGATTCAGTCCCTTGTCATGAAAAATTTGTAAAACACAGATATAAGTGGGCAGGATGGGGTCTGCTATTGATAATATTATGAATCATTTATCAAAGTACATACTTGATATATTTGAGTAAATATGGCTATGATTAGTTGTTTGGGTATTACAACTTTGCTTTGATTTTGTCATTAAATGATGAATTCCATGTTTTAAATTTTTTTTTTTTTAGTTGTGATTGATTAGAAACCACAGCATTTGGAATTTTACAATACTGCCAATTAACTGTGTTTGAACAGGTATGTCTTCGCTATCTATGAATAATATGTGTGTTTTAATGGGAAGTTGAGCGCATTCACTTAACTTGAGAAAGGCCCTTGTGAAGTCAAAATACGTTGGCTTTCCGAGCACAAATAAATCGGTGTATTCAGTTGTGTGCCGCCTCCTTTCTCTGCTGCATAATATGTGTGACAACTGTGACTCTTTTGGGATATTTTACAGAGGCCACAGACCATCGCAGGCACAGGCATCACTAGGCTGCTTGTCAGCGTAATCGTGGCTACCTTGACAGAAAAAAAAATTCTTGGAATGTCAATGCGGGATTCAATATGTGGGCAGTACCATCAACAAGCTTAAACTACGCATATTGCAACACTTAAGAGCCATTACAAATAAGGACTACCAATATGCCATGGCACAGCATATATGGGAAAAACATGATGGCAAGACAGAAAACATGACATACTATGGTATTAAACATGTACAGAAAAAACCACGAGGAGGTAACACGGAATTGGAACTACGACGTGAAAAATCTAAAAAGATCCTCCTACTGGGCACAGAGACCCCTAATGGGTTAAACACCGATGCTGAACTATACATTCACATTTAAATCAAAACTTGAGAACTGCTGGAATCTCTAAATGACTTGATAAGGAGCATTTACTCCCTTAGTAGCTCTTATCCGATACCATCTGGAGATAGAGACATTTATATTAAGAACATTATATTGATATAACAATGAGCCATTAAGGAGAATTGTTCACAGATTTTAACCCATGAGTTTGATATAGTTCTTGGTGTGTTAGCCTGGTGATTTTAATACCTTCTATGTCTTACAAACTTCTGATGAACCAGTTTTAGAAAGATATTAACTGTTATAGGGGAGTGGATATAATCAATATATAACTGTGATATGAAGGATTATATGGATTGATATTATGGGTTATTGTGAAAACACAAACTCCTCTGCACATTTAACATGCAAATATCAACTTGCACTAACTCAGAACATTTTGAATTTTCAGAACATTTTGAATTACCAGGGCTATGTTTATCATTTTAAGCAATGTTTTGACAAATATTTGTCTTTCATGTTTTGTCTTAGATTGTCTATTAGCATGTAGTACTTTACAAATTGGGAATATCCGCACTTTAAACAGGTTATTAATTACTGCTGCTATCTATATTGTTTACAGCACTTTGCACTTTCTGATAACTGGTAGTTTTCATTAATTGAACACCATGCCATCTAGGGTTTAATATAAATATCACTTTTTCTTCCATTCTTAAATATGGATGAGACCAGTTTTAAGTATAAGAATATGGTCCTGGTATTTGTTTACAGCACAATAGCACTTTAAATATGAAAGTACTGTTCATTAATCCCGGATGGATTTTATTTATTTATTTATAATTATAATAATATAAATAGGTAAAATGATATTGCCCTCTGACATGTATTAGCCAGTACTTTACAGACAGATAGCTTGGAATTTAGGAGGAGTTACCCATATCCATCTTTTTATATCTTTTTATATCTTTTTACATCTTCTTACATCCTTGCATATCTTTTTGTATCCTCTTCTGTGTGCATATATTCTTCTATATCCTTCATATCCCTTTGATATCATCAGACGATATTGTTCTTAAATAGATTTAGAACACCTTTGCACACTCTCTCATTCCCCTCCACAGAACCTTCACCAGAATGAAGTATAGCAAATATACCTTATAACCCTGTTATTAGTAAATTTATGCCTCCTTTCCTTTGTAAACATCTCACCAATCCTTATTAGAGGCATTCTTTAAGTATTAATGGCCCACATAATGATGTGATTAGTTAAATTGTGATAATACGGGTACTTTACCATAATTAGAAAGCAACAATAAACTAAACAAAATGAAAAACATGTGATCCAGCGCTAACAATAAAAATAATTCTCCTATATACTTCGGTCATCCAGGTACAATTATTCCTTCAACACACACACTATATCCATATGACGGTGGGGCCCATAACACCGCATATATATTCACTTACTCATTTGTTCCCTGGATTTCCTCCGTCAATAACCTAGGAGAAAAACGATTCGCTGGAAGGAGACGGGATACCTCTTTAACATGACATAATGTTTCTCATTTGCTTTAAGGTATTCCGCTCATTGGTCGATGGACCAACTAGTAGGAATCAGTTGATGGTGATTAAGACCAGCTCAATCACAATAAACTCTTTAACATTTCATTTTAATCATTGAGCTAAAGAATCACTGAGTCATTTGTTTAAAGAATAATAAAGTTTATATAAAGTTTTGATGCAAGAAATGAGGTTAAACTTATTATTCAGATCATTACATTTATCATCAATATAAGAATAAATTGAAATTGCAATACATATCTATTAGACGGAAAAATAAGGTTGTCATAGTAAGAACTCTAAAAGATCAATCTATCTGTCTGGGGAAAATCTAATAATTCTAAATGAAAAATCTATCAGGAATAAAAGGTTCTCCTAAAGCAGCATCTTATACTCAACTGGAAATAAAAAATAGCAGCAGCAGCATCAGCTAGTCAGCATCAGCAACCGCAACTTCACCCATCTACAGCATCTAACTTCTCCAGCAACTCCCACAGCATCTACCTCAGCAACTCCGGCAGCAACTAACTCAGCAACTCCCGCAGCAACTAACCCCTCCCACCAAGAGTAGGTCTTCTTATACCCTAATTCTAGCTTACAGAATAAAATGTTTCATCTTCATGGCGTGATTCTTTCTCATTGGTCAAAACTCAGGCCCATATACATTTTAATCAAACTTCCTGGTCTTAACCAGTTCCTTGTGGAATGTCCATGCAAGCATCGTTTCCCACAGTTTATGTCATTGCTCATCCGTTTCGATCAGTCCAATTTGTATCTTTTTCTGCTACATTTTGGGTTTAACAGTTCCGTCCATTGATTCAGTTGGACTTCTCACGCTTCTTGCTGATCATCTTGGCACACATCTGTTCAGAAAGTTCACAACAGCCTTGACCATACTTCCATCTTAGCCTCTCAGCACCGGCACGTGATCCTCCCTTTCCACAGCCTCTCTCCTCTATCACATGGTCCCCCGCTCATGCGTACTCTAGCAACTGGCGGCCATTTTATATCGCTGCTCGACAGGCCTAAGCGCACTATTTTCAAAGATAAACAAAATATTCTTAAAACAAATAAATATAAACCCTTTCGTTTCCCTCCCGTCTTTCTACGTACCCCAATTAGGTATTACCTAGCAAAAAGCAACATATAAAGCTGTCCCTTACTTACCATCGCTTTATTTTGCAACCACACGTTTTATTTAAAAGCACAGATCATGCGTTTATTATTTAATTAGTACGCAAAATATTATGTTATGTTAGACACGTAAACAATTATAAGTTGATTAATTTGCACACGGAATAGCGTGTTACCTTTAACCCTTAACATGTAACATACATTGTTGGTTATTTACTTAAACGAACATGTTTATTAATTATTTTACGAAAATATTAGGAGGTTAACATTTTTTCATTTACCCTGCTCCATCAACTCCCCCTTTGGTGATTTTTAATATCACCACAAAACCCAAGTTATACAATTTTCTCAGACAGCATATATCTTTTATCCGTTTGCTTTTGTTAGTTTACACAACTGTATCCCTTTCAACTTGTCTCTTCGTTTTCTTGTACATGTTCTCTTTTATTTCTTCTAACTCTATTTCACCCATTTCTCTCTCTCTTTCCTTGTTTATCATGTTTTCTTTTTCTATTTTATTCTGCCTTCTTCTTCTCTTTATACATGTTATTGCAAGCTTCAGTACTAATATTATTATTATTATCACGGTTGCTATTATTATAACTTTCCCTATTATTAATCCACTCATTCTTGTTAACCAATTTATTACTGAAGAAAACCCTTTACCGAGTTTTCCAAAAGCACTTTCAACCTCCAGTGGAACAAGTTCTTTGTGCAAACTTGTAATATTTGTTATATACTTCTGTATATTTTCGCTTTTATCTGGAATGTAAGTGCAACAATGTTGGACTTTCAGCATTCCACAGACTCCGCCCTCTTTTGCCAAAAGAATGTCAAGGGCAAGTCGATTTTGCATCACCATAGCTCTCATGGCAACCATCTCGGTATTTACCATCAAGAACCCTCCAGCAGTATCTGTAGATAAACGATCTACCACTGTGGATAATTTCCGAATTCTAAATGCATTCAAAGATATTCCCACTGCTGGTATCAATGCACCAAAAATATCACCTACTATTTCTGAAAAACTTTCCCTTTTTCTACGTGTAAAGGTATTTATCATTTTGTGTGTTCCTTTTTCTTTTCTATCCATATGAAAAATCTTTGGAAAGACCAGGCCTAAGTAACATGACCCATACCAATGGTCCGGCAACCTATAATAAGCCCTATTTCCGCAAACATAATAGATCCCTGGAAATATTGGATCTTTTCCCCCTTTGAACCCCCATCCGCCTAAAATTTGATAATTGTCATGGCAAATGCTGGAACCCACAAAATAATTGTCATATCTTGTCTTATTTCTTCTAATGCACAACCTTCCCTGTTGGGGCCAATCCAGAGTCATAGCTGCATTTGTCTTTTTCTTGTCATGATTGTCTTCCTCAAACGCCCAAAGAGGTGTTTTTGTCTCTTCTATCACTTTTCTTTGAAATTTCACTCTTCTCTCTTCAACCATCTCTAAAAATACCTTTTCTTCCTTCTTTAACTCACAGGTAAGGTTGTACCTAATTATACTATCTAATGTTAAAATCTTATCTTCTAGAAAATATTCACCAAACGTTTTTCCCTCTTTTATTTTGTTCAGCTCGGGAACTACAGAAACTTTCGCAAAAATCTTATTTATGTCAGTGTAATAATATTCTAATCTACCTGTTTTATAAAATAAACTTGCTAAGACACTACATGTTATTCCATACGTCAAAGGGAGGTGATGATAAGTCACACCCTCTGCTACAGATGCAGGCAACTGCATACAAACATAGCAATCTCTTACATCCATTGTTTCGACATACTCATATAATAATTTAGTAAAAACATTCTTAGAAAAATCTGTTATTGATTTGTCCTTGTGTAATTCTGCACTACTCTTTAATATAACTGGTTCTTGAGTGTTAGCTCCTTTTTCTTTCTCGGTGTTATTAGAAGTTTCTACTACAGCTAAACTAATTGGAATAGTGATTGCTAAAACCACCCATACTGTCATTAATAATCCTGTACAAAAGCAGCACATCTTACACCATCTACTTAAAAACTCACATTTACATTTTCTATCTCTAGTATTCTCCATTTTGTTTTATAACCTTATTTATTTGTTTTCCAGAAAATTGTGTCACTACACCTCAGGAATGACTTATTTGCCACTCTGTACTCCAATGTTTTGTCTTTGCTTGGTACTTTCTTTTAATTCTTTCTCAGAATTCTTTCTTTGTCACATCCGGTAAATTTGTCAGATCCAGTGTTTTGTCAAATCCGGTAGAAACTATTTAAACTTCTTTAGTTTTGTTGCACTTCACTTTCTCCCATCCGGTTTCTTTGTTCTGGGTTCTCGTGAGTGTTCTTTTCTTCTTTGTTACTAGTCAAAGCAAGATACAACCATTCAGGCGATCTATACTTCGGATTTACCTTCTTTATTCTTTTCGTTTTCTGCAAGTGTTTTCCACCTTGTTTTTCTTGCTCTCTCTGACTTGTTATTTCATTCACTTGTTCAGCACTTTTCCCATCCAACTTTATGATTCTGTATCTTCATTTTCTTACTTCGTTGGGCCAATTGTCTCCTTTTCTTGGCCTTTTTGCTTCACTTCCTTTTTCCTCTCTTTCTGTTTTCCAATTTCTTTTTCTTGACTCTAGTTTTTGGTTTCTTTCTTCTCCACTTTCTTCAGACTCTGTTTCAATTCTTTCGTTATTGCCTCTTATTTTGAAACTTATAATGTCATTTTCTTCCTCTACTTGTGGTTCTTTTCTTATCTTCCTTCGTTCACCTATTTCTGTCCCTCCTCGAGGTTCTTCCGAATTTGTGTCAGTTTTCCTTTCTGCTTCTAAATTTCCCTGTTCTCGTGTTTGACTATTTGTCCCTATTGCTCCTCGGGGATCTTCCGATTTTCCTAGCTTTTTGTTTGAAACTCTCCCTTCTTCATCTATTAATATTATCTCCGAAGGATTTTCACCACAACTTGTACTTGGTTGCTCACTGTCACTATCTTCTGGCTCAGTTTCTTCTCTTATGCTTTCAAAATTCCAATTTCTTTTTAGAATTTCTTCACAATCCGAATGATCTGTATCAGATTCTGAACTGGTGTCTGATATTTCCAGATGTCGACTTACAGGTCGTTCTTCAAGTTCTGGAACTTCAGCTATTTCCTCTACTTCTTCTGTCTTTGCACTTGTAGTTGGGTCTTCCAGATGTCGACTTACAGGTCGATCTTCATGTTCTGGCACCCTGTTTGTTTCTTCTTCTGCTTCTGATGCTGAATTGTTATCCAATACTTCCAGATGTCGACTCACATGTCGATCTTCAGGTTCTGGAACTCTGATGGTGTGACTGGCATGCACCCAATGTTTCACTCCTGCACACTTGACTGCAGTGGTCGTCACCAGGATCACTTGTCGTGGTTCGTCCCAGCGAGGAACCAAACAGTTTCTTCTCCGGTGGACTTTTATGCGGACCCAATCTCCTGGATTCAAGTCGTGAGCTGGTTTTCTTTCAAGAGTGGTCGCATCCGGTCCAACCTGATGAAACACAGAACGCACCACATCAGCCAATCCTTTGCAATAATCCAGCACTAGATCATCAGTTATAGTCAGTAGTTTGTTGACAGGTACTTGTGCTTGTCTCATTGCTCGTCCCATAATTATTTCATGGGGACTGAGTCCAGTTTTCCTTTCCGGAATACTTCTGATTGTCATTAAAACTAATGGCAAGGCATCTGGCCATTTGAGTCCTGTAGCTTGACACATTTTTCCTAACCTGTTCTTTATTGTTCCATTCACTTGCTCTACGATTCCAGAAGCCTCTGGTCTGTATGCACAATGCAGTTTCTGTTTAATACTAAGTGCTTCACAAATTAGTTTAACCAATTCATTTTGGAAATGTGTTCCTCTATCTGTTTCAATCGTGACTGGAAAACCATACCTCGGAATGAATTCTCGCAGCATAAGTTTTGCTACCGTTATTCCATCATTCCTTCTTGTTGGGTATGCCTCCACCCAACGAGAAAACAAACAGACGACCACTAGGACATACCTTAGTCTGTTGCAAGGTGGCATTTCAATAAAATCCATTTGCATTCTAGTGAAAGGACCTCCTTCTCGTCCTATTGTTCCTAGACTCACTACTGTCTTCCTTCCTGGATTTAACTGTTGACAAATAAGACATCTCTGACAAAGACTCTCAGCTATGGCTCTGAATTTTGGATTATACCATGTTTGTCTAAAAAGTCTGATCATTGAATCTCTCCCAATATGGGCTTGTCCATGGTACATCCGTGCCATGTCAGAAATCATGCTATCAGGCATAACTGGTCTCTCATCTCTGTAAACCCAAACATCATTTTCTTCATGTTTTCTACATCCTGCTTTTATCCATGTATCTTTTTCCTCATCCTCTGCAGCTTCTTGTAACTGTCTCACCTCATCCCATGTCTCAATAGAGTTAGTAAAAAGCAAAGGACAAGAAATATGCTCTCTTTCCCGACTTTTGTTTAAAGAAACCACATTCTTTGCACAGTACTGTGCCATTTCGTCAGCATATTTATTACCAACAGTTATGTAGTCTTCCCCATTTTTATGTGCATTGCACTTCACAACAGCAATCTGTTTAGGCAGCTGTATCGCCTCAAGCAGCTTTTTCACAAAATCTCCATTTGTAATCGGCGTTCCGGCAGACGTCAAGAAACCCCTTTGTGACCAAATCTGACCAAAGTCATGCACCACCCCAAAGCCGTACTGGCTATCTGTCACAATCGTAACCCGTACATTTCTTCCCAACTTGCATGCTTGAATCAGAGCTACTAATTCTGCGACTTGGGCAGACCGTACCCCTTTCAGACAAGATGCTTCCATTACAGTTGCTACTGTGCAAACTGCATATGCTGCACTTAGAACTCCATCCCTCGTTCTCAAACATGAGCCATCCACAAACAGAATATAATCTGATTCTTTCAAAGGCTCATCTCGTATGTCAGACCTTGGTTTTGTACAGTATTCAAGCACATTCAGACAATCGTGATCTACTTCATCCATTTCAATCACACTCTCTTCATCTGGCAATGATGTCGAAGGATTCACATTCATACATCTGTCAATGGTCACATTATCTGCACTCAAAATTACTTTTTCATACCTAGTCAGCCGACTATGTGTCATGTATTGGGTTTTCGTTCTTGTCAAGAGAATTTCCACAGAATGGGGAACATATACTCTCAGTGGATATCCCATCACTATGCCTTCACTCTGTTCCAAACTCACACAAGTAGCAGCAACTGCTTTCAAACATCCAGGCAATGCTTTCGCTACAGGGTCTAAAACAGCCGAAAAATATGCAATGGGTCTTTTCATAGTTCCATGTCTCTGTACCAAAACTGAAAATGCACATCCATCTCTTTCACTGCAATACAGCTCAAAATCTTTCTCATAGTCAGGCATTCCTAATGCTGGAGCCTCACACAATTTCTTTTTCAACTCTCTGAATGCTTTCATTTCTTCATCATTCATTTCAAAAGGATCTTTAACATCCTTCTTTGTCAGTTTATGCAATGGTTTAGCAATCAGTGAAAAACCGCTTATCCATTGTCGACAATATCCAACCATTCCCAAAAACATTCTTACCTCTCTTTGTGTCATTGGAGCTCTCATTCCCTGAATCATTTTTATTCTTTCAGTCGTCACCTTTCGCACTCCTTTCTCAATTTTATGCCCTAAATACTGGACTTCTTGTTGACAAAACTGCAATTTTGAAGGGGACACTTTATGTCCTCTTTTTGCTAAGTGATTCAGCAAAGCAATTGTATCATTGACACATGCTTCTTTCGTTTTTGATGCAACCAGTAGGTCATCAATATACTGAACCATCACTGACTTTTCTGGCATTTTTAAATCTTCCAACGATTTCTTTAGAATCTGATTAAAGATTGAGGGACTTTCTGTGTACCCTTGAGGAATTCGGCACCATGCCAAAATACGCTCTCCAAACCTAAATGCAAATAATGGCTGGCTATCTGGATGCAATGGAATAGAGAAAAATGCATGACATAAATCAATTACTGTGTACCATTCTGCTTCACGTGGAATCTGGTATAGAATCACAGCAGGGTTCGGTACTATTGGGCAACAAGGCACAACAATTTTGTTTACCTTCCTCAAATCCTGTACAATTCTATATGTTCCGTTTGGCTTTTTCAGTCCCATTATTGGCGAATTACATGGACTGCTCATGATTTCTTTTAAAATCCCTTGTTCAATCATTTTATTTATTACTGGCGTTATTCCTTCAATTATTTCTGGTGTCAATTTATACTGGGGCGTATTTGGGTAACTCGTTCCCTCTTTCACGGTTATTTTAACGGGATCTACTCCTTTCATTAACCCTACATCTTCTCCTGTAAAGTCCCACACTTCTTCTTTCACTGTCTTTTTCAATTCAATTGGGATTTTCTCTGCATCAAATACAGGAAACAAACCATTTACTTCTGGTTCTAAATTCACCATTGTCATTTTATACAGCACATCCTCATCTGGAGTCTGAAATGCAATTCCGTCTGGGGTACAATAGATAGTGCAATTCATCTTGCACAATAAATCGCGTCCTAATAGGTTCACAGGACTACAATCGCATACCACAAATCGGTGCATTTCGCTAAATGGACCAATTCTTACCTTCACTAATTTAGTAAGAGGCGTTTTAATTTGCTGATTTGAAACTCCAACTACTTGGATATGTTCACCTGAGAGAGGAAGGTTTGGAATTTCCACTGACCTAACAGTAGAACGGGTAGCTCCAGTGTCAACAAGGAATGTTACATTTGCACCATTCACTTCTCCATCCACAAATGGACCAGACTGATCTACCTCTAGAGTTGCGCCAAGCACGCACTCTTCCCCCTCTCCTAGGCACCGTCAGGAACTTTCATCCGTGTCATCCTCATCCTGTCGTAACCAATATTGAGAAATTGCAGCTGCACGCGGCAACTGTGTTACCTGTTCTCCTCCGTAGAATCCTGTTTCTGCACTGTATTTCTGTTGGTTAACACTCTTGGGAAGTGGTGGTTGTGGCACCTGACCTGGTTGAGTAACTACCTCACTCTGCACCTGTGAATTTAATGATTGATTTTCCACATTAGGTTTTGGAGGAAATTTACACTCGTTTCTCCAATGTCCTAGCTTTCCGCAGTTGTGGCATGGCCACTTTTTCTTTGCCTCATCTATGCTCATTTGTCCTTTTCCTTTACCTATATTAGGTCGGGATCTAACCTGTCCTGTTTCATTACCAGTATTACTCAATTGAGCTTCTTGCTTCTCTGCAACTTTCACCTGCGCCCACATGGCCTTTTCTTTCAATTTACGCTGTCTACTCTCAATATCATCACTGCAATACTTAGCATATCTCAAAACCTCATCCACTGTGCTATTCTGCCAACAAATCATATGCTGCTTAATCATTTCACTTATCTCTGGTTTCAATCCATACACAAACCTATATACAAAATGACTCATATCCTTCTCATTCAGTGTCTCATAACCACTGTACTGTTTGAAAACCAACAACAATCTCTCGTAGTACGCGTGCACTGATTCTTTACTTTCCTGCGTTGTTCTGTCTATTTTTACCCAATCTGTTTCTTTAGGTGGAATCTTATTCTTCAAAAAGGTAATTACTTGGTCGTACTTCCTCATCACTTCTGGTCCTGGCGCTCCTGTTTTAGCGTCCCTTGGATATTCTACAGTTGGCCAATCAATAGTAATCTTACATTCTGTCCACAAATCAGCTGGCACTACTATATCAAACAATCCATCCAGATCTATCCACAACACCTTTGAAACCTTCACAAATCTTTCCACTTGTCTGTACCATTCTACTGGCTTCTCTCTCAATTTTGGGAAGTCATTTGTAAATGACAGTATATCCTGTCTGGTCCATGGAACATGCACATAACTACCACCTGGAGTTTCTCTCATCGGGTACTCCCTTACAACTGGTTCCTTATCTGTCACTGCAAAAGCCAAAGATGCTTTATCTGTTGTTTTCTCATTCTTTTTCGACCATCTATTTCTCCATCTATCCACATCACCCCATTTTCTCAATAAAACAATTAACTCTTTTATTTGAGTCAGTCTTCCTGAGGTGTTCAAATTCTCTATGTCTTTCTCACAAAAATCTACTCTGTATGGTTTCTGCAACGTTCTCACTTTCACAAATTCCACGCCTAGTTCATTTGCTGTCTCTTCCAACTTGTCATGTAAATTTCTAGCTCTCCATGTAAGACTTTTGCACAAAAACATAATCTCATCATCCTGATAATTTTTTAATTTTTCTGTACCAATTGTCCCTAAAATCAATTCTTCCATGTCTATTTTCAACCTAATTACATCTAATGGTTTCACTTCCGGTTCTTTTGTTTTTAGCGCTTTCATCCATTCATTTAACTCATCTGGAGTCGGACCTACAGGCGTACTATTTAATTCTATCCAATTGCTACTTCTTTCTGGTGTTCCTGATGTGGACTTCGTCACCATAGGCACTCTCCTAATCTCATTTTCATTTATCGTCAAATTAGTAGGTGGGCTTGGTCTATTGGTACTAGCCAAATTGTGTGCACCTTCATTATTCAGCTCCATCCCTTCTCTTTTTCTTTGCAAATGTGAATTCATGGGAATCACTAAAGAACGTTCATCAATTTTCTGATTCTCGAAAATTGGCATTACTGGACCTATCGTTACTGGTACAGTTACAGCTTCCATATTCTTTGTCAATTCTCTTATTTTCTCAGTCAATTCTCTTGTCGGTTTTGCTAATTCAGTTGCATTGTCACTTTCTATCTCTTCATTTTGTGAAGTTTTTAATTGATCTTGTGACCTATTTGTCTCATCTCTTCGTTCGGGATTTTTATTCCTCCCAGTTTCCATTGGCGGTGCATTAGGTGTCACCACCGCAGAAGTCTGTTGGTATGGAGGTGGGTTTCTGTTTAAAATATCTTCCAGCAATTCGTCATCCGTTTCACTACCACCATACACATACTTTTCTACCACTACATGTTTCTTTTTCTCTGTACACTTTCTCTTTGCTTCTTCCTCAACTGTAAAAGCTGGAAACAAACCTCCTGTCATGTTAGCATATCTCCAACGCTTTATTCTGTCCTCATGATTTACTCCCCATAACCTTCCAGGCACAAACTCATGATTCTTTAATCCTCTGAATCTCTCTCGCTCATACATCTCATCTTCCCATTCCGTTAAAGCTTCGAACTGTGTCGGTCTAGGTCTAGGTTCTAACATTGCCATCTTTTCTCTCAAGTTCCGTAGTACAGCTACATTAAATGAACCATTCTCAGGGAAAGCCAATGCTCCATCATTCTTGGTATATTTTGTCCAATTTTCTAACCATATGCATGTATGATATCCATATTTCAGCATCATATGTGAAGCTGGTGATTTCGGCGGAGGAATTATTTGTCCCTCTCTAGTCACTACCTTTTTGTCTTTCTTAAAGAAATTCTTAACTTTCGACATCCATGACGTTTTCTCTCTACCATACTCATAATACGACATGATTCACAATCGCTTTTTCTCCTCAAACGATCCGCAATTCAACACTGTTCTCTATGCGTTATTCCAACCAATACTAGCGCGACTCACACCAATACTCCAATCAGAGCGGATTCTGTCTACAGCGCACTGTCCAATCCCAGCGCGGCTTTTGTCTACGTCAGTTCTGTTCTTGTTTCCATGTGACTAACGCACTGTCCAATCCCAGCGCGACTCTTGTCTACGTCACTTCTGCTCTTGACCCCTCCTTTACAAAATTTATCGGCAATTTCTTTTTCAACAATTCTTCGTTAGTTACAACATTTAAAACACATTTCCATTGTCTGATTCGCTAAACCGAAAAGATAGCTTTGACCATTTACACAAGAACTCTGTATTTTCCAGTAGGCAGCGCTTACCTCTACCCTACCACAGAATTTTCTTTTTCGCCGATAAAGTAGCACTTCCCTCTACCTTACCCTTCTTTCAAGCAAGCGGTAAACCCGTTTCTCTGGGGATAAAACACATGTGGAGACTATACTGCTCCTGAGAATTAAGGCCAGAGTTTCACAAGAAAACCGGTCACTATTTCACTCACACACCTTTTATACGGAAAATGTCCCTATCATAACACAACCTGTGTTATCACCAATATGAACTCAGACAATGCACTATTCCATGTGACTTCTCTTGCCACACGTGTTCCACTTCCTACTTCCCGGAAGCGTGAAAACTTACATATAACATAACGCGACTCAACAAAAAGTGTTAGACATGAACTTATCAACAATCAATAATCAATAATCACCAAACTAATCTATAGTAACCATCCTCTGCTACCAAGAAATCTGATCCAGCGCTAACAATAAAAATAATTCTCCTATATACTTCGGTCATCCAGGTACAATTATTCCTTCAACACACACACTATATCCATATGACGGTGGGGCCCATAACACCGCATATATATTCACTTACTCATTTGTTCCCTGGATTTCCTCCGTCAATAACCTAGGAGAAAAACGATTCGCTGGAAGGAGACGGGATACCTCTTTAACATGACATAATGTTTCTCATTTGCTTTAAGGTATTCCGCTCATTGGTCGATGGACCAACTAGTAGGAATCAGTTGATGGTGATTAAGACCAGCTCAATCACAATAAACTCTTTAACATTTCATTTTAATCATTGAGCTAAAGAATCACTGAGTCATTTGTTTAAAGAATAATAAAGTTTATATAAAGTTTTGATGCAAGAAATGAGGTTAAACTTATTATTCAGATCATTACATTTATCATCAATATAAGAATAAATTGAAATTGCAATACATATCTATTAGACGGAAAAATAAGGTTGTCATAGTAAGAACTCTAAAAGATCAATCTATCTGTCTGGGGAAAATCTAATAATTCTAAATGAAAAATCTATCAGGAATAAAAGGTTCTCCTAAAGCAGCATCTTATACTCAACTGGAAATAAAAAATAGCAGCAGCAGCATCAGCTCGTCAGCATCAGCAACCGCAACTTCACCCATCTACAGCATCTAACTTCTCCAGCAACTCCCGCAGCATCTACCTCAGCAACTCCCGCAGCAACTAACTCAGCAACTCCCGCAGCAACTAACCCCTCCCACCAAGAGTAGGTCTTCTTATACCCTAATTCTAGCTTACAGAATAAAATGTTTCATCTTCATGGCGTGATTCTTTCTCATTGGTCAAAACTCAGGCCCATATACATTTTAATCAAACTTCCTGGTCTTAACCAGTTCCTTGTGGAATGTCCATGCAAGCATCGTTTCCCACAGTTTATGTCATTGCTCATCCGTTTCGATCAGTCCAATTTGTATCTTTTTCTGCTACATTTTGGGTTTAACAGTTCCGTCCATTGATTCAGTTGGACTTCTCACGCTTCTTGCTGATCATCTTGGCACACATCTGTTCAGAAAGGTCACAACAGCCTTGACCATACTTCCATCTTAGCCTCTCAGCACCAGCACGTGATCCTCCCTTTCCACAGCCTCTCTCCTCTATCACATGGTCCCCCGCTCATGCGTACTCTAGCAACTGGCGGCCATTTTATATCGCTGCTCGACAGGCCTAAGCGCACTATTTTCAAAGATAAACAAAATATTGTTAAAACAAAGAAATATAAACCCTTTCGTTTCCCTCCCGTCTTTCTACGTACCCCAATTAGGTATTACCTAGCAAAAAGCAACATATAAAGCTGTCCCTTACTTACCATCGCTTTATTTTGCAACCACACGTTTTATTTAAAAGCACAGATCATGCGTTTATTATTTAATTAGTACGCAAAATATTATGTTATGTTAGACACGTAAACAATTATAAGTTGATTAATTTGCACACGGAATAGCGTGTTACCTTTAACCCTTAACATGTAACATACATTGTTGGTTATTTACTTAAACGAACATGTTTATTAATTATTTTACGAAAATATTAGGAGGTTAAAATTTTTTCATTTACCCTGCTCCATCAACTCCCCCTTTGGTGATTTTTAATATCACCACAAAACCCAAGTTATACAATTTTCTCAGACAGCATATATCTTTTATCCGTTTGCTTTTGTTAGTTTACACAACTGTATCCCTTTCAACTTGTCTCTTCGTTTTCTTGTACATGTTCTCTTTTATTTCTTCTAACTCTATTTCACCCATTTCTCTCTCTCTTTCCTTGTTTATCATGTTTTCTTTTTCTATTTTATTCTGCCTTCTTCTTCTCTTTATACATGTTATTGCAAGCTTCAGTACTAATATTATTATTATTATCACGGTTGCTATTATTATAACTTTCCCTATTATTAATCCACTCATTCTTGTTAACCAATTTATTACTGAAGAAAACCCTTTACCAAGTTTTCCAAAAGCACTTTCAACCTCCAGTGGAACAAGTTCTTTGTGCAAACTTGTAATATTTGTTATATACTTCTGTATATTTTCGCTTTTATCTGGAATGTAAGTGCAACAATGTTGGACTTTCAGCATTCCACAGACTCCGCCCTCTTTTGCCAAAAGAATGTCAAGGGCAAGTCGATTTTGCATCACCATAGCTCTCATGGCAACCATCTCGGTATTTACCATCAAGAACCCTCCAGCAGTATCTGTAGATAAACGATCTACCACTGTGGATAATTTCCGAATTCTAAATGCATTCAAAGATATTCCCACTGCTGGTATCAATGCACCAAAAATATCACCTACTATTTCTGAAAAACTTTCCCTTTTTCTACGTGTAAAGGTATTTATCATTTTGTGTGTTCCTTTTTCTTTTCTATCCATATGAAAAATCTTTGGAAAGACCAGGCCTAAGTAACATGACCCATACCAATGGTCCGGCAACCTATAATAAGCCCTATTTCCGCAAACATAATAGATCCCTGGAAATATTGGATCTTTTCCCCCTTTGAATCCCCATCCGCCTAAAATTTGATAATTGTCATGGCAAATGCTGGAACCCACAAAATAATTGTCATATCTTGTCTTATTTCTTCTAATGCACAACCTTCCCTGTTGGGGCCAATCCAGAGTCATAGCTGCATTTGTCTTTTTCTTGTCATGATTGTCTTCCTCAAACGCCCAAAGAGGTGTTTTTGTCTCTTCTATCACTTTTCTTTGAAATTTCACTCTTCTCTCTTCAACCATCTCTAAAAATACCTTTTCTTCCTTCTTTAACTCACAGGTAAGGTTGTACCTAATTATACTATCTAATGTTAAAATCTTATCTTCTAGAAAATATTCACCAAACGTTTTTCCCTCTTTTATTTTGTTCAGCTCGGGAACTACAGAAACTTTCGCAAAAATCTTATTTATGTCAGTGTAATAATATTCTAATCTACCTGTTTTATAAAATAAACTTGCTAAGACACTACATGTTATTCCATACGTCAAAGGGAGGTGATGATAAGTCACACCCTCTGCTACAGATGCAGGCAACTGCATACAAACATAGCAATCTCTTACATCCATTGTTTCTACATACTCATATAATAATTTAGTAAAAACATTCTTAGAAAAATCTGTTATTGATTTGTCCTTGTGTAATTCTGCACTACTTTTTAATATAACTGGTTCTTGAGTGTTAGCTCCTTTTTCTTTCTCAGTGTTATTAGACGTTTCTACTACAGCTAAACTAATTGGAATAGTGATTGCTAAAACCACCCATACTGTCATTAATAATCCTGTACAAAAGCAGCACATCTTACACCATCTACTTAAAAACTCACATTTACATTTTCTATCTCTAGTATTCTCCATTTTGTTTTATAACCTTATTTATTTGTTTTCCAGAAAATTGTGTCACTACACCTCAGGAATGACTTATTTGCCACTCTGTACTCCAATGTTTTGTCTTTGCTTGGTACTTTCTTTTAATTCTTTCTCAGAATTCTTTCTTTGTCACATCCGGTAAATTTGTCAGATCCAGTGTTTTGTCAAATCCGGTAGAAACTATTTAAACTTCTTTAGTTTTGTTGCACTTCACTTTCTCCCATCCGGTTTCTTTGTTCTGGGTTCTCGTGAGTGTTCTTTTCTTCTTTGTTACTAGTCAAAGCAAGATACAACCATTCAGGCGATCTATACTTCGGATTTACCTTCTTTATTCTTTTCGTTTTCTGCAAGTGTTTTCCACCTTGTTTTTCTTGCTCTCTCTGACTTGTTATTTCATTCACTTGTTCAGCACTTTTCCCATCCAACTTTATGATTCTGTATCTTCATTTTCTTACTTCGTTGGGCCAATTGTCTCCTTTTCTTGGCCTTTTTGCCTCACTTCCTTTTTCCTCTCTTTCTGTTTTCCAATTTCTTTTTCTTGACTCTAGTTTTTGGTTTCTTTCTTCTCCACTTTCTTCAGACTCTGTTTCAATTCTTTCGTTATTGCCTCTTATTTTGAAACTTATAATGTCATTTTCTTCCTCTACTTGTGGTTCTTTTCTTATCTTCCTTCGTTCACCTATTTCTGTCCCTCCTCGAGGTTCTTCCGAATTTGTGTCAGTTTTCCTTTCTGCTTCTAAATTTCCCTGTTCTCGTGTTTGACTATTTGTCCCTATTGCTCCTCGGGGATCTTCCGATTTTCCTAGCTTTTTGTTTGAAACTCTCCCTTCTTCATCTATTAATATTATCTCCGAAGGATTTTCACCACAACTTGTACTTGGTTGCTCACTGTCACTATCTTCTGGCTCAGTTTCTTCTCTTATGCTTTCAAAATTCCAATTTCTTTTTAGAATTTCTTCACAATCCGAATGATCTGTATCAGATTCTGAACTGGTGTCTGATATTTCCAGATGTCGACTTACAGGTCGATCTTCAAGTTCTGGAACTTCAGCTATTTCCTCTACTTCTTCTGTCGTTGCACTTGTAGTTGGGTCTTCCAGATGTCGACTTACAGGTCGATCTTCAGGTTCTGGCACCCTGTTTGTTTCTTCTTCTGCTTCTGATGCTGAATTGTTATCCAATACTTCCAGATGTCGACTCACATGTCGATCTTCAGGTTCTGGAACTCTGATGGTGTGACTGGCATGCACCCAATGTTTCACTCCTGCACACTTGACTGCAGTGGTCGTCACCAGGATCACTTGTCGTGGTTCGTCCCAGCGAGGAACCAAACAGTTTCTTCTCCGGTGGACTTTTATGCGGACCCAATCTCCTGGATTCAAGTCGTGAGCTGGTTTTCTTTCAAGAGTGGTCGCATCCGGTCCAACCTGATGAAACACAGAACGCACCACATCAGCCAATCCTTTGCAATAATCCAGCACTAGATCATCAGTTATAGTCAGTAGTTTGTTGACAGGTACTTGTGCTTGTCTCATTGCTCGTCCCATAATTATTTCATGGGGACTGAGTCCAGTTTTCCTTTCCGGAATACTTCTGATTGTCATTAAAACTAATGGCAAGGCATCTGGCCATTTGAGTCCTGTAGCTTGACACATTTTTCCTAACCTGTTCTTTATTGTTCCATTCACTTGCTCTACGATTCCAGAAGCCTCTGGTCTGTATGCACAATGCAGTTTCTGTTTAATACTAAGTGCTTCACAAATTAGTTTAACCAATTCATTTTGGAAATGTGTTCCTCTATCTGTTTCAATCGTGACTGGAAAACCATACCTCGGAATGAATTCTCGCAGCATAAGTTTTGCTACCGTTATTCCATCATTCCTTCTTGTTGGGTATGCCTCCACCCAACGAGAAAACAAACAGACGACCACTAGGACATACCTTAGTCTGTTGCAAGGTGGCATTTCAATAAAATCCATTTGCATTCTAGTGAAAGGACCTCCTTCTCGTCCTATTGTTCCTAGACTCACTACTGTCTTCCTTCCTGGATTTAACTGTTGACAAATAAGACATCTCTGACAAAGACTCTCAGCTATGGCTCTGAATTTTGGATTATACCATGTTTGTCTAAAAAGTCTGATCATTGAATCTCTCCCAATATGGGCTTGTCCATGGTACATCCGTGCCATGTCAGAAATCATGCTATCAGGCATAACTGGTCTCTCATCTCTGTAAACCCAAACATCATTTTCTTCATGTTTTCTACATCCTGCTTTTATCCATGTATCTTTTTCCTCATCCTCTGCAGCTTCTTGTAACTGTCTCACCTCATCCCATGTCTCAATAGAGTTAGTAAAAAGCAAAGGACAAGAAATATGCTCTCTTTCCCGACTTTTAGTTTAAAGAAACCACATTCTTTGCACAGTACTGTGCCATTTCGTCAGCATATTTATTACCAACAGTTATGTAGTCTTCCCCATTTTTATGTGCATTGCACTTCACAACAGCAATCTGTTTAGGCAGCTGTATCGCCTCAAGCAGCTTTTTCACAAAATCTCCATTTCTAATCGGCGTTCCGGCAGACGTCAAGAAACCCCTTTGTGACCAAATCTGACCAAAGTCATGCACCACCCCAAAGCCGTACTGGCTATCTGTCGCAATCGTAACCCGTACATTTCTTCCCAACTTGCATGCTTGAATCAGAGCTACTAATTCTGCGACTTGGGCAGACCGTACCCCTTTCAGACAAGATGCTTCCATTACAGTTGCTACTGTGCAAACTGCATATGCTGCACTTAGAACTCCATCACTCGTTCTCAAACATGAGCCGTCCACAAACAGAATATAATCTGATTCTTTCAAAGGCTCATCTCGTATGTCAGACCTTGGTTTTGTACAGTATTCAAGCACATTCAGACAATCGTGATCTACTTCATCCATTTCAATCACACTCTCTTCATCTGGCAATGATGTCGAAGGATTCACATTCATACATCTGTCAATGGTCACATTATCTGCACTCAAAATTACTTTTTCATACCTAGTCAGCCGACTATGTGTCATGTATTGGGTTTTCGTTCTTGTCAAGAGAATTTCCACAGAATGGGGAACATATACTCTCAGTGGATATCCCATCACTATGCCTTCACTCTGTTCCAAACTCACACAAGTAGCAGCAACTGCTTTCAAACATCCAGGCAATGCTTTCGCTACAGGGTCTAAAACAGCCGAAAAATATGCAATGGGTCTTTTCATAGTTCCATGTCTCTGTACCAAAACTGAAAATGCACATCCATCTCTTTCACTGCAATACAGCTCAAAATCTTTCTCATAGTCAGGCATTCCTAATGCTGGAGCCTCACACAATTTCTTTTTCAACTCTCTGAATGCTTTCATTTCTTCGTCATTCATTTCAAAAGGATCTTTAACATCCTTCTTTGTCAGTTTATGCAATGGTTTAGCAATCAGTGAAAAACCGCTTATCCATTGTCGACAATATCCAACCATTCCCAAAAACATTCTTACCTCTCTTTGTGTCATTGGAGCTCTCATTCCTTGAATCATTTTTATTCTTTCAGTCGTCACCTTTCGCACTCCTTTCTCAATTTTATGCCCTAAATACTGGACTTCTTGTTGACAAAACTGCAATTTTGAAGGGGACACTTTATGTCCTCTTTTTGCTAAATGATTCAGCAAAGCAATTGTATCATTGACACATGCTTCTTTCGTTTTTGATGCCACCAGTAGGTCATCAATATACTGAACCATCACTGACTTTTCTGGCATTTTTAAATCTTCCAACGATTTCTTTAGAATCTGATTAAAGATTGAGGGACTTTCTGTGTACCCTTGAGGAATTCGGCACCATGCCAAAATACGCTCTCCAAACCTAAATGCAAATAATGGCTGGCTATCTGGATGCAATGGAATAGAGAAAAATGCATGACATAAATCAATTACTGTGTACCATTCTGCTTCACGTGGAATCTGGTATAGAATCACAGCAGGGTTCGGTACTATTGGGCAACAAGGCACAACAATTTTGTTTACCTTCCTCAAATCCTGTACAATTCTATATGTTCCGTTTGGCTTTTTCAGTCCCATTATTGGCGAATTACATGGACTGCTCATGATTTCTTTTAAAATCCCTTGTTCAATCATTTTATTTATTACTGGCGTTATTCCTTCAATTATTTCTGGTGTCAATTTATACTGGGGCGTATTTGGGTAACTCGTTCCCTCTTTCACGGTTATTTTAACGGGATCTACTCCTTTCATTAACCCTACATCTTCTCCTGTAAAGTCCCACACTTCTTCTTTCACTGTCTTTTTCAATTCAATTGGGATTTTCTCTGCATCAAATACAGGAAACAAACCATTTACTTCTGGTTCTAAATTCACCATTGTCATTTTATACAGCACATCCTCATCTGGAGTCTGAAATGCAATTCCGTCTGGGGTACAATAGATAGTGCAATTCATCTTGCACAATAAATCGCGTCCTAATAGGTTCACGGGACTACAATCGCATACCACAAATCGGTGCATTTCGCTAAATGGACCAATTCTTACCTTCACTAATTTAGTAAGAGGCGTTTTAATTTGCTGATTTGAAACTCCAACTACTTGGATATGTTCACCTGAGAGAGGAAGGTTTGGAATTTCCACTGACCTAACAGTAGAACGGGTAGCTCCAGTGTCAACAAGGAATGTTACATTTGCACCATTCACTTCTCCATCCACAAATGGACCAGACTGATCTACCTCTAGAGTTGCGCCAAGCACGCACTCTTCCCTCTCTCCTAGGCACCGTCAGGAACTTTCATCCGTGTCATCCTCATCCTGTCGTAACCAATATTGAGAAATTGCAGCTGCACGCGGCAACTGTGTTACCTGTTCTCCTCCGTAGAATCCTGTTTCTGCACTGTATTTCTGTTGGTTAACACTCTTGGGAAGTGGTGGTTGTGGCACCTGACCTGGTTGAGTAACTACCTCACTCTGCACCTGTGAATTTAATGATTGATTTTCCACATTAGGTTTTGGAGGAAATTTACACTCGTTTCTCCAATGTCCTAGCTTTCCGCAGTTGTGGCATGGCCACTTTTTCTTTGCCTCATCTATGCTCATTTGTCCTTTTCCTTTACCTATATTAGGTCGGGATCTAACCTGTCCTGTTTCATTACCAGTATTACTCAATTGAGCTTCTTGCTTCTCTGCAACTTTCACCTGCGCCCACATGGCCTTTTCTTTCAATTTACGCTGTCTACTCTCAATATCATCACTGCAATACTTAGCATATCTCAAAACCTCATCCACTGTGCTATTCTGCCAACAAATCATATGCTGCTTAATCATTTCACTTATCTCTGGTTTCAATCCATACACAAACCTATATACAAAATGACTCATATCCTTCTCATTCAGTGTCTCATAACCACTGTACTGTTTGAAAACCAACAACAATCTCTCGTAGTACGCGTGCACTGATTCTTTACTTTCCTGCGTTGTTCTGTCTATTTTTACCCAATCTGTTTCTTTAGGTGGAATCTTATTCTTCAAAAAGGTAATTACTTGGTCGTACTTCCTCATCACTTCTGGTCCTGGCGCTCCTGTTTTAGCGTCCCTTGGATATTCTACAGTTGGCCAATCAATAGTAATCTTACATTCTGTCCACAAATCAGCTGGCACTACTATATCAAACAATCCATCCAGATCTATCCACAACACCTTTGAAACCTTCACAAATCTTTCCACTTGTCTGTACCATTCTACTGGCTTCTCTCTCAATTTTGGGAAGTCATTTGTAAATGACAGTATATCCTGTCTGGTCCATGGAACATGCACATAACTACCACCTGGAGTTTCTCTCATCGGGTACTCCCTTACAACTGGTTCCTTATCTGTCACTGCAAAAGCCAAAGATGCTTTATCTGTTGTTTTCTCATTCTTTTTCGACCATCTATTTCTTCATCTATCCACATCACCCCATTTTCTCAATAAAACAATTAACTCTTTTATTTGAGTCAGTCTTCCTGAGGTGTTCAAATTCTCTATGTCTTTCTCACAAAAATCTACTCTGTATGGTTTCTGCAACGTTCTCACTTTCACAAATTCCACGCCTAGTTCATTTGCTGTCTCTTCCAACTTGTCATGTAAATTTCTAGCTCTCCATGTAAGACTTTTGCACAAAAACATAATCTCATCATCCTGATAATTTTTTAATTTTTCTGTACCAATTGTCCCTAAAATCAATTCTTCCATGTCTATTTTCAACCTAATTACATCTAATGGTTTCACTTCCGGTTCTTTTGTTTTTAGCGCTTTCATCCATTCATTTAACTCATCTGGAGTCGGACCTACAGGCGTACTATTTAATTCTATCCAATTGCTACTTCTCTCTGGTGTTCCTGATGTGGACTTCGTCACCATAGGCACTCTCCTAATCTCATTTTCATTTATCGTCAAATTAGTAGGTGGGCTTGGTCTATTGGTACTAGCCAAATTGTGTGCACCTTCATTATTCAGCTCCATCCCTTCTCTTTTTCTTTGCAAATGTGAATTCATGGGAATCACTAAAGAACGTTCATCAATTTTCTGATTCTCGAAAATTGGCATTACTGGACCTATCGTTACTGGTACAGTTACAGCTTCCATATTCTTTGTCAATTCTCTTATTTTCTCAGTCAATTCTCTTGTCGGTTTTGCTAATTCAGTTGCATTGTCACTTTCTATCTCTTCATTTTGTGAAGTTTTTAATTGATCTTGTGACCTATTTGTCTCATCTCTTCGTTCGGGATTTTTATTCCTCCCAGTTTCCATTGGCGGTGCATTAGGTGTCACCACCGCAGAAGTCTGTTGGTATGGAGGTGGGTTTCTGTTTAAAATATCTTCCAGCAATTCGTCATCCGTTTCACTACCACCATACACATACTTTTCTACCACTACATGTTTCTTTTTCTCTGTACACTTTCTCTTTGCTTCTTCCTCAACTGTAAAAGCTGGAAACAAACCTCCTGTCATGTTAGCATATCTCCAACGCTTTATTCTGTCCTCATGATTTACTCCCCATAACCTTCCAGGCACAAACTCATGATTCTTTAATCCTCTGAATCTCTCTCGCTCATACATCTCATCTTCCCATTCCGTTAAAGCTTCGAACTGTGTCGGTCTAGGTCTAGGTTCTAACATTGCCATCTTTTCTCTCAAGTTCCGTAGTACAGCTACATTAAATGAACCATTCTCAGGGAAAGCCAATGCTCCATCATTCTTGGTATATTTTGTCCAATTTTCTAACCATATGCATGTATGATATCCATATTTCAGCATCATATGTGAAGCTGGTGATTTCGGCGGAGGAATTTTTTGTCCCTCTCTAGTCACTACCTTTTTGTCTTTCTTAAAGAAATTCTTAACTTTCGACATCCATGACGTTTTCTCTCTACCATACTCATAATACGACATGATTCACAATCGCTTTTTCTCCTCAAACGATCCGCAATTCAACACTGTTCTCTATGCGTTATTCCAACCAATACTAGCGCGACTCACACCAATACTCCAATCAGAGCGGATTCTGTCTACAGCGCACTGTCCAATCCCAGCGCGGCTTTTGTCTACGTCAGTTCTGTTCTTGTTTCCATGTGACTAACGCACTGTCCAATCCCAGCGCGACTCTTGTCTACGTCACTTCTGCTCTTGACCCCTCCTTTACAAAATTTATCGGCAATTTCTTTTTCAACAATTCTTCGTTAGTTACAACATTTAAAACACATTTCCATTGTCTGATTCGCTAAACCGAAAAGATAGCTTTGACCATTTACACAAGAACTCTGTATTTTCCAGTAGGCAGCGCTTACCTCTACCCTACCACAGAATTTTCTTTTTCGCCGATAAAGTAGCACTTCCCTCTACCTTACCCTTCTTTCAAGCAAGCGGTAAACCCGTTTCTCTGGGGATAAAACACATGTGGAGACTATACTGCTCCTGAGAATTAAGGCCAGAGTTTCACAAGAAAACCGGTCACTATTTCACTCACACACCTTTTATACGGAAAATGTCCCTATCATAACACAACCTGTGTTATCACCAATATGAACTCAGACAATGCACTATTCCATGTGACTTCTCTTGCCACACGTGTTCCACTTCCTACTTCTCGGAAGCGTGAAAACTTACATATAACATAACGCGACTCAACAAAAAGTGTTAGACATGAACTTATCAACAATCAATAATCAATAATCACCAAACTAATCTATAGTAACCATCCTCTGCTACCAAGAAATCTGATCCAGCGCTAACAATAAAAATAATTCTCCTATATACTTCGGTCATCCAGGTACAATTATTCCTTCAACACACACACTATATCCATATGACGGTGGGGCCCATAACACCGCATATATATTCACTTACTCATTTGTTCCCTGGATTTCCTCCGTCAATAACCTAGGAGAAAAACGATTCGCTGGAAGGAGACGGGATACCTCTTTAACATGACATAATGTTTCTCATTTGCTTTAAGGTATTCCGCTCATTGGTCGATGGACCAACTAGTAGGAATCAGTTGATGGTGATTAAGACCAGCTCAATCACAATAAACTCTTTAACATTTCATTTTAATCATTGAGCTAAAGAATCACTGAGTCATTTGTTTAAAGAATAATAAAGTTTATATAAAGTTTTGATGCAAGAAATGAGGTTAAACTTATTATTCAGATCATTACATTTATCATCAATATAAGAATAAATTGAAATTGCAATACATATCTATTAGACGGAAAAATAAGGTTGTCATAGTAAGAACTCTAAAAGATCAATCTATCTGTCTGGGGAAAATCTAATAATTCTAAATGAAAAATCTATCAGGGATAAAAGGTTCTCCTAAAGCAGCATCTTATACTCAACTGGAAATAAAAAATAGCAGCAGCAGCATCAGCTCGTCAGCATCAGCAACCGCAACTTCACCCATCTACAGCATCTAACTTCTCCAGCAACTCCCGCAGCATCTACCTCAGCAACTCCCGCAGCAACTAACTCAGCAACTCCCGCAGCAACTAACCCCTCCCACCAAGAGTAGGTCTTCTTATACCCTAATTCTAGCTTACAGAATAAAATGTTTCATCTTCATGGCGTGATTCTTTCTCATTGGTCAAAACTCAGGCCCATATACATTTTAATCAAACTTCCTGGTCTTAACCAGTTCCTTGTGGAATGTCCATGCAAGCATCGTTTCCCACAGTTTATGTCATTGCTCATCCGTTTCGATCAGTCCAATTTGTATCTTTTTCTGCTACATTTTGGGTTTAACAGTTCCGTCCATTGATTCAGTTGGACTTCTCACGCTTCTTGCTGATCATCTTGGCACACATCTGTTCAGAAAGGTCACAACAGCCTTGACCATACTTCCATCTTAGCCTCTCAGCACCAGCACGTGATCCTCCCTTTCCACAGCCTCTCTCCTCTATCACATGGTCCCCCGCTCATGCGTACTCTAGCAACTGGCGGCCATTTTATATCGCTGCTCGACAGGCCTAAGCGCACTATTTTCAAAGATAAACAAAATATTGTTAAAACAAAGAAATATAAACCCTTTCGTTTCCCTCCCGTCTTTCTACGTACCCCAATTAGGTATTACCTAGCAAAAAGCTGTCCCTTCCTTACCATCGCTTTATTTTGCAACCACACGTATTATTTAAAAGCACAGATCATGCGTTTAATATTTAATTAGTACGCAAAATATTATGTTATGTTAGACACGTAAACAATTATAAGTTGATTAATTTGAACACGGAATAGCGTGTTACCTTTAACCCTTAACATGTAACGTACATTGTTGGTTATTTACTTAAACGAACATGTTTATTAATTATTTTACGAAAATATTAGGTTAAAATTTTTTCATTTACCCTGCTCCATCACATGCAACAACTAAACACCACATGAATAAAGAGTTGGAATAACAATCTGTGGGTCTATCAAATAACTTACTGCCTCTCACCTACTCTATTGATTGAACAGTGCAGCAAATGTTAAAAAATGAAAAAAATGTAAAAACAAAATGTGAAAATGTATATAAAAAATGAGTATGTGTCTCTTTAAATTGAGGAGGTAATTTTGGAGGGAACTTTCCCTTTAAATGGTTTGTCTATACACATATGCTCTATGACCCTGTTGAAGGCTCAGGACGAAACGCGTAGGTCTCTCTCTGCACTGTCGGTGGCTTGAAATGAAAATAAAAAGAACTTACTTTTAACCTGCAGTGACCTGGCTGTGCTGTTTTCTTCCATGCCTATCTACTGGCGGTCGCCAGTAGATAGTTATAGTTACAACCTATTATCCATAGGAAATCCGCGACATTCTATTTGAAATAACTCTCTTGCCGGTTGACGTATCTTCGCAAAATTTTCAAACTTTGTGGGGCGCTCCAGTCCGCTCCTACCCTGAAAGTCTCAGGGGGATTCGTCAAGCGGGGGCCGAGAAAAAAGGGGGGTCCCAAAACGCGTTTTCCCCATGCAATTTTCCATAGGAAACTTTAGACACTGCTACAGCCCGAACTGCTGAACGGAATTACACCAAATTTGGCAAAGAGGTAGTTCTTGGTTCAGAAAGAACCCTTTTTGTTAAATGGTGTAAATCCGTTCAGTAGTTGCTGAGAAAATCAAAAGTAAAAAGATAGATATATCTAGGGCCGCGGATCCTCCCGAGCACGAGCTTTATGTTAATTGGCTGTCAACACTCCAAATCAGGAAGTGTTGGCAGCCATTTTGTCCCTCGGTAGAACCGAGGGACAGAAACAAGTGCGCAAAGCGCACAAAGGGGGCAGGGTAGAAACACCCTGACCCCCAAGGTCTGCTCAGGGGTCCCACAAGGACCCCCTGGGCAAAAAAAAAATTGTTTTTTTAAAAAAATCGGCAGGATGCGCTCAGAGAGCGCGAATCCTGCCGAAATAAAAATCGAAGCGCGGTCTCCCGCGCTTCGATGTAATTGGCCCCGGGTGGGCCAAGTCCCGGGGGCATGCTGGGGGGGGTTAATTTTATGTGTGGGGGGCCTCTAAGGGCCCCCAAGCCCGGGGACCACCACCCCCGGGGCTTTATGTATAATGGTGCGGGAGGGCTCTGAGCCCTCCCGCAGCCCCGGGGACCACCACCTCCCCGGGGCTTCTTTTTTTTAAATTAAAAACCTGTGTGGGGGGGCTCCAGCCCCCCCACACGCCTCGGGGACCACCACCTCCCCGGGGCACTAAGAAAAATTAAAATGGGGGTCCGTTTTGGACCCCCAAGCCCCGGGGACCACCACCTCCCCGGGGCTTTCAAAATGTAGGGAGGGGGCCGCGCGGCCCCCCTCCTGGAGCCTGTGGTGGCCCTGGGGACCGCCACCCCCAGGGCCGGCTCCTGCAGTGTCCCGGGGTGCCTACCCCCGGGACACTGCTGTTTGCAATGACAGGACGGGAGCCTCGCGGCTCCCGTCCTGTCATTGCAAACTTGCTTTGGATATTGGAAGAGAGAGCAGGAAACCTGCTCTCTCTTCCAATATCCAAAGCTGATTGCTTTCCACATGGGGAGCTGCATCTTAGCAGCTCCCCATGTGTAAAGCAATGCCGGCTCCCGTAGGACACGGGGAGCCGGCGGGACTGTGGGGGGCTTGGGGACCCCCACAGTCCCCAACGAGAGGCCAGGCCCCGGGGGATGGGGTCCCCGGGGCCATAAGTGGCCACGGAGGGGGGCCACGCAGCCCCCCTCCCCAAAGTAAAAAAAGGGAATTTTTTTTTTTTAAAAGTGCAAGGCTGGCCCGGGGAATGGGGTCCCCGGGGCCTTAAATGGCCTGAGGAGGGGGGCCACGCAGCCCCCCTCCAAATAAAAAAAAAAGAGGCCATGCCCCGGGGGATGGGGTCCCCGGGGCCAATACAGGCCCAGGGAAGGGGGGCCACGCGGCCCCCTTCCCGTTTTTTTTATTTTATTTTAATTTAAAAAAAGGGGTAAGGCCCTGGGGGATGGGGTCCCCAGGGCCTAAAAATAGGAAAAAGGAAGGGGGGCCACACAGCCCCCCTTCAGGGGGGGAAGAAAAAAAAAAAAAAAAAAAACGATCGGGCCCGTAGGCCCCGCCCCCTTCCTTCACCACTCTGCAAACGCGCCCCCTGGCGCGTTTGCAGAGGGGGAACGAATTCCCCTTGAATACTGGGGGTCCCTGGGGGCCAACAAGCCCACCAGGAACCTCCAGTATGCGCCAGGGGGCTGCCTTGCAGAGAGGTGTACAGAGGCCACGCCCCGTTTTACACCTCTCTGCAACGCAGCTCTATGGCGCTTTTTGGAGGTATATGGTGGGCTAGTTGCACCCCAGGGACCCTCAGGATTCAAGGGGAGTTAATCCCCCGACTTAAAACGCGCCACGGGGCGCGTTTGCACAGTGGTGAAGGGAGGGGGCGGGGCTTCAGGTGACATGTGTGCAAACAGGCCCCGTGGCGCGTTTTAAGATGGGGAATTAAATCCTCTTCAATCCTGAGGGTCCCTGGGGGCCAACTAGCCCAACAGGTACGTCCAGAAAGCACCACAGAGCTGCGTTGCAGAGAGGTGTAAAAAGGGGTGTGGCCTCTGTACATGTCTCTGCAACGCAGCCCCCTGGCGCATACTGGAGGTTCCTGGTGGGCTAGTTGGCCCGTAGGGACACTCATGATTTAATCCCCCAACTTAAAACGCGCCACGGGCGCGTTTGCACAGATGTCACCTCAGGCCCCGCCCCCTCCCTTCACCATTGTGCAAATATTCCTCTAAAATCAGCCGAAATACGAATTCTGATTTACTCACCTGTTATCAGGAGAGACCTCAGTGCTGCATCTTTCAGCCCAGTACTAATCCTGAAAAGTAATTTTAACCGTACTTACCAGTAACTTGAATTTCCTTCCATAGGCTAACATTGACTGGTTTCACTTGGAAATTCTTCTAAGTGTGGAGTTTTGGAACTTTAAAATATTCCTCTAAAATCAGCCGAAATACGAATTCCGATTTACTCACCTGTTATCAGGAGAGACCTCAGTGCTGTATCTTTCAGCCCAGTACTGGTCCTGAAAAGTAATTTTAACCGTACTTACCAGTAACTTGAATTTCCTTCCATAGGCTAACATTGACTGGTTTCACTTGGAAATTCTTCTAAGTGTGGAGTTTTGGAACTTTAAAATATTCCTCTAAAATCAGCCGAAATCCGAATTCCGATTTACTCACCTGTTATCAGGAGAGACCTCAGTGCTGCATCTTTCAGCCCAGTACTGATCCTCAAAAGTAATTTTAACCGTACTTACCAGTAACTTGAATTTCCTTCCATAGGATATCATTGCCTGCTTTTTGCTGAAAAAGTTTCTAAGTGTTGATTTTTGAAACATACAAATATTCCTCTAAAATCAGCCGAAATCCGAATTCTGATTTACTCACCTGTTATCAGGAGAGACCTCAGTGCTGCATCTTTCAGCCCAGTACTGGTCCTGAAAAGTAATTTTAACCGTACTTACCGGTAACTTGAATTTCCTTCATAGGCTAACATTGACTGGTTTCACTTGGAAATTCTTCTAAGTGTGGAGTTTTGGAACTTTAAAATATTCCTCTAAAATCAGCCGAAATACGAATTCCGATTTACTCACCTGTTATCAGGAGAGACCTCAGTGCTGCATCTTTCAGCCCAGTACTGATCCTCAAAAGTAATTTTAACCGTACTTACCAGTAACTTGAATTTCCTTCCATAGGATATCATTGCCTGCTTTTTGCTGAAAAAGTTTCTAAGTGTTGATTTTTGAAACATACAAATATTCCTCTAAAATCAGCCGAAATCCGAATTCCGATTTACTCACCTGTTATCAGGAGAGACCTCAGTGCTGCATCTTTCAGCCCAGTACTGATCCTCAAAAGTAATTTTAACCGTACTTACCGGTAACTTGAATTTCCTTCATAGGCTAACATTGACTGGTTTCACTTGGAAATTCTTCTAAGTGTGGAGTTTTGGAACTTTAAAATATTCCTCTAAAATCAGCCGAAATACGAATTCCGATTTACTCACCTGTTATCAGGAGAGACCTCAGTGCTGTATCTTTCAGCCCAGTACTGGTCCTGAAAAGTAATTTTAACCGTACTTACCGGTAACTTGAATTTCCTTCCATAGGCTAACATTGACTGGTTTCACTTGGAAATTCTTCTAAGTGTGGAGTTTTGGAACTTTAAAATATTCATCTAAAATCAGCCGAAATACGAATTCCGATTTACTCATCTGTTATCAGGAGAGACCTCAGTGCTGCATCTTTCAGCTCAGTACTGATCCTCAAAAGTAATTTTAACCGTACTTACCAGTAACTTGAATTTCCTTCCATAGGATATCATTGCCTGCTTTTTGCTGAAAAAGTTTCTAAGTGTTGATTTTTGAAACATACAAATATTCCTCTAAAATCAGCCGAAATACGAATTCCGATTTACTCACCTGTTATAAGGAGAGACCTCAGTGCTGTATCTTTCAGCCCAGTACTGGTCCTGAAAAGTAATTTTAACCGTACTTACCAGTAACTTATATTTTCTTCCATAGGAATCCATTGTCTGGTTTTCAGCAGAAAAGTTTCAAAGTGTCGATTTTCACAAACTACAAATATTCCTTAAAAATCGCCTGTATGACTTAAACGCATTCTTTCAACTGTTTACAGGAGATGCACCAGTGCTGGATCCAGGATCCAACACTGAGTAAGAAAAAGTAACGATAACAGTTTTTACCTGCTAAGTGAATTTCCTTCCATAGGATAACATTGGTGATTTTATGAGAAAAAGTTTCAAAGTGTCAACTTTTAAAATACAATAATATTCCTTAAAAATCACGACTGTAACCAAAACGCTTTTACTCAACTGTTTACAGGAGATGTACCAGGACTGAATCTAGGATCCAGTCCTGTGGTTAGAAAAGTAATCCATAAAGTAACTAATTGCATTTAACTAGAAATTCACATTGAGCTGAATGTTGCATTGTGTTTGAAAATGTGTTGCCCATTGCAACAACTGTAACTACTGTACTTAAAAGTCTATTGCCTATGTGCAAAGTATTTAAACTAAAGTAATTCATTCTGAGAAAGTATTTTTTGTAATGTAATGTATAATGTAATTACAATGTAATTTAAAAAATAAAATATGTAAAAGAAATTGTTTCTAAAAATGTAGTAAATCAGTATGAAAAAAATTAATATAAAAATTAATACATTTAAAAATTGTCATTTAAAAAACCTTTGAAATTCACTGAAAAAACCGTAGGTTTCAGGCACGTTATAGTTACAAATTAGCATTTTAAAAACCTTTGAAATTCACTGAAAAAACCATAGGTTTCAGACACGTTATAGTTAGAAATTAGCATTTAAAAAACCTTTGAAATTCACTGAAAAAACCATAGGTTTTAGGGACAGTTATAGTTAGTTGGACATTGCACTCGTACAAAACCCGTGAAATTCCCCCGTTATAGTTAGTTCAGCTAACTATAACTCGCGCCCGCAATGCACTGCTGATGACGTCACATATTACATCACTCATGACATGGTCAGTGACATCACTGATGACATCACTGATGACATCTCAAATGACATCACTGATGACATCATCCACGTGATAATCTGATGCAGCTCCTCACACCCTAATATAACCTTTGATACACCCAATCTAAATTACAGAGTGCCATTCGCAAAACCATAGACACTCCAACACCAATAACTACATACCCACTCACTGATTCTTAGGTCTACACACACACATCCACTCACTCACCTGTACAGTCACTCATACTTATGGTCACTCAGTACAGGACTATCATATGCACTCTTACTCCTATATAGACACTCAAACACCGCCACTCATCCATAGAGGTACTCACACACCTAGTCAGTCATGCAAATAATTAAACACACTGCCATTTACTCACCTATACAGTTATACACACACCAGCTCACTTAATCATACAAATACTAGCACATTGTTACGCTCTTATACAATCACTGATACAAGCACACACTCATCCAGACAGCCACTATCACAATCACTCACTCTCGCTTATAGCTATTTATATACTCCAATACACATATATACTGCCTTTCACATATGTAGTTACTCACACATGTACCACTGGGACATACATTCACTCACTAACACACTCTTACACACACTTACCCACCCATACAGTCTATCACAGATGCACTCTTGAAACCATCCACCCAGTGAATCACCCACTCACACATCTATGCACAGTCGCACACACCCCATCCACACAAACACTCAGGCACCCATACAGATACTCATAGAACCAATCAATAACCCATATAGACACTCATGTAGCTATTCGCAAATCCATGCATCCACTTACACACCAACAGACGGATACAGACATTCACACAGTTTAGTCACTAACCCATGCATTCAGTAAGATACGTTTAATCACTCACTTGTAGAGTCAGTCACGCACGTACTAAATCATCCATTCAGACACTTATACACCCACTCATTCTTCAATACGCCTTTCCCTATATATATTAAACATATTTAAACTTTACAGAAACACACAGTCACTGGATGATGTCATCAGTGATGTCATTTGAGATGTCATCAGTGATGTCATCAGTGATGTCACTGACCATGTCATGAGTGATGTAATATGTGATGTCATCAGCAGTGCATTGCGGGGCGCGAGTTATAGTTAGCTGAACTAACTATAACGGGGGAATTTCACGGGTTTTGTACGAGTGCAATGTCCAACTAACTATAACTGTCCCTAAAACCTATGGTTTTTTCAGTGAATTTCAAAGGTTTTTTAAATGCTAATTTCTATCTATAACGTGTCTGAAACCTATGGTTTTTTCAGTGAATATATATATATATATATATATATATATATATATATATATATATATATATATGTATATTGAACAAGGGGTGGCCCTGCACTCAAGTAAGTAAATCATTTATGAGTGGAGCTTACTTATTATCCACAATCACAATGTAAAAAGAAATCACAATAAGTCAAGATCTTCCCAATTGAAGAAAGCACTGATAAATTTTGATTGTAGGTAAATAAATTCTTTATTCTTTTTCCATTAACAAATTCTTAAAATTCGAAATCGCCGATGCGTTTCGTCCTTATGCAGACTTCTTCAGGGCTTTACTGTAATCAAGAATTTCTTGAAATGAAGTTTCTAAAAGTGCGATCAAATCAGATAATGGAACAAATCAATATAGAACGATTCACACAAATATGTGTGTCGAAATCACTCCCCCTAATCCGAGGAGACCGTGCTTCACTTGAGTTTCTCTAACAGCAATGATGTGGGATATGTATCTCCCATACATCCATGAGGTCGTCTGGTTCAGAATATATATATATTACCTACTGGCAGTTGCCAGTAGGTAGTTATAGTTAGGACCTAGTTTCCATAGGAAAAACTTTATTTTTGCCAATAACTTTGCCATCGATTGATGAATCCTCACAAAATGTTCAAAACAAGTTTGCCACTCAGTCCAACTGCTGTCTTGAAAGTTTCAGGGTGATCTGTCAAGCGGGAGCTAGAAAACAGGGGGTCCCAAAACCCGATTTTCCCATGCAATTTCCCTTAGTGATTTTAGACACGATTACTGCCTGAACTGCTGAACGAAATTACACCAAATTTGGTAGAAAGGTAGCTTTTGGTCAAAAAAGAGTCCTTTTTGTTATTTTATGTAAATCCATTCAGTAGTTGTTGAGATATTAAAGTAAAAACAAATTTGTATATCTAGAGGTGCAAACCCTTCGCAAATCCTCCCAATCTAGTGCAGAGATTTGATTGGCTGCTAACACTTCAACCAGGAAGTTTTGGCAGTCAACTTGGGACTCGGACTCAGCCGAGTCTAGAACAAAAACGTTTAAAAAAGAGAAGGGGGCAGGATAGGAAACCCTGACCCTTTAGGCCTGGTGCTGGAGTCTTCCAGGGACCCCAGATGGTGCAAAAAGCATTTTTTGTATTTTTGCGGTGAAAATTACGAGGGATTCACAAACTTTCTGCAATGTAAAAAAAAACAAGTGAGGTCTCCTGCGCTTGTTTAAACATGGGCCTCCAGGTGGGCCAGGTTCCGGGGGCTTTATTATAATTTAAAGAAGGGGAGGGGGTCACAAAAGGACCCCCTCCCCATGGCCAAATCTTGGCCCCAGGGACTGCCAACCCCCAGGGCAGGCCGATAAAAAAAAAGTGGTGTAGGGCAGCGCGGCCCTCCTCTTGAGGCTCTTATGAGCCCCTGGGACCACTACCTCCCCGGAGTTTTAGTATAAAAAAGGAGGGGGACACACGGACCCCCATCCATTGCCCATAAGAACACCACCTCCTCGGGTCCTCGTATTTCATACAGGGAGGGGGGCTACGTGGCCTCCCTCCTGGTCCTGGGCCATATAGGGCCCCGGGGACCACCCCCTTCCTGGGGCTTTCTTATTTTTTTAGAAAGAGGGGTCTTACAGCCCCCCTCCTGGGTTGTTCTCGGCCACAGGGACCACCACCTCCTTGGGGCAGGCCCTTGTAAATGAAAGGAGGGGGGCCCTTGGGACCGCCAACCCCCAGGGCCTGCACCTTATGTTGCTGGAGTGCCCAACCCCAGGACATAGCTGTTTGCTCTCGCTTGGTCGGAGCTTTGACAGCTCCTGTCAAGCAATAGCAAACAGTAATTCTATTCCAAGTGGGATGGAGCAGGAAAACTGGTCTCACTCACTGGGAGCAGAGTTTTCATCTGTTTTCCTGCTCACTATCAAGCGGCCAGGAAAAAAGATGAAAAAATTGCTCCCACATGCATGGAGCAGCATTTTTTGCTGCCCCGTACGTGTGGGAGCAATGCCGGCTGCCTCTGAAGGTGGGGAGCCAGCAGGGACGACAGCCACGGGGACATTGGGGCTTTACCCGCAATCCCTAACGAAGTAGACTGGGTGCCGTGTGTGGGATCCAGGGCACCCAACATAAAGAGTCCAGACCCCAGGGGTTGGGGTACCCGGGGCAGAAATTGGCTCGGGAGGGGGGCCGCGGGGCCCCCTTCCCCCATTAAGTTTTGGCCATGCCCTGGGGAATGGGATCCCCGGGGCCGAAATCAGCCCGGGAGGGAGATTGTGTGGCCTCCCTCCCTTTGAAAACTTTAATGAATGTGAATGTATCATTGCTCTAATGGATTGAATCTAATCTGGGGTGACAGTGATGAGTGGTTTCTTTCTTGTCGTCTTCTAGTGAGAGCAGAGTGCATGGTTCTCCCTTTTAATTACTCTGAGTATGCAGATGCCCAAAATCATCTGCAAGCTCAGCTCATTTGGCCTGCCCCATTTTCCTAAGTAGTATGCAAAGGTCTTCCCGCCTTTTCCCACGTTGGTGGGCAGCTTACCAAAGGGCCCCCGAGTACATTTCCCACTAATTTTGGTGACTGGTTCTTGATGCAGAGGAATACAAGGACATCACCACTAAACAAACAAGCATCGGTACCCCTGATTGGTGGAGATTCACTCCTTTGTAGTTTCGTCGTCTTCTTTTGACGAGGATTAATGTTATCACACAGATTTGTGGATGAAGATGCTGCAGGAGCAATCATACTGACCAAATTACATGTATACAAGGTCCTTTATGCAGCTGTAATGTAGAATATGCACTAGACATTTACCCAATGAGGTAGCACTTACTAATTAACCAGTAGAAAATACTCCAGCAGGGTAGACATTTTCAGAAAAACTCTGGCATCTGCTTGGAAAAAATGAGGTTCCATTTTGGACCTGATGCTCACTTCACAGAAATTAAACCTCAATTGGAAGCACTTAGACAAACGTAGCAGGTGCCCCAGTTGAAGCTCCACTTCAGTAAGCACAAAGTATCGTAACTTTTTGGGTAAAGCAAGTGTGTTTCCTCTAGGGGTGGGCGGAGTTCACAGAGTTGCACTACGTGGAATTCCGTTGAGTTGCATAAAAACTCTGTGGAATTCCGTGGAGTTCGACTCCGCCCTAATAGCCTCCAGAATCAAGTTCAAACTGCTAACACAGATGCCGATAGGTACTGATTTTGCACAGACGATGCGCCTGATGTACATAGAATGTGATGAGTGCAGCCAAGTTGCCTACACCAACAGCAATACGGAAAAGTGAGTGGGTGCACTTAGGCCTTTTTTTAGAACACTGAAAGCCTGTAGCTGCATATCTAACTCCTGAGCACTACTGAGCTTCAGACAGGCAATTAATGAAGGGTGCACTGCTCACCTCTTATCAAGAGCAGAGGGTCTAAACAAAGAATACTACAAAGCTTCATGCAGCTCGAGCACACAATTTGGCACCTCTGCGAGAGCCTGCCGCCGCCGCAGCCCCAGGCGGGATCCCACTCATTTCTAATGGTCTCTCTCTACTCGCATTCCCATCCTGTTTCGTAGGCAGAGCTGGGAAGTGAAGTCACGCGCTAGGGATCCACACGCAACCAGGCAGGAAGTGTCATATATCACCTTCCCCTTGGCAAAAGACTAGAGCTCTTCCCAGGGACACAACACGTACTGCCTACGGTCTGGGTCTGTTGGCTCAGTGGACTAATGCGTCCATTGCAGGGGCCTGTGTTCGACCTCATGGTCACAGGTTCAAATCCCGGCGGGTCCACTCAGCCTTTCATCCATCTGAGGTCGATAAAATGAGTACCATTGAGTTGGGTAACAATGAACATCTGTTATTCAGCGCCAAGAGACCTCTGGGTGAACGTGCGCTTTACAAATACACATGTTATGTTATGTTACGGTATGATAACATGGGGACTGAGCACTGAACACCGATAAATCAGCACTGAGCACTGGTAAACTCTGCCACGCGGTGTGGGCAGAGTTTTTGCCAAACTCCACGCTGCAAGCGGAGCGTGGAGTGGCAAAAACTCTGTGACATCCGGCCACGGAGCAGAGTTTACCACACAGGGCTAGTTTCCTCATGAATTCCACGTTGAAAAATTATTAGGCCTGGGCGAAGTACTATGCTACGCTCGCGTAGTTTGCGAAGTTTGCGCTACTTCGCACTAGGCGAATTGCACGTAGCACAGTGCAAACACGCGTAGCGTAGCAGTCATTTTTTGCTTGCTCGCGGTCCTCAACGTCAAGTTGGCGACCGCGAGCAAGCAAAATGACATCCCGGCGAGACTTTTTCCTCGTTCGCGATCAGCAACATCAAGTTGCCGATCGCGAGCGTGGAAAATAAACCTCCCGGCGAGATTCTCAACGCGGGAGGTCAGGTTTCTCATTGCGAGTGGTCGCGTATGCTCGCGACCGCTCGCGATGAGAAACTACCAGTCCGCGTTGAGAAAGCTGCCGCTCGAGTAGAAATCTACTCGAGCGGCAGAAAACGACCGCTTGCACTGTGCAAGAAGCCGTTTGCAATGATTGCACAGTGCGGACAAGCATCCGGCACTGTGCAATCAGTGCGAACAGCATTTTGCACAGTGCACTACGCAGTTCGCGTAGCTATGCGTAGCTCGCGTAGTGCGAAGTGCACTTCGCGTAGCTTCGCGTAGCGCTACTACGCAAACTACGCCCAGCCTTAAAAATTATATGAAATCCTTAATGGAGGTGAATGCATCGCTGATCTATTGGAGCGCAATCTGATCTGTAGTGATTGTGATGAGTAGTTTCTTTCTTGTCGTCTCCTGATGAGGGCAGAGTCCAAGGTTCTCCAAATCCATAGCACCAATTACACACCCACTCATAGATGCACACAGGTACTCACAGACTCACACAGGTCCACACAGATGCACACAAGTCCACACAGACCCACACATGCACTCACAGACCCATTCACAGACCCACACTGCCACTCACAGACCCACACAGGCACTTCACACACCCACTCACACACCCACACAGGCACTCACAGACCAACACAGGCACTCACACACTGACTCATAGACCCACAGGCACACTCACACACCTACTCACACACAAACTAAGACACTCCCACTCACAGACCCATACAGCCACTCACACACCCAGTCACCGACCTATACCGCTACTCACACATCCACTCACAAACCCATAAGCCACTCGCACATCCACTCACAGACCCATACAGCACTCAGATACCCACTCACCGATTAAAAAACATAGAAATTCACTGAAAAAACAAAGGTTACAGGGATGTTATAGTTAGGAAATAGAATTTAAAAAGACTTAGAAGTTCACTAAAAAACCAAACGTTATAGGGACGTAATAGTTTGGCTCAGATTACACTTGTACAAAACCATAGAAATTCAGCAGTTATAGGTACCTGAGCTAAATATAACTTATGTCCCCGCAATGCACTTCTTATGACCTCAAATATTTCATCACTCATGGCATGGTCAGAGACATCACTGATGACATCTCAAATGACATCATTGATGATATCAACCACAAACCCACTTAGACACACCCACTTACACCTCTATACAACCTCTCATACACCTACTCACACACCCACACAACCACTTACATACCCATTCACAGACTGATACAACCACTTACACACCCACTCACTCACCTATACAGGCACTCACGTAGCCACTCACTAACCCATACAGATACTCACACAACTACTCACTCACACATACAACAAATCACACAGCCACACACTCACCCATACAGCTACTCAACCACCCACTTATTCAACCATACATTCACTCACCCAGCTACCCATTCACCCATACAACCTCTGAACACAGACAAACACTCACCCATGCAACTACTCTCATGTCATTTGAGATGTCATCAGTAATGTCACTGACCATGTCATGAGTGATGTAATATGTGAGGTCATAAGCAGTGCAATGAGGAGGCATAAGTTATAATTAGCTCAACTGTTGAAACCTGAGCTTAACTATAATGTCTGGGTAACCTTTGATTTTTTCAGATATATATATATATATATATATATATATATATATATATATATATATATTATCTACTGGCGGTCCTATTTTCCATAGGAAAACTGCAACATTCTATTTGAAATAACGTTGGCGCCGGTTGACGAATCTTTGCGAAAGTTTCCAACTTGTTGGGGCGCTCCGGTCCGCTCCTATCCTGAAAGTCTCGGGGTGATTCGTCAAGCGGGGGGCGAGAAAAAAGGGGGGTCCCAAAACGCGTTTTCCCCATTCATTTTTCCGTTGGCAGCTACAGCCCGAACTGCTGAACGGAATTACACCAAATTTGGCAAAGAGGTAGCCCTTGGTTCAGTGTCGTGCCTTTTGCTTAAATGGTGTAAATCCGTTCAGTAGTTTCTGAGAAAATCACAAATAAAATCACATATATATCTATGGCCGAGTAGGGTCCGCGTACCCTCCCGATCACGAGCTGCATGCTAATTGGCTGTCAACACTCCAAATCAGGAAGTGTTGGCAGCCATTTTGTCCCTCGGTAGAACCGAGGGACAGAAACAAGTGCGCAAAGCGCAAAAGGGGGCAGGGTAGAAACACCCTGACCCCTAGGTCTGCTCAGGGGGTCCCACAAGGACCCCCTGGGCAGAAAAGCATTTTTTTTTAAATCGGCGGGATGCGCTTAGGGTGCGCGGATCCCGCCGAGAAAAAAAAAAGAAACAAGTGTGCAAAACGCACAAAGGGGGCAGGGTAGAAACACCCTGACCCCCTAGGTCTGCTCAGGGGGTCCCACAGGGGGTCCCAAAAGCCGGGGGAAAAAAAATCGAAGCGCGGTCTCCCGCGCTTCGATGCTATTTTGCCCCCGGGTGGGCCAAGTCCCGGGGGCATGCGGGGGGTGGGTTTATATTTCATTTTGGGGGGCCTCGAAGGCCCCCCAAGCCCCAGGGACCGCCAACCCCGGGGCTTTAAAAAATAATGGTGCGGGAGGGCTCTTGGCCCTCCCGCAGCCCCGGGGACCATCACCCCCGGGGCTTCTTTTTATTTTTAAAAAAATTACCTGTGTGGGGGCTCGAGCTCCCCACACGCCCCGGGACCGCCACCTCCCCAGGGCACTAAAAATTTCAATATGGGGGTCCATTACGGACCCCCAGAGCCCCGGGGACCACCACCTCCCGGGGCTTTGTCGATGGAGGGAGGGGGCTGCGCGGCCCACCTCCTGGAGCCTGTAATGGCCCTGGGGACCGCCACCCCCAGGGCCGGCTCCTGCAGTGTCCCGGGGTGCCTACCCCCGGGACACTGTAGTTTGCTATGACAGGACGGGAGCCTCGCGGCCCCGTCCTGTCATAGCAAACTGCTTTGGATATTGGAGCGAGAGCAGGAAACCTGCTCTCGCTTCCAATATCCAAAGCAAATTGCTTTTCCACATGGGGAGCTGCATGTTAGCAGCTCCCCATGTGGAAAGCAATGCCGGCTCCCGCAGGAGGCGGGGAGCCGGCAGGGTCCGTGGGGGAGTTGGGGTCCCCCACGGACCCCAAAGGATAGGGCCAGCCCCGGGGGATGGGGTCCCCGGGGCAAGTAGTGGTCCGGGAGGGGGGCCACACGGCCCCCCTCCCCAAAAATAATATAAAAAAAATAAAAAATAAAGGCCTGCCCCGGGGGATGGGGTCCCCAGGGCAAAAGGAGGCCTGAGGAGGGGGGCCACGCAGCCCCCCACTCCATAAAAATGTATTTAAAAGTGTGGCCATGCCCCGGGGGATGGGGTCCCCGGGGCCAGATTCGGCCACGGGAGGGGGGCCACGCGGCCCCCTTCCCGTTTAATTTAAAATGAAAAAAAAAGAAAAGGGGAAGGCCCTGGGGGATGGGGTCCCCAGGGCCCAAAAATAGGAAAAAGGAAGGGGGGCCACACAACCCCCCTTCGAAAAAAAAAAACCAAAAAAATACCATCGGGCCGCAGGCCCCGCCCCCTTCCTTTACCACTCTGCAAACGCGCCCCCTGGTGCGTTTGCAGATGGGGAACGAATTCCCCTTAAATACTGGGGGTCCCTGGGGCCAACTAGCCCACCAGGAACCTCCAGTATGCGCCAGGGGCTGCGTTGCAGAGAGGTGTACAGAGGCCACGCCCCTTTTACACCTCTCTGCAACGCAGCTCTGTGGTGCTTTTTGGAGGTACATGGTGGGCTACTTGGACTCCAGGGACCCTCAGGATTCAAGGGGACTTAATCCCCCAACTTAAAACGCGCCACGGGGCGCGTTTGCACAGTGGTGAAGGGAGGGGCGGGGCTTCAGGTGACATGTGTGCAAACAGGCCCCGTGGCGTGTTTTAAGATGGGGAATTAAATCCTCTTCAATTCTGAGGGTCCCTGGGGCCAACTAGCCCACCAGGTACCTCCAGTAAGCGCCACGGAGCTGCGTTGCAGAGTGTTGTAAAAGGGGCATGGCCTCTGAACACCTCTCTGCAATGCAGCTCTCTGGCGCATACTGGAGGTACCTGGTGGGCTAGTTGGCCCCTAGGGACCCTCGGGATTGAGGAGGAATTAATTCTCCAACTTAAAACGCGCCACAGGGCGTGTTTGCAGACATGTATCCTCAGGCCCCACCCCTTTATTCACCATTGTGCAAATATTCCTCTAAAATCAGCCGAACTACGAATTCCGATTTACTCCCCTGTTATCAGGAGAGACCTCAGTGCTGCATCTTTGAACCCAGTACTGATCCTGAAAAGTAATTTTAACCGTACTTACCAGTAACTTGAATTTCCTTCCATAGGATATCATTGCCTGCTTTTTGCTGAAAAAGTTTCTGTGTCGATTTTTGAAACTTACAAATATTCCTCTAAAATCAGCAGAACTACGAATTCCGATTTACTCACCTGTTATCAGGAGAGACCTCAGTGCTGCATCTTTGCGCCCAGTACCGATCCTGAAAAGTAATTCTAACCGTACTTACCAGTAACTTGAATTTCCTTCCATAGGCTAACATTGACTGGTTTCACTTGGAAATTCTTCTAAGTGTGGAGTTTTGGAACTTTATAATATTCCTCTAAAATCAGCCGAACTACGAATTCCGATTTACTCACCTGTTATCAGGAGAGAACCCAGTGCTGCATCTTTTAGGCCAGCACTGACCCTGAAAAGTAATTCTAACCGTACTTACCAGTAACTTGTATTTCCTTCCTTAGGCTAACATTGACTGGTTTCACTTGGAAATTCTTCTAAGTGTGGAATTTTGGAACTTTATAATATTTCTCTAAAATCAGCCGAACTATGAATTCCGATTTACTCACCTGTTATCAGGAGAGAACCCAGTGCTGCATCTTTTAGCCCAGCACTGACCCTGAAAAGTAATTCTAACCGTACTTACCAGTAACTTGAATTTCCTTCCATAGGAATCCATTGTCTGGTTTTCAGCAGAAAAGTTTCAGTGTCGATTTTCACAAACTACAAATATTCCTTAAAAATCGCCTGTGTGACTTAAACGCATTCTTTCAACTGTTTACAGGAGATGCACCAGTGCTGGATCCAGGATCCACCACTGAGTAAGAAAAAGTAACGATAACACTACTTACCTGCTAAGTGAATTTCCTCCCATAGGATAACATTGGTGATTCTATGTGAAAAAGTTTCGAAGTGTCAACTTTTAAAATACAATAATATTCCTTAAAAATCACTACTGTAACCAAAACGCTTTTACTCAACTGTTTACAGGAGATGTCCCAGGACTGAATCTAGGATCCAGTCCTGTGGTTAGAAAAGTAATCCATAAAGTAACTAATTGCATTTAACTAGAAATTCACATTGAGCTCAATGTTACATTGTTTTTGAAATTGTGTTGCCCATTGCAACAACTGTAACTACTGTACTTAAAAGTCTATTGCCTATTTGCAAAGTATTTAAACTAAAGTAATTCATTCTGAGAAAGTATATTTTGTAATGTAATGTATAATGTAATTACAATGTAATTTAAAAAATAAAATATCTAAAAATAAATAGTTTAAAAAAATGTTGTAAATCAGTATAAAAAAATAAATATAACAATTAATACATTTAAAAATTGTCATTTACAAAACCTTTGAAATTCACTGAAAAAACCATAGGTTTCAGACACGTTATAGTTAGGAATTAGCATTTAAAAAACCTTTGAAATTCACTGAAAAAACCATAGGTTTCAGACACGTTATAGTTAGGAATTAGCATTTAAAAAACCTTTGAAATTCACTGAAAAAACCATAGGTTTCAGGCACGTTATAGTTAGAAATTAGCATTTAAAAAACCTTAGAAATTCACTGAAAAAACCATAGGTTTTAGGGACAGTTATAGTTAGTTGGACATTGCACTCGTACAAAACCCGTGAAATTCCCCCGTTATAGTTAGTTCAGGTAACTATAACTCGCGCCCCCGCAATGGACTGCTAATGACGTCACATATTACATCACTCATGACATGGTCAGTGACATCACTGATGACATCACTGATGACATCTCAAATGACATCACTGATGACATCACTGATGACATCATCCATAAGATAATTTGATGCATCTTCTCACACCCTAATATAACTTTTGATACACCCACTGTAAATTACAGACTGCCATTGTCAAAACCATAGACACTCCAACACCAATTACTATATACACACTCACTGATTCTTAGGTCTACACACACACATCTACTCACTCACCCGTACAATCACTCATACTTATAGTCACTCAGTACAGGACTATTATATGCACTCATACACCTATATAAACACTCACACACCGCCACTCATCCATAGAGGTACTCACACACCTAGTCAGTCATGCAAAAAATTAAGCACACACCCATTTACTCACCTATACAGTTATACACACACCAGCTCACTTACTCATACAAATACTAGCACATTCTTACGCTCTTATACAATCTCTGATACAAGCACACACTCATCCATACAGTCACTCTCACAATCACACACTCTCGCTTATAGCTATTTATATACTCCAACACACATATATACTGCCTTTCACATATGTAGTTACTCACACATATACCACTGGGACATACATTCACTCACTAACACACTCTTACACACACTTACCCACCCATACAGTCTATCACAGATGCAATCTTGAAACCATCCACCCAGTGAATCACCCACTCACACATCTATGCACAGAGTCGCACACACCCCACCCACACAAACACTCAGGCACACATACAGATACTCAGACAACCAATCAATAACTCATATAGACACTCATGTAGCTATTCACAAACCCATGCAGCCACTTACACAGCAACAGACAGACGGATACAGACATTCACCCAGTTTAGTCACTAACCCATGCATTCAGTAAGATACGTTTAATCACTCACTTATAGAGTTAGTCACGCACCTACTAATTCATCCTTTCAGACACTTATACACCCACTCATTCTTCAATACGCCTTTCCCTATATATATTAAACATATTTAAACTTTACAGAAACACACAGTCACTGGATGATGTCATCAGTGATGTCATTTGAGATGTCATCAGTGATGTCACTGACCATGTCATGAGTGATGTAATATGTGACGTCATCAGCAGTGCATTGCGGGGCGCGAGTTATAGTTACCTGAACTAACTATAACGGGGGAATTTCACGGGTTTTGTACGAGTGCAATGTCCAACTAACTATAACTGTCCCTAAAACCTATGGTTTTTTCAGTGAATATATATATATATATATATATATATATATATATATATATATATATATATATATATATATATATATACACAAAAAGCAAAGTACTGAGATTTCAGCAACAATAACAATTAAACAAACTTCTTCTTGTTTAGTTTCTTTCATTTCTTTTATTCTTTCTTCAGGTGTTGCATATCAATATAGCCAAACAGACTTTAGTACAGTAAGCAGCCACAGAAAATAGCCAACACATGTTTCGCGCTCCACTGCACTTCTTCACGGCTGTTACAAACACAAAATTAATATCAATTATACATCATCCAAAGCCATAAACAATCATAGTCCTATTTAACAACACACTGCATGATACAAATGAAAATAGTTTCCAATTCACTTCCTGGCTACATATATATATATATGAATTCAAACCCAAATCCACGTTTTTACCAAACATGCCACATAACAATATCGATACTTTTCAAGACATTGTATCAGTTCAATTGTTGAAATTTAAACAAAAAACATGGTTTAAAAAAGCAGCTCCATTAATGTACAATCTCACAATAGCACAAAAGAATGCCATTACCAAACTAGCCACTGATAATTCCATTGTTGTCAGGCCTGCAGACAAGAGGGGAAATGTGGTTATCATGAGTAGGGACATGTATATAGCAGAAGCCACTCGCCAACTCAATGACCCTCTGTTCTATGCCGTCACTAACAGAAATGAGTACACCAAGAGTGTCATAGGCATTTGGAATAACCTTACGGAGTGGAGGGATAAAGGCCTACTAGAATGGGAAGAGTATTGTTTTTTAAAGAAAGACTTTCCTAAACTCCCTGTCCTATACCTCCTACCAAAAATCCATAAAGATCTGGCTAATCCTCCAGGTAGGCCCATTGTATCTTCTAGGGGTAGTGCATTAGAGAACGTATCAAGATATGTTGACCATTTTTTGAAAGACCAAGTAGTTCTCCTACCTTCTTATGTGAAGGACACCAAGGATTTTCTCATCAAAATCCAAGGGGTTAAATGGCAAGATGATTTCCTCTTAATCACGATGGACGTTAGCTCACTATACACGATCATTGAGCACGAATTGGGCATTGCTGCCTGCAAAAAATATCTTTTCAAAAGATCCATCAAGCATCTAGAGCACACTGATATGATCATTGCCATGATTAGGTTTTGTCTTCGGAATAATTTTTTTCTCTTTAATGGAGGAATATATAGACAAACCCTCGGCATGGCCATGGAGACTTGTTTCGCTCCCAGTTTTGCGAACTTGATTCTAGGGGCTTGGGAGGAGGAGCTAAGAAAGAACACTGAGTTCAGGAAGGACTTTGACAAGGTCATCCTATGGCTGAGGTACATAGATGACCTCTTCCTGATATGGAGGGGGACAGCTGCCGAAGCCACTGGTTTTATACAGAGATTGAATACCAACAAGTTCAATCTGGTACTTACCAGTAACATCAGTGACAAATCAGTTGAGTTCCTTGATATCAAGGTGGAAATAATAGATCATGCCATCCACACGAGTCCCAGGAAAATCACGGCTGGTAATAGTTTGCTCCATGCTATGAGCAGCCATCCCGATAGGCTCAAATGGAGCATCCCTTATGGGGAACTCCTCAGAGCTAAACGGAATTGCAGCTCTGAGGAAGAATTCCTTACAGAACAAGGTATCATGCTCACGAGATTTGCTGAGAGAGGGTATCCTAGGTGGGTCCTGCGCAGGGCAGTTGAAAAGGCTAAAACTGTAAGTAGAGCTACCATCTTAGAGAACAAAGAAAGCATGGGAGAGAACAATGATACTGATCAAGTGACAAGGGTCATTCTCACCTATAATGGTGGTTCCAAGGAGGTTCAGAAAATCTTAGTCAAGAACTGGGACATGTTAAAGAAAGATCCTATTATAGGCACCACGATCCCAGACAGACCACGTATTACCTACAGAAAGGGACGCAGTTTGAGGGACATTTTGGTGCAGAGTGATATCACCACGAAGGAGGAGAGAGGCATTAACTTGCAAGGCTTCTTCCCTTGCGGACACTGCAAAGCGTGTCATGGTAGCCGCATGCGGAAGGAGTTTCTTAACACCAACAGCAATGTCTCCATACCCATTTGCCAATTCCTCACCTGCAGGTCCACATATGTAGTTTATGCACTGGAATGTCCGTGCAATCTGCGCTATGTGGGGAGTACTACCCACATGGCCAAAAAGCGTGTTCTGGAGCACATGAGGGCTATTACCAACAGGGATCCCCACTACCCCATAGCCAGACATTTCGAGTCACACCATTACTCAGACAGTACTAAACTAGAGTACTTTATTCTGGAGCAAATAGAAACCCGACACAGAGGAGGTAATCGAGAACTCCAATTGAGGAAGCGAGAATCGAGGTACATCATTGAGTTAGGAACACGCTTTCCAAGAGGACATAATATTGACGAAGAGATCGCTATACACCTACACGAGGAATAGAGTGCTGAACCTTCCGTTATCACGTATTTGCTGACTTGTACATAGTGTGTGTTTTTCCTAATATGTTCTCACATGATTGATCTATGTGATGATGTAATCTTGTGTCTAGGATTTTAACTTTCTATCTTTCTTCTCTTACAGGAGGGAAGGAAGGGGCCAGCTGGATGGATCAGGTATTTCTACTTGAGTCCCTACCCTTTTCTTCGTGGCATCACTCTTCTGATGTTCCGGTCACCACAGCTAAGGAATTTTCTTCTTCTTTTTCTATTGCACATTTGTGTGCACCTCTGTTTTTTCACGTTTGTACACTGTAATTTTTTTTAAAATGCCTCAAAACACATGAACATACCATGTCATGTCCCACTTGGGGAAGGCATTTAATGGCTTTGATTTTGTTGATTCTGTTGCCGTGTGGTCTAGACTCTGCACTTTGGACTTCCAAGAAAGACTTGATGATAGTCTCCGAGTAATGAAGACCGCTCAGGATCATCGCTAGGTCTTCAATGCAAGACTTGTTGCACTTGTCACCCACACTATGTGGCATGAATCTTTTCAAGAACCGGTGGTGGTGCTCTTGATACATGCGTTCATATTTATGAGCTATGAAGATCGCGCAGGATGATCTGCTAGGTCTCACATGCAGGACTTACTGTACCCCCTTATACACCATGTAGCATGAATAGCTTGGAAACAGTAGTTGTCGCGCTTCAGGTACATGCGCGCAAATCTAGACTTCAAGATGGCGATCACTTGTGCGTGTCATTGCTAACCACTAGGAATGCACCAATGCTATGCACTGTAAATTTTGATCAATACACATTGATGTTTCCAAAGTGATCAATGCTAACTATGTTTTGCTCACGTCAAGTCAATCATGAACGTATAACTTTATTTAACTATATTTACTGTTATAGTAGTCATTGCAAGATGGCGGCCATGCTTTGGGGCCAAACTCATTGGCCCGGGTGGTATGCACAGTCCAACTTTTGTGTTTACTCAATGTATGAAATGAGGCGACAATGCACTTTTTGTTTGTGTGATCAAGGCCCCTTGACGGCCGAAACGCGTCACGTTTGATTTATGATGGAATACATCTGCTACTTTGAAGTCTCTACGTGATCTCTGAGAGCGCGATTTATTTACTACGCTTTGGATTTAATTACCGGCTGCTCCACCGGTTTTCGCGCCACCTCCCTCGGGTCTCCGGTTTTCAGCAGGAGTACCCTGGTTGTTTGGATAATATATATATATACATACCCACAATCTTCATGACAGAAGGCCCCACCAGTGTTGGAAAACAACTCAGTATTGGTTTTGTGCATTTTTCTTTTTTAGAGCTGGATGCAAATGCTGCAGCCCTTTCCATCTGTACAGTGTTACAGGTGTCAGGGTGGGTTGGTGCATGGAGGTGTTGCCATATTCACACACCCTGTTCAGGGGATTGCTGTAAGAGCAGTGGAGATGGAATTAGGGTCAAAACATGTAAGTAAAGTTTGTTATTTTTAGTTTGGCACCTGTAACTTAAAATCATGGCTTCAGTGTCCCCCACTCTATAGTAAGTTTCAGAATCATTGCAGAAGATGTTCTACCACTACTTCAACTTGACAATAGGGACATAGTACCTTGTGCTAGATGTACCAAGGGCCTAGGTGTGCCTGGGGTTACTGCAACTTCCCTAGCCTCACTGTACTTCTGAGCTACGACTGTTTACAGTTTAAGAGTATGACTTTTGCACCCTCATTTTAAATATTGTTGAAGCATCATTGTGTAGAGGACGGCAAACACAAGCAGTAGAGGGTGGTGGAGATGAAAGAGCGAGTTTGAAGCAGTGGAAACCATTACACGACATAGAACTATTTGACAGAAACAATAAAAGTAGTGGCGCTTAGTTTCCATTAAATTCTGTTCACATTGCTCTCAGTGCTTGGTTATATCCTAACATGGCATGCATATGCAGCGGTAATATTTTCATGTTCCTAGTGTTCCATGGAGGCGCATGTATTTTTCTTGGTGCACTTGTTGTACCACATTGATGGAGCTGTGGACGTTTTTGTGCATTTATAAAATTGGGAAATTATTAATATTGTTCAAAATGCGGATCTACATTTGAATTTACATGTGTATATTTATTTGATGCTAATCATCTTCAAAACATATTCAACATGACTTGTTAAAGTGCCTTTCCCTGACTTATGCTTTCTAGGCCTCAGTTAGGCCTCAATCCCATCTTGTTCAAAAACTCACCTTGCATGTTCACTGTTTATTATTTCTGCAGCACAGTCAAGCAAACTCATGTTTGTTTATTTCAATTGATGTTCTAGTTGCTCTTGAAGCAACTTTCCAGCAAGGGCTCAGTAATGTTGCGATCATTCAAGGACTCTTCCACTCGCTCATAGCACTGTATTCATTCGCAATAGTACACTATTGTTTTGTAATTTGTCTGTCCTGCCGTCTCTGAATGACAGCATCGAATCAACATTCATTAAGTAGAATAGTGCTTAGATGGCAAGGCAATATGACGTTTAATAAAACTGTTGTATGATAAATCTTTTGCTTACACCATGATGAATTTGCAGTTTTGGTTATGTTGTTTGAGAAATTTTCTATATAAACACTCGATTTTAGGGGTGCGCCAGATGACTTCCCGATACTACTAGGGATGCAGTTAAATTTCCTATTGATTTTGCTGCTCATTTGGTGCTTAGAAGTTGTCTGATTTCGTTTACTATTTGATTACTATTACCAAGAGCCTTCATTGCTATGACTTATGCATCTGCAATTTATGATTTCTGTATTGTACCCTTCTGAATTTTTGTAATAAATCTTTTTTCATTTTTCTTATTCTGCCCTAGAACTCACTTATTGAGTATCTCCTTACTCAATGAAATGTATTTTAATATGCTGTGGTGTGCCTTATCTTGGGACACATTGCCACATAAAATTAAGGTTTAACATGGTCCCCTACCAATCCACCCGTGGGCGTATTATTGAGGTATTTTTTGGAGTGTAAGAATTTAGGGGTTCCCTGCACCCACAGAGCCATGTTTTAAGTGGGCCGGGTCATGCCAATGCTCAACAATGTCAATGGACAAATACAGGTTTTTTGATAGATTACAATGTCAGCCTCACCTTTTTTGCTTTGAAAACCACACCAGCACAAAAAAAAACTGAAAATAGGTCTTGCAAAAAAGATTTTAAAAAATGATCCCCTTGGGCAATTCATTTCTGTAGGGAAACGGGCTTTCTGCAGGTTTCGCCACACTTTTTGCCTCCATTTGGACTACTAGCTGCTGGTTTTTCGAATCTGAGAGTGCACTGAGGCCTGCAAACCAAGCCAGTGTTTTAACTCATTACAATGTATATTTGAAATTGGCTATCCCCAATTAGCAAGGACTGACTTTCTCATAAGTCCCTAGTATATCGTACCCAGAATAACTAGGGCATGTAAGACAGTGTCCACCCAGGGCTGCAGCACTGCTTGTGCCAACCTCTGTGTGACAACGTACAAAATGGCTCCCAGCCTGCCACTGCAGACTGGAAGGGCAGTGGTAACTCTGCTAATTCGACTTTGCAATTTAAACTAATGGCAAAGCTCCCACTTCCTTTAACAATATATGTAAGTCTACCCTAAGGAAGGCTTATGGAGCCCTAAGGCAGAAAGCTGTATTTTTATTAGCATGATATGTATTTTTATATATGTCTTAACAGCAGCACTTCTAAATTAACTTTTTGCTTTGGAAGGGCAAGTAGCCCCATTAGCTAACACAGGGTTACCTTTATTCAGGTAGAGAGGCTGGAGACAGGTACAAAGAGGGTAAACCAGTGCACAAACTGGTTTTTGCAATGGCGTGTTGCTCACAGGTAGCCAACCCTCTGGGGTGGTTTACCAAGCTCCTGACATCTGAGGAAGGGTTCCGACATCTTGAGAGGGGACATACTAGTGCACTCTGGGATTGTTAGATGACACACATAGCAGCAAAATCATCACCAAGAGAGAAGTGACCTGGTAGTCCATTGACTAGTGACCACATCATCGCCCCGGGGCACTTTCTGGGAATAAATATGGCACCCCGGCACCCTGCACCTCAGATCACTTCGGAGCTGGAATGAGGACCGAAGAAGGACTGCCTTGCTGCCCTCTGGACTGCACAAAGAGAGGCTGCACCGTCTGCTGGACAGCAATTGCTGCACCTTGGAAATAAAGAACTGTGGCTATGGATACTGGCTCAGGGAGAAGTCATACGCCAGCCCCAGACCAAAGGGGTGACTCAAAGAAACAGCAGACTGACCACCTGGAGCTCATACCAGGGTTGGCACAGCTCAAGTAGTCAACATTGCAAGTTGATAGCCACTGCAAAACTGCTACTAGCTGCCAGCGGGTACCCCAAGAGACCAACCCTCAACAGCCAAAAGTTACACCCGAGTCAACCAAAGCCGGGAGTCTCGTCTGAGTCCAGATTGGTTGTCCAAGAGGGACACCAGCCCCAACCAAAGGATTCCGCTGGGACTACTGTACACTGGGACCTGTAGCCTAGATGCAGCTGGCCTTCTAGAGTCTCAAAGAGGACTTCAAGGGACCCGGACCTCTGTGGCTAAAGTTGCCCCACCAAACCAGTGGACCGAGGAATAACCGCAAAGACACTCCCGCCGACTGCACAGCACCTGAAGCATCCTTGAGCATCTTCATCTCCTGTATCCACAGCATATATGATGGTCGTGCTTTAAAGTTTGGAACTGGACTGGAAAATGCTCTGTTGGCCAGGTAAGTGTCCAACTCTACCTCATTGCCCCCCCACTCCCCTCTCCATATCCTATCCCTGTAAAATGTATTCACCCAAGCTGGGCTGGAGTAGTCCAACTAACTTTTCACAAATTTTCTCAAGTTTTCAAATTTTACGGTTGCAAACGCTTGTTTGGGGTTGCATTAGAAATTAAGATTTATTTACAAATCTGTATCTCTGGAACCCTCGGCAAATTTTACTCATTTTGGACTCTAAAAATTCATAAAAATATAATCTATTTTTATAAACTGGTGTCGTATTTCTTTCATGTTGAGTGGCTTTCTTATTTTGTTGTTAGGTACTGTTAAATGCTGTACACTACTTCCTTTGTTCAAGCCTTGCTGTTAAAAACCATAGTCACCCAGAGTTGAGGTTAAGGTTGTGCAAATGAACCTGACTGTACCGAAGACACTTTTTCCTAGTGTACTCCATGGTAAGGCCACACATCCATATCATATAATACACCCAAATCCTCACATTGGTGCCTAGCAGTGGGATCCAGAACTTGTGCTTAGCTGCACCAGACAATTAGTAAGTTTGCAACTAGGGGTGGGTGAAATATTCCAATCCACCCACGGAATGGGCGGCATTTTGCCCATCTCAAGTTACTCTTTAATGTGGAGTTCTGGCCAAATTGCACCAATCACCGCATGGTGAATTCTTTTCCCCACGCAACTCCAAAATATGCTAGCTTGCGAGCGCGAGTGAGATTTGGTGTCCCCTAGAATGGTTTTGTAATGTGGGCGGTCACCAGCATTTACAAGTGGTCAGAAGACTGCCATTCGAGTAAATTTGCTGCAGCACAAGTAGATTTTGCACTTGAGCGGCACCAAAATTATCTTGAATGTTCACGAGGGCTTCTGCAACACATGGTGCCCTTCCCTCTGTTTTTTAGCGCTGCTCGCGCTACCGGCGCTAATTTGCAGCATGAGCAGTGCGAGCTGAATTTTTTCTACCCATTGGCAGAATTCCACGGAAGCTCGCAGAGTTTTTGTGTAACTCCATGGTGTTCCGCCCACCCATATTAGCCACCACTGAAATAACCTGCCAAGACAACATTGAGGAAAAAGTTTTAAAAGTTGCCAAGTTCTGAATGTTCAAGGCACCATTATCCAGAAGCTAGAAAAGTGACAACAACCTTCACAAAGTGGCAAAAAGGTTTGCAAAGTCTTCAAAGATGTAAAACAAGGCAATCGACTTGGCCGCCCTGCCCACACTAAGGATCAACGATTTGAGGATGCTGTGCAGTGACAGAAAAATCAGCCTAGGGATCACTGCTAAGAAAGAGGACCTAGAGTAGACCCTCAGAGCCTGGGAAGAAGCAAGGAGAGCTCAGGCTCAACTAGAAGAGGAGATCACCTCTGACAGTGGAGATGAAGATGATGACAGAGATCTCTTTGAAACAGATGGGGACAATGAAAGTGTGGCCCCCACAATTCGATGAAGGCATGACTCCCTATCTGGGAGTGAAAGAAGCTCCACTTCTGTAAAGAGACCCAAAGACCTAGAAGTCCAGCTTAACCTTCTAGGAATTCAGGAGAAAAAGCTGGCTCTAGAGGAAAGGAGATTGGCCCTAAATGAGAGAAGTGTCAGACTGTGGATGAAACCGCAAGGGCATTGTGGCAGCATCAAAGAATCAAAGATGGCAAATACAGAGGGTGTTTATGATCCAGGTTGCCCAAGGGTATTGTTCCGAAATATGTACAGGGGATGACATAGACAAATGGCTGTCATCCTATGAGAGAGCTCTCAGGATGAGAAGGGTGGGTACCCAACATTGAGGGCCCTTATTGTCGGAGGTGGTTCCAACAGTAGCGAGAGATAGCTACTGACACTGGATGATGAAGTGACAGAGTCATACACCCAAAAGAAGGAGGCACTCATCGAGCACTTTGGTCTCACCCCAGAGGAGTACACACAAAAGTTCAGGAGCACACAGAAGGGATCAACTCAGACCTGGGTGGACTTTGTAGAAGCCTCTGTGAAGTCACTGGAAGGCTGGATTAAAGGTAACAGGGTGGCTACCTATGAGGGGCTCTACAGTTTGGTGGTAAAAGAGCACATTCTAACAAATTGTACCTCAGAGAAGTTTCACCAGCATCTTGTAGATTCAAAGCTATCTAGTCCCAGAGAGCTGGGTAAGGTAGCAGATTAGTGGGTAAGGACAAGAGTCCCCAAGAAGCACCCAGGGAGTGATCCCAAGAAGGGGGTTTAGGCTCACAGAAGATAAAAGAGGGAGGTAGTAAGCCTATCTAAGACATTACTGTGCAGGTTGTGTGGTGGGTGAAGTGTGAGTGTATGAGGCAGAGAGCAGGGGGTGTGTGGCAAATCCGGTGACCTCTCAGAAGTTCTGTTAGAGCAAAGGATCATGGTCATGTGTTTGGCTTTTATATAGGTGGATTGGTGGGTGTGGCTAATATTTTGAATTTTTTTATTTGAATTTGGCATTGCCAATGCATGTTTAGACTGTTTTTAACAATTTCCACTTGCCATTTGTAAAACAAACAGACATGGTTCAGTAGCCGCGTGGGATGCATCGTCATCTGTTAGCGGGTTAAACCGAGTCTGATTCGTAACCGCAATGCTATTCTTCAGCGTTTCCAAACGAGTCCATCACATCGGGCTTGTTTTCGGATGATTCAGTTGGACGGATTGCATTCCGAATGACTCAGTGGGAGTTTAACATACATTGCATCATGATCCGTCGTCCAGGAAGCTCGCGGTCGAGTCTCACGGAAAGCATTCCGGAACCGATTCGGTAGGAATGTTTTCCTGACGAAATCGTATTCGGGCCCTTAGCTGTGAGTTAAAAAGGAGACCCAAATAACAGAAGTTAGATACTTTAGCTGACAGATTCCCCTGGATGTAGAAAGCCTAGGACTTAGTTCTTTTTGGCCTGCATACCATTACATAGGATTTATGATGATTTATTTTCAAATCCAAAGAGGACATAAATTTAACAAAGGCTTCCAGAGCTTTTTGCAGACTGTTCTAGCTAAAATGACCACATCATCTGCACAAAGAAGAAGGGGGTTAGGCCGAGTGCCCATTCTCGGGAAATCCAACTTCTCTTGCAGTAAGCGGGCCTTTAAACAATTTATGTAGATCAGGAACAAAAATGCAGCCAATATGCATCCCTGCCGGACGCCCTCTGTTGAAACTATAGAGGGGGTACACTCACCTCCCAGGCCATAGCGAATCTTCACTGTAGTATCAGAATGCAGTTTCCGGAGGAGAATGACGAGGGGTTCTTCCATCCCTCATCATATCCCAGAGTTTGCCATGATTGACAGTGTTGAATGCACTTTAATGAATGCTAGTTGTAAAGAGCTCTTCATGAGCTTGGTCTATTTGCCCAGAGTAAGTGACAAATTTAGACACTGCTCAACCGTGTCCATACCCTGTCTAGAGCCGTATTGGACCTCTGATAGGATGTTATTTGAGGTAGCCCATCCTTCTAGGCGGGTTAAAAGGACCCTCCCCAGAATCTTAACTGTAGTATCTATTAGGGCGATATGCCTATAACAAACTGGTTTGGCTCTATCCCACTTCTTAAAAATTGGGACTACAATAGCTTCTTTCCATGATAGGGGAAGTGGGCAAATAATAGCAGCTCTGAAGATATTTGCAAGTAAGGGGGCCGATAATCAGGGTTATCTTTGAACAAATCAACTGGGACCCCATTGGGGTACTGGGCTTTTCCACATTTATCTTGCCCAATGGCTTCCTTAACTGAAATAGAGTGGCTTGACTGCACAGCTAGTTGGTCTCCATTCCCTACACTCATTTCCTCTTCACAGGATACTAGCTCTATATTGAGAGGATAAAAAATGCGTGAGAAATGCATAAACCAAGATGTTTCCAAAATTAGACAGTCAATATTAGAGGAAGATGCCTCTGAGAACATTGGCCAGTTTATAACCTCCCAAAAGTTTCTCGAATCTCTTTAGCTACCTGCCGCCAGTAGATCCTCCCATGCTTCACTTCTCAGCTCGGCCTTTCTAGCTTTATATGTATCTTTAGGGGAAGCCTTTACAGCCAGCTTTATTTGTCTCTGTGCATCCGAGCATGCACCATTGAACCACCTTGGGGAAAGAGACCTAGGTACAGGATGAGTGGTTAATAAAGCATGCAAGACAACAGAACATAATGCTTCGAACTAGGGAACTCTGGGAAATCTCATCAGAAAGACATCTCAACACTAACATATAATTGTCTGCCACAATCTTACCCTCGAAAATGTTCAAGTCAACCGGGTCCCATTTTATTCTGCACCCACTATTTTTTTTAATACAATAGGAGCGGTGGTAGCCTTAGAGCCAGCTATCGAGCTTTTGCCTTAATGCATTTGTCTAGTTTGTTTTGCATTTTTGGGGTGTAGTTTTAGTGCTAGTCACTGTGATTGGCATAGGTCTTGATAGCTTAGTTCTTTTTAGACTTTCTATAAATTGATTCATGGTAGGGTGACTCCTTCAAAGTGTACAATGGAAAGACATGCCACTCTTCTACTGCATTGTTTGTTTTTGCTTCCTGGTTGAGCATGCTGTAATAGTCATTTTGCTAATGAATCTGGGACCTGGCCTGGCACCAGTGCCATGAACATAGCATACATCAAAACCAGGTGCCCTCAAAACTAGTCCATGAGGGGACTTTGTTCATCTTCATTGTTTTTATAGAATTTCGAGCCTAGCATTAGGTTGTAGTGGTTTTCTACTTTATTGAGGGGTGCAAAGTCTATGTCTTTGGGATTTTTAAAATTTCTTAGGTAAATTCACTGTTTGCTGCTCAGTAAATACTTTTTTGAGGTGCCCCCAAAGGGCCTGATTAAAATTGAAATTACACCATGGTATTTGTGTTTGTGGGTGTATTTTTAAAGCTGTCTGGCTTATTACTTGTTAAAAATTCTTTATATTTTTTTGGTACATAGTAATCTTTTTTGTATGAGTTTCTTTAAGGTGGGCTGTCTAGAGCTTCAAATCTTTTATGTGATGATGTATCCTGTCTTTCTGCTCTATGTGTTTGTACTGTTGTCCTTTTAAGATGAAGATATGGAAGGCATCTGTCCTGCAGTTTATACAGGGAAATATGGTATATAGTCTTTATATAGTGCCGCCATTGGTGCAGATGAACTTGTGGATGCTTCCTTTAAGTCTTGGACAATATTTCTCAATTTAATTTGAGTCATATTTAGCAGATGTTTATATGTGTCATTATTTTGCACATCATTGACATTTGTAGCATCTTGCAGCATCTTTTAAAAAAAAATATTTAGTACATTTCCAGGGACAGGGGGCAGCCTTATCCCCATAGCATTTTGCTCTTTATTTGAAGCTGTATATACAAGTGTTAAAACTATCTAGTTCAATTCCTCCTTTACAGGTACAAACGTTGGAGGTTAAACTTTAGGCATCTTTACATCCTGAAATTGCACTTCCAGCAATTGAATATGCTGCCCTACAATATGAGCAAATGTATGCATGTAAATTAAATATAGGTAAGACTGATATTTTAATGAATTAGCCCCCAGAAATCCCTAATGTCTGTTTTGTTACGCCAGTCACTTATTTGGGCGTTTTCATTTCCATTAATATGGAAGAAATCATAAGTCTCATGTCTGATGTGTTATATTCAGCCTCATTAGCAATATTTAGGAAATTGGATAGTTTACATCTGGGTCTAATAGACATATGTAATGTTATGAAAATGGTTATCTTGCCCTACTTTCTCTCTATTTTTAGATCTATCCTACTATTTCTTCCTAAAGCCTTCTTTAAAAGGGTTGAAGCGAGCTGGCAAAAATTCATATTGCATTGTAAACAGCAGATGTTCCCCATACGCTTCTTTCAACAACCTCGTAGTGGGGGGGTATAGTGCTACCATCACTTTGGATATATTATATCTCCTCCTTCATCTTTAGACTATCTGTTGTAGTTGGCCCAAGCAATGGAGAATTCATTTAATTTCTGTATATCAGGCTTTCTGTCAGGTTCAAATACTTGAGAAAGACATGATAGACACAGCCTATTTCAAACATGCAAGATTTAGGACACTTCTGGTCTATCATAAAATCTCTCTGGCTATCAAATCTTTGTATCGTATCTCGAGTCTTCACCAATACTCTTCAGTTGGGTACAACCCTATTTTTCCAATGGTTGTCCATGTCAGCTATTTAGGATGCTGAAGGGAGCTACATTTTCTTACCCTTGGTCAATTATACACAGACAGGACAACACAGCCATTTGAGGAATTATATGGTGACTATGGAATAAAAAAACAAGGATTTTTTAGACATTTGCAGCTTATCAATTAGGTCATTGAACATGTCATGAGTGATGTAATATGTGAGATCATAAGTTGTGCATTTTGGGGACGCAAGCCATAGTTCGCTCGATGAACTATAACTGACAAATTTCAGTCCGTATGTGTGTTTAAAATTTCACATTATGACATATTTTCATCTAATTAAAACGTTACTTTAACCTTTGTTTTTTCAGTGAATTTCTAGTTTTTTTAACATACGTTAAAGGCTTTTTCTATACTTAGCTATAATGTCACTTTTTTTTTTAGTAAATGACAGTGTTTTTCTTTAATGTAAATTAAAATGTTATCACCACACAAACTATAACTCTACCAACCTTTTTTTTCCAGAGAATTTTTACGTAAAGTAATATATTATTAGGAGTAACATCAATTTTATCTTTTGAAATTTCAGTAGCATGCTTTAAATTTTCAATTTAATGCCTGTTATTAACTTTATTATTTTTCCTTTATACTTTCTTCAGATCTATGGTACTCCTAAGAGACTCCTGGAACCAATTGAATGGTCCTACTGGAATTCTGTGTGGGTTTTACTTCCTGTTCTGGGTCCCCTGGTAGCACTGTTGGACCACATAAACACGAAAAAGTTGTGGTTAGTTTGAAAGAGTGTTTTAATTTAAGTTTGAGCCTAGAGATATTTTTGTTGGGTCAATTAATGAGGATTCCTTGAGTCTTTTTGTGAACTTGACTCATTTTTGGGTGTTGCCATCCCACGGGAGTACTGCGGGTCCTAGGATACAAACATTAAAGACATTTGATTGGTTAAAATCACTGTCTTGCTTCATTTTCTGACGTCCTTACCCTTTTATTCTCATTTGGAGTTAGCACTTGGGTCTTAAGGGATTTTGTGCTGGGCCCTCCAGCTTTCTTTGTATTTTGTTAAATATCTTTTGAGGGAATTCTTTTTAAAATGGCATCAGGAGAGGGCAGCAACAAACTCCACCATAAAGGAGTCATTGGTCTGGCAGTTCTTCAGCAACCCTCCAGGGCAGAAAAATGTCACTGCAAAGATTTTGACCTGTGGTGTATGTGGGAAGGACATCTCATGCGGTACAGAGAAAAAATACTCGCACAGGACATTGGAGATGTGGAAACACATGAGGTTGATGCATTCCACATGCTTGCAAGAGGAGAGGAGGCATCCACCTCAACATCAAGACTATCCATTGCACCTGGGGACAGTGTTCCACCTGAAGTCCTCCACCGCCAATCGGACACTTTGAGTGCCTACCAACGTTTGTGATTTATTGCAGAAAGTGTAAGAAAATTGTGGTCATGGGGAAACAAAGTACAGCAGCCAGAGATAAGCTAGCCAGTCAGTCAGTCAAATCACTTAATTCGATGCTTAAAAATTAAGATCATAAAAGTACAAAATACACATTATAAAAACAGTTTACAATCAGATTAAAAAACACAGTTCATTATTATAGGATTACACAATCGTCTGGTCTTCCATGAAAGGAGTAAAAATGAGGCCACAGAATAACACACTAGTTGGTTAGGCAATGATTGTAAAAAATACATCCCAGGACGACATTGGCTAAACCAGTATTTACTCATAAGTGGCCAAATAAATCTAATACGGTGATCTTTGCAAAATTTGAAAAAGAAGAGAATATGTAAATTTGACTGAAGTGAAATTCCATCGCACGGACAATGGGGGAGGTCAGAGATAGAATATATTCCGGCTGGAGAAGAAAACATGCAGAGGATTAAATTCACTCTGAACCTCACTAATATAACTCTATGGCGTAAATTGGTCACAAAAGATAAATAAGAGGCTACGCCTTCCTGGTCTATTGGGCCTTCAAGGTATAGTTTTACAGTTTTATAGTTTTATAGTTTTACAGACACCTTTGTACTGTTCATCTTAGGACGCTCAGCTGCTTTTTGGTTTGGAATATAATGTCCTAATTTCGAGACTAAAGTGCAATTTGATGCTGATGCGAACAAATGTCCTAAACCAAGAGAGAAAGAACTATCTTTAATGTGTGTTAGCCACGGAATCCTGTGGACATGGTCAAGGGAGAGGCAGTCTTCTATCAGCCTCTGGGTAATATTCACAGATTCTCTCCTCCAGATCGAGTGCCATAAAAGTGTTGGTGCCAACCTAATGGTATCATTAATGTAAGGAATATCTAGTTCTGCATGGCAAATAAAGATAGAACTGGGAGGTAGACCGACAAGTCTTTTCCAAAAAGAGTCCTCGATGGTCTGGAGGTTATGGGGGTATGCGATTCCCCAAATCCCAGCCCCATAGGTTGCTACTGATTTCGATTTGGTGGAGTAGACTTTTTGACCATGTCAAGGGGCTTAGCGCCCAATTTCTTAATAAAAGAATTTAGAGCAATAATACTCTTCTCAAGTGCTAGTCCCCTATTAGTGATCATGTGAGACCAGGTTAATTGTCTATCAAAAGTTATTCCAAGATAGGAGAAGGTGTCTGTATGTGCTATTCTGCGCCCTGCTACATAGAAATTTGGGGCCCTCTTTTGTTTACTCCCAGATATCAGGACAAAGGTTTTTGCCTCATTGGTCTTCAGATCTAGGCTGCTCATGTATTTGACATAGGTTACCAATAGCTGCTGCAGGGCTTGACCAGTGCGGGCAATTAGCACTGCGTCATCGAGTAAAGCAGACTTGGGGTGCGCAATTTGTTAATCGTCAGAACATCCTGTGTGGAGTTCAGCAGGGGTGATTCCACCCCATTCGTATAGATTGAAAAAAGGAATGGGGCAAGTACACATCCCTGGCGAACTCCCCTATTAATTGGAATGACCTAGAGCACTCACCCTGTTTCATATAACAAACTCTTGCCGAGGCTGAAGAGTAAAGCTGTCTGATAAAATTAGTTATTGCCTCCTCAATGCCCATTTCTGCCATTATATTCCACAGGTGATGATGAGTGATGCAGTCGAATGCTGCTGACAAATCCATAAATGCCAGATGTAGCCTACCCTGCTTTGCTTGTGTATACTTGGCCATTAGTAAACTTAAATTAAGACATTGATCCTGTGTTCCACTCCCCTTTTTTAACCTGTATTGCACTGGGATCAAAACATTTTTATTGGTGGCCCATTCCTCTAACCTGTTTAATAGGACACGGCCCATCAGCTTAGCAGTGCTGTCCAGTAGGGATATGGGCCTATAATGTTTGGGCTCAGATTTGTTTCCTTTCTTGTGGATTGGGATAATAATAGACATCTTCCAAGAGTCTGGAGGGCCCACAGTTGCGATTGTATTGCAAACATTGGTCAGAACCGGACCCCAAAGATCTGGCTGCTCCATAAAGAAATCAATTGGTGTGCCGTCCGGGCCGGGAGCTCTGTTAGTCACTGGGAGAGGGCCTCCTTAATTTCATGCTAGCCATCGAAAAACAGTGTTGGAAAATGTAGTTTTTTTCAGTCTCCAAGTTTTGGTGTCCGTTACTCTAGTTTTAGGTTGAATTCCTCTAAAAAATGTTGAAAAATATTTAAAAAATGTAAAATAAATTTAAAAGTTCAAAAAAGGCTGTTCTTGTAACCACCTTTTGTTGATTGAAAAATAGAAACATTTAATATTGTTGGTCACATTTGTCTATTTATATTAATATATTATAATAGTGTGCTATAGGAGTCTGTTCATAATAATAAAACCTAAGTCTACCAATCAGTCAACTCAGATTTTTAGAGTGCAGCTAATCATTCACAAGGGAATCCATGCGCTTATTATAAGTGTGACTGAAAGCAAACACTAATAACAATAGATTTGTGACAGATTTACTAAGATTTTGCATCCAGTATGCGTTAGCTTTTAAACACAGACCAGACACAAAATTGATGTTGATGTTTATAAACCAAAAGAAATCACAGTATGTGCTAGTTACTTACCAAAAGTAATTAAATGTGGTGCAATGCACTACCATGCGTTACTTTGTGTTAAGAATGCTTTCTATGGATGGTGCACTGGCGTTCCTGTGCATCCACTCATGGATTTTGTCACAAATTCATGTCTACAAAGACTTGTAATTATGAATTTGCTCCAAAATTCGGTGCCTCCATGACGATGGCGTAACAAGAAGCAATAATTTTATTTCTCTTTGTTTTTTGCTCTTTGCATGTATGCTGCATCTGTAGTACACATACAAAGAGGAAATAGACTTAAAGGATAGTTTTTGTGGAGGAAGGGAGCCCTTCCTGCAAAAAACCTCTCCTGAGCTCCACATAGACCCCTGTGGTGTTCTGTATACTCATAATGACCTCACATGTTGGAATGGGCAAATGGTTGTTAGGATATAATTGTAGGACTGAGGATTCTAGCTGAGTCAACTGTTGGATGTTGCTGTGGCTAGCTGGGCTCTCTGTTACCTGAATCTTAATAAAGAACATAATTGCAATTTATCAAGAATCTACTTGTTTCTTCAGAGAACTTAACATTGGTGATGAGCGACGTGCTGCTGGCAGTGTTTATCTCCTGAAGGGGTTAAAAAAATAATCCTACACTAAAATCAACTTGACACAACATCTTCAGCGGAGTAGTGTTTGTGCAATTCCGAATACATGGAAGCATTCCTACCATATTTAGGGTAATTTTGACTATTTTCAGCTGGTTTCACCAGTATGCCTGCATGCCCGACCCAACTGCAACCTGGAGTCTCGAGCGTCTAACAATCTCAAGAGTGCACCACGTGACATTACAGACGTGTGAGAGCTGTTCCCTGGCAATGAAAACAAACAAAGAGCGCACAGTGGTGAAGAATGTGAAGAAGAGGTGAATGTTTGTCTTATTACTGATGGTAATTAATGGATGACGTAGTACTGCAGAAAATTATGAAGATGATTTCTAATAATTGGTGTGGCAAAAATGAATGTGAGGAAAACATTAGAACGTATTGGCAGGTGAAAGATGAGTTAAGTATTGTAGATGACTTGTTGATGAGAGGACGTAAACTTATTCCTCCGTACAATTCGAGAAAGAAGTTTGTGGATAATGCAAATGCCAATCATATGGGTATAGCCAAATCCAAACCGAGAAGCCAGGAAGGATACTGGTGGCTAGCATGAGCATGATGATCAAAAGTGAAGTGAGGAATTGCATAGAGTGTGTGTGCAGTGATATGGTGTTAAAATGGAGGACATAACCCATGGTCTTAAGAGAACAAGCTTCTGGTCCATGGGCAGATATAGCTTTAGACATTTTGGGTCCCATGGAGATCAAAATGTGTGATAGATATGTCATTGTCTGCATTGATATGTTCTCTCGCTGGCCAGGGATCAAAATAGTAAACTCCGTGGAGTCTGGCATGGTGATACATTTTCTGGCGGAATTATTTGAGAGGGAGTGTTTCCCTTCAACTCGTCTTACAGATAATGGGGTGTAGTTCACTTCCGGTGTGGTGGAAGAGTTCTTAAGGACAAGAGGCATAAAGCATAAAAAGACATTGCTTTACCATCCCAAAAGTAATGGTGTTGTAGAACGGTTTATAAAAGCACTAAAGGAGAGTTTCAACAAGCTGTCGTGAGTGGGGTGAATTGAGAGTGTGAACTCATGAAGAAGGTGCATGAATATAGCCTAACTCCACACTCATCTTCGGGGGTCACGCCCTTTCAACTGTTCAGGGGCAGGCTTCCCAATAGTGAGGTGATCCTGGTGTGGGTGAATAAGAAAAGAGTAGAGGTAGACGGCCAAGTAGGCAAAGTGGAAGGGTGGAAAAAGAGAGAAATGGAGAAAATGGTGAGAAGGATAGATCTGTAGGATGCGCAGAAAGCAATGAAAATAACAATTGTGCAGGTTAGTGACTGGATTAAAATAAAATCTCCAAGAAAGGAGAGTAAACTTTTAAAGTTTAGTCAGCCTTTGAAAATTACTAAACTGTTTAAAATGCTTTGAAAACAAGTGATCATAAAATATGGATTTTGAACAAAGTGGCAAAGTATCATCCGGTGGATGGTGAGTCTGAGAATCCAGTGTCTGAGTCTCCAGGTCCTAGTGTTACTTCTTTGGGCAATGCTCAATTAAAGGAAAATTCTGTATTGAGACCACAACGCATCACAAGAGTGCCTCTAAGGTTAAAAGACTATGTTTAAGGCTGTCGCTATTTAGCTCAAAGCCTGTTGTTCCTCTATACATTCCCCTGCCCCATTTGTCTACATTATTTTGGTTTGTTTTATAGTTAGACACATTGGGGAATTTGCTTAATTTTTTTGTACAATGTTGGGGGAGAGAGGTGATGTGGTGTTCTGTATACTCATAATGACCTCACTTGTTGAAATGTGCAGATGGTTACTAGGATATAATTGTAGGACTGAGGATTGTAGCTCAGTCGGGTTTTGGATGTTGCTGTTACCTGAATCTTAATAAAGAAGATAATTGCAATTTATCAAGAATCTACTGATTTTTTCAGAGAACTTAACAACACCCTTGCACCATAGCGCAAGGGTGCATTTGTTTGCAGAAGGCAGTAAAAACTGAGCCAGCACTTTGAGAAAGTACGAGTGACGTTTGTTTGCAGATATATATACAATTCTACTCTCTCAAGTTAATGCAATGGGCCACAGCAACCTTGTTTGTTGTGCTGTTTTGTGCCAATCCTTAGTAAATCAGTCTCTCTGTGCTAAACTTATAGGCGTGTACTGCACCTGGGAGTCTGTAACAAAGACAAGCATTTTTTACAACCATTATAGCCATTGACAAATGCATTACAAATATGAAAAGATGTGTACATGGCAAAGGCTGTGCTTAGTAGTGGCTTGTCCAATAAAGGAGAATTGGGTGTCTGGAGGGAGTGGGTTCTCCGTGAAGAGCTCTGCAAAACGTGAAGGCTGTGCATAGTAGGGGCTTGCCCCCGTAACTGGGCTTGATTGTCTGGAGAGAGTGGGCTTTCAGTGAAGAGCTGAGGGTGAGGCAAAGGCTGCTTGTAGTAGGGGCTTGGCCACCTAATGAGGTCAATGGTGTGCATAATATGGGCTCGGTTAGCTAATTAATTTCAGGTGTCTGGAGTGAGTGGGCTCTCTGTGAGCACTTCTGTATGAGGAAAAGCATATGCATTGTAGGGGCTTGGCCACCTACTGGGGCTTGGGAGTCTGGAGTGTGTGGGTTCTCGGTAAAGAGTTCTGAACAAGGCAAAGGTGGTCCATTGAATCGGCTTGGCCACCTTCATCCTATTGATTGAGCGCAAGAGTTGGCATGCACATAAACAGTCCTGTACATGGCAATAGATGTGTGTTGTAAGGGCTTGGGTGTGTGGATAGAGTGGGCTCCACTTCTGTACAATGTGGAAGCTGCACGTGGTAGAGTCTTGGCCACCTAATTCTCTTTGATTGTGCACAAGAGCTCATCTACATGCAGAGGGTGTGGTACAGGGTGAAGGGCGTGAGTAGGAGAGGCTTGGCCACCTAATGCAGCTTGACTGTCTAGAGGGAATGGAATCCTCATAGCATTTGCCAACAGGAGGTAGTTCTTTTTGTTATTATTATTATTTTAATATTCCAAAGTACTCCAGCAGGACCAAATGCGGACCCCCATCTCCTCCTACTAGAGCCTCTTGGAACCACATGGGGTTGAGCTGGCTCCCACAGGAGTATTATAGGACCCACAGGGCGAAAAAACCTTTCTTTTTTTTTTGTGCCTGGGGGTGGGTGGGATTCCCTTGGACCCCGCATAACTGTAAGGGGGTCTGTGTACCACTACCATGCCCTCTTCTATTCTATTTTTTTTTTGCTTTCAAGCCACGTGGACCGAGTCCCTGTGTCCTGTAATGGTGGCCGCAACATCTCTGTTTCGGTTGTTCTGGTGCGGCCAACCAATCGTATTGCTCATTTCCACAGGACCCATAGTGGTCCCCCGGGACTGAGACTGCCCATGGAAAAAGAAGCCCTACCGGCCAATCAGATAGCTCTGTTTAATTAATTTACGGAAATGCACATATACCACGGTACTCACCCGGAACCAATTGTCCAGATATCACTACATTTTAAACCTTAATTTCTCAAAAAAGACTGAGCAGATTTACAGCAAATCACAAAAACACACTTCGTGAGTAAAGATCTCCATTTCTGCCAAATTTTGTGTAATTCTGCAGTTTTTTCTGTATCGTTGTCTGAAACTCCTATGGGAAATTACATGGGGAAACATGTTTTGGAACCTCCCCTTTACCTCGACCCCCGCTTGTATGATCACCCCAAAACTCTCCAGGAAGGAGCTGAGGTGAATGAACTAAGCTTTTTGGAAAGATTTGTGAAGACCTGTCAAACGGTGCAAAAGTTATTAGCGAAACAAAAAACATTCTTCCTATGGAAACTCTGACCCAACTAGAAATACAGAGTGGCAACCACCACTGTAAAAAACGGGTCTCGTCATCTTTAATAACTGGCCCAAGACCGTTTTGCCATTGTAAGATCCTCTATGCTTTTATGGAAAGGCTATTTAAATTATGTGGAAAGTTTATTTAATTTATGTGGCAAAAAAGGCAAATTATGTGGCACATTCTTTGGTAGTATTGTTTTAATCCACTTGAGCTGGAAACATTTTTGTGAATCAGAAAGATTTGCAAATTATGTGATACATATGGTAACTTCATAATTACCATATATAATTTGCAGCTGTGGAATTGCATAAATCCACTGGCCCTCTCCATTGGCAATTGCTTTATTAGCAGTTTATTCATGAAAGATAAACCTAAACATTTAAATTCATTCAGTGTGCATTGTTAGCTGCCCCAAAGCAGCTTATTAAGCGAGATACCCCAAAATACACATGTAATATAAAAAAATATAACAGGTAATGTGTAAAGTGGTCCAATATCCCCATCATGGGGTTCCGGTTAGATTTTCAAACTACTCAGCCTTTTTATGATGCCATCAGCACCCTTCCATGGCAATTTTGGACCATATTACATGGTTACCTCTTATGTCCCCTCTATGTAGTTATGGTAAGGTCAGAGTTTCCATTGAAAATGCATTTTCTTCTCAATAAATGTAGCATAATTTGACAAATTTGCACACAATTTTCAAAATAAAGCTAATCCCATTTGGGTTCAGTATGGCAAGTTTCATGCAGATCCTAGTAAAAATTACCAATTTGTCTTCCGTAGGATCTTTTTCTTTTCTACAAAATAACAGTTAAACAGAATTACACTAAACTTAGCATGAACGTAGAACTCAAAAAAGTGCATTTGCTTGGTTTGGTATAAATCTGTTCAATAGAGTTTGAGAAATTAACATTTACAAAATGTGCAGCTGGGCTTCAAAAGGTTAAAATTTTGAGATTTCTGGATTGTTAGTCCTATGATGGTGTGCAAAATTGGGTTCATGGTCCGTTCTTTGACTACATTAAAAAAGAAATTCAAACCTGATTGGTGAGGGTGCTTTTCCCCATCATCTATTTTAGGTCTAAACACCCAAAGCTTTGCCCACAGAACTAAAGCCTGTCATTGGCCGAATGCAACGTTTGCTGCAGCTGCCATTGCAGGACTGTGGACTTGGTCTTTGGGTCCTGGAACAAAATAAATGAGCCATAAGGAGGCAAACACAGTTTTATCAGACTGTAGAACCAAGAAAAGCCCACCTCAAGGAGGAGTGGGGGCTTGGCGGTGCGGGAATCACCCGAGTCTACTCTTACCCTCCTTATATAATAAACTGGACCCGGAAACCTTCGTCTGCAGAGAGAACCACATTTATTACAATGGCCCGGGCTATGGAACAGAGTCCCAAGCTAGTCAGAGACAAAACCTAGGAGGCTGCTGCTTTACTCCACAGCGAACAAGCCTTATATACATTTTTATTCCACTCTTTTGGCATTCAGTCCATTGTTCAATCAGGGCGGTGTTTGTAGTTGATGACCTGATCAAGGCTCGGCATTCAGACCATTGTTCAATCAGCTTGATCAAGACTCGGCATTCAGACCATTGTTCAATCAGCTTGATCAAGGCTCGATCAGTCAGACCATTGTCCAGATGACCTGATCACGGTGTCAAGGATGTTTACCAAGCAGGGAGCAGAAGATGAAAAACAAGCTTGTTTACACAGGGCGTAGGTGTCTCATGGCTTTCTGTTGATGAATTGGCTAACTGCAAAGAACAGGGGGGGCTTGGGTATGTGATAGTTTTTTTTAGCGTCAGCAGAAATGGAGGCTGTAGGCAGGGTTTTGTCACAAGATGGCAAGGAATGGAGGAATGTAAGGAAATTAATAGGACCTAGTGAAAACTTATTTTCTTCAGACCCTCCTTTTGCCATTGAGTGGCAAAACATGTTCTTAGGAAATGTCTACCTGCATTAGGTCGCCAATCTCTTGTTGAAGCATTATCCTTACGTTGGTGTCACGTGTACTGACTGGGGAACTTTTAAGGGCCTGTGTACACATAGCACAAAGCATAGGCAAGCACTGAATACACAGGCAGCATGAGATGATGACTGCTATTCCCAAGGCAAAAAAATGAGGATCCTCCATCCCCATCTGGAAAGGAGGCCCCAAATCCAGCCCATGAGGGACCAGTCGTCTTGTTGTTGATGAATCTCAGAGGAAAGTTTATGCAGACGTTGGATAGCTTGATAGACTGATGGAGCGTTATCAGGTATGTAAATGCAGCAGCTGGAGCCGATTAGTTTACATACACCACCACGGTCAGCAAGGATGATGTCAAGTACCATTCGATGTTGTAGTGTCATTAGGCGGTCCGCCTGAAGCTCTGCGGTGATGTTGCCCAATGCCCCTGCTGTTTCATTAATGGTTGCCTCCACCACTCGGGTAAGGTGTCGTATGTTGCGGCTGTTGACCATAGGACCCAAGAACGGCAGGAAACCTTTGAAGAAGTCCCCCGCCTCCTGTCCTGCAGTGTCATCGGCCTCAATTACTCCCCTAGGCATACGATGGTGGAGGTGGGGATTGGTCAAGTGATGTGTCCCAACAGCAGTAAAGGTAGGGGGAAGAAGAAAGGCCAAATAACACACACCTGACCAATTTCCTGGAAGCCAGGTATAAGCAGACTGTCCACAAACAAAATAGGTATTTGGAGAAGCGATTAGGAGTGGTGGTGAGGTAATATTCAGTGTACTGATTATTGTGCAGTCACTGACTCCTACCTCCCGGGTCCCCAGTCCTTTTATGCACACCTGGCCATGCGTGTTGATCACATTGAAAGCCTGCAATTTGGTGGGAACTTTGCGTCTGGACCGAAAGCGGGAGAAGATTATTCTACTTGAGGTGTTGAACACAACCATCTCATTGCGTTCAGCACGGGAGATGTTCAAGATGTCAGATGTCGTAGTAGGTCAGAAAGGATTACTGACATTGCCTGTTCTGTTTCGGGTGAAAGTGTCATAAAAATCGCCAATGATGGAGCTCGTTGTTCCATTGATCGTATATGCATCGGTGACGAGCATCCTCCAAGCCAGACAGGACCCAAAAACAGAAAATGGATAGACGAAATAGGGGACAGTGTGTGTCATAGAGTGTGGCATGAGCCCACATACCCAACAGTTCGAGGTATTAATCACAAGCTGATGCTGGTGCAATAATTGTACAAAAGTATTGTTCATGAATTCCAGGCGTCGTGGTAGTTCATGGGGTGACAAGGTGGCGTGGAGATATTCTGCAGGTGTCGGTGTCGTAGCCAGAGGAGCTGGGGGAGAGGTCAGCAACAGAAACCATCCCACAACCAGCAGGATGAGGAGAGCAAAAAGTATAACTATCGTGGAAAGGAAGCATTTATTGTTCAGAAGTTTGACATATTTCTTGTGCGCTTCAGACCCTCGGACCGCTGCCATTTGTGCTCAGCCTGTTGTCACTAGCGGCTGTCTGTGATTGGTGGTTGCTTCACTGGGTGTGGATACCAAGAGTCCTACGGACTTCCCATTGGTCCAGCATACCAGCACCGGTCTCAGCCGGAGATATCACAGCCCTACAGCCTATTAGACACCAGACAGAGTCAAGGGCCAGCCCCTTTTCTTGGTCTCAAGTTGTAGCGAGTGGAAGAAGGTATGGAGTGGTCTGGAAAGAGAGCTTCTTGTTCCTTCCTCTGATCCTGCAGAGGAGGGATGACTGGACCCCCTAAGATTCGATCAGTTTCGGCTTCCGTAGTGGTGTAATGAAGCTGAGCATCACTGAAAGGGACAAAGGTCGGTACTACTTCTGTGTCGCAATCCGGCAGTCCTTCTTTCACCCATTGGTCGTACGGGAGGGGAGAGGCACCCTTTTACAATGGGTAGCATGTGTCCAGTTCTTTCTCCCTTCGACTTTTACAGCAGTGCGGGTGGCCAGAAGGACCTGTCGGGGGTGCGACCAGCGGGGCTCCAGACACTTGGTACGCTGAAAATTTCGGATCACCACCCAGTCACCTGGTTGAATGGTGTGACCTGGGCCTTCGCTCTTGTCGGGGATAGCAGCGTGTACCTGATGATAAAGAGTACGAAAAGAATCGGTTAACTGGTACAGGTAGTCAGTCAATACTGGGAACTCAACATCAGACAATTTCTTTGGCCTTGGTACGCCCCATACATTAGCTGGTCTACCGAATACCAATTCGTAGGGAGATAATCCTATCCTTGAGTGGGCAGTCGTCCTTACTGACAAGAGAGCAAGGGGTAGGGCATCTACCCAGGTAACACCTGTTTCCGCCACTATTTTGGCCAATTTTAATTTAAGTACCCCATTGTATTTCTCCACCAATCCGGCTGACTGAGGGTGATTAGCAGCATGAAACTTTTGTCTGACACCAAGCCCGGAACACACAAACTGGACCACATTGGCTGTAAAATGTTGGCCATTGTCACTCCAAATCAAACGGGGCAACCCAAATCAGGGAAAGTATTCTTTCAACAAAACTTTGGCCGTTGTAATAGCTGTGCAATCCTTGGTGGGGTAGGCCTCCACCCATCTGCTGAAGGCAAAGACCACTACAAGGACATATTTCAAATTTGCACACCTGTCCATGTGGATATAATCTATCTGGATGGCCTCAAAAGGAAACGTAGGTGGGGAGAAGCCACCAGCGGGGGTAACTGTACCTTTTCCTGGATTGTGCATAAGGCAGATCATACATGACTTAACCACTCGGTCAGCATATAGGGGTATTTTTTCATTATACCATGTTGGCTCTAGTAACTTGCATATTCCCTTTGCACTGATATGGGCAGGGCCATGGGCCATAGTGACAACTGGGGGGACATGACTGTCTGGTAACATCCATTGCCTCCCTTCGGATATACGCACCCAACATCCCTCTATCTCTTTCTCTGCCAGATGTTCCTCCCATGTGTGCAGTTCTTTTGCAGTGGCATGAGATTGAATCTCGACCACACTCTGACTAGTATTTTCCAACATTCCTCCTTCCACCACCCATCTGGCTGGTCCTGTCACAAACATTCCATCTGATTTACTTAGAGCAGTCTGTCTTGCTGTTTGGTCTGCAAGGGCATTGCCTTCCCCTACATCATCAGTCACTTTCTGGTGGGCTTTACATTTAATCACTGCAACTTTTCTAGGTAATGTCAAGGCGTCTAGAAGTCTGTGTATCAGGGGGCCATGCTGTATTCTAGTCCCATGTGAGGTGAGAAAATTTCTTTCTTTCCAGAGTCTACCAAAATTGTGAGCCACCCCAAAGGCGTACTGACTGTCCATATAGATATTAACAGTCATGTTTTTACTGATTTCACAAGCTCGTGTCAAGGCCATTAATTCAGCCGCTTGGGCCGATGCCTGTGGAATTTGTGCTTGCTGTCTCAACTACTGTAACAAGAGTGGTGAGGGCATATGCAGCAGATGTAGTTCCATCCGATCTTTTAAGACATGAACCATCTATGTATAGTGTTCCCTCAGCGTCTGTTAGGGGGGTGTCTTGTAGGTCCACACGACCCTTTGTCTCTTCTTCAGTCCGTAATATGCACTCATGAGGGTCAGAATTTTTCCCTTGTGTCTCAGTAGGGAGTAGTGTAGCTGGGTTTAGAATATTACATCTCCTAATGTCAATGTGACTGGAAAAAGAGTGAGCTCATAACCTGTAAGTCGTGCACTGGTAAGGTGTTGTGTCTTGGTGTTGTTGAGCAAGGTATCTACTGCATGTGGGACTATTAAGGTCAAGGGTGAAGACATAACAATACCTGCGTTCTGGCGGACCATAAGTGCAGCAGCAGCAGTTGCGCGTAAACATCCAGGGAGGGCTCGGGCTACTGGGTCAAGTGTAGCCGAGAAATAAGCACAAGGGCGATGTTTGTCTCCAAAAATCTGAGTTAAGACCGCGCAAGCGCAGCCATGTGTCTCATGGACAAAAAGAAAAAATTGTTTGCCATAGTCTGGGGTGCCTAACACTGGAGCTGTACATAAGGCATCTTTGAGTGTCTGAAAGGCAGCCACATGCTCAGTTGTCCATGGAAAACCTCTTTCTGGCATATCTTTAGTAGTGAGAGCTAAAAGAGGTTTGACAATGGCCGAGAAGTTAGGGATCCATTGTCTGCAATAGGAAGTGAGGCCTATAAAGGCACGTACTTGTTTCTGTGTCAAAGGGGGAGGCATGGAGGTAATAAGGGACACTCGGTCAGCGGTAAGTTGTCTTCCCTCCTTTGAGAGGAGGTGGCCGAGGTAGGTCACTTTCTCTCGACAAAATTGCAATTTGTTCAAGGAAACCTTATGATTGTGGGAGGCAAGGTGGTGAAGCAGACGTACTGTTGCTTGTTCACAAAGTGGAGCAGACGTGGCTGCAATTAAGAGGTCATCTACATATTGCAACAGAGTGGCTCCTGCTGGGAGCGTCAGGGAGTCCAACTGATTCTTGAGAGCCTGACTATAGATGCTGGGGCTTTCAGTAAAACCTTGGGGGGCGCGGCAGAACCGGAAACTCCGCCCTCCAAGGGAGAAACCAAAAAGATGTCTACTGTCCGGATGTATTGGAATGCTGAAAAACGCATTCTTTAGGTCAATAACAGAAAAATGAGTGGCGGTCGCTGGGACCATGGTCAAGAGGGCTGTGATATCAGGGACAACGGGATACTGTGAGACCGTAATTTTGTTGAGAGCCCGCAGATCGATGACAAACCGATAAATTTTGGGGGCCGCGGGAGAGGGATCAATACATTTTTTAAGAACTGGAATAATTGGGCTGTTACACTCATTACCACGTGTCTCCTCAACTACTCCCGTCTTCATGAGATCTGATATTATAGATAATAGGGCAGCCTCACCTTCCTGGGGAAGGCGATACTGGCGAAGCCGGGGCAGTTGGGCACCTTGCTGGATACGGACAGTATACGGAGAAATGTCGAGAAGTCCTACATCAGTGTCAGAAGTGGCCCAAAGTGATGAGGGTAAGGCCTGCAGAACGGGAGGGAGGGGTCCAGAGAGGAACATAGTGGCGGAGGAATCTGGTGATATGGTAAGGGACACGCCATCAGGACTACAAGAAATGGTAGCATGTAAAGCCTTTAACAAATCCATACCCAGCAAATTTTCACTACATCCAGTCGTGAGAATCAAAGGAGCATCCATATGAGCTGGACCGAGATCCAGCGGGAGAGGCTTAGAGACGGGGTTGGTGACAGGGACCCCAGAAAAACCCACGGAGACATTGAGAGAGCCAGAAAGGGGTGCCTCCGGTATCAAGGTGTGCGCAACCGAGGATCTAGTAGCCCCGGTGTCTAGGAGAAACTTCTTTTTATCCCCTGCAACTGACATCCGGACATAAGGACCTCGCTGATCCACAGGAATCGGCACTCTTACATTACCCCTTTCCTGGCTTTCCTATGGCTGGTAGAAAGCTGTCTCATCGGTCTCATCATAATCATCGTTACAGTATGTCCTAGTGGCCTCATACCCGTTGTCAAATCTGTTAACTGTACCCTGGGGCGGACCCATACGGGGTCGAACATTAGGATCTGGTGCACGCCTCTGCCTAGGAGGTCCCATATTTCCTTCCCTTTGAGTTCGGGGCCTAGTGTTTCCCGACTGAATATTCTGGGCTAATACCGGGCTTTCACTAACCCAGTGGCCATAAGCCTTACAGTAGGCACACTGGTCTTTATCAACGGGACCTGCCGAACTGATGGACTTCTGTAAAGGAGACTGAAGGGGGCGCTGGGGCAGCCTCTGGAACTGGTCCGAAGGCGGACCTTGGCCTCTAGCATTTTGTCCCTGGGGTGGATAAGCTTGTTGTAACAAAACTTTCGTTTTAAGGTCCTTGTTCTTCCTAACCTCTTTGTCTTTATCTTCATTCTCTCTATTCTCATGATATTGGGCCATGGCAAGGATGCCTGCCATAGTCTGAGCTGACCACATACTCTCAACCTTCTTAAGGCGGGCCGAGAGATCCGGTAATAAATTAGATACAAATTTATCAATAAACACTGAGCCCGAGCCAGGGGCTCTAGCGTCCAATCCACTGTGACTTTTGTACTCAGTTTCGAAGCGGGTGAAAAAATCAGCAACAGACTCATCCTTACGTTGTTTACATGCATTTATCTTATCACAATTAACAGCTATTTCGGGCAAAAGGGTCTTCATGAGTTGCAACAGATGGCCTGGGAGAGCCAGAATAGCCGGATCAGGCTTAGTCCCTCCCTCTCTGTCATTCTCCATCCTCTCAAAGTCGGTCCAGTCACCATGCAAAGCGGCATTATGGTTGGCATTGCGTATTTTGTCCCATATGTCGGGTGGTACTACTGACCCGAATCATAAGTCAATATCCTCTAAGGTAAGGACACCAGAGGAAACAATCTGACCTAATTCCTGATAGTAAAGAGCCGGATTCTTACGGGGGTCTGGTAATTGGGATTTCAATTGAAGAACATCCGCTCTTTTCCATGGGACATGCACCCACATCCTACGCCAGTGGGCTGGGGCTGCTCCAACACCCTGGTTATTGGCGAGCACTGCAGGGATAAAGACGGGAGCTGTCTCTCTCATAGGCATAGCTTTGTCATTCGGAGATGGCGGAAAAGCCGTTGTGACTCTGAACGCAATCATGGTAACAAGGGCTTCATGCATATCATCTCCCTGAACATGACCCTTGGCAATAGTTAGTTTTAAATCAATCAATCCCCGGGGAGTATCTATGAACAATGCTTCGTATCTTTTCATTATAAGTGTGCACATATACTCGGCCATGTCTGTTTGTTGTATGGCCGTCCATTGTCTAAACGTTGACCAGATATCTTTAACGCCATAAATATTACCATTATTTACCCAAAATGCACATTGTTTTCGCATAGCGTCCCTTTCACTACTCCCAGCGAGTTCAGCAGACCTCAAAGACTCCTTTCTAGGGGTACCGAAGAATCCAAACAGGGTATTGGGCATAAGGGAGGACCATCTTGTTCGGTCCAGAGTGGCATAAGAGTCACCAACAGGGGTACCAATAGACTGATTATCAAGCAGACGGGAATGTATGGTCGGGGTTGGGTCAATAGGTGGGGCGGTATGAACTGTCGGAGGGAGGGGTGCTGGCAGGATGACGGGAGTCAAAGGATCAGGCAGTGGTACAATGGGTCGGGCAGCCTGAACCACCACTGGTGGGGGTGGAGCGTTAGGAACATTTTGAGGAAGAGCGGGATACATAGGAGCCGGAGCATAGGCAGGAGGTGGACCTTCAAGAATAGCATTCAACAACGAGTCCCCCTCTTCTCCTTCAACCTCAAGGTCCCTGGGAGAACGGGCGGGGTAACATTTTGTCGCCTTAGCCGTATGATGCCTATCTGCCATTTCAACCCCTTCCTGAACCTTATTTTCTAAATACGCTTTCGCATGATCAGCCATAGACATCCTCTCTTTCTTTTTATTCAACGCTTGCTTTTTTCTCATTTTTTGATCTATTTCTTTCCTCCACAACGCGGTGGCGTCAAACATGGCTTGACGAGACCGTTTGCGGAGCAGCTGCTCCTCCAGGCTCGAAAGGGCCTGGAGATCAAAGGAGCCAAACTGTGGCCACTGTAATTCAACATTGCTTCGTTTCGTATATTTTACCCATAAGGAAGAAAACATGATAGCAGATGGCCCATATTTAACATACATCTCATAACTTGGAGTTCCTTCTGGAGGAAACGGGCAGGCTGCCTCCAGAAGGGAGTCCTCTGTACATACGCAACAACATAACTTTCGGAACTTACTACTGACTGGCATATTTTTACTTCAGGCAGACAACAGTGGGAGAAAAATACTCACCTCACTGGCTTGGCTTTTGCAAAAGTCAATACAGACAGAAAACAGAGCACAAGTGGTGGATGATCAGTCCACCCTTACCCGAAAATGTTGTTCTCTTCTGCAGACGTAGGCACGAGTCCAGATCCAGACAGAGACCGCACTAAAGGGGGCACCAGCGGGACGCAGTCAGGTGGCCCAGACCGGATGGGGAAGACCGTGTGCAAGACTTCTGGTCTACCGGACTCAAAATGGTCCCTCGGGTAGGGTACCTCCGTCGGACTTCTACCACGGGCCCCCTCACGACCACCGGGCCAGACCTACGTCTCCGTGGTGTCCCTGTTTGGGTGCCATTTGTAGAACCAAGAAAAGCCCACCTCAAGGAGGAGTGGGGGCTTGGCGGTGCGGGAATCACCCGAGTCTACTCTTACCCTCCTTATATAATAAAGTGGACCCGGAAACCTTCGCCTGCAGAGAGAACCACCTTTATTACAATAGCCCGGGCTATGGAACAGAGTCCCAAGCTAGTCAGAGACAAAACCTAGGAGGCTGCTGCTTTACTCCACAGCGAACAAGCCTTATATACATTTTTATTCCACTCTTTTGGCATTCAGTCCATTGTTCAATCAGGGCGGTGTTTGTAGTTGATGACCTAATCAAGGCTCGGCATTCAGACCATTGTTCAATCAGCTTGATCAAGACTCGGCATTCAGACCATTGTTCAATCAGCTTGATCAAGGCTCGATCAGTCAGACCATTGTCCAGATGACCTGATCACGGTGTCAAGGATGTTTACCAAGCAGGGAGCAGAAGATGAAAAACAAGCTTGTTTACACAGGGCGTAGGTGTCTCATGGCTTTCTGTTGATGAATTGGCTAACTGCAAAGAACAGGGGGGGCTTGGGTATGTGATAGTTTTTTTTTAGCGTCAGCAGAAATGGAGGCTGTAGGCAGGGTTTTGTCACGAGATGGCAAGGAATGGAGGAATGTAAGGAAATTAATAGGACCTAGTGAAAACTTATTTTCTTCAAGACCCACAAGCTTAGGACAGGGGTCCCAAATGGACCCCCTAGGGTTAAAATGAAAAAACTTTAGATTTTTCCAAAAGGTTTGAGTCCCTAGGGCAGGGTTCACAACCTCAATGAGGCCTGGGGTTCGCAAACACTCTCTAAGGTAAGACAAATCACTGCTTAATTTGTAAAAATATAAGTGCCAGAGCCCTCATCAGGAGGCCACTGCAGCTTGCACCACCCATTGCGCCCGCCAGTGCATCCAGTGCCAGTAACAACACAACTATTAGCCATCACACTCCCACAGGTGTGGCAATTCAGACTAATCCAGTCCCCCAAAGCTATAAGAACGGCTTGAGCGGCATGCATCAATAGTTTTTAATGTACAATAACTGTTGTTGTGCCCACCAGGTGTCAGGCTGTCGTGAGTGCTGGTGTTGACAGTTAAGTGCTGGTGTTGAGCACGGAAACCACTGGCTCAAATTAAGCACTGCTGCAAATACAATACAAGAGGTCTTGTACATTTGTCGGGCAACTTGAAGACCCAGTACTGGGTTTATGAATTCAGTGGGAGGTCGAGCAAGGCTCCTTGAGTCCGCAAGAATTTGAGATCTCTGTGGCAGTGCTCGCAAACACTTATTTGTAAAAACAGAAAAACAACAACTTCAAAAAATTACATTAATAAAGGAGACCATGCCCTACTTGGATGTCCGAAGGCAGAACAGTAGGATTACTGTCATTTGCACCAGTAATTGAGTATTTATTAACTCAAGAGCACAAGCATTTAACTTGGCTACCTCTTTCTTTTGCCCTCTTCTGCCTTACGTTTTGCCTTTTCTGTTCATTTTTCTGCCCTCTGTTTTGCCCTTTTCTGCTCTGTTTTGCCTTTTCTGCTTGTTTTTTTCTGCCCTCTGTTTTGCCTTTTTCTGCTAGTTTTTCTGCCCTTAGTTTAGCCTTTTCTCCTCGTTTTTCTGCCCTATGTTTTTTCCCTCATCTACTCCGTTTTGCCTTTTCTGCTCGCTCGTTTTTCTGCCCTCTGTTTTGCCTTTTTCTGCTAGTTTCTACTCTCTTCCTGACTTTTCCTCAAGACCTGGCTTTTCGATGCAAACCTCGCACCCCAGTGGCCAGATACAGAGACGTTTTAAGGCATGAGCAAAGTGGGCACTGCCCAGGGCCCCAGCCAATCAGGGGGCCCCTGATAGAGACAGGTCTGTTCTGCAGAGTCTCTTGCCCTGAAGACCTTAAATAGTTCTTAAACTTATTGTTTTAAATATCGTTTTCAATTACTTTATTTTTAATGAGGGTGATGTATGGGTGTCTATTACAGACATTTTACAGAGAAATGTTTTTTTTTGGTCAAAATTCTTTTAATTAGGCATAGAATCAATACACAGGGTGACCTAAACATTTCAGCTATGAAGATGAAGCAACATTCCCCAAGGCTGTTAAAAACTCTATCGGTGGTACAGTTTCCTCAAATAAGGGGGGGTGGGTCAAGATTATTAGCCAACGTTAGTGTCAACCCACCCTGTTATTCTTATGTTATATAAACCATGAGTCCTAGAACTTTATGCTCCCCTCCCAATTCCTCCCTCCCCCCACCCCATACCCCCCCAATAACAAAGTATCAACTAGGGAGATGGACGTTGGATGGTGCGTACACTGGTCTCTGAGTCTAATATATTTGTCTGTTATCGCTATGTGGTCTTCCGATGCCTGATCAGTCATTCAAGGTGGCCACGAGCCCCCGCCGAGAACTGGAATAGATGCATATCGCGCAATGAGGGTGGGCAGACCGCCAAGGGAAGGCCACTTGTTAGATAACATCTCTAAAAATATCAGCCATCCTCTCCATGGTCAATATTCTCCAGAGGCGTGAGTGCCATTGGGAAAGCACCGGCGCCGCCTTTTATTCCATGCCGCTGCAATTGCTATTTTCGCGGCCCCTAGACCCGCCCACATTATGGCCCTATCTGCTTTTGTTCGATGTTCTAGCTCTGGATCTCTTATCCCTAGCAGGGATCCCTGAATAGAAATTGGGATAGGGTATCCAAGGATGTCCTCCATGTGAGATAGAATTTCCTCCCAAAATGGTCTAATTGTAGGGCAGTCCCACCAAATATGTCGAATGTACCCTAGGAGATCACATCCCCTCAAGCACAAATCTGATGACTCTGGGAAAATCTTTTTGAGTTTGGTTGGGTACAGGTACCAATCTAAGAGAATCTTATAGTGTGCTTCCCTTAGCTTTAGGGAGTGGTTATCTTTAACAATATCCCTCCTTAAATGCTTCCATTCCTCTTCTGAGATGTCTCTTCCTGCCAAATGGTGCGTGTGATGTGGAGAGGAGTACGCTGTATAAAAAGGAAATCACTCCCCTCATTGAACCTACCCGCTGCACAAATTTTTCTATTGGCGTCCTTTCTCGTGTTGCTGCCTCTCTGACTTGTGGCTGTAGGACCCAATCTTTAAGTTGAAAATAGTGGAAATGTTCGCTAGTCGGGACGTTAAAATCCCTTTGGCAGCTGTCAAATGTGAGAATATCATGGTTGTGAAACAGATCTGAGAGCATCAGGCATTCTCCCTCCCTCCAGGCAGAGTCCCCCCCCAGTTTCTTGCGGCCTTAATGTGTGAAAGGGAAGCCGAGCTCTGCCGTTCTGCCAGATATACCGTATAATAAGAGAACTTAGCCTGGGCAAGAAATCCCTGTCCAGTTCTATTGGGAGGGCCTGGAATAAATATAAAAATGTGGGTAAAACAGTCATTTTTATCGTGTGTATGCGTCCCAACCATGAGATAAAGAAAGGCTTCCAGCGTTTGAGATCCTGCTGGATTTGAAGCAAAAGGGGGGGGGTAGTTAGCTTTAAATAAGTTCTCCCACCTGGGAGTTAATTGAATACCCAGGTATTTAAGTGAATGCTTGGCCCATTGAAGGGAGGTGAGTTCCCGAAGCCTGACGGTTTCATCCTCTGGAAATGTGAGGTTCAGGATGTACGATTTCACCAAGTTTACTTTAAACCCCGCCACCCCTTCAAATTCCCGCAGTTCAACCTGTAGTGCTTGCAGCGAGCGTTCATGGGTAGTGAGTAACAGCAAGACATCATCGGCGAAGAGCGATATTTTATGTTCCTTCCCATCAAAAGGTATGCCTCGAATTTCTGGTGTCTCCCGTACCCGTAATGCCAGTGTTTCTATACTTAGGGCGAAGAGTAATGGTGAGAGCAGGCATCCCTGCCTCGTCCCCCTCACTAGTGAGAAAAGGGCCGAACTGGTCCCATTAACCTGAACTCTGGAGCACGGATGTGCATAATTAGATCTAACCATATCTATAAACGGCTTGCCGAAACCAAAGTATTCAAGCGTGAGAAAGAGGAACGACCAGTCCACCCTGTCAAAGGCCTTCTCAGCATCCAGACCCACCAAAACAACCGGTATCTTGAATTTAGACACCTTCTCTATCAGGTGAAGGGCCCTACGAATATTGTCGTGGGTCTGTCTGCCTTTTATGAAGCCTGATTGGTCAGGGTGGATTAAGATTGGCATCAGGTCCTCCAATCTCGCCGCCAATATCGTGGAGTATAATTTAGCATCGAGGTTCAGGAGAGCAATAGGCCTATAAGAAGCACACTTTTGTGGGTCTTTCCCGGACTTGTGGATGACTGTTATAACGGCCTCCGCCATTGATTGTGATACGGATGGGACCTCTGCCATTACGTTGAATAATTGTGTAAGCTGTGGGATGATGTCCGGCGCAAAGGTTTTGTAAAAATGAGCCATCAAGCCATCGGCCCCGGAGACTTGTTAGGCTTAAGTGCTACAATCGCTTTCCCCACCTCCTCCTCAGTGATGGGCGCATTGAGAATATCGTTCCAGGCCTGAGAGGCCTGTGGTAGGTTTAGCGACTGTAGATAGAGATGTTGTGCCGTTGTATCGAGGTGGCCCCTTGTATACAGGTCCTTATAAAATGCCCCGAATGCCTTTGCCTTATCAGCATCTAAGTGTGATATGTTGCCCACTGAGTCAGCTATGCCTCCGATGTGTTCTTTCTCCCTCTTTTCCTGTAGCTGTCTGGCTAGATGTGTTCCTATCTTGTTCCCCTGTGCGTAAGAGATGTGGTGCAGCCGTAAAAGGGTATATTCTGCCCTATTGGAGTAGATCGCTGTCATTTTCCCCTTTAGGGCGCTCAGTTTACGTTGCAACATCCTGCGAGGGGTTCTTTTTATGTTCTTTTTCGATAATCAAACTTCGATATAAAGAGGGCAACCACCTCACCATGGACCAAGTGTCTATGTAAATATGTTGTTAATCTAGCATAAGTAATATGTAATAAACAAATGCCTTACTCTGAGTCAGATGTCTATGTAAACCTACAACCAATCTAGCATGCGGAATATCCAGCACAAACGTTTCTTAGAAATATGTATATATAAAAAGGAATTTATTAGAATGAAAAATATATTAATAAACATACAAATCACTTATCCATTCAATGGATGTAATAACTCTCCTCCCGCCGGAGGTTACAATCTAAATTCTTCACGCAAGTAGATAAAAACTTTAAAAACAGTCAAAACAGTTGACGCAGCGTTTCGGTGACATCTTGATATTTTCACCTTCTTCAGGACTAAAAATAGTTTTCAACACATCTAAATGGCAAAAATACTTTGTTTAGACACATATTCATTCCACAAGCTGGTCATGCTATACATTACAATACTTTGTTTTTACTCGCATTCTATCATGTTTAAATCCATTATTATATAAACTAGACATTTGTTCTAAGTACACATAATGCTATACTGTCTATATATATCGACACCTATTTATTGACACTTGGTCCCCCAAACTTACATTTAAAAACTATTACGTTGTTGTTATCACATCTTTCTTCATATATTTCATTCTAAATTCATTATTGTGCTATTTAGAGGGTCATGAAATTGTCCTGTCCTGTTCTTCGAGGAACTCTCTGATTAGTGGTATTTCTGACTCTCTTATTTACTTTATGTTGCACCAGTACTATGTCAAATAAAACATTAATACTAACATGCCCAAGGTGCTATCATAACCAACTTAGATTGGATTTTCTTCTAAAAGCATTGTTCTCTTTTATCTCTGGTATAGGATTTCTTAATCACACAATTAATATCGACTTTCAAGGACCAACTAGATAAATGCCTTGATCAATTCTGTGACAATACCTTAAAATGAGTTGGATTATGTTCCAATTCCATAATCTTAGGGGGATGAACCTTTTGTCCCACCGAAAGGCTACAATGATAAAGCCTATAGATAAAAAAAGTAATCAATGTCTCCATGTCTCTCATCATCAATCTGAAATACGTATTGTGACACCGGTATCATTCTTATTGCATACCTTACACTTTTGATAATCTAAATCTTCTCTTTGTCCGTTAGAGCCACCGTAGTATTAGGGATACACGGGTAGGGAATTTGAAAATTAAAATACAGCCCTGTCTGTCTTTTCTTCTATATAAAAACAGAGAACATCAGAACATATCAATTTACTCCTGCGTTTTATTTTTATGCTATTATGTCGGTGGATCAAACTCAACAGGGATATCACAGCTTACCCACTCAAGTCAGCTGATGTATTATATTCTGCAAATGACGTAAATTTTGAGACCTGGCATCGACTTTTTTCACATTGGCGATATAGTGCTCTGGTCCTGATAGTCATATATTTAGCAGGTAGTTTGAAATCTGTGAATATAGAATTCAAAGTGCCTTATTTTATGTCACAAGTTGGCGTACAATATAGCATAAAGCATTGCTATACACAGCATAAGTACAGCAATCTCCCGACATCTCTCTATGTTCGACATTTAGGGGTCGATTCCGATGTCGGCCGGAAGCGCACCTAACAGTATTCGTCCGGAAAAAATACCAGCCGAACGCGTGTTTTCCGACCGACTCGAACACTCTACCGAACGAACAAGTACGATGCGCATAACAGCCCAGATTCCGAGCGAGCCGTACTTACCCATTCTAGCTCCTGTTCCCAGCCCGAGCCGGATCCGTAAACGCCGAATCGAGTCGCACGGAACCAAATACACTGCACCTTCCGGCCAGACTAGTACGATGCGTCTTACGTACGCGCCGAACTCGTCGCTACATCCGGCACGTATGAGCATCCGGGAGAGCTGCACATAAGCTCCGATTTGCGCCACAAGTCGATCCACGGCGACGAGACGAACAAGCCAGCAACGAGTACGAGTCGAAGCCACGAGAAACCCGAACGAGACGACCCAACCATGAATCCCATCGTGCAGGTCCTACCAATACTCTACATCTATTACCGGGACCGGTACGGACGCGTACGACGCAGACGGTAAGTCAAACACCCACAACACAAACAAACGACACGTACCCAAAATATGTCACACACACATAGGGATTCACAAATGACGTACACAAGCAACAGCAGAACCATAGGGGTGGGATGGCCAACACCAATGCCATACACACCCATAGGGGGATGGATGCCTGCCACTACTACCATCCCCACCCATAGGGGCTGGATGCCTACCACTACTACCATCCCCACTCATGGGGGGCTGGATGCCTACCACCACTACCATCCCCACTCATGGGGGGCTGGATGCCTACCACTACTACCATCCCCACTCATGGGGGGCTGGATGCCTACCACTACTACCATCCCCACCCATAGGGGGATGGATGCCTACCACTAACACCACCCCTACTCAGGGTGGGCTGGATGCCTGCCACTACTGCCATCCCCACCCATAGGGGGATGGATGCCTACCACTAACACCACCCATACTCAGGGTGGGCTGGATGGCTGTCACTACTACCATCCCCACTCATGGGGGGCTGGATGCCTACCACTACTACCATCCCCACTCATGGGGTGCAGGATGCCTACCACTACTACCATCCCCACTCATGGGGGGCTGGATGCCTACACTACTACCATCCCCACTCATGGGGGGCTGGATGCCTACCATCCCCACTCATGGGGGGCTGGATGCCTACCACTACTACCATCCCCACTCATGGGGGGCTGGATGCCTACCACTACTACCATCCCCACTCATGGGGGGCTGGATGCCTACCACTAACACCACCCCTACTCAGGGTGGGCTGGATGCCTGCCACTACTGCCATCCCCACCCATAGGGGGATGGATGCCTACCACTAACACCACCCCTACTCAGGGTGGGCTGGATGGCTGTCACTACTACCATCCCCACTCATGGGGGGCTGGATGCCTACCACTACTACCATCCCCACTCATGGGGTGCAGGATGCCTACCACTACTACCATCCCCACTCATGGGGGGCTGGATGCCTACCACTACTACCATCCAGACTCATGGGGGGCTGGATGCCTACCACCACTACCATCCCCACTCATGGGGGGCTGGATGCCTACCACTAACACCACCCCTACTCAGGGTGGGCTGGATGGCTGTCACTACTACCATCCCCACTCATGGGGGGCTGGATGCCTACCACTACTACCATCCCCACTCATGGGGGGCAGGATGCCTACCACTACTACCATCCCCACTCATGGGGGGCTGGATGCCTACCACTACTACCATCCCCACCCATAGGGGGATGGATGCCTACCACTAACACCACCCCTACTCAGGGTGGGCTGGATGCCTGCCACTACTGCCATCCCCACCCATAGGGGGATGGATGCCTACCACCACTACCATCCCCACTCATGGGGGCTAGATGCCTACCACTACTACCATCCCCACTCATGGGGGCAGGATGCCTACCACTACTACCATCCCCACTCATGGGGGCTGGATGCCTACCACTACTACCATCCCCACCCATAGGGGGATGGATGCCTACCACTACTACCATCCCCACTCATGGGGGGCTGGATGCCTACCACTACTACCATCCCCACTCATGAGGGGCTGGATGCCTACCACTACTACCATCCCCACTCATGGGGGGCTGGATGCCTACCACCACTACCATCCCCACTCATGGGGGCTAGATGCCTACCACTACTACCATCCCCACTCATGGGGGGCAGGATGCCTACCACTACTACCATCCCCACTCATGGGGGGCTGGATGCCTACCACTACTACCATCCCCACCCATAGGGGGATGGATGCCTACCACTACTACCATCCCCACTCATGGGGGGCTGGATGCCTACCACTACTACCATCCCCACTCATGAGGGGCTGGATGCCTACCACTACTACCATCCCCACTCATGGGGGGCTGGATGCCTACCACCACTACCATCCCCACTCATGGGGGGCTAGATGCCTACCACTACTACCATCCCCACTCATGGGGGGCTGGATGCCTACCACTACTACCATCCCCACCCATAGGGGGATGGATGCCTACCACTAACACCACCCCTACTCAGGGTGGGCTGGATGCCTGCCACTACTGCCATCTCCACCCATAGGGGGATGGATGCCTACCACTAACACCACCCCTACTCAGGGTGGGCTGGATGCCTGCCACTACTGCCATCCCCACCCATAGGGGGATGGATGCCTACCACTAACACCACCCCTACTCAGGGTGGGCTGGATGCCTACCACTACTACCATCCCCACTCATGGGGGGCAGGATGCCTACCACTACTACCATCCCCACTCATGGGGGGCAGGATGCCTACCACTACTACCATCCCCACTCATGGGGGGCTGGATGCCTACCAATACTACCATCCCCACTCATGAGGGGCTGGATGCCTACCACTACTACCATCCCCACCCATAGGGGGATGGATGCCTACCACTAACACCACCCCTACTCAGGGTGGGCTGGATGCCTGCCACTACTGCCATCCCCACCCATAGGGGGATGGATGCCTACCACTAACACCACCCCTACTCAGGGTGGGCTGGATGGCTGTCACTACTGCCATCCCCACTCATGGGGGGCTGGATGCCTACCACCACTACCATCCCCACTCATGGAGGGCTGGATGCCTACCACTACTACCATCCCCACACATGGGGGGCTGGATGCCTGCCACTACAACCACCCCTACTCATAGGACGGGTAATGCATGACACAACTAGCATACTCCCACATAAGGACTGTCTGTAATTTACATCCCACCCCCATCACCATGACAAGCGTGTGTGGTCTCTGTCAAATGCATACAACACTGAACATGACATTGAACATACAATGTGACCCCCTAACACATGTGTCACACATAATTGTGTGTGTGGCCTACACAATGCAAGCAGACCATGACCACTGTGGCAATGGGGCCCAAAGCCCCATCACCACAGTGCCCAAAAGGTAAGTGTGTGCTCCATAGCTGAAGCACATTTTGAACAGTGTGGCAATGGGGCCCAAAGCCCCATCACCACAGTGCCCAAAAGGTAAGTGTGTGCTCCATAGCTGAAGCACATTTTGAACAGTGTGGCAATGGGGCCCAAAGCTCCATCACCACAGTGCCCAAAAGGTAAGTGTGTGCTCCATAGCTGAAGCACATATTGAACAGTGTGGCAATGGGGCCCAAAGCCCCATCACCACAGTGCCCAAAAGGTAAGTGTAGTCCTGGTAAAAGCTGCAAAAACAAAACTGCAGGGATTATTCCTGGCCACACAACACCAAACACTACAGTGGCATTGTAGTGCTTGTGTCCCATAGCAACATAGATTGTGTGAGGCAAGCAGTGCAGTGCCAATGACACATCGTTCTGGCCATGTGCACACAAACATCAGCCATGGGGGCCCACATTGTCTACATTCACAAATAACACAATGACAGAAGTGAGCATCATAATGCAGACCCACATATCTGCACCAATGGACACACAAATGTAGATATCCTGTGGAGACTGTAGATGTCAGGTGAACAAATACCATACCATGGCAGCAATGGGACATACTAACCATGACCAATGTGCTGACTGATGACCTAGCAGTCCCAGGGCCAGCAGGGGAAAGCCAACAAACAACATACAGCCAATGGCAAACTAAAGATATGCCAATGCAGTGGTGCAAATGCACAAACACAAACAGGCAGACTCACACTGCATATCAAACACAACAGGTGAGGGGGGTTGTGTGCCAGTGTCCCCAGGCAAACACACAACACATGAGGAGGCCAGATTCACTAATACACAGATATCAACACAGTCACATACAGAAGTAACTCATGGATTATATTCCCCTATGTGGGCAAACAGGCATTGTGAGATGAGAGGGAGCCCAAATTACACATGTCACACAAGCTTGTAGGAACAGCAACAAACACAGCAAGAGACAGAACCACCACAGCACTCCCCCAGGGACCCCACATTGTGGTGACACTAGCCTGCATGACAATCACACTGTGATGACAAAGGTAGATGTCATCCACACTGTGAACCACAGCCATGTGTCCTGAGCAACAAACTACCATCACACCTATACAAGCACAAAGCACTCAGCATGGCCTGCCAGCCAAGGACAATATGGAGGTAGTGCCCCAGCCGTGCAACAACTCACATTTGCACACACTCAACGCCACACACCTTGATCTCCACCAATGTGCAGCAGTGAAGCTCACATGGACTGCTGACATTGCACATGCACCCATGACAATCCCAGGGGTGGTGGGGGAAATAAGGTGCAGAAACCCATCACACATGGCCAGTCAACAAGACTTGTGAATGTCTGACACACTGCACAGTATGCCGTACATGGGCATGACGTGAAATCCACCCCAAACAATGGGATCCTGGCCATAGTCACACACCAATGAAGAAGCCAAGCTGACCCACAAAGGACACACATAGACAACTTCCAACATTGCAGCTCTGACCCTGAGGAGTGGCAGCAGTCACACACACAACGTGTCACAATCACTGAAAGCATACACAAACAGAAAATCACATTACTTGTGTAACCAACAAGTGCCAAGAGGAATCCTGACTGTGTCCCATCTGCGTTTGCCCACATCCCCAGCCCTGACAACAAAGACAACTAGGGATGACAACCTCATGAACATTAGTTTGCCATGCACCCACATCCCGGAGAAACCAGGTCCAAGATGCTGGATGAACACAGAACAACTCAGCAAGCATCACAAACAGGATCATCCGTAGGGACACAGCCTGTGTAGGAAAAGGAGAAGGGAACACGCACAGACATGCCTACACAACACACAACACGGGCACAGCCTATATCACGGAATCACGCACTGCATGAGGGCACTCCACTCCTGTGGAAGGTCAGCTGTGCCAAACCTTGTCTGTGCACGACTCAAACATGTCAGCAGAACACTCGGTCAGTGAGTCAACAACTACAACACACTGAAGGCTCTGCTCATATCAGCCTGGGCACGGGAGTGTCACGTCAGTCATCTGCATACACCCAAGACACGTGTCAAGCAACTTGCACTGTGTACACAGATGAGTCCTCCAAATTTAATGTGCTAAACTGCATGTCCATTGGAGATGGGCACACAGTCAGGGTACTAGGAACATTGGACAGTGGTAAGCCCACCAGATGTGCATCAGTGTAGGACAAAGATGGTAATCTACAAATGCTAAACGTACATCCCTGTGTCAAATGCTGAACATTACACCCTCAGACTGCAGCAAAGGATGCTATAGATCCAGACTAGATTAGGACACATGTCCCATGGACCACATGGAGCCCATCACAGCAAAACTTCATTTACCTGATCTGAACACTATTACAACAGCAAATGCATGATTCCACATATCTACATCATGTACCTCCAAAGATTAACCACAAGTAAACAACTCAAATCAAAAGTCCAAAATAAACTAAGGCCAATGGCCAGTCCAAATACACAGTCCAAACAGGGTGATGTGTGACAACTTGTCAACAATTGCTTGCCTGCACAGGTACGGACAGGGGACATCCCCCTTGGAGGGGCATACGAGGGGCAGGCCAGGCACCGCAGGGACAGGATCAGGGGATGCCAGAAGGAGGCAGTGAAGGGGAGGTGGGTGCAGGAGTGTCACCGGCAACTGCAGTGGAGGTGTCTGACTCAGGGGGGGCTGGCACCACCACAGTGCATGACTCCAAGGTAGTGGAAGGGGGGGGAAGAAGAGCTGGGCAGGACAGAGGGGGGGACACGGTCTCCACACCAGTGGCACAAACAGGCAGAGCATCTGGTTTGGGGGTGGAAGAGCAAGTGGCAGGGTGGGAGGGCCTAAGCAGTTTGGGGATGCGGTATCGGTGTGTGGGGGAACCTGGGGCAGGGTGTGGCGGTGAACCTGTGGAGTGGTGGCCTGGGGGATGGAGGTGTGAGACTGGGTGGTTGACTTGCAGGGCGGTGGCGGGGTCTTGCTCTTCCGGGACCGGGGGACTTGCGGGTGGGGGGCTCACTCTGCCTGCGCCTGGGGGAGGGTGTCCAGGGGCGAGGGGCACTCCCTCTGTGTGGGTGGACTTCCTCTTCCCCCAGTATGCTGGATCAGCAGGATTGGAGGGGAAGAGGCCGAGGTCACACAGGAAGATCTGCTGTGTAGGTGTGGTAGCAGGCGAGGCAAGGGAAGGGGTCTTGGAGGGAAAGGATTTGGAGGACTGCGGAGTTAATGTGGATGCCTGTGTGTGTGTGTGTTCCCCGTCCCCTGTGTCTGTGGTATCAGTCCCCTGAGGATGCTTGTGTGCACGTCTTGCCTTTCTCTTGGGTGTGTCTGTGCTGCTTGTGTCTGTGTGTTTGGGTGACTGTGCAGGTGTGCATGTGCTTTGGACAGGTAGGGGGGCAGGAAGTGTGGATGGGGCAGAGGTGGGAGGGGTGAGGGACTGTTGGAGGAGGGACACTGCTGCCGTCAGGGAGGAGTCCATGGACTTATTGCTCCTCTGTAGGGCAGACATACCCATCGATATGCCCTCCATGAACAACACCAGCTGTGTCAACAGAGTGGTGTGTGCATGGAGGACACTCAGCATTGCTGTCTGCCCTACATGGAGCTGCCGAAGGAGGTACACAGACTCCTCACTCAGGGCAGCAGGGGACACAGGGGCAGGGGCTGCGGTGCCTGGCACGAAGGAGACACTCTCCCGAGTACGGGAGCCTCCACGGACCTCAGGAATGGGAGCCAATGGGAGGGCGGTGGTGGTGGTGGCGGGGCCAGACAGACTATCTGGCCTTTGGTGTCTGCTGAGACCCGCCTCCACAAGGGAGTCATCCTCCGAGCTGCTGTGGTCCTCAGCTGAGGTGGATGGTGCTGAGGACTCCTCGGTGTGGCTCCCCTCGCCCTCCGAGCCACTGGGTCCCTCTGACCACTCGTCCGATGCTGACCCAGTCTGGCTCCGCTGCTCCTCCTGGTCCGTGGAGCTGTCCCCTCCTGTGGCCGTGGATGTATCTGCAAACAATTAGGGAAACAGACAAACATCAGTCACCTGCACTGACCGCACACACCACAGTAAGTACAGCACATTACAGAGCAAGCCCTGGAATCCTTAGTTGAACATTGCCTAAAGTCCTCACACAGATTCGGGGAAGCCAATTGTCAGTCTGATGGTCAACCTTGGGACTCACACCCCTCCTGCCCTTGCACCCATCTGTCTGGTGCCTGTCTGATGGTAAGACCCCAGTGTGGACACATGCACCACCTACACAGTTGTTGGACATTGCAGGGAACACGGTGAAGTATGTGAACATGCACACATCACATCTCTTGCCACTGAGTCAGTGCAGGTGTCCGGATAAAGGGATGGCCAGAGTCTAAATAGAAATGCATGTGATGCATACCAGACACCATGATGCACCCATGTCCGGATAGTCAAGGCCAAAATGGGGTGCATGTTGCACATGTCACTCCCCTGCAGGATCAGTCTCAGGAAGTTGAATGCCATGACACAGGAATGCGTGCAAAGTCATACATTACTGTCTCAAGTCACATGGCCATGGCAGCCAGCCAACAACAGTCTGCACTGTGTCACAATCCGAGGGCATGGGGAATGCAAGTTATGTGACTGACAAGTGCACATGTCCATCCCCCAAATACCACATCATCTGTACTACTATTTGTCCACGTCATACCAACTGGACATATGGGGGACATGAAACACAACTCTCTGAACATGAGCACCTCAGAGTGTGCTGTGAATGACAATACAGCTGCCTGAAAGTCACAGTCGCAAACACCTGTGTGCACAGTCAAGTGATCAGACACCTATAAGTCACAGAAGTATCATCTATCATGGTCACATCTCAGATGGCATGGTGAGCCCTAACCGATAAACATACCAGTAGTCCTGACAACGAAGACACAGCACAATGAGACAGAGGCAGACACAGAAGCTCCCCTCAGGCACTGGTATTATTGGACCTCTCTGCCGCCTTTGACACGGTCGACCACACTATTCTGCTCGACCGTGTCAAACATGCTGGTATTCAAGGTACGGCGGCTCTCTGGCTTACTTCCTTTTTGGAAGATCGCTCTCAGGCCGTTCGTCAAGGTCATTTTTCGGCTCCCCCACGTAAAATTACCTGTGGCGTTCCACAGGGCTCGGCTCTTTCTCCCCACTTATTTAATCTTTATATTGCCCCCTTGATTCAGTCCCTTAAAGATATGAAGGTGACTGTTTTTAATTATGCAGATGACCTCCAACTACTCTTCAGGATTGATAACTCACACAACTCGGTCACGGACTTTCAGGCTACAATGCGGCACATCCAACAATGGATGGACCTCAACCATCTCAAACTGAACCCTGGTAAGACAGAGCTTGTTCTCACTGGGGACAGTCACAAGTACTGGGGTCCCCATTACTGGCCTCCAGAGCTAGGACCCCCTCCCTCCCCGTCCCCCTCGGCCAAAACACTTGGAGTCTCCCTCAACAATGACCTTTCACTAAAAACCCAGGTCGGTGCGGTTATCTCTAAGTGTTTTTTTCAAATGCGCAAGATCAGGAAGATACACCGCCTTCTCACTCAGGAAGCCCTGATCCAGGTCATAATAGCCACTGTCCTGTCACATCTGGACTATGCCAATTCTGTGTACTTGGGCATGCCACTCTACCTGCTTAAATGGCTTCAGATGACCCAAAATCATGCAGCCCGACTGATCTTTCGACAACCTAAATGGCAATCAGCGACTCCCTTGCTGAAGAAATTGCACTGGCTCCCCATCTCCCAGCGCTGTGCCTTTAAAACAGGTTGCCTCATTTTTAAATCCTTGCATGGCAATAGTCCTGTATTTATCAACAGCCTGATATCTAGGCATACTCCCTCACGTAACCTGCGTTCTGCCCACCTCTCATTCCTTATCACTCCGACATTCAAGCGGGTGCGTCAAGGAGGCCGCAGATTTGCTATTCTCGCCCCCAAACTGTGGAATTCATTCCCGCTGGAAATACGGTCCTGCACAAACCTCCTGCAGTTTAGGAAGTCCCTCAAAACATGGCTTTTTGTACAAGCCTATGATTGATGTTCTCTTGGATAGCACTTAGAGCCTTTTATAGCGCCATGAAGCCACCTGGTGTACGCGCGCTTTATAAATTATTTTTAACATTAACATTACATTACACTGATCACAACATGCCAGATGATACACAGGAGTGGGAGTACAGAGTGCATTGCATGCCCTGGAGTAGGCATTACTGTCCAGCTCCACCTGTAAGAGGGATGAGTCCTGGACAGTAGGCAGGTGGCTAAGCATGTGTGACACACTGGATACACATACTCCTGAGGCCCAAACATTGCTCCCACCAGCAGCATGGGTGTGTGCCAAATTCCCCAGGGACATGTGGTGAGTCAGAGCAGCAAGCGGACCACATATCAAAGTTACACCCAGATTACATGTCAGAACTTAGGCATTGTGTAAGCAATTGACCCACCCATGAATCGCACAACATAGTCACGGGAACAAATGCTGTCCCCCAGCTTGAGCAAAGCTAAATGCAATGACACAGTCCCCAAATGACACAATTTCCTGACTATAAGGGCCACACATATGCGTATCAGAGGAGAAGTGGGCATGTCACAAATGAGGGACATGGGTCCTGGACCACATGACTGATGTACTGTGGAAGTTTAACCAGGCCAGAGGAGGGCACATAGCATGTCAGACAAAGTGCACAGTGCAGTCATGGACTCACCCCCTCCTTGCTGCTGTCTGTCCTTCAGCTGCCTATCCAGGTCAGGGAAGACCACCGCCAGGATCCGGAGCATGTGGGGGGTCAGGGTCCGGTGTCCGCCCCTCCTGCGAGGAGGCGACAGCTTCAGCTGGACCCTTGCGATCCTCCGGGTCCAGCCACGAAGGTCCTGCCACCTCTTCTGGCAGTTGCGGATCCTGCGCCTGTAGACCCCCACGGATCTTACTTTCCGGGCGATGGTCAGCCAGATTTCCTGCTTCTGGTGGGCATCAACCTGTGAGGATGACAAAGTGAAAAGGCCATTACTACACATGCAACATATACGTGCATCACACAGTTGGATATACATGTCTCAATCACAGGGGCATATGATGTACACAGGCAGTGCAACAATGGCTATGAACAGTTTGCCAGCAGTCACTACATGGTATCATTGCATGGGAAGTAAACCTAGTTGGAATGCACTGTTACTGCACTGTACCAGTTCAGTGCATGTAACTACACACTTTGGGGTGTGACAACTACTCAGTGGGCATGCTAGCCAGTGGTGTGCACACTGAAAGCCCTGCTAGTCAGACAACATGCACAATTAGTGAGGCAGTGGACAGCACACTCACCTGCTCCCCTGGTTTCCCATACAGCTTGCTGTAATGTGGAAGGAGGCTGTCCAGCAGGGCCTGGTTCTCCTCAAGGCTGAAGGCTGGGGCTCTCTCCACAGTACGTGCCATTGCAGGAGCCAGAGGATGCATAAACAGCAGCAGTGTTGGTGGCAGATGTCGTCCTGGAGCATGTAGTGCAGGCAAGTGAGCTCTCAGGGGAACAGCCAGCATTATATGTGTGCTGCAGAGGCAGATACTGTCCCATGTGTCCAAAGTGATAGGTCCAAGTCGTTTGCATCTTCTGAATCTGACCAATCCATGGAATAGCAGCACTAATACACGCCCACAGCATCCTTCAATTCTTCAACTTCATGACACCCATGATTTTGCAACATTGTTGTGGCTGGCCAACTGAATTCACTGCATCAGACTCGTTGGAGCTTCGAAAACGCGTCCGTTGCCATGCCAGGCCCCAGCCAATGTGTGCGCACCGTTCGGTCCACTGCTGTACAACGCGTATTTCGGGATACAACGCGTACCCGCTCACATACAATGCAATGGGCCGGCCGGGCACACCGATCGGTCCATTGCTGTACAACGCGTACCTGGGATACAACGCGTACCCGCTCACATACAATGCAATGGGCCGGCCGGGCACACCGATCGGTCCATTGCTCTACAACGCGTACCCGCTCACATACAATGCAATGGGCCGGCCGGGCACACCGATCGGTCCATTGCTCTACAACGCGTCCCTGGACAGGTCACACGCATATGTCACCATGCTGGTCACTGGTGAACCTATGCCAGCCACATATACTTTCCAGGGACTCAGGGGCACACCTACAACACCACACCCGGTCCACACTGTATCTAAGGCATGTGTGGCAGCATAACCTTATCTGTGTATGGGGGTGAACATGTGGTTTTTGGGGTGGCATTTGGGGGCAGACACACCCAGGCTGTGCACGTGTTCATGGGGACAGGGTCCTTTGTGTGTTGTGCACCTGACCACTGTGGTGTGCAACTTTTCATTTTGGAGCATGTGTCATGGTCACATTTCCAGGTTGTGTATGTGTATGACATGTCACATACCCCCAGGCTCACATGTGGGAAGGCATGTACGTCACAGGGTGGCCCATTGCCACAATAGTGATGTCCCTCCGCAGTCTGTGTGCATGTTGTGTTTCACATGTCTCTGACTCCATGTGCACAATGGGAGACAGTCTCCACATCCACGTGGTTTGTGCATGAACTTTGATGTTGTGTGTGTGTGTGTCACAGACGTCCATGTCTGTCCTGCAGAGGCTACAGGGGCCACTACCTGTGGGTGTCATGTTAGTTTTTCTGACGTGTACATGATACGCAATGTCATGCCAGTGTCCATGTGGCAAGACAGGGTCCCTGGGAATCTACCTGTCAATGAGCTGTGATGCCTGTGGAGCATCTGTCCAGACATGTCACTGTGGTATGTGTGTGGAACGTGAGAGCAGTAAATGGGTACTGTGACACAGCCTAATGGTTTCCCATAGCACACCCTGGAACCTGTTGTCAACACTTGTTGAACAGAGATGTTAGATGATGTCCATGTAGGTGCCATATATGTCCAAACAGAACGACACACACATCAAGTACTTGTGTTTGTTAATGATGTATCATGTGAAATTGAGTATGGTGAACCGCACATAGTTGGGGTGACTGACAATCTTGCTTTCTTCACCTATGCACTGCAGGGCTCCTGCTGTCCATCGACCATTCCCAGACCTGGCAACGATGGTGGAACGTGACAGCATCCGACGGTACCGCTTCACCAGGCAGCTGATTGAGGATTTGGCAGTGCGGTTGGACCCACATTTGCAGCCTGGCCGTCCGTATCCTACAGCGCTGACCCCCAAGGTGAAGGTGATGGCAGCCCTACACTTCTTTGCCACCGGTACCTTTCAACACACTGTGGCGACTGCCGGTGGGATGTCACAGACTATGTTCAGCCGTGTGCTACGCGATGTTTTGGGGGCAATGTTGATATACCTGAACCAGTACATCTATTTCCCAACACGTCAATGACTCACTGATGTCAAGAGTGACTTCTATGCCCTGGGGAGGATGCCACATGTAATTGGCTCCATTGATGGGACACATGTGGCTTTGATACCACCACAGGCACATGAGCAGGCATACCGGAACCGTAAACATTACCATTCGATCAATGCTCTGGTGGTATGTCTTGCAGATATGACCATCACACATGTGTGTGCCCGTTTCCCCGGTTCGGCACACGATCCCTACGTGATGAGGAGTAGTCGCATCCCGAGGATGATGTCACAGATGCCGAACCAGCGTGCCTGGCTTGTTGGTGTGTACTGACTTTGTACCATTGTGTGTGTTCTGCTATGTTGTTTTCCGCACACATTTTCAAATCGGCTAATGTGCAATTGTCTGTTTGTAGATGACTCGGGATACCCCAACATGCCGTGGTTGCTGACACCCCTCAGGAACCCTGTGACACCAGCCCAGATGCGCTACAATGAGGCACATGGTCGGACGAAGAGGGTGATTGAGCGACCTTTGGTCTCCTGAAGAGCCGCTTCCGCTGCCTGGACAAGACAGGAGGGGCCCTCCCATATGCCCCAGCAAAGGTGTGCAAGATTGTCATCGTCTGCTGCATGCTACACAACCTGGCAGTGCGGAAGGAGTTGCCTCTCATCCTGGATGACGATGACCAACGTCCGCCACCTGTGGAAGATCCTGGCCTGGGTCACGATGCCAGTGAAGAAGATGATGATGATGATGGTGATGTCCGCACACAGCTCATCACCAACTTCTTCAGCTGAATGTGAGTCTCCAGAGGGTTGTAATGTCAATGATTTGAGTTTGCATGATATGTGTGTGTGGTGCTCTGGTGCTGTTTGAGTGTGGCCATGTGCTACTTGACTGGATGCGTGCAGCGATGTGTCCTTGCAGGTGGTCTGTACTGCCCAACAGTGTTGACATGCTAACTTGGTTTTGTGTAGTTATCTCGTGACATGTATTAGACATGAGTATTGCCGATCTGTGCTGTTCTTCAGTGGTTTTGACTGTGTGTCATGTCTGTCCTTCACAGGGTGCTGCCGGAGTTGTTTGATCAACTTGGATCCCACGAATCCATGAATCTACTTCCAAGGTGGAAGCAGTCGTTTCCCTACAGGTGATGTGCCACACACCCCTGGACTTTCTATCTTCTGCACTTTTTGACTTTGTGGCCACAGCCAGGTTGGATTAGCTAGCATTTGTAGTGGAAACAACATGTTGCAAATGTGTAATAAACCTGTGCTTCACTTTGGGATGTGCGTTGTCTGTGGTCACACATCTGACTGACATTTGCTTACTGCACCTGTAGTCTAGTTGACAGACTGTGAATAGGTGGCGTGTCTGTGCATTCCACTGTATTTAGTTGCAACATCAGTATAGGTGATGAGTCTGATGGCCCTGGTGTGTATGTGTTGTGTGGCCCTAGTGGTGTGTCTCCCTCATATGTGTCACATCGCCATGACTGACATGACGGTGTTGGACTTGCTGTAGCAGTTAGCATGCACAGTGTCATTTTTCTGATCACCATCCCCATGACAGAGAGTACGTTGGAATCACAACAGAGGCAGATATGGTGTATTGGTGAGTTTATTTACATACAGGTGTGAGAATGGTGCACAGGATGGTGGGTGCTGTACATAGAAATTGGAATCCAAAGTTCCCATGTGATTTGGAAGTCTTGGTAGCTGAAATGTCCAGAGTAAAGTCCACAGTCATCTGATGAATTTGGCCAACTAGAGCTCCCCATGTCATGTGGGAGAGTTGGGTTGGCTTCGACAGGGCGTGCAGTTTGCACACAGAGGAAAAGTTCCAGAACAGGTGTTGGCTTCCTGGGGGATGTAGATGGCCATCGGCCTCTCAGTTTGGCCTCCTCGGACGGCCCCTCTTCTTGGGGGGGGGACCCTCAGGTGCAGGCTGCGGCGGTGCAGGGGACTCTCTGCCAGAGTCCTCCTACCTCCCTGTGGCATTTGCAGTTGTTTCAGCAGCAGATGTTGTGGGCACACAGGGAGGTGAGGCCATGTTGGTGCTTATCTGGCGGAGGCATGTCAGTATGTCCCTATGCACTGCTGTCAGTTGTTCCAATGTGTCCCACTTGGACTCCATGCCAGACATGTGCGTCTCGACAAGTGACATGTGTGTCTCGACACGGGACATGTGGGAGTCCAAGCGGGCATGATGGGCAGCCTGCTGCTGTTGTATGTCCTTGAGGATCCCCACTACCTGGCTGACCACTCCGGTGCTAGTCTGGTACGCATCCGCGATGCGTGCCAGTTGTGGGTCATCATGCAGTCCAGACCCCTCTGCAAAGAGCGACCTATGTCTACCACCCCTCCCACCACCCCTGGCGACACATGCAGGACCTGCGGTGGCACGCACAGGTGACCGTGGGCCCACTTGGGTGTTGTTCCTGGGCTTGTTGTCACCAGCTCCAGTTTGGGTCTGGGTCCCTGCGCTGTTGTCATCTGTGGTCCTTGGTCTGTCCGTGTTGGCAGGGGTGGCCTGTGTGTTGGCAGTTGTTGGAGGGGTGGGTGCAGGGGTGCAGATGTTGGTCCTGCTGGTGCTGCATGATGACTCACACCGGAGGGTCCAGCTGGTTCTTCGCCATCCGAGGAGTGCAGAGGCTGATCCACACCAGTGAGCTCAGTGTTCCCCGGAGCCTGGGACAGGGACTCCTCCTCGTCTGCTGCTGTGTCCCCATCATCACCTGTTTTGATGAGAGACACAGATTGTATGTTATGTTTCTACTGGCATCAATTGTTCAAACACCTGACAGTTGTGACTGTACCTCTGGATGTGGGCCTGGACATTGCATTCTCCTAAATTGTGACAGTCAGAGAGTGATATTGGTGTAGCACATTGTCCTGCCAACCTGTGGCATGTCAATGTGAATGTTGAGGTGTGTGCATGACCAGCATTGGTGGTATTTGCTTGCCATCCGGGCCTCCTTCTCCCCCAGCCCAGTTATCCCACCATGAAGCGTGCTTCCATTGCAGGGAGTGCAAGTTGTCTTTCAGGATGTCAGTCAGTGGTGTTCTGCTGTTGGTTGTTGCACAGTTCCCAGCAGGGCCTTGTGCTCCCCCAGCAGTACCCAGTGTCAGCCATCTTGTGAGTCCTTTTCCACTCCTTGTGATGTGAGCATGGTTCAGGGTGGTGTTGATGGGCCAATTGTGAGGCTGACCAACATCTGTGACTACCACTCCCATCATGCTGTTGCCTCAACCCCCCTTCCCAGCATGCCCATCCTTCCTTCCTTTTGACTCTGCCTCCCTGTGGGGTGGGGTGCCTGTGCTGACAGTATGGCTGGGAGTGTTGTCCTGGCAGTTGTTTGGCTACAAGTCCCAAGAGTGTCCCTGTGCTTCACACGGCATAACCCAGGGTGGTGGTTCTTTGTGGGATCTTCAGTTAGGATGTGAGGCATTGCATTCTCCCAGGTGGGTTATGTGGAGTTAGTGTTGAGGGTGTGTGTGAGTGGAGGTGCTTGTAACTATGGTCAGTGCTGTGAGTCCTCCTTCCCACCCAGCCAGATATCCCACCATGGAACGTGCTTCCATTGCAGGGAGTGCAAGTTGTCTTTCAGAATGTCAGTCAGTGGTGTCCTGCTGTTGGTTGTTGCAGAGTTCCCAGCAGGGCCTTGTGCTCCCCCCAGCAGTACCCAGTGTCAGCCATCTTGTTAGTCCTTTTCCACTGCCTGTGATGTGAGCATGGTTCAGGGTGGTGTTGATGGGCCAATTGTGAGGCTGACCAACATCTGTGACTACCACTCCCATCATGCTGTTGCCTCCACCCCCCTTCCCAGCATGCCCATCCTTCCTTCCTTTTGACTCTGCTTCCCTGTGGGGTGGGGTGCTTGTGCTGACAGGATGGCTGGGAGTGTTGTCCTGGCAGTTGTTTGGCTACAAGTCCCAAGAGTGTCCCTGTGCTTCACATGGCATAACCCAGGGTGGTGGTTCTTTGTGGGATCTTCAGTTAGGATGTGAGGCATTGCATTCTCCCAGGTGGGTTATGTGGAGTTAGTGTTGAGGGGGTGTGTGAGTGGAGGTGCTTGTAACTATGGTCAGTGCTGTGAGTCCTACTTCCCACCCAGCCAGATATCCCACCATTGAACGTGCTTCCATTGCAGGGAGTGCAAGTTGTCTTTCAGGATGTCAGTCAGTGGTGTCCTGCTGTTGGTTGTTGCATAGTTCCCAGCAGGGCCTTGTGCTCCCCCCAGCAGTACCCAGTGTCAGCCATCTTGTGAGTCCTTTTCCACTCCCTGTGATGTGAGCATGGTTCAGGGTGGTGTTGATGGGCCAATTGTGAGGCTGACCAATATCTGTGACTACCACTCCCATCATGCTATTGCCTACACCCCCTTCCCAGCATGCCCATACTTCCTTCCTTTTGAGTGGACTTCACTGTGTGTGAGTGTGACAGCAATGGCAAGATGGCTGACAGTGTGGTCCTGTTGTTTGTTGGTGCCCAGTTCCCATCAGGGCCTTGTGCTCCCCCCAGCAGTACCCAGTGTCAGCCATCTTGTGAGTCCTTTTCCACTCCCTGTGATGTAAGCATGGTTCAGGGTGGTGTTGATGGGCCAATTGTGAGGCTGACCAATATCTGTGACTACCACTCCCATCATGCTATTGGCTACACTGACTTGACCAGCATACACAGAATTCCTTCCTTTCAGTGAGCTTCCCTGTGAGGTGGTGTTCTAGTGGTGTTTAAATATCTGGGAGTGTTTGTTGGTTCTATTTGTGCCACTGCCTTGCTGTATTTGTTGTTAGGTTTGTACATGTCATGACACAGTTACATATCACTATGAGATGGGAGGTATTGTGTTTGTCTGACTAGCATTCACATCTTGGGATGAATATCTTTTGGTTGCTGTGTATTTGCTAAGGGTGCATGGTTTGCCTATCCCCTTGACTGTGATGTGTGTGTGTTGTCACACCATATTGTGTATATTAGTTGTGTACTCACCAGGCTCTGGGATGTCTGTTAGTCCGTATACGCTCACTGGTGGTAGGATGGCCCGCACCTTCTCCTCCCAGGGCCTGAGGTATACTGGTTTTGCAGGAGGGCCACTGCCGGTGTGCTGGCTGAGGAGGTAGTCCTTTTGAGTAGGTCCCGGACCCTCCTGCGCACATCATACCACCTGTTCTGGATGTCTTCCTTTGTGCGCAAACATGGTGATTGTGCGTTCACCCTGTCGACAATCCTCGCCCACATCTTGGTTTTCTGCGACATGGGGGTCTGTTGTACCAATGTACCAAACAACTGTGGCTCTACCCTCAGGATCTCGTCTACCAGGACTTCCAATTCACTATCTAGGAACTTATGGTTCTTCTTTGGGGGCATGGTGATGGGTGGTGGTGGTGATTGATGTGTGTGTGTGCAAGTGGGGGTGTGAGTGTAGGTTTAGCTGGGTGTGTGTGAGGGTGCTATTTGTAGGTGTGGTAATGGTGTGTGGCTTGTGTGATGTATGAGCTGTGAGTGTGTCTGTGGTTGCTGTGTGATGGTGTTGTGTGCTGGCAGGTCAGTGGAATTTGCAAAGGATCATGGTAGGGATTTGTGGCCTTTATGTAGGTGGAGTTGGAGGTGTGTCCTTGTTCCATTTTTTTTCCCTCCCTGTATTTATTGGCTTTGTGGTTGCTTGTTTGGCCCTTTTTTTCTAATTTTTCCTTGGTGTTTTTGGTGCATGTAGGAGTCGTTCTTGTGTCCGAGTAGGACGCTGCAGTTGTCTGGTGCGATCTTGTCCTACTCGTTCCCGCTGTGTGTCAGCTAGGTTTCATATGCGGCGTACGAGTCGGTTGCGTAGTATTGGGTTGCTTCGGCTGGGTTTTGTATGCGTGTCGGTCGTACGGCTTGTGCTCCGGGCGAGTCGGTCGTGTTTTGCACGCACAGCATCGTACTACGCGGGTCGGAGTTCGCGGGTACGTTTCGTTCGGGTTCAATCCGGATGCGTGTCGGTCGGTTCGTTTCGCGTGATTTCCCGGCCAGATGGCTTGTTTCCGTCCGGCTCGGTCGGTCGTTTTGTATTCTGTCCGAGTCGGTCGGATTTCACATGCATTTCACCGTACTACCAGGGTCGTACGGCGCCGGTCCGAGTCGGTCGGACTAAATTCCCGTACCTAGTCGGTCGGTATGTTTTCCGGCCCGAATCGGAATCGGCCCCTTAGGTACGGGAATTTAGTCCGACCGACTCGGACCGGCGCCGTACGACCCTGGTAGTACGATGAAATGCATGTGAAATCTGACCAACTCGGACGGAATACAAAACGACCGACCGAGCCGGACGGAAACAAGCCATCCGGCCGGGAAATCAAGCGAAACGAACCGACCGACACGCACCCGGATTGAACCCGAACGAAACGTACCCGCGAACTCCGACCCGCGTAGTACGATGCTGTGCGTGCAAAACACGACCGACTCGCCCGGAGCACAAGCCGTACGACCGAACGCATACAAAACCCAGCCGAAGCAACACAATACTACGCAACCGACTCGTACGCCGCATATGAAACCTAGCTGACACACAGCGGGAACGACTAGGACAAGATTGCACCAGACAACTGCAGCGTCCTACTCGGACACAAGAACGACTCCTACATGCACCAAAAACACCAAAGAAAAATTAGAAAAAAAAGGGCCAAACAAGCAACCACAAAGCCAATAAATACAGGGAGGAAAAAAAAATGGAACAAGGACACACCTCCAACTCCACCTACATAAAGGCCACAAATCCCTACCATGATCCTTTGCAAATTCCACTGACCTGCCAGCACACAACACCATCACACAGCAACCACAGACACACTCACAGCTCATACATCACACAAGCCACACACCATTACCACACCTATAAATAGCACCCTCACACACACACAGCTAAACCTACACTCACACCCCCCGACTTGCACACACACACACATCAATCACCACCACCACCCATCACCATGCCCCCAAAGAAGAACCATAAGTTCCTAGATAGTGAATTGGAAGTCCTGGTAGACGAGATCCTGAGGTTAGAGCCACATTTGTTTGGTACATTGGTACAACAGACCCCCATGTCGCAGAAAACCAAGATGTGGGTGAGGATTGTCGACAGGGTGAACGCACAATCACCATGTTTGCGCACAAAGGAAGACATCCAGAACAGGTGGTATGATGTGCGCGGGAGGGTCCGGGACCTACTCAAAAAGGACTACCTCCTCAGGCAGCACACCGGCAGTGGCCCTCCTGCAAAACCAGTATACCTCAGGCCCTGGGAGGAGAAGGTGCGGGCCCTCCTACCACCAGTGAGCGTATACGGACTAACAGACATCCCAGAGCCTGTTGAGTACACAACTAATATACACAATATGGTGTGACAACACACACACATCACAGTCAAGGGGATAGGCAAACCATGCACTATTAGCAAATACACAGCAACCAAAAGATATTCATCCCAAGATGTGAATGCTAGTCAGACAAACACAATACCTCCCATCTCATAGTGATATGTAACTGTGTCATGACATGTACAAACCTAACAACAAATACAGCAAGGCAGTGGCACAAATAGAACCAACAAACACTCCCAGATATTTAAACACCACTAGAACACCACCTCACAGGGAAGCTCACTGAAAGGAAGGAATTCTGTGTATGCTGGTCAAGTCAGTGTAGCCAATAGCATGATGGGAGTGGTAGTCACAGATATTGGTCACACCCACAATTGGCCCATCAACACCACTCTGAACCATGCTCACATCACAGGGAGTGGAAAACAACTGACAAGATGGCTGACACTGGGTACTGCTGTGGGGAGCACAAGGCCCTGATGGGAACTGGGCACCAACAAACAACAGGACCACACTGTCAGCCATCTTGCCATTGCTGTCACACTCACACACAGTGAAGTCCACTCAAAAGGAAGGAAGTATGGGCATGCTGGGAAGGGGGTGTAGGCAATAGCATGATGGGAGTGGTAGTCACAGATATTGGTCAGCCTCACAATTGGCCCATCAACACCACCCTGAACCATGCTCACATCACAGGGAGTGGAAAAGGACTCACAAGATGGCTGACACTGGGTACTGCTGGGGGAGCACAAGGCCCTGCTGGGAACTGTGCAACAACCAACAGCAGGACACCACTGACTGACATCCTGAAAGACAACTTGCACTCCCTGCAATGGAAGCACGTTCCATGGTGGGATATCTGGCTGGGTGGGAAGGAGGACTCACAGCACTGACCATAGTTACAAGCACCTCCACTCACACACCCCCTCAACACTAACTCCACATAACCCACCTGGGAGAATGCAATGCCTCACATCCTAACTGAAGATCCCACAAAGAACCACCACCCTGGGTTATGCCGTGTGAAGCACAGGGACACTCTTGGGACTTGTAGCCAAACAACTGCCAGGACAACACTCCCAGCCATCCTGTCAGCACAGGCACCCCACCCCACAGGGAAGCAGAGTCAAAAGGAAGGAAGGATGGGCATGCTGGGAAGGGGGGTGGAGGCAACAGCATGATGGGAGTGGTAGTCACAGATGTTGGTCAGCCTCACAATTGGCCCATCAACACCACCCTGAACCATGCTCACATCACAGGGAGTGGAAAAGGACTCACAAGATGGCTGACACTGGGTACTGCTGGGGGAGCACAAGGCCCTGCTGGGAACTGTGCAACAACCAACAGCAGGACACCACTGACTGACATCCTGAAAGACAACTTGCACTCCCTGCAATGGAAGCACGTTCCATGGTGGGATATCTGGCTGGGTGGGAAGGAGGACTCACAGCACTGACCATAGTTACAAGCACCTCCACTCACACACCCCCTCAACACTAACTCCACATAACCCACCTGGGAGAATGCAATGCCTCACATCCTAACTGAAGATCCCACAAAGAACCACCACCCTGGGTTATGCCGTGTGAAGCACAGGGACACTCTTGGGACTTGTAGCCAAACAACTGCCAGGACAACACTCCCAGCCATCCTGTCAGCACAGGCACCCCACCCCACAGGGAAGCAGAGTCAAAAGGAAGGAAGGATGGGCATGCTGGGAAGGGGGGAGGAGGCAACAGCATGATGGGAGTGGTAGTCACAGATGTTGGTCAGCCTCACAGGCCCATCAACACCACCCTGAACCATGCTCACATCACAGGGAGTGGAAAAGGACTCACAAGATGGCTGACACTGGGTACTGCTGGGGGGAGCACAAGGCCCTGCTGGGAACTGTGCAACAACCAACAGCAGAACACCACTGACTGACATCCTGAAAGACAACTTGCACTCCCTGCAATGGAAGCACGCTTCATGGTGGGATAACTGGTCTGGGGGAGAAGGAGGCCCGGATGGCAAGCAAATACCACCAATGCTGGTCATGCACACACCTCAACATTCACATTGACATGCCACAGGTTGGCAGGACAATATGCTACACCAATATCACTCTCTGACTGTCACAATTTAGGAGAATGCAATGTCCAGGCCCACATCCAGAGGTACAGTCACAACTGTCAGGTGTTTGAACAATTGATGCCAGTAGAAACATAACATACAATCTGTGTCTCTCCCCAAAACAGGTGATGATGGGGACACAGCAGCAGATGAGGAGGAGTCCCTGTCCCAGGATCCGGGGAACACTGAGCTCACTGGTGTGGATCAGCCTCTGCACTCCTCGGATGGCGAAGAACCAGCTGGACCCTCCGGTGTGAGTCATCATGCAGCACCAGCAGGACCAACATCTGCACCCCTGCACCCACCCCTCCAACAACTGCCAACACACAGGCCACCCCTGCCAACACGGACAGACCAAGGACCACAGATGACAACAGCGCAGGGACCCAGACCCAAACTGGAGCTGGTGACAACGCGCCCAGGAACAACACACAAGTGGGCCCACGGTCACCTGTGCGTGCCACCGCAGGTCCTGCACGTGTCGCCAGGGGTGGTGGGAGGGGTGGTAGACATAGGTCGCTCTTTGCAGAGGGGTCTGGACTGCATGATGACTCACAACTGGCACGCATCGCGGATGCGTACCAGCCTAGCACCGGAGAGGTCAGCCAGGTAGTGGGGATCCTCAAGGACATACAACAGCAGCAGGCTGCCCATCATGCCCGCTTGGACTCCCACATGTCCCGTGTCGAGACACACATGTCACGTGTCGAGACACACATGTCTGGCATGGAGTCCAAGTGGGACACATTGGAACAACTGACAGCGGTGCATAGGGACATACTGACATGCCTCCGCCAGATCAGCACCAACATGGCCTCACCTCCCTGTGTGCCCACAACATCTGCTGCTGAAACAACTGCAAATGCCACAAGGAGGGAGGAGGACTCTGGCAGAGAGTCCCCTGCACCGCCGCAGCCTGCACCTGAGGGTCCCCTCCCCAAGAAGATGGGCCGTCCGAGGAGGCCAAACTGAGAGGCCGATGGCCATCTACATCCCCCAGGAAGCCAACACCTGTTCTGGAACTTTTCCTCTGTGTGCAAACTGCACGCCCTGTCGAAGCCAACCCAACTCTCCCACATGACATGGGGAGCTCTAGTTGGCCAAATTCATCAGATGACTGTGGACTTTACTCTGGACATTTCAGCTACCAAGACTTCCAAATCACATGGGAACTTTGGATTCCAATTTCTATGTACAGCACCCACCATCCTGTGCACCATTCTCACACCTGTATGTAAATAAACTCACCAATACACCATATCTGCCTCTGTTGTGATTCCAACGTGCTCTCTGTCATGGAGATGGTGATCAGAAAAATGACACTGTGCATGCTAACTGCTACAGCAAGTCCAACACCGTCATGTCAGTCATGGCGACGTGACACATATGAGGGAGACACACCAATAGGGCCACACAACACATACACACCAGGGCCATCAGACTCATCACCTATACTGATGTTGCAACTAAATACAGTGGAATGCACAGACACGCCACCTATTCACAGTCTGTCAACTAGACTACAGGTGCAGTAAGCAAATGTCAGTCAGATGTGTGACCACAGACAACGCACATCCCAAAGTGAAGCACAGGTTTATTACACATTTGCAACATGTTGTTTCCACTACAAATGCTAGCTAATCCAACCTGGCTGTGGCCACAAAGTCAAAAAGTGCAGAAGATAGAAAGTCCAGGGGTGTGTGGCACATCACCTGTAGGGAAACGACTGCTTCCACCTTGGAAGTAGATTCATGGATTCGTGGGATCCAAGTTGATCAAACAACTCCGGCAGCACCCTGTGAAGGACAGACATGACACACAGTCAAAACCACTGAAGAACAGCACAGAACGGCAATACTCATGTCTAATACATGTCACAAGATAACTACACAAAACCAAGTTAGCATGTCAACACTGTTGGGCAGTACAGACCACCTGCAAGGACACATCGCTGCACGCATCCAGTCAAGTAGCACATGGCCACACTCAAACAGCACCAGAGCACCACACACACATATCATGCAAACTCAAATCATTGACATTACAACCCTCTGGAGACTCACATTCAGCTGAAGAAGTTGGTGATGAGCTGTGTGCGGACATCACCATCATCATCATCATCTTCTTCACTGGCATCGTGACCCAGGCCAGGATCTTCCACAGGTGGCGGATGTTGGTCATCGTCATCCAGGATGAGAGGCAACTCCTTCCGCACTGCCAAGTTGTGTAGCATGCAGCAGACAATGACAATCTTGCACACCTTTGCTGGGGCATATGGGAGGGCCCCTCCTGTCTTGTCCAGGCAGCGGAAGCGGCTCTTCAGGAGACCAAAGGTCCGCTCAATCACCCTCCTCGTCCGACCATGTGCCTCATTGTAGCGCATCTGGGATGTTGTCACAGGGTTCCTGAGGGGTGTCAGCAACCACGGCATGTTGGGGTATCCCGAGTCACCTACAGACAGACAATTGCACATTAGCCGATTTGAAAATGTGTGCGGAAAACAACATAGCAGAACACACACAATGGTACAAAGTCAGTACACACCAACAAGCCAGGCACGCTGGTTCGGCATCTGTGACATCAGCCTCGGGATGCGACTACTCCTCATCACGTAGGCATCGTGTGCCGAACCGGGGAAACGGGCACACACATGTGTGATCGTCATATCTGCAAGACATACCACCAGAGCATTGATCGAATGGTAATGTTTACGGTTCCGGTATGCCTGCTCATGTGCCTGTGGTGGTATCAAAGCCACATGTGTCCCATCAATGGAGCCAATTACATGTGGCATCCTCCCCAGGGCATAGAAGTCACTCTTGACGTCAGTGAGTCGTTGACGTGTTGGGAAATAGATGTACTGGTTCAGGTATATCAACATTGCCCCCAAAACATCGCGTAGCACACGGCTGAACATAGTCTGTGACATCCCACCGGCAGTCGCCACAGTGTGTTGAAAGGTACCGGTGGCAAAGAAGTGTAGGGCTGCCATTACCTTCACCTTGGGGGTCAGCGCTGTAGGATACGGACGGCCAGGCTGCAAATGTGGGTCCAACCGCACTGACAAATCCTCAATCAGCTGCCTGGTGAAGCGGTACCGTCGGATGCTGTCACGTTCCACCATCGTTGCCAGGTCTGGGAATGGTCGATGGACAGCAGGAGCCCTGCAGTGCATAGGTGAAGAAAGCAAGATTGTCAATCACCCCAACTATGTGCCGTTCACCATACTCAATTTCACATGATACATCATTAACAAACACAAGTACTTGATGTGTGTGTCGTTCTGTTTGGACATATATGGCACCTACATGGACATCATCTAACATCTCTGTTCAACAAGTGTTGACAACAGGTTCCAGGGTGTGCTATGGGAAACCATTAGGCTGTGTCACAGTACCCATTTACTGCTCTCACGTTCCACACACATACCACAGTGACATGTCTGGACAGATGCTCCACAGGCATCAAAAGCTCATTGACAGGTAGATTCCCAGGGACCCTGTCTTGCCACATGGACACTGGCAAGATATTGCGTATCATGTACACGTCAGAAAAACTAACATGACACCCACAGGTAGTGGCCGCTGTAGCCTCTGCAGGACAGACATGGACGTCTGTGACACACACACACACAACATCAAAGTTCATGCACAATCCACGTGGATGTCGGAGACTGTCTCCCATTGTGCACATGGAGTCAGAGACATGTGAAACACAACATGCACACAGACTGCGGAGGGACATCACTATTGTGGCAATGGGCCACCCTGTGACGTACATGCCTTCCCACATGTGAGCCTGGGGGTATGTGACATGTCATACACATACACAACCTGGAAATGTGACCATGACACATGCTCCAAAATGAAAAGTTGCACACCACAGTGGTCAGGTGCACAACACACAAAGGACCCTGTCCCCATGAACACGTGCACAGCCTGGGTGTGTCTGCCCCCAAATGCCACCCCAAAAACCACATGTTCACCTCCATACACAGATAAGGTTATGCTGCCACACATGCCTTAGATACAGTGTGGACTGGGTGTGGTGTTGTAGGTGTGCCCCTGAGTCCCTGGAAAGTATATGTGGCTGGCATAGGTTCACCAGTGACCAGCATGGTGAGATATGCATGTGACCTGTCCAGGGACGCGTTGTAGAGCAATGGACCGATCGGTGTGCCCGCACGGCCCATTGCATTGGATGTGAGCGGGTACGCGTTGTATCCCGGGTACGCGTTGTAGAGCAATGGACCGATCGGTGTGCCCGGCCGGCCCATTGCATTGTATGTGAGCGGGTACGCGTTGTAGAACAATGGACCGATCGGTGTGCCCGGCCGGCCCATTGCATTGTATGTGAGCGGGTACGCGTTGTATCCCGGGTACGCGTTGTACAGCAATGGACCGATCGGTGTGCCCGGCTGGCCCATTGCATTGTATGTGAGCGGGTACGCGTTGTATCCCGAAATACACGTTGTACAGCAGTGGACCGAACGGTGCGCACACATTGGCTGGGGCCTGGCATGGCAACGGACGCTTTTTCGAAGCTCCAACGAGTCTGATGCAGTGAATTCAGTTGGCCAGCCACAACAATGTTGCAAAATCATGGGTGTCATGAAGTTGAAGATTTGAAGGATGCTGTGGGCGTGTATTAGTGCTGCTATTCCATGGATTGGTCAGATTCAGAAGATGCAAACGACTTGGACCTATCACTTTGGACACATGGGACAGTATCTGCCTCTGCAGCACACATATAATGCTGGCTGTTCCCCTGAGAGCTCACTTGCCTGAACTACATGCTCCAGGACGACATCTGCCACCAACACTGCTGCTGTTTATGCATCCTCTGGCTCCTGCAATGGCACGTACTGTGGAGAGAGCCCCAGCCTTCAGCCTTGAGGAGAACCAGGCCCTGCTGGACAGCCTCCTTCCACAGTATAGCAAGCTGTATGGGAAACCAGGGGAGCAGGTGAGTGTGCTGTCCACTGCCTCACTAATTGTGCATGTTGTCTGACTAGCAGGGCTTTCAGTGTGCACACCACTGGCTAGCATGCCCACTGAGTAGTTGTCACACCCCAAAGTGTGTAGTTACCTGCACTGAACTGGTACAGTGCAGTAACAGTGCATTCCAACTAGGTTTACTTCCCATGCAATGATACCATGTAGTGACTGTGGCAAACTGTTCATAGCCATTGTTGCACTGCCTGTGTACATCATATGCCCCTGTGATTGAGACATGTATATCCAACTGTGTGATGCACGTATATGTTGCATGTGTAGTAATGGCCTTTTCACTTTGTCATCCTCACAGGTTGATGCCCACCAGAAGCAGGAAATCTGGCTGACCATCGCCCGGAAAGTAAGATCCGTGGGGGTCTACAGGTGCAGGATCCGCAACTGCCAGAAGAGGTGGCAGGACCTTCGTGGCTGGACCCGGAGGATCGCAAGGGTCCAGCTGAAGCTGTCGCCTCCTCGCAGGAGGGGCGGACACCGGACCCTGACCCCCACATGCTCCGGATCCTGGCGGTGGTCTTCCCTGACCTGGATGGGCAGCTGAAGGACAGACAGCAGCAAGGAGGGGGTGAGTCCATGACTGCACTGTGCACTTTGTCTGACATGCTATGTGCCCTCCTCTGGCCTGGTTAAACTTCCACAGTACATCAGTCATGTGGTCCAGGACCCATGTCCCTCATTTGTGACATGCCCACTTCTCCTCTGATACGCATATGTGTGGCCCTTATAGTCAGGAAATTGTGTCATTTGGGGACTGTGTCATTGCATTTAGCTTTGCTCAAGCTGGGGGACAGCATTTGTTCCCGTGACTATGTTGTGCGATTCATGGGTGGGTCAATTGCTTACACAATGCCTAAGTTCTGACATGTAATCTGGGTGTAACTTTGATATGTGGTCCGCTTGCTGCTCTGACTCACCACATGTCCCTGGGGAATTTGGCACACACCCATGCTGCTGGTGGGAACAATGTTTGGGCCTCAGGAGTATGTGTATCCAGTGTGTCACACATGCTTAGCCACCTGCCTACTGTCCAGGACTCATCCCTCTTACAGGTGGAGCTGGACAGTAATGCCTACTCCAGGGCATGCAATGCACTCTGTACTCCCACTCCCGTGTATCATCTGGCATGTTGTGATCAGTGTAATGTACCCTCAGGTGTCTGCCTCTGTCTCATTGTGCTGTGTCTTCGTTTTCAGGACTAATGGTATGTTTATCGGTTAGGGCTCAGCATGCCATCTGAGATGTGACCATGCTAGACGATACTTCTGTGACTTATAGGTGTCTGATCACTTGACTGTGCACACAGGTGTTTGCGACTGTGACTTTCAGGCAGCTGTATTGTCATTCACAGCACACTGTGAGGTGCTCATGTTCAGAGAGTTGTGTTTCATGTCCCCCATATGTCCAGTTGGTATGACGTGGACAAATAGTAGTACAGATGATGTGGTATTTGGGGGATGGACATGTGCACTTGTCAGTCACATAACTTGTATGTGGGTGCATGGCAAACTAATGTTCATGAGGTTGTCATCCCTAGTTGTCTTTGTTGTCAGGGCTGGGGATGTGGGCAAACGCAGATGGGACACAGTCAGGATTCCTCTTGGCACTTGTTGGTTACACAAGTAATGTGATTTTCTGTTTGTGTATGCTTTCAGTGATTGTGACACGTTGTGTGTGTGACTGCTGCCACTCCTCAGGGTCAGAGCTGCAATGTTGGAAGTTGTCTATGTGTGTCCTTTGTGGGTCAGCTTGGCATCTTCATTGGTGTGTGACTATGGCCAGGATCCCATTGTTTGGGGTGGATTTCACGTCATGCCCATGTACGGCATACTGTGCAGTGTGTCAGACATTCACAAGTCTTGTTGACTGGCCATGTGTGATGGGTTTCTGCACCTTATTTCCCCCACCACCCCTGGGATTGTCATGGGTGCATGTGCAATGTCAGCAGTCCATGTGAGCTTCACTGCTGCACATTGGTGGAGATCAAGGTGTGTGGCGTTGAGTGTGTGCAAATGTGAGTTGTTGCACGGCTGGGGCACTACCATATTGTCCTTGGCTGGCAGGCCATGCTGAGTGCTTTGTGCTTGTATAGGTGTGATGGTAGTTTGTTGCTCAGGACACATGGCTGTGGTTCACAGTGTGGATGACATCTACCTTTGTCATCACAGTGTGATTGTCATGCAGGCTAGTGTCACCACAATGTGGGGTCCCTGGGGGAGTGCTGTGGTGGTTCTGTCTCTTGCTGTGTTTGTTGCTGTTCCTACAAGCTTGTGTGACATGTGTAATTTGGGCTCCCTCTCATCTCACAATGCCTGTTTGCCCACATAGGGGAATCCAATCCATGAGTTACTTCTGTATGTGACTGTGTTGACATCTGTGTATTAGTGAATCTGGCCTCCTCATGTGTTGTGTGTTTGCCTGGGGACACTGGCACACAACCCCCTCACCTGTTGTGTTTGATATGCAGTGTGAGTCTGCCTGTTTGTGTTTGTGCATTTGCACCACTGCATTGGCATATCTTTAGTTTGCCATTGGCTGTATGTTGTTTGTTGGCTTTCCCCTGCTGGCCCTGGGACTGCTAGGTCATCAGTCAGCACATTGGTCATGGTTAGTATGTCCCATTGCTGCCATGGTATGGTATTTGTTCACCTGACATCTACAGTCTCCACAGGATATCTACATTTGTGTGTCCATTGGTGCAGATATGTGGGTCTGCATTATGATGCTCACTTCTGTCATTGTGTTATTTGTGAATGTAGACAATGTGGGCCCCCATGGCTGATGTTTGTGTGCACATGGCCAGAACGATGTGTCATTGGCACTGCACTGCTTGCCTCACACAATCTATGTTGCATTGGGACACAAGCACTACAATGCCACTGTAGTGTTTGGTGTTGTGTGGCCAGGAATAATCCCTGCAGTTTTGTTTTTGCAGCTTTTACCAGGACTACACTTACCTTTTGGGCACTGTTGTGATGGGGCTTTGGGCCCCATTGCCACACTGTTCAAAATGTGCTTCAGCTATGGAGCACACACTTACCTTTTGGGCACTGTGGTGATGGGGCTTTGGACCCTGAGTAGGGGTGGTGTTAGTGGTAGGCATCCATCCCCCTATGGGTGGGGATGGTAGTAGTGGTAGGCATCCATCCCCCTATGGGTGGGGATGGTAGTAGTGGTAGGCATCCAGCCCCCCATGAGTGGGGATGGTAGTAGTGGTAGGCATCCAGCCCCCCATGAGTGGGGATGGTAGTAGTGGTAGGCATCCTGCCCCCCCATGAGTGGGGATGGTAGTAGTGGTAGGCATCCTGCCCCCCGTGAGTGGGGATGGTAGTAGTGGTAGGCATCCAGCCCCCCATGAGTGGGGATGGTAGTAGTGACAGCCATCCAGCCCACCCTGAGTAGGGGTGGTGTTAGTGGTAGGCATCCATCCCCCTATGGGTGGGGATGGCAGTAGTGGCAGGCATCCAGCCCACCCTGAGTAGGGGTGGTGTTAGTGTTAGGCATCCATCCCCCTTTGGGTGGGGATGGTAGTAGTGGTAGGCATCCAGCCCCCCATGAGTGGGGATGGTAGTAGTGGTAGGCATCCAGCCCCCCATGAGTGGGGATGGTAGTGGTGGTAGGCATCCAGCCCCCCATGAGTGGGGATGGTAGTAGTGGTAGGCATCCATCCCCCTATGGGTGGGGATGGTAGTAGTGGTAGGCATCCAGGCCCCCATGAATGGGGATGGTAGTAGTGGTAGGCATCCAGCCCCCCATGAGTGGGGATGGTAGTAGTGACAGCCAACCAGCCCACCCTGAGTAGGGGTGGTGTTAGTGGTAGGCATCCATCCCCCTATGGGTGGGGATGGCAGTAGTGGCAGGCATCCAGCCCACCCTGAGTAGGGGTGGTGTTAGTGGTAGGCATCCATCCCCCTATGGGTGGGGATGGTAGTAGTGGTAGGCATCCAGCCCCCATGAGTGGGGATGGTAGTAGTGGCAGGCATCCAGCCCCCTTGAGTGGGGATGGTAGTGGTGGTAGGCATCCAGCCCCCCATGAGTGGGGATGGTAGTAGTGGTAGGCATCCAGCCCCCATGAGTGGGGATGGTAGTAGTGGTAGGCATCCTGCACCCCATGAGTGGGGATGTTAGTAGTGGTAGAGCATCCAGCCCCCCATGAGTGGGGATGGTAGTAGTGACAGCCATCCAGCCCACCCTGAGTAGGGGTGGTGTTAGTGGTAGGCATCCATCCCCCTATGGGTGGGGATGGCAGTAGTGGCAGGCATCCAGCCCCCTGAGTGGGGATGGTAGTAGTGGTAGGCATCCAGCCCCCATGAGTGGGGATGGTAGTGGTGGTAGGCATCCAGCCCCCATGAGTGGGGATGGTAGTAGTGGTAGGCATCCAGCCCCCTATGGGTGGGGATGGTAGTAGTGGCAGGCATCCATCCCCCTATGGGTGTGTATGGCATTGGTGTTGGCCATCCCACCCCTAAGGTTCTGCTGTTGCTTGTGTACGTCATTTGTGCATCCCTATGTGTGTGTGACATATTTCGGGTACGTGTCGTTTGTTTGTGTTGTGGGTGTTTGACTTACCGTCTGCGCCGTACGCGTCCGTACCGGTCCCGGTAATAGATGTAGAGTATTGGTAGGACCTGCGCGATGGGATTCATGGTTGGGTCGTCTCGTTCGGGTTTCTCGTGGCTTCGACTCGTACTCGTCGTTCGTCTCGTCGCCGTGGATCGTCTTGTGGCGCGAATCGGAGCTTATGTGCAGCTCTCAGGGATGCTCATACGTGCCGGAAGTATCGACGAGTTCGGTGCGTACGGAAGACGCATCGTACTAGTCCGGCCAGAAGGTGCAGTGTATTTGGTTCCGTGCGACTCGATTCGGCGTTTACGGATCCGGCTCGGGCGGGGAACAGGAGCTAGAATGGGTAAGTACGGCTCGCTCGGAATCTGGGCTGTTATGCGCATCGTACTTGTTCGTTCGGTAGAGTGTTCGAGTCGTTCGGAAAACACGCGTTCGGCTGGTATTTTTTCCGGACGAATACTGTTAGGTGCGCTTCCGGCCGACATCGGAATCGACCCCTTAGTGTTTATCAAATTTGGACTAAGACGTCGTCAATATCGGGGCCGGTATGAGTAGCGTTCTGCTTAAATTCTACTCATTATAGTAATACTGAGCATAAACATTATATTAATGTCACTCTATCTATGATCTCAATAAAATTAACAATCTCTTTGGATGGTTGATACACCGCGTTGATTAAGCCTCCACGTTCGTGTTCTTTGATGGGGCAGTAAAGAATATCCAATACATTAAAAATTACACCCGCTAAGCTTGTAACTGCAGCGTAATCACAAAATCAAAATGAAAACTCAGCGTGCTCTTCTCCAGGTTCTAGTAACCACTTGTTGGATTGAGCATGAAAAATAAAAAATGTTCACTCTCTGCAATGTCTAAATCGGGTTTAAAACCAATTTAAATAGTTGTTTGCACCGCGTTATTTTAGCAGAAATGCTCGTGTATATATATAGAGCGAAAACGAGTATCAAGTACTTTAAACGTAAGAAAACGCTAGGCAGGTGTCTGCGGTTTGTCTGCGAAATAAAATATAACCGAAATTAGAGCTCAACAAGCTTTCCTCTGTATCACTCACCAGGGAGGGGACTCACGGCCTCCCTGCTCTTACAGACTTCCGGGTTCAAGGTATAAAGCGATTCTGGGGTGTTGGTCTATTTATATTCCTTGACCCCACTCACTCGGGCGGAGTTACATTTTTCACTCTAATGTACTCAAATCGGCATTGGTCTAATTATTTATTTATAAACAGATTATACCATATATCTCAACCTTCCACTATAGAAAATTACATCGGGTACAATATATTGTCACAGCAAAATATTAAGACACATTCTACAGGTGTCTGCGAGTGGCGGCCATCTTTGAATACTAGGATTCACTGGGTTGCTCTTTATTGATCTGTGCCACAGGAGTTTTTTCACCAACTTTGTTTCAGCAGTATTCTATTTTCTTTGTTCTTTAAAACATTTGAATATTCTAAATACCATACACGTTCTGGTCTTAAATATTACAGCGCATCAAGTGAGTTATCCCAACCGGATATTTGAATCACGTTATACGCGTATCCGCCTATGGCGGCGATCTTCACGTTGTGAACTTGCTAAATGAAGCTAAAGCAATATTGCTTGTCACTTTTTCCTCATCCTTAGTGTTACTTACGCATAATGTTAATGCTACTAGTGCCCTGACAAGGTCCTGTATTGGCATTCTAATCTGATCATAGAGACTTGCACGAAATTATATGTGACTTCTAACGGACAATATCCAGAGTGGGATGAATTATATTAATCTTTCCCACTCCTCTTTATTATTGAGGCCATTTTTATACGTATTAAAGCGTGACATGTGAAATTGTTCACGTTTTTTCCTTTTGCACATATGATCTCCTCCACGTGCATCAAGCTGAATAACTTCAATGCCACACCATTTCAGGTCATCAGCTTTGTGGTTATGTTCCATCCAGTGTTCCACTAAGGGCGCTGTCTTTTTGTTGGTCCTGATCGCTGATTTATGTTCAGTGATCCTGACTCTTATTTCTCGCGATGTCTCCCCTATGTATCCCTTATTGCAGGGGCAGACAATTAGGTAGATCATATTTTTGGTCCTACAGTTAATGAAGTTCTTGACATTATGTGTAATCCCATTATGATTAATCACACTGCCTTTCATAATATTACTACAGTTTTTACAGGAGTTACATGGAAAATTACCTACAGGGAAAGGGGCATTATTAATGCTACGTTGTTTACATACTGTTTCATTCCTATAGGTATGTACAAGACGATTTCGGATGGTATGATTACGTCTAAAAGAGAACATAGGTTTAGGGAGTTTTACATTGTTGTTATCATTCAACAATTGCCAGTTTCTATTTACGATGTTCTTAACTTTATTACTGGCACTGCTAAAATTTGTAACGAAAATTAAGGGAAGATTCTGTGTGGTTACATTATGGTCTTTAGTAGTGAACAACGAGTCTCTATCATAATATTTAGCTCTTTTGTATGCTTGTCTAGTTAATCTCTTGGGATAACCCCTGTCTAAAAGTTTTTTAGTTAGGACGTCTGCATGACGATTAAAATCTTTAATATTCGTGCAGTTGCGTCTAATCCTTAAATACTGTCCAAAGGGAATATTGTTTTTGGCAGGCCGGATGGTTGCTCTGATAGTGAAGCATGGTATTGCGGTCTGTCGGTTTAGTAAACAGTTCTACTTCTAATATCCCTGCATTATGTTTTATCTTGATGTCTAAGAAATCACAACTCTCTTTATTAATGGTAGATGTGAACTTTAGGTTAATATCACCTAAGTTTAGCCATTCTATAAACTCAATGAGGGACTCCTTAGAACCCTTCCACAAAAAGAAAACATCATCAATATAGCGGGACCAGCATGAGATATTTTCATAAAATGGTGCCGCTGTATTAAATATGTGCCTGTCTTCAAATGCAGCTACATACAAACATGCCAGACTGGGAGCGCAGGTCGCTCCCATGCTGGTCCCCTTAATCTGTTTATAGTATTCAGTTCTGAATAAGAAAATGTTATTCTTAAGAATGACTTCAACACACTCCACTATGAATGCGGAATGTGCAGATAAGTCACCCATATCAATCGCCAAGAGGCCCTCTAACATACTGATAGTGTCATCTTGTGGTATGTTCGTATAGAGAGCCTCTATATCTAAGGTGACTAGCCACTGGGAAGCCACATTATATGGTGATTTCTCAATTTTCTTAATCATAGCTGTTGTATCTTTTATATAAGCCTTTTGGCGTATCACCAGGGGTTGAAGGAATTTATCCACATATTTACTTAGTGGTTCCGTTGTTGTAGGGATTCTGCACATACACAGAGCTATGCACAGGATAATAGGACCTCGGAGTATAGTGGTGAGCCAACCATGCCCCTTAGTACCCACAATCCCAATCCAACTAGCTTTAGCGTCTCATTCGCAGCGCAGCTACCAATGATTAGACAACCCAGAACACGGTCTCTCTCAGGACTCGCGGGAGCAAGAACACTCTTTCATAACTCACTCATACTTGTCCACAACCTGCGTAATAAGAGACACAGTATAGTTTAAAATGTTTATTTCAACTATCGTGCTCTAAGATACAGTACACGTGCCAGAACTATCAGCATAATGCATAATGATAAAATAATAAACATGGTTACAATTCCATAGAATACAAACGGGGATAGCATTTTATAAAGACAGTGGATATAGGGCTAAATAGCCTTACCACCCTCCCCGTGCTAATAACTAGTTTATTATAAAAATAGAAGACCTCTGGGCTTTGTCTGGTGGACCCCCATACCTCAATATCTAGATGCAAGGTTTACATCATCAGACAAGCACAGCTCTTCTCCCTGGAAAGGTTTTTCTCCAAGTGCTACAAACAGCGAGATCACAATATTAAAAGCACTCGAATTTCTCCAGTGCAGCTGTATTTTGTGTTATGTCTAAGTGAGAGGGGCTGACCAGATCAGCAAGAACAAGGGACATTGTTTTTTGACCTTGTACATGTTGTGCAGACGAAACCCACAGGGAACAGGAGAAAAGGTGAAAGGCAAAAAGGCAGACAGTTCTAATATAGTCGGGCACAAACAGAGACTGGAAAAACAAAAGGCACAAAGTAACGTGTGCAAAAAGGCATCATGGCAGCCAGGCCTAAGCTAACCTAGCAAGGTAGACAATGAGGCCACAAACCATACTACACCCTCCCCTGGTCAGTCCATAGGCTACGACATGGGACGAAAACAGAGTTCAAATAGATGGAGCAGAATGCAAACGTCTAATTATGAATAGTCCCCAATGACGGACAGTGAATGGAGAGAGAAAAAAAAAATCCAGAAATGCAGGACGCAGCAAGCAAAGTTCCCTAATCCAATAGAGTGTAAGTGCAGAAAAACGCCACACCTTCCAAGAGGACATCATTGGTATTGTCTGAAAAAAGAGACACCATCCAGTTCAACAAATCAAAACTGCATTCATGGTCCTCACATGAGGGAGCAGTGATCAGCATTGCGGGACAACTTGTGTGATACTCAACATAACTTCGTTGTAGGAGAGTCTGAGCAGCCGCCCAGACATCCCATTGCGCCAAAATTCCAAGTGCAGCCGCACGCGCCATAAAGCCATCGCCGGAGCAGTCCCGTTCATGGGCCTCTAAAGGACCCATTAACTGGCCAAAATCCGGATCCTACAGAGACGTATTGGAAAGGCAAAAATCCAAGGACCAGGAGAAAGGACATCTTAAGCAAGACATCACAGGTTGCACGCAAGTGAAATACGCAAAGCGAAAAGAAAGTCGATATGACACGCTGAGTGTCACAAAGGGCAGGATGCCGAAGCTGAGAAGCATGCGTTCACGGAGCATCCGGAGCCGACCGTGTTCGAGGAGGCCCCCAGGAAGTGCAGCCATTGCCTAGCAAACAGACCAAAAGCAATATACCAGCCGCTAAGGCTAGGATCAACGGAAAGCCGCCAAAGACGCTGGAAAAAATAGAATGAATAAAAGCCGGTATTACACCAAATATAGCTTGAAAGGAGGTAACAAGGCCAGAGCCCACAACTTTAAAAAAGTACACAAGACCTTCGGTGCTAGACGCATTGAAAACACGGTGAATCAGCTCACCGAAATGTTGTGGGAGGTTGGTGTTCAAAAGGGCCTGTATTTCACTGTGGGTACTAGCCACCTGGAGAATGAAGGTCTCACGTGCGGATGTGAGCATAACCTCCTGGTTCAATAATAGCGCCTTTATTCTGCTCAATTTATTGAAATCCGCCTTCAAAGTCGGAATGGAAGGCCAAATGGAACTATCTATTATGTCGTGAGGGGGAGGAAAAAGCACATTTTTGCAGCACACAACGCGGTGGAAAACTGTTACAATATAGGCGATGCCGGCCAGCATTCCACAGCAGTCCTGATTATTCAGAAGGAGATAGCTACCATTTGCAAGCACAGTGAAAGTAGGTGATATAGCAGGAGCAGGAATGCCCTTTAAAACACAAGCAAGATTCGGAGCCGAAACGTTACAAGCCCCGTGCAATTTAATATTTTTACAAATCAGGGAATGACCCACAGTAGAATCGCATGACTCCCCTGTGAGAAAAACCTCTTTTCCGTCCCTAAGGCATCTGTACATGAAAGGCAGGGACCAAAGCTCATGCAAGAAGGCACTGCCTAAAGGCTGAAAACGGCCAACAGGATAATGTATCATGCAGGAACTGAACTCAAATAAAGAAAAAGGCAAAGCGATAACCCCGTGTACTAGCCACACAGCAGAGTCCAACTCCGCCACAGAGAATGGTAACGGCTCTATTGTCTCGATATGTAAGAGAGTGTATGTTGCATCTTTCATGGACATGAATTGCTGTTTGTCAGTTAAATTAAACGGTAAGAATAAGGCAGAGGTGTTCAAAAAATGCCAAGGAACTTTACCCATTTTCAGCGTTTGCAAAGTCCATGCAAACTGCATTACTGAACGCAATTGATTTTGACCATGATATAACACAGACACATCATCTTGTACAATATCAACAACAGAGGAAACAATATTCTCTAATGTGTAAATGCGGGAAGACAGGGTATTAATACTATTGTCAACAACAGCAAGCACTTTTTCTAGATTTGCTTGATCGATTTCCCGAAGACAGGAAGCAGCTTCAATTTGTGAAAGCTTCCAGAGTTCATTGTAAGTTTCATAAATGAATCTCTTAGGTCGAGGAGCACGAGGCCCCAGAACAAAATTGGACAGATCAATGTTGCCTGATAGGAGGGATAAATGTTCTTTTACAGAATCTAAGGAAGAGTGCTGCAACCACTGTTTACACAGTTTACCAACAGAATATGTTGTAACAGTACGAGAGTCAGAAAACCTCGGATCTGGCTTATCCTGTTTGTAACCAGGAGCTGAGTCATGAAAACGCAGTTGGCAGGCATCTGATGCTACGGGCCATGCCAACCAGGGTGACTGAACAATCGTAGAGAGATTAAACGAATTGTTTTGAAACAAAGCTTGCAAATTGGTTAGGGAAATATTAAAATGCAAGCTGTCGTTGGGAGTGGAAGACAATGCGGGAATGGAGGGTGCGTTCAATTGTTTGGAAGTAGCCAAACCCCAACAGGTCATTTGATAAATAGTACTATTTAAAAACAAAATTTGGGCCGGGATGAGGCAAGCACGGTGTAAGGCTTCTGTGCCGCGGACCTGCCATGATTTGGTGCCCCAAATAGACTTTAAGTCAATGGTGTCCTGCCAGTGTTCATAACCACCCACTGCTAATGCATTCAAAAAGGAACCCGAATATAATAATTTGGAGTGGGTCAACATAATCTTCTGATTGGACGAAGTGTTCAATTTAAAATAATAGGACCCAGGGTTTGATCTATCAAAGTCTGTAAAGTAAGTAAATTTACTTCTAAGAGTTTGGGAGCTACCTGGCAAAGGGGTCGGACAATGTTCCCATTGAGTGTAATTAAAAGGACCCCGAAGAGTACTTGGTTTATGGAGAAAATGGTTACCCCAATGCTGGTAACAGTATAAGTCAGCATAACTTGCAGAATTTAAATACAGATCTTCTGCATTAAAAGCAGCATAATATCTCAAATCAGAAAATAACGATTCAACTGCATGTACATCCCAATCGTCAGAATGAATATTACTTTTAACGACATCACCCATTGAAACACGGAGGACATTTGGTACATTAATAATCTCGGTTGGTCCATGAATTTGGAAATTTACCGCATCCCATACGATGCCATCAGCGACTGGGAAAGCTGAAATGTTCACAAAGGTGTGGTCACGCTTCATGATGTGAGATGAATGCAGAGCCAAAGTTCCAGCGACACAGTTCACTGCAGAGCGTTCTGGTAAATAGTGACCATTAATGAGCAAGAAGAAAACTGTCACAAAGCCAATGGACATGAACAGAAAAATCAGGAACAGTACCAACCAGATGTATGTCCATGGTGGGACCAAAAAATTGTCTCTGAACCAGGATACAAAAACACTGAAGCTGGACGGGATAAGTGATGAGGTGGAATCCGAATCAAAGGAAAAACGTGTCGGGTTCAGTGGTGTTGTTGGTAAATGAGCCACCGACTCGGTGGCGGGATAGGTGTACTCGGTCTCCTCGTTGCAGGAGGAAGCCGGGAAGTCGAGCAGGCAATCAGGCAAATCGACCATCTCAATGGCAACATCAGTGTCCGTGCGGGCTGGAGGGCCATAAACATGAGCCCTAGAAATGACTGGACATGAGACCGCAGGTGTTACACTATTCGGGATCGGCCAGACGTTGTAGCTTGACATTGTGCACTGAGATGTATCTGTTGTCCTTGCGACCAGGAAGCGGTGGTAAGATGACTGTACGAGTACCCTTCAAGCCAAGGACTATAACTGGTGCATGATAATAGGGGCCAAATTCTTTTTTGTTCTCCACCTTCTCTCGGACCAGATCTCCAACCTTCGGAAGCTAGCCGGCAACCGGGATCTGCAACGCAGCGTCAGTGGCTGAAGGCAAGTGTTCGTTTGCAAGTTTGTCACGGGTCACTTGTAAGTCCTGCAACATAGTAGAATGATTATCTACGTCAAAGATTGCGGCTCTCGCCGCCATGTCTAGACCATCAAGGTCTGGCACAAACATTTGGATGCCAAAGAGCATTTCGTATGGGGTCCGCCCACCCAGAGATCTTCTAGGGAGATTATTAACTGCACGTTGTATGCTATACAAGTGGGCCAGCCAGTTCCTGCCAGTACCTAAGACTCTAGCTGTCAAGGATTGCTTTAAGTCACGGTTCATTCGCTCCACAATTGAATTACCCTCAGGTCTATATGGAGATGAAAATTGCACCCGCACCCCCAGTGACCCCATTGTGTCCTTGTAGGCCTTAGAGGCGAACGCTGGACCGTGGTCAGAATAGAAGGTGCCGCAGGCAAAAATTCCCACAAAGACACACAAATCCCTGATGACATTTCGAGCGTCAGCACTCCGTTGTGGCCAGACCCAGATGAAACGTGTGCACGAATCCACTGCAACTAAGATGTATTTATATGCAGTGTCCGAAGAAAATGGACCGCAGTGATCCAGGTAAACACACCCAAAAGGTCTGTTAGAAATGCAGAGCTGTGTTTGTGGTGGTCGTGTAACCGTCGAAGGCTTAATTTGCTGACAAACGTCACAAGAAAGCACATAAGTACGGGTCTGTTTATATAAACCACGCCACCAGTAACGCTGCTGCAAGATGGAAACAGTTGCAGATACGCCAGCATGGGCCGAAGCCAAGCCTTCGTGTGCGGCCGTTATCAAGGAAGGTCTGCGGTCCGCGTTGGGAATCAGCCGATCACCAACATCTGGAATTCTTACGTAAGGAACCTGTTCGGGACCTAAGTGATAAGAGTACTTGGAAGGGAAACCCCGTGGGTAATTAGCACCTTCCTTTGTTGCAGCAATAGCTGCCAAAATATCATTATCTATTTTAGTCATGGATCTTGTAACGGCTGCTACTGAGCACGTTGCTACTGCTGATTTGGCAGCTTTATCTGCCAAACTGTTACCGACAGCGTGTGCGCCCACATGCTGGTGGCCAAGAGTGTGAATCACCTGTGTGAGAGGCAGACGTTGTTTAAGATCTGCCACTCGAACCCAAAGCATTTTATGCTTAATTGTGCTGCCTTTAGCATCTCTATAGTCGTTTTGCGACCAAAAGAATAGGTTGTCATTGAAAGATTGAACACAGTAGTAAGAATCGCATACAACAAGAGTAGTCACTTCTGGATTTGCGAACTCAAGTGCGAGCACCAAAGCACGCAGCTCGGCCAATTGTGCAGTACTGTCTCCTAGTGCCTGTGTGTGCACTACAGTCGATATGAACTCTCCGTTCACCATAGTACCTGCAACAATAGCACACGCTGCGGAATAAGCATGCTTGGAACCCGTGGCCGGTTGTGCCGAACCATCGGTGTAAATAATACATTCGTACTCCTCAAGCGGTAGCAAAGACAGAGGAGGGGGATGAACAAATTCATACTGTAAGAACTCCTGTGTCTGAAGAGAGGAATCAAAGATAAAAGTGACATCCGGGGATGTCAGAGAAGTAGCCCATTGTATCCAATGGGGGTGAAATGCCTTAGGGTTCGGTACACTTGCCTTTGTTACTGCCTCAAGGGCAGGATATGGTGTTACCACTAAAATGCGTTTTCCCTGTGCCAGTGCGCGTTCCTTTAGAATCGCCATTTGCACTGCAGTCAAAACTTTCTCCACAGAGGAAAAGCGCAACTCCGCTGAAGTGTAAAGATGTGACTTGTATGCAATCGGTACTGTGTCACCTTCGTTAAAGGTTAAGTACGTGAAACCCACTGCCCCTGGAATGATTCTAATCACCAGGTTTGTGTGGTTATCACGAGTCAACAAGAACTTAGATTCAAGTAGATCAGACTGCAGAGATTGCAGTATAGAGGAATGCTCAGGAAGCCAGCATGACTTCGAGAAGCTAGGTTGTATCAAGGCATAAAGAGGCTTGATACGCTGGGCATATTCGGGAATGTAAGTACGCCCGAAGTTTAGAAAACCCAGTAATGACTGAAGCTTCTTCAGGGTAGTCGGAGGGCGCAAAAGTGCGCATTTCTCTAAGAAATGGGGTGCTAAGCCCTTACCTTCATTGTTGAGCTCATAGCCCAAGAACAAAACGGTAAATTCAGCAATGTGAGATTTGGCAAAATTAAATTTGTATCCTAAGACCGCAAATTCAAGAATAATGCGGTCCACTCGGGAAAGATGCGGCCATAATTCGTCGTCTGTCAGATAGATATCGTCGACGTACGAACACGCATCTGGGTCTATGCTGTCCAACAAAGAGACAACACGGGCGGCGAAGACACCCGGGCTGTTCTTATAGCCCATGGGCAAATGCCGAAATTTGAAATGTTTACCACCGGAAGTGAAAGCGCTCCATTGGCCTGCACTCCGGGGACAAGTTGTGCGTGTAAAATCCATTGGATAGGTCAAGTGTCGTTTTATATTTTTTACGAACAAGACTGTCTACAAGCACAGAACTGTGTGTATTTTGTACCACAAAGGTCCGACAATGAGAGTTCAAATGTCGGTAATCCAAAACTAGGCGGTACGATCCATCGGGTTTAGAAACCGCAAAAAGGGGATTATTCATTGGTGATACGCATGTTTCAATTACTCCTTGATATTCCAACTGTGTCAGAATATCGGAAACGGGACCTTTAGCTTCCCGCCGGATGGGATTTTGGGGTTGTGGCTGTGGCAACGACCACAATGGAATATCATGGGGTGGAGAATCCTCATCCCAGCCCACGTGATTACGGTATAGCGCTGGAGCCAGGGCCCCAGCCCATTCAGCCGCTAGAGCTTCCGCTTTGTCCTTGGGGACATGACGAGAAAAGCTCAGAAGGATTACCTCCTCCCCTCTACGAGCAGCAAGTACGAATGGGGGCGGCCAATCCGCCTCTGCTAACAAAATGTCATATGAAGAGGTCAGATTTTCCCAAAAAATCCCTTTAATAACACGCTCAATGTCACCTTCTATTTGAATGACAATATTAAATAGTCTGTCAGGGGGTGCCACTCGGGTGTCAGCTGTCTTGACAGTAATGAATGTATCAGTTGCTGTCGCCTCCACATGAGGACGCAGTGCCTCCCGCACTATGGTAACTTCTGCGGCGCTGTCTAGCAGCGTCCAATTCAGCAGTCTCGTTCTCACCGTCTGTGGCATACCTCGCTGTTACAGCTGCAACTTTTTTCTTCTGAAACTGTGGGCGAGGACGTAGAAATTCTTCTGGTTTCCCTCGGACTGGTTGTCGAGGTTGGTCTCGTCCCTGTGGAGCCTCACGACCCCTGCCTCTATCCTGGCGATCTCCTCCACCAGTCTGGGAGGTCGATGGTGCCTGTGAAGAACGAGGAGTACGCGGATCAGGGACTTGAAATCTCTCTAGAGATTTAATTCTCGCTCGGTCGCGCAAATCATAAGTGCGTTCAGAAGATACGGAAACCGGGGATGCAGTACGCGACCCTGGCTTTTTCTGTTGTTTACCCTGTTTCTTCAACCTCCAGCTCTTTTTAGTAAAGAATGGTTTCTCATCTTTCTCAGATTGAGTTTTTTGTTGTGGCTGTGATTGAGTTTGCGTTTTAGCAAAAGGCTTAACTCCCAGGCTATTGTGGCCAATGGTTTTATAAGCCTGTGCAATAATTTTCGGTAATTCGCGTGGCTTGTCCGGTTCTGGGATTAAAGCCAAAGCATTAGCTACTTGAAAGTTAACTGCATCACCCTTGACATTAGCAAGGATTAGATCAGCAACTACATCGAACACTCCCACCAGTCTCATCCCCAATTCCACAGCCGCTTCAGGGCCATGTTCATCCTGCACTCGTTTAATTACAGAGGGGAGTACTGTCATGGAAGGGGTGCCGAAACACTTCGCATATACTGCTGCGAATACCTTGCCCCAGTTGTTGCATTCTGCCAACTCGGGAATTAAGTCTTTTGGCAAACTAATCGTCAAAATCCTGTGTTTTTCCACAGGAGAAGTATTTGGAAAAACTGCTTCCAGCTGGTCAAATTTTTCTGCAAGCCAATAAGGTAAATCATCCTTATTTTGTAGGCGCTTGCCCATCACCGAATTAACCATGACGGGACTTATGGTTACACCGCCCGGTCCAGCTGGATGCACCGCAACTCCAGGAGGGGCTCACTGGACGCTGCCTGTAACATATTGTACCAAAGCTCTGTGAACGCGTATCAAAGGCGTATGCAATGCACGCAGTTCATCAATCGCAAGCGTCATATAACGCGGATGTGGGGTATACCCGGCCAAGACTGGCCAAGTGGCCCCGTCTATCGATAAGGGGCCTAAACGAACCGCTGTGACCGGATGTGGGAGGGCGCCATTAAACCAAACACGGTGTTGCCATGCCGTAAGTGGTACTTCAAGAGCCTGATAAGGCCGATAAGCATTGGGTAGGGCAGTGATAGTGTACGCATGAAACAAGTCGTCAGCTCCATCCACTGCCGGAAAAGTGACCCAAGAATAAAACACCTCAAAGTGGTGAGCCGGGTCAGCCTGCACCACAAAGATGAGTGCGACACCCGCGTCAGGCACTCCATAAGCCAGTAAATGAGCCCAGAGTGCAGCGCGGCTATGTGCCGGTATATTTACATCCGCCATTAAGACTGGGAATGTTCAACAACCTATTATGAGGCAGCGCAATATAGGGTTAACATAAACACCTTTTAATAACTTCAAGCTTGAAAGAACCTATAAAAACATCAATATAGGAGGTACCACCCTCACACACGCTTCCGGAAACGTATGCGAAGGGTGTTGTGGACAAGCACAAGCACTACTCAAGCGTCTCGCAGATAAGCAGCCCACCACGTTGGTGGCGCCATGTTGTAGGGATTCTGCACATACACAGAGCTATGCACAGGATAATAGGACCTCGGAGTATAGTGGTGAGCCAACCATGCCCCTTAGTACCCACATTCCCAATCCGACTAGCTTTAGCGTCTCATTCGCAGCGCAGCTACCAATGATTAGACAACCCAGAACACGGTCTCTCTCAGGACTCGCGGGAGCAAGAACACTCTTTCATAACTCACTCATACTTGTCCACAACCTGCGTAATAAGAGACACAGTATAGTTTAAAATGTTTATTTCAACTATCATGCTCTAAGATACAGTACCCATGCCAGAACTATCAGCATAATGCATAATGATAAAATAATAAACATGGTTACAATTCCATAGAATACAAACGGGGATAGCATTTTATAAAGACAGTGGATATAGGGCTAAATAGCCTTACCACCCTCCCCGTGCTAATAACTAGTTTATTATAAAAATAGAAGACCTCTGGGCTTTGTCTGGCGGACCCCCATACCTCAATATCTAGATGCAAGATTTACATCATCAGACAAGCACAGCTCTTCTCCCTGGAAAGGTTTTTCTCCAAGTGCTACAAACAGCGAGATCACAATATTAAAAGCACACGAATTTCTCCAGTGCAGCTGTATTTTGTGTTATGTCTAAGTGCGAAGGGGCTGACCAGATCAGCAAGAACAAGGGACGTTGTTTTTCGACCTTGTACATGTTGTGCAGACGAAACCCACAGGGAACAGGAGAAAAGGTGAAAGGCAAAAAGGCAGACAGTTCTAATATAGTCGGGCACAAACAGAGACTGGAAAAACAAAAGGCACAAAGTAACGTATGCAAAAAGGCATCATGGCAGCCAGGCCTAAGCTAACCTAGCAAGGTAGACAATGAGGCCACAAACCATATTACACTGTCAAGGAGTCTATGCTCGAGACAATGGGTCTCATGGGGGATTTTTAAGGTCTTTATGTACCTTAGGTAGACCGTATATTGCTGGTAATCTAGGATTGCTGTTTTTAAGAAAGCTGTATTCATCAGGACACAAGATATCATCGTCTTTGGCATAATCTAAGAGTCTCATCACCTTGTTAATTAATGCATTCCACTCTTCTTTACTGGATTTCTGGTAGTGTGATGTATTGTTCAAGAGGGTAAGCATCCTATTGTTGTAATCATTAGTGTCCATCACAATGATACTCCCTCCCTTATCACCTGGTTTAATGGTTAATTCTTTGCACTGTTCTAGATTCGTAAGTGCAGTTTTCTCTAGGGGAGTTAGGTTGTTTTGCCACCAGATATCTTTAGTGAAGAGGTAATCAACGCTCTTCTCTACGACCTTTTCAAATAAGTCAATATTTTTGTTTACAAGATTTAGAGAAGGTGTCCATGAGGATTTCAGTTTTAAGCCAGATTTATTGTTGGTTGGTGTACCATCGTATTCTTTGTTTTTAAAAAAATCATTTAAACGAATTTTCCTAAAAAAACTTTGTAGGTCTCTCTCTAGGTTAAATTTATCAACTGGGGTGCATATTGCATAGCCTAACCCTTTCTCTAGTACAGATATTTCCTCTTTGGTGAGAGCCCTATTTGAGAGATTAATAATTGGGGCTTTTTTGTCTAGTCCCATCCTGTTTGGCTCCTTGTCTTCATGTAGGGGCGTTTCTGTGGTGGATTCTGAGAGTAAAAACTCCCTCTCCCCCTCCCTCTACCGCGGTTTTGGCCAGGGTTGGATTGGCGCTGTTCTAAAAAAGAGAGAGTTTCTCTGCTTGTGCCAGCAGTAGGTTCTCCATTCTTTCTAGCATCTTGTAAATTCTCATTCTCTGATTCTGAACTTGTGTAGGAGGTATCTAAAGATGTAACTCTTTTTTTAGAGAAGTTCCTCCTCGGTTGTTGCCAGTTATTCCTATTATAATTCTTCTCTTGGTCTGTCATAAAAATCCTTCTGTAAATAAGGATAGACGTGTTCTAGATTGTATTTCGTCACGTCCTTCCTGAATTTGTTCGATTTTTTATTAAGAAGGTAATCCCTGTATCCAGATATATCATTTTGGATGTCTTCTAACTTTTTTTTAGCATCATCTAATGAGGTGCTTTCTTTTAACTTAGCTTCCATTTCCTCAATCTCCTTTCTCTCAATAATTAGTATCTCATGGGCCGTTTCTATGATCAATAACATCCAGTCCCGACTGCATCTGTTGGCAATGAATGTCCAGTTTTCAATGAACCTGGCATTTTTTATAAAAATGCCTGGTTCATTTTTAACCTGCAGTCCCCTGGGTATTATCCCTTTCTTGCAATATTCAATCAAGAAGTCGGCATGTAATTCAGTTCTAATGGTTTTTTTCTTGTTGTTCCATAAATCTCTCCATTGTTCCTCATCGCAATTATTAGCAGTAATAGAGGAAAAGTTCTTTGAGGTACCATTTATGATCTTGTTAAATTGTTCTTCAGAGAAACCATAAGTTTTAAGTGCATCCATTATCAATTGGACTATTAAACCCTTGTTTTATAGGGAAAAATAAAAAAGGCTCCCCAGCTAACAAGCTGTGCACAATAGACCGAAAAAAGGGGGGGAGTTACCCCAGTGCTAAGCAGAGGGACGGGGTATACATAGGAGAAAAGACACAAAAGTCCCTACACTTCAATATAAAGAGGGCAACCACCTCACCATGGACCAAGTGTCTATGTAAATATGTTGTTAATCTAGCATAAGTAATATGTAATAAACAAATGCCTTACTCTGAGTCAGATGTCTATGTAAACCTACAACCAATCTAGCATGCGGAATATCCAGCACAAAGGTTTCTGCCAGGTCTCAAAATTTACGTCATTTGCAGAATATAATACATCAGCTGACTTGAGTGGGTAAGCTGTGATATCCCTGTTGAGTTTGATCCACCGACATAATAGCATAAAAATAAAACGCAGGAGTAAATTGATATGTTCTGATGTTCTCTGTTTTTATATAGAAGAAAAGACAGACAGAGCTGTATTTTAATTTTCAAATTCCCTACCCGTGTATCCCTAATACTATGGTGGCTCTAACGGACAAAGAGAAGATTTAGATTATCAAAAGTGTAAGGTATGCAATAAGAATGATACCGGTGTCACAATACGTATTTCAGATTGATGATGAGAGACATGGAGACATTGATTACTTTTTTTTATCTATAGGCTTTATCATTGTAGCCCTTCGGTGGGACAAAGGTTCATCCCCTAAGATTATGGAATTGGAACATAATCCAACTCATTATAACGTATTGGCACAGAATTGATCAAGGCATTTATCTAGTTGGTCCTTAAAAGTCGATATTAATTGTGTGATTAAGAAATCCTATACCAGAGATAAAAGAGAACAATGCTTTTAGAAGAAAATACAATCTAAGTTGGTTATGATAGCACCTTGGGCATGTTAGTATTAATGTTTTATTTGACATAGTACTGGTGCAACATAAAGTAAATAAGAGAGTCAGAAATACCACTAATCAGAGAGTTCCTCGAAGAACAGGACAGGACAATTTCATGACCCTCTTAATAGCACAATAATGAATTTAGAATGAAATATATGAAGAAAGATGTGATAACAACAACGTAATAGTTTTTAAATGTAAGTTTGGGGGACCGAGTGTCAATAAATAGGTGTCGATATATATAGACAGTATAGCATTATGTGTACTTAGAACAAATGTCTAGTTTATATAATAATGGATTTAAACATGATAGAATGCGAGTAAAAACAAAGTATTGTAATGCATAGCATGACCAGCTTGTGGAATGAATATGTGTCTAAACAAAGTATTTTTGCCAATTCGATCTGTTGAAAACTGTTTTTAGTCCTGAAGAAGGTGAAAATATCAAGGTGTCACCGAAACGCTGCGTAAACTGTTTTGACTGTTTTTAAAGTTTTTATCTACTTGCGTGAAGAATTTAGATTGTAACCTCCGGCGGGAGGAGAGTTATTGCATCCATTGAATGGATAAGTGATTTGTATGTTTATTAATATATTTTTTATTCTAATAAATTCCTTTTTATATATACATATTTCTAAGAAACTTTTTGTGCTGGATATTCCGCATGCTAGATTGGTTGTAGGTTTACATAGACATCTGACTCAGAGTAAGGCATTTGTTTATTACATATTACTTATGCCAGATTAACAACATATTTACATAGACACTTGGTCCATGGTGAGGTGGTTGCCCTCTTTATATCGAAGTGTAGGGACTTTTGTGTCTTTTCTCCTATGTATACCCCGTCCCTCTGCTTAGCACTGGGGTAACTTCCCCCTTTTTTCGGTCTATTGTGCACAGCTTGTTAGCTGGGGAGCCTTTTTTATTTTTCCCTATAAAAAAAGGGTTTAATAGTCCAATTGATAATGGATGCACTTAAAACTTATGGTTTCTCTGAAGAACAATTTAACAAGATCATAAATGGTACCTCAAAGAACTTTTCCTCTATTACTGCTAATAATTGCGATGAGGAACAATGGAGAGGTTTATGGAACAACAAGAAAAAAACCATTAGAACTGAATTACATGCCGACTTCTTGATTGAATATTGCAAGAAAGGGATAATACCCAGGGGACTGCAGGTTAAAAATGAACCAGGCATTTTTATAAAAATGCCAGGTTCATTGAAAACTGGACATTCATTGCCAACAGATGCAGTCGGGACTGGATGTTATTGATCATAGAAACGGCCCATGAGATACTAATTATTGAGAGAAAAGAGATTGAGGAAATGGAAGCTAAGCTAAAAGAAAGCATCTCATTAGATGAGTCTAAAAAAAGTTAGAAGAAATCCAAAATGATATATCTGGATACAGGGATTACCTTCTTAATAAAAAATCGAACAAATTCAGGAAGGACGTGATGAAATACAATCTAGAACACGTCTATCCTTATTTACAGAAGGATTTTTATGACAGACCGAGAGAAGAGAATTATAACAGGAATAACTGGCAACAACCGAGGAGGAACTTCTCTAAAAAAAGAGTTACATCTTTAGATCAGAATCAGAGAATGAGAATTTACAAGATGCTAGAAAGAATGGAGAACCTACTGCTGGCACAAGCAGAGAAACTCTCTCTTTTTTAGAACAGCGCCAATCCAACCCTGGCCAAAACCGCGACAGAGGGGGAGAGGGAGTTTTTACTCTCAGAATCCGCCACAGAAACGCCCCTACATGAAGACCAGGAGCCAAACAGGATGGGACTAGACAAAAAAGCCCCAATTATTAATCTCTCAAATAGGGCTCTCACCAAAGAGGAAATATCTGTACTAGAGAAAGGGTTAGGCTATGCAATATGCACCCCAGTTGATAAATTTAACCTAGAGCGAGACCTACAAAGTTTGTTTAGGAAAATTCGTTTAAATGATTTTTTTTAAAACAAAGAATACGATGGTACACCAACCAACAATAAATCTGGCTTAAAACTGAAATCCTCGTGGACACCTTCTCTAAACCTTGTAAACAAAAATATTGACTTATTTGAAAAGGTCGTAGAGAAGAGCGTTGATGACCTCTTCACTAAAGATATCTGGTGGCAAAACAACCTAACTCCCCTAGAGAAAACTGCACTTACGAATCTAGAACAGTGCAAAGAATTAACCATTAAACCAGGTGATAAGGGAGGGAGTATCATTGTGATGGACACTAATGATTACAACAATAGGATGCTTACCCTCTTGAACAATACATCACACTACCAGAAATCCAGTAAAGAAGAGTGGAATGCATTAATTAACAAGGTGATGAGACTCTTAGATTATGCCAAAGACGATGATATCTTGTGTCCTGATGAATACAGCTTTCTTAAAAACACCAATCCTAGATTACCAGCAATATACGGTCTACCTAAGGTACATAAAGACCTTAAAAATCCCCCCATGAGACCCATTGTCTCGAGCATAGACTCCTTGACGGAACCACTAAGTAAATATGTGGATAAATTCCTTCAACCCCTGGTGATACGCCAAAAGGCTTATATAAAAGATACAACAGCTATGATTAAGAAAATTGAGTAATCACCATATAATGTGGCTTCCCAGTGGCTAGTCACCTTAGATATAGAGGCTCTCTATACGAACATACCACAAGATGACACTATCAGTATGTTAGAGGGCCTCTTGGCGAATGATATGGGTGACTTATCTGCACATTCCGCATTCATAGTGGAGTGTGTTGAAGTCATTCTTAAGAATAACATTTTCTTATTCAGAACTGACTACTATAAACAGATTAAGGGGACCAGCATGGGAGCGACCTGCGCGCCCAGTCTGGCATGTTTGTATGTAGCTGCATTTGAAGACAGGCACATATTTAATACAGCGGCACCATTTTATGAAAATATCTCATGCTGGTCCCGCTATATTGATGATGTTTTCTTTTTGTGGAAGGGTTCTAAGGAGTCCCTCATTGAGTTTATAGAATGGCTAAATTTAGGTGATATTAACCTAAAGTTCACATCTACCATTAATAAAGAGAGTTGTGATTTCTTAGACATCAAGATAAAACATAATGCAGGGATATTAGAAGTAGAACTGTTTACTAAACCGACAGACCGCAATACCATGCTTCACTATCAGAGCAACCATCCGGCCTGCCAAAAAAACAATATTCCCTTTGGACAGTATTTAAGGATTAGACGCAACTGCACGAATATTAAAGATTTTAATCGTCATGCAGACGTCCTAACTAAAAAACTTTTAGACAGGGGTTATCCCAAGAGATTAACTAGACAAGCATACAAGAGAGCTAAATATTATGATAGAGACTCGTTGTTCACTACTAAAGACCATAATGTAACCACACAGAATCTTCCCTTAATTTTCGTTACAAATTTTAGCAGTGCCAGTAATAAAGTTAAGAACATCGTAAATAGAAACTGGCAATTGTTGAATGATAAGAACAATGTAAAACTCCCTAAACCTATGTTCTCTTTTAGACGTAATCGTACCACCCGAAATCGTCTTGTACATCCCTATAGGAATGAAACAGTATGTAAACAACGTAGCATTAATAATGCCCTTTTCCCTGTAGGTAATTTTCCATGTAACTCCTGTAAAAACTGTAGTAATATTATGAAAGGCAGTGTGATTAATCATAATGGGATTACACATAAAGTCAAGAACTTCATTAACTGTAGGACCAAAAATATGATCTACCTAATTGTCTGCCCCTGCGATAAGGGATACATATGGGAGACATCGCAAGAAATAAGAGTCAGGATCACTGAACATAAATCAGTGAGCAGGACCAACAAAAAGACAGCGCCTTTAGTGGAACACTGGATGGAACATAACCACAAAGCTGATGACCTGAAATGGTGTGGCATTGAAGTTATTCAGCTTGATGCACGTGGAGGAGATCATATGTGCAAAAGGAAAAAATGTGAACAATTTTACATGTCACGCTTTAATACGTATAAAAATGGCCTCAATAATAAAGAGGAGTGGGAAAGATTAATTTAATCCATCCCACTCTGGATATTGTCCGTTAGAAGTCACATATAATTTCGTGCAAGTCTCTATGATCAGATTAGAATGCCAATACAGGACCTTGTCAGGGCACTAGTAGCATTAACATTATGTGTAAGTAACACTAAGGATGAGGAAAAAGTGACAAGCAATATTGCTTTAGCTTCATTTAGCAAGTTCACAACGTGAAGATCGCCGCCATAGGCGGATACGCGTATAACGTGATTTAAATATCCGGTTGGGATAACTCACCTGATGCGCTGTAATATTTAAGACCAGAACGTGTATGGTATTTAGAATATTCAAATGTTTTAAAGAACAAAGAAAATAGAATACTGCTGAAACAAAGTTGGTGAAAAAAACTCCTGTGGCACAGATCAATAAAGAGCAACCCAGTGAATCCTAGTATTCAAAGATGGCCGCCACTCGCAGACACCTGTAGAATGTGTCTTAATATTTTGCTGTGACAATATATTGTACCCAATGTAATTTTCTATAGTGGAAGGTTGAGATATATGGTATAATCTGTTTATAAATAAATAATTAGACCAATGCCGATTTGAGTACATTAGAATGAAAAATGTAACTCCGCCCGAGTGGGTGGGGTCAAGGAATATAAATAGACCAACACCCCGGAATCGCTTTATACCTTGAATCCGGAAGTCCGCAAGAGCAGGGAGGCCGTGAGTCCCCGACCTGGTGAGTGATACAGAGGAAAGCTTGTTGAGCTCTAATTTCGGTTATATTTTATTTCGCAGACAAACCGCAGACACCTGCCTAGCGTTTTCTTACGTTTAAAGTACTTGATACTCGTTTTCGCTCTATATATATACACGAGCATTTCTGCTAAACTAACGCGGTGCAAACAACTATTTAAATTGGTTTTAAACCCGATTTAGACATTGCAGAGAGTGAAATTTTTTTATTTTTCATGCTCAATCCAACAAGTGGTTACTAGAACCTGGAGAAGAGCACGCTGAGTTTTCATTTTGATTTTGTGATTACGCTGCAGTTACAAGCTTAGCGGGTGTAATTTTTAATGTATTGGATATTCTTTACTGCCCCATCAAAGAACACGAACGTGGAGGCTTAATCAACGCGGTGTATCAACCATCCAAAGAGATTGTTAATTTTATTGAGATCATAGATAGAGTGACATTAATATAATGTTTATGCTCAGTATTACTATAATGAGTAGAATTTAAGCAGAACGCTACTCATACCGGCCCCGATAGTGACGACGTCTTAGTCCAAATTTGATAAACACTAAGGGGCATATTTACAAGCCCCTTACGCCACTTTTGCGCCGCCGTTGCGTCACGCATGTGACGCAGCGGTGACGCAAACCATGCGCCGCGTTGCGCTATATTTACAACGTGACGCATCTAGGGAGATGCGTCACGTAGTAAACCTCGCGCCACATGAAACCTGCGCCAGGTTTCATGTGGGCGTACCGGCTCAGGGGGCGTTCTGGCGCAGGAACGCCTCGGAAAAGTGACGTAGTGAAATCTACAAGATTTCACGCAGTCACTTTTCTGACGCTGGTGCGTCAAATCCTTACGCCTGCTTCAAGCAGGCGTAAGGATTGACGCACCATGTTAGGGATAGGAAGGTTGGAACAGTGCTGGAGTTGCATCGCGCTTGCGACACAACTTCAGCACTGCGCCAACCTTCCGCCGGCAGATGCGTCACGCATCTGCTTATCCTTGCGCCACGATGCGCCGCATTGTAAATGTGGCGCATCGGACGTGGCGCAAGGGTAAACTTGCATGACGCATTTTCCCTGGCGCATCCCTGCTGATATGCAGGGATGCGCCAGGGAACGTAAATATGCCCCTAAATGTCGAACATAGAGAGATGTCGGGAGATTGCTGTACTTATGCTGTGTATAGCAATGCTTTATGCTATATTGTACGCCAACTTGTGACATAAAATAAGGCACTTTGAATTCTATATTCACAGATTTCAAACTACCTGCTAAATATATGACTATCAGGACCAGAGCACTATATCGCCAATGTGAAAAAGTCGATGCCAGGTCTCAAAATTTACGTCATTTGCAGAATATAATACATCAGCTGATTTGAGTGGGTAAGCTGTGATATCCCTGTTGAGTTTGATCCACCGACATAATAGCATAAAAATAAAACGCAGGAGTAAATTGATATGTTCTGATGTTCTCTGTTTTTATATAGAAGAAAAGACAGACAGAGCTGTATTTTAATTTTCAAATTCCCTACCCGTGTATCCCTAATACTACGGTGGCTCTAACGGACAAAGAGAAGATTTAGATTATCAAAAGTGTAAGGTATGCAATAAGAATGATACCGGTGTCAAAATACGTATTTCAGATTGATGATGAGAGACATGGAGACATTGATTACTTTTTTTATCTATAGGCTTTATCATTGTAGCCCTTCGGTGGGACAAGAGGTTCATCCCACTAAGATTATGGAACTGGAACATAATCCAACTCATTATAAGGTATTGTCACAGAATTGATCAAGGCATTTATCTAGTTGGTCCTTGAAAGTCGATATTAATTGTGTGATTAAGAAATCCTATACCAGAGATAAAAGAGAACAATGCTTTTAGAAGAAAATACAATCTAAGTTGGTTATGATAGCACCTTGGGCATGTTAGTATTAATGTTTTATTTGACATAGTACTGGTGCAACATAAAGTAAATAAGAGAGTCAGAAATACCACTAATCAGAGAGTTCCTCGAAGAACGGGACAGGACAATTTCATGACCCTCTTAATAGCACAATAATGAATTTAGAATGAAATATATGAAGAAAGATGTGATAACAACAACGTAATAGTTTTTAAATGTAAGTTTGGGGGACCAAGTGTCAATAAATAGGTGTCGATATATATATAGACATTATAGCATTATGTGTACTTAGAACAAATGTCTAGTTTATATAATAATGGATTTAAACATGATAGAATGCGAGTAAAAACAAAGTATTGTAATGTATAGCATGACCAACTTGTGGAATGAATATGTGTCTAAACAAAGTATTTTTGCCATTTAGATCTGTTGAAGACTGTTTTTAGTCCTGAAGAAGAAGGTGAAAATATCAAGGTGTCACCAAAACGCTGCATCAACTGTTTTGACTGTTTTTAAAGTTTTTATCTACTTGCGTGAAGAATTTAGATTGTAACCTCCGGCGGGAGGAGAGTTATTACATCCATTGAATGGATAAGTGATTTGTATGTTTATTAATATATTTTTTATTCTAATAAATTCCTTTTTTATATATACATATTTCTAAGAAACTTTTGTGCTGGATATTCCGCATGCTTGATTGGTTGTAGGTTTACATACATCTGACTCAGAGTAAGGCATTTGTTTATTACATATTACTTATGCTAGATTAACAACATATTTACATAGACACTTGGTCCATGGTGAGGTGGTTGCCCTCTTTATATCGAAGTGTAGGGACTTTTGTGTCTTTTCTCCTAGGTATACCCCGTCCCTCTGCTTAGCACTGGGGTAACTCCCCCCTTTTTTCGGTCTTTTTCGATAATCTCCAGTTCCGCCTCCAACGTGTCCCTCTCTTTGGCTCTCTGTTTATTAAATGTGGAGTTAAGCTCCATACACTTCCCCGGTAGGACCGCTTTAAAAGCATCCCAGTTGTTCACGGGGAAGCAACCTGCGGTTGGTTTAGTTGGAAGAATTCTGTAATGGCCCCTGGTAACTTATCTCTTAGTATTTTATCTCTCGTCAGGGAGACCGGAAAATACCATCTCGCTGACTTGGGTGCGCCGCCCTCCCACGATAAACAGATCGTGATTAAACTATGGTCCGATATAGAGATCGGGAGAATTTTCGCAGCTTGAAGGGACCCCAATAGCCCTTGGCTTATGAAAATATAATCAAGTCTCGAATATGTTTGGTGTACATGGGAAAAAAAAGTGTAGTCTTTGGTGTTGGGGTAGATTTGTTCCCATGCATCTAAAAGTCCAAGTGTGTGTACTCTTAGGAAAGCTACCTAAAGGCGTTCTATGAGGATGGGTGCTATCTATTTCTGCATGCCAAATGAGATTAAAGTCTCCCATCAGTATTGTCGGCCCCTCAGCAAATCCGCCTATCATGTTGAGCAGATAGGTTAGGAAAGCTGGTTGCCCTGTGTTGGGACCGTACGCCGAAATGAACGTACACAGCCGCCCCTTCAATTTCCCCTTCACCATGATAATCTTGCCCTCCTTATCTGATTTTATAGCTTCGGGTTGAAATTTCGTGGAGTTGTGAAATAGTAAAGCTCCCCCTTTATGTTTTGTGCTAGTCGAAGACCTATAGATTAGTGCATAGCTTTTATGGCGCAGCCGGAGCTCCTCCAACCGCTTTAGATGTGTTTCCTGTAGGGCCACCACCTCAAAGTTGTGATCTGTCAGATATTTCCAAACTTTATGTCTTTTGAGGGGCGAATTCAAACCCTTTACGTTCCATGAAGCTATTGAGATCGGCATAGTATTTTTCTAAATCCCACCCTTGTAAGCTGGACCTGTTGTATGCATATCTCTCTCCCTCCGAGCACTACCATCGAAGGATAACTCACTGACTTCTCGGCCCTCGGAAGTGGTCTTGGGACCCGTGCTGCTAAGTATCCAACCTCCCCCCCCTTAAATCCGCCCCTCCCCAACATTGTAAACAACTGTTCAAACAAAACCTGCGCCGGGCAGCTCGTGTGCCCCCAGCCAAAGCGTCCTGGAAGGTAGGGTTCGTGATGTAGGGCGCCCGGCCTGTGTCCGAAGCCCCGGCTATCTCTCTTAAAGTGTATCAATTGCCAAAATGTCTTATAGAACCGCATGGTAGGGGAGTAGGTGCAGGTGAACACTCTTCAGCGTTATGTGACTTCTCGTTTTCCCCGGCGGATCTCTCCTCCCTGCAGTGTCTTTTATCTAAGATGGGTCCCAACCACGGAGCCCCCGTGGCAGAGACTCCCATCATGCATCAAACTCTAATCCTTAGAGTGGCGGCCCCTGGAGCTTATGTTCCATTGTGGAGGACTGCTGCTTTCTTTCGCTCTTGAAGCGCTCCTGGTGTGTTCCTCTGCCGTAGGGGGAAGACCCAAGAGTCTTAATCCTTCCTCGAGGTCTGTGATGTGTTTCATTTTATTGCTAAGTTTGAAGGCCTGCCCGAAGGGATATGTCCATCTGTATTTGATTTTTTCTGATCTTAACTTTGTTGTGATGGGTCTGAATTGCTGCCATCGTAGTAGTGTAGAGGGAGCCAGGTCCTGATAAAGGCTGCAACGAAAGCCCTGGAAGGATATCTCATCTTTTTTTCTGGCCGCTTGTAGGATTGCTTCCTTTATTTTAAAGAAATGGAGTTTGACAAGGATGTCGTGGGTGCGCCAACGCTCTCCTCCCTGCAGGATCCCCACTTGGTGCGCTCTTTCAATCTTGATCTTCATCTGACTCGACCCCAGGAATTCTGCAGAGACCTTCGGTGAACCCTTCCAGGTCTGGCCCTTCCGCCCCTTTGTCTAAGTCCTTAATTCTGATGTTATCTCTTCTCGATCTGTTTTCCAAATCTTCTGTCTTTAGCAAGGCAGCTTGTAGCTGGGTGTGTAGATATTGCATTTTATCCTGGGCGGCCGTTGTTCTTTTATTCAGCTCTTGAGCCTGAGATTCCACTTCCAGAACCCTTGTACCTACAGAGTCTAGATCTTGTTGGAGCTCTGTCATTCGCTCAGATAGGTCCGCTTTTAGTTGATCCATGGAAGACTTAATATCCGCTTTGATTTCGGAGCGGAACTCCATTTTAAATTCCCTGAGGGAAGCTATTAGCTCGTCCATAGTGAGTGACATGTTGGTGGTATCCCCGCCTTGTTTCTACGTCTGTTTTTTCTTGGCGGTGGTAAAATAACTGGAAACCTTAGCCGTCCCTTTTTTCGGTGGCATAGATGCGGCCCGACCTCCCCCTCTCTCCGTGGGTGGGCCGCCCTCACCTCTTGTTGTCGGGCTCCCCCAAGCAATGCTTCTTCCTGCCGCGGTGATCTAATGAGCCCTGGGGTCACTCCCTCACCTCAAAGAGAAGCGTAATCGAACTCCTCACCAGAACTGTATAGGTAGCTCGTCTTTCAGCCCCCCAGCAGTACCCCTCAATCAAAGCTGTCTCCAGTGTTCATTTTTGGTAAGGATAGTGGCTTCCTGAGCTGCTGGACACTCTCTGCTGGCTCCTCTGACCCCCCTGGGGGAAGCTTATTGCTGTACTTTGTCGGTGGGACCTCTCTTTCACAACGCCTGTATTTTGCATTGTGCGGGAATGGCGGCCACCATTTTAGAGTCAGGCAAGTCGCGTCTGGCCATCCCCGCACTCACACCCTATATCTCTGCCCCCGGGCTCTTATTTACAGTCTAGGCCACACTCCAGGGGGGCCCCCGATTCCAATGGGGTCCCCAGCGGCACCGAATGGATTCCTCTTACCGTCCGATTCCGAAGTGCGGACGGCGGGCGGGGCCTCTAGCGCTGGAGCCTCGCAGCTTTTCACTCGTTTCCCACTCCACCGAGCCCCGTCATCCGCAACAGCTCCCAAAGGCTCCGGGTCCGCTCACCGCCGCGACCTATGTGGTTCCCTGCCGCTCAGCCGGGGAAGATCGGATGCTCCGGACGGTGCCGCCATTTTGAGGGTCACGCTGCTCCTTAACTCTTCCCCGTCATCACCTGCTTGTGGTCTACAATTCGCTTTCGCCGTCAAGTTGGCGGATTGGCAACATTACCACAGGACCTTCTACTCCCGCCGACTGTGTTTTGGCTAGATATTGCCGCTGGAAGCCCACCGGACAACCAAAGAGCTCCAGACCCGAGGTGAATGATGTCCACCCGGCCATCTCTCCTGGCCATGCCCCCCGAAATGTTTGTTTTTCAACACCATGCAACATCCATTAAAAAGGTTTCTTTTAGATCAAAACTGGACCTCACAGTTGTGAAATGGGAGGGGGTCACAAGCATTATTGCAATAATATTGGCGAGCTGCTGCTGTATTATAATATTGAAAGTACACATCACTATCCGTGAATATATTAGATGTTAGCAGATTTTTTTAGCATGTGGACAAGTGTGCCTGTGCACTGTCAGTGACCTGGCCAAAGAGAGCATGAAAGAGCTGAAATTGGATCCTAAATTCAAAGCTGTTACGAACAGGGGCCTCCTAAATATGTTTGGCCTAGGGTCTTAGAAATCCTTAAGATGGCCCTGGCCAGATACCCCCGGGAGTGACAGTGCTGTGCTTTACAAATGCTGATTAATTGATGTCATCACTTTAACAACTTAAAAAAATCTCACAGATAGATAAGCCTAATGAGGGCAAAGAATTGTACAGTCTCTGAAATGTTTATTGTCTTTCTCCATGCAAGGCAGGAGGGAACATGAGAAAATGTCTGATGTCAGACACACCATATCCAAGATAAAAGGATCATTATTAGTCTTTGGGTTGACACTCATAAGCAACATTTTCACAAGCATATTAATAATAAGGTAGAGTTTGATCAGAGGCACCCCTCCGGCTGAACAGCACACCAAGCAGAAAATAGCTATTGGTATCTCATCTTGAATACAGATTGGGAATAGGGACTGTTCACCCTGGTATGGTCACATTACAAAGCAGAAAATAGAGGTAGATTGTGCACTCCTTTTGTGTGATGAAGGTATTCGTGGATTATTCGATCAAACTAATCAGCGTGCCACCCTTAACAGATGCCTGCCTAGCATGTGTGATAAATGTAAGAGGGGCCAAGTTCCTAGGGCAACTTGGGCTCAAGCGTGCACAGCAAAGTGGGATTTACATTTATAATATATTCCCAACAGAAAATAATTAATGATTTAACTGTATTTATTTTCATACATTTTACTTTGTGCTTTCATCAAGCAAGATATATGCAATTCAAAGCATTACATCTGAGTACAGAAAAAAACAATTCAAAAGTTATACAACGTTCTTTGTGAAATGACAATCACTGTGCGATGACAATATTAAAAGAAGCGACGCCCAATGCATTTCGGGACAAGCTGTCCCTTCATCAGGGGAAATCCTGTTCATAAAAACAAATATCAAATCATGTACTTAAGTGGTTCAATATTAACAAAAAAACAATAGAAAAATAATGCTTGCAAATACACCAATGTTTATGAGTGACAGATATATTTAGAATTGTGCAAGCAATAGATGTGGAAAACATTAGTATCTTTCCTTAATCACCTTTTACTGCAACACCACTGTGTTAGACCACAGCCTAAACAGTAGAGCAATTCACTTACACGCAATCGACTTCTGTATACAACACGTCTAGAGGCACCGCGAGGTGAAACGATTCCTAAAGAACAATGAAACACGGTCAACTATCAACATAAGAAAAGTACCCAATTCATGATTCGTGATCACCATCACCTTGATGCATCGTACCTGATTAAGGATGTGACCGAATCTCCTTGCTTTAACCAAGACCACCAATGCAGCGTTATTACGTCCCAGTGTTATCTGCCAAAATAAAACCTCAATGACCAACATGTTCAAATGTATCAATTTCCTAGAGAGAGCCATTTGAAATGCCACTGTGAAGTCTGAACGAGTCCAGTTAATAGTCCCTAAATGCACCATCATAATAGTCTTACCTCTTCTCCGACGCAGGGAACCTCAACTCGGGTCAAGCACGACCATGTTTCCCGGCGTTCTGTATTTCATCTATGGCTAAATCCGTGAGATGTTTGAGGCAGTTGAGAATGGACGCCATGTTAGAATGGGTACGAACGAAGTAATTGTCAAGCCCGACGTTTAAAAACAACCTCCCGACATGTAGGATAATCACAAATGGGACCGAATACTGATTGCCAAACAACCAATTACATATAGAAATTAGATCGTCACTACCCTACTCCGTTTCGGACACGGTACCTGATTACTCCACTATGTGGTCGCCATTTTGAAGTGATGTAATGCTTACAGACAAAACTTTCAAAAATGCTGATACCTTGATCTTTTTTTAAAAAACTATACCGTGTTGCTAGCATCCATGTGACCATATTCGACAGTATATACATGGGAGGTTATTTTGACTCTGCAATGACATAATAGAACATGACAAATACACCCTAATACAATAACTTCACTACAGAAAGCATCGCATGAATCAACATAATAAGGAATGATACAGACAATACACCCCTTAATTGATGAAATGTAATCTGGTGAAAGACTGGTGTATGTGTAGTGTGGCCTGAGAGATGGATGGGTGTTTATAAAAAGCATGACATTTCAAATTTGTCATTGAGCCCAAATGGCATCAGGGTATTCAATTTCTTTATCCAAAACGCTTCTCTCTTGAGAAGTCTTTTAGAGTTATCAATTCCTTCAAGCATGGGTACTTGTTCAATGATTTGAAATTTTAGTTGTGTGATGGTGTATCGACTTTCCTCCCAATGGGTTGCCAAGTTGGAGTTGATATTCTTGTTCCTGATTTTGCTTTTGTGTTCTGTCAGGCGGATTTTCATTTTCCTTTCAGTTTTCCCTACATATAGCAGGCCGCAGGGACATTTAATCGCGTAAACTACGTTAGAGGAGTTGCAATCAAAAGCTTGAGTCAATTTAATTCGTTCTCCTGTTCTAGGGTTGTAGTGTGGATTGTGGCCTCATTGTCGACATTGCTAAGTTAGCTTAGGCCTAGCTGCCATGATGCCTTCTTTGCACACGTTACTCTGTGACTTTGGCCCACATGCATCAAAGAAAAAAATTGCGACTCTAAAATAGCGAAAATTAAGGATTCGCTATTTCAGATTCGCTAAACGGAATGCACCAAATAATTCGGTAAATATTTGCGATTCCTTAAAAATCGCTAAAATATTTACCGATTACTATTTACCGATTCCGTATTTGCGAATTCGCAAATACCGATTCGGTATCTGCGAACTCGCAAATACCGAATCGGTATTTGCGAAAGCGCCAATCGTCTCATGGAGATGACATCATACCAGGAAGTGAATCCCAGATACCACACACCTGTGCAGAGTTAGAGACTGAGGAGGAGGAAGACTGTTGGTGCACAGCCTGGAAAACACATTTTCTAGCAGAATCTGAGACCAACAATTACAATGGACCCAGGAAACAAAAAGCAGAAAGGAGAAGGCAGGAAGAGGAAGATCAAATTCAGTGAGAGGGAACTGGAAATACTCACTGAGGAAGTCGTCCAAAAAATGACCAGCTGTTTGGGAAACAATCCCTGCATGTTGCAGAGTCAGTCAAGCGGAAGATCTGGCTTGGGATACAAGCCCGGGTCAATTCTGTGGGGGTCACACACCGTGACATCAGCAACTTACAGAAGCGATGGTATGACCTTCGCAGCCGGGCAAAAGAGAGAGTGGCTGAAAGGCTGGCATCTGCAAGAAAAACAGGAGGGGGAACATCCACTCAGCCTGCAAACACCCCAATGGACGACTTGGTGGAATCCACTCTGCAGCCCGAGGCAGTTGTCGGGGTCACGCAGATTGACACCTCAGGACATGCGGGGACCTCCCAAGGTAAGAGCACATCCAAACTTATTGCAAAATAATTGTAAGCCAAAGTGCAACAAATGCATACCCTGCGTAGTGTAGCAGGCATGAGTCCAGTCCACCTCTTACTTGCAACCCCCTAATGCATTGTGGGAGTTGTATGCAAACATATGTAATGGCAAAGCATGGGGGAGTAGCACAGTTCAAATGCAACAGCGTACAGCAAGGCAGTGACAACAGTAGACTTCCTACATCACAGAAGTTAATTTATTACACCTCTGTGAGCGCAATGTCACAAACATGTGCAAAATATAGATTTTTTACATTTTACAAAACAAAATGATCTTGCACTGTTTCCCTCACAGATGCATCACAGGAGAGTGACGTGGCAGACATCCACGATTCACAGGGATATACAGACCAGCAAGATGAGGGACAAGAGATGCCGGCATCCTCGCCCCTACCTGTTCCCACTCAACGCAGGAGAAGAGTACTGCCACTGCCCGATTTGGATAGTGAGGAGGACACACAAACAGGAGCAGACCCACAGGGCACTGCCCATACACCCCCACCCTCACCACCAGAGGTAACAATACCACCACGTCACAGTCCGTTCCGCAGGCGAAGGCCAAGCCCATTTCTGAGGTCTGCTGTGGACGATGGTGAAGCTGCCTGCAGTGTGCTTGAGACCAAGATGTTGAGGGTCCAGCGCCTGCAACAGAAGAACATGCGACTCATGCAGGAGCAATTGGGAACAATGGCCACACACATGGGTGGGATTCGTGACTGCATGAAGGAGCAGACGACTGCACTCGTTGAGGGGTTCAGGGCACACGGTGACAAACTTGAACGTGTTGCAACAGCCATTGAACAGATGTGCAGTGTCATGCAGGCTGAGCATATCTCCAATACCAGGAGGCAACAACATTCTATGGGGCGCATGCGCGGATACACCAGGGCCATCAACAGGCTGAGTTCTACGACAGCTCAGCTATACAGCCGTGCAGTCGCCAGGCAGGTCGAGATGACCCACTGCTGTGGGGATGTGGCCAGGGGCCTAATCCAGGTCACCACTGCTGTGAAGGGCTGCAGACAGCAGCAGCCAGTGGGAACCTCATGCATGGAGGGGGGGAGAGTGAGGAGGCCTCCAGCCTTAGCAGCCTACTGGTGCCTGTGGCACATAGCAGGAGGCGCAGTAGCAGGAGTCAGGCAGTCACAGAAGACACCATGTCAGATGCAGCTGGGCCTACTACAAGGGCCACAGGGGGCGTCACAGGAAGCGTTAGACATTTGGACATACAAACAATCTGGTGATGTAACCAGATATGTGTTACCTATACACACTGCCGTTGCAGTCCCAAGGCAATGAAATGTAATTGCCTGTACATGGTATGTGTGCATTAACACATACACACAACTGTCACATTAAACCTTTAACCAAATTCTGTGTTGTCATGTGCTTACTCACCTTAGAAGTAATGTTGCGTGATTTCTGCTCTTCTACGTCTGCCCTCTGCTGCATGTGGTCCGCCTGCTGCATGGGGTGGTTGTATCGGCTGTATGTCCTGTTCTGGCTCGCTGTCAGAGTCCACCAAGGGGATGCCTCTATTGGTGGCTATGTTGTGCAACATAGCGCACGTTGCCACAATCTTACAGCATTTCTCAGGACTGTACTGTAATGCCCCACCGCTCTTGTGTATGATGCGGAATCGTGATTTCAGTACCCCAAATGTCCTTTCAATAACATTGCGCGTCGCAATGTGCGCACGATTGTAACGTCGCTCCCTTTGAGTGGCAGGATTCAGGTATGGGGTGAGGATGTAAGACCTCACAGGGTATGCGCTATCACCTACAGGATGTGAGACACCAACATACATTAGTCACTGCAATGTGTCACCATGGTGTACATTTTTAAATTACAGTATTACATTGATTTACCCAGTAGATATCCTTCTCCGAACTCCCCTGCAAGTAGACGTCTGTGTATTCCACTGTGCCGGAAGATGTATGCGTCATGGGCACTGCCAGGGTAACTTGCCACAATGTCAGTGATTAGTGTTTTTGAGTTGCATGTTACCTGTATGTTCAGTGAGTGGTAAGATTTCCGGTTGCGGTAGACATACTCATTCACTGCAGGGGGACATATGGGTACATGCGTCCCATCGATACAACCAATCACATGCGGGAACTGTGCAACCTGATAGAAATCTAATTTGGTTTGCATCAACTCCTGTGGTGTGGTGGGGAACCTGATGTGGTTGTGTATCCTCTGCAACATGGCATTTAGGAAACTGTTAAAAAAACGGGATATGGCACTTTGGGAGACCCCGCCAGCTGCTGCAATTACTCCCTGGAAGGACCCTGAAGCTAGGAGATGCAGGGAACACAGGACCTGCACATGGGTGGGTATGGCATGTGTCCTGCGGGTCTGCCGCTGCAGTATAGGGTCTAACTCAGCAATTAGAGCCAAGCTAGCTGCAGCATTCAGCCTATATTTATCATAGATCTCCTCCTCCGTCTGCCCTAGCAATGTGACGCGCACTCTAAAGATTCTCTCCTGGATCCTCCTTCTCCTCTGTGCTGCTGCTCTCAGCCTCATCCTCCTCGCCACAACGTAGAGCGCTGCCATGGTGGGTCTGTGGGATGCATTCTGGGACTGTTTAAGTAGTTTGCTGATGATTTACACCTGTTTTTGATTATGTGTGATTTTTACCACCTGATGTGATGTCTTCTAGTTTAAGGAATGCAAATTGCGAATTTAGGCTGGTTCTGTATTAGCGAAAACTTGATGCATCGCATTTTGCGATTTCTTAATTGCGCTTCCTAAAATACAGATTCGGTATTACCGATTTTGTATTTTATGAAGCGCTAAAATTGCGAGTACTACTATTTCTTGCGGTTTCGCTTAATGCATCTGAGCTAGCTAATTTGCGATCGGTAAAGGCTTTTTTTACCGATTCGCAATTTTTCCGGGCGCAAATTAGCTTGATGCATGTGGGCCTTTGTTTTTACAGACTCTGCTTGTGCCCATTCAGCATTAGAACTGTCTGTCTTTTTGCCTTTCACCTTTTCTCATGTCCTCTGTGGGGTTCGTCTGCACACAATGTACAAGGTCGAAAAACAACGTCCCTTGGTGTTGCTGTTTTGGTCAGCCCCTCGCACTTAGACATAACATGAAATACAGCTGCACTGGAGAAATTCGTGTGCTTTTCCTATTGTGATCTCCCTGTTTGTGGCACTTGGAGAACAACCTTTCCAGGGAGAAGAGCTGTTCTGATGATGTAAACCTAGCCTCCAGATCTTGAGGTATGGGGGTCCCCCGGACAAAGCCCAGAGGTCTTCTATTTTTATAATAAACTAGTTCCTAGCACGGGGAGGGTGGTAAAGGCTTTTAGTTCTATATCCACTGCCTTTATAAAATGCTGTCCCCGCTTGTGTTCTATGGAATTGTAACCATGCTTACTGTTTTATCTTTATGCATTATGCTGCTAGTACTGGCACGTGTACTGTGTCTTAGAGCACGTTAGTTGAAATCAACATTTTAAACTATACTGTGTCTCTTAATACGCACGTTGTGGACAAGTATGAGTGAGTTATGAAAGAGTGTCCTTGCTCCCGCGATTCCTGAAAGAGTCCGTGATCTGGAATGTCTAATCATTGGTAGCTTCGCTGTAGTACGGAGAACGAATGTGACACTATAGCTAGTCGGATTGGGATTTTGGGTACGAAGGGGTATGGTTGGTACACCACTATACACCGAGGTCCTGTTTTCCTGCGCATAGTTCTGTATATGTGCAGAATCCCCGCAACAGGGTGAAGTAAAACATCCCCCAGTATGATGTTGTTGCAATGGGTGCAATTCCAACATTTCATCGTTCCTGATTTCGGGGTATGTGATTTAATCCTCTTCCTAGACAAGATCTCCTTAAGATTCCGAGCTCTTGTGAAAGCAAATAGTGGTTTCTCCTTAAACAGGCCATTGAAGTCAGGTTCTTCCTCTAAGAGTTCCCATCGTTTACAAATGCTTTTTTTCACTTCAGTAGACACTGTAGAATATTTTGAGACAAACACCGTTCTGTTAGTATCCATCTCTGGTTGTTTTTGCAATAAATCCTCTCTTGCAAAGGACATAGCTCGTGCTTCATGTTTTTCCAGCAGCTGTTGGGGGTACAACATTACACTCACTGTCTCCTGAAGATGCTGCTGTTTCCTTTTTTTAATAGAGTTTTATATAGCGCAAACTAGACCCAAGATATCGTGTATCAGAGCGCTTTACATGAGCACCAGTTTTGTTACAGAAGGACACATTCATCATTAAGTGATTTGCCCAGAATCACAGGATGCTGAGCGTCGTTGCCGAGACTCGAACCCGGTTCCCCAGCTTCGAGGTCGACCGCTCTAGCAGTAAGGCTACATCCTCTCCCCATCCTCTTCTTCATCCGCTTGTTGGTTGGCAGGTGAGGGTAAATGGATAGGAGGGGGCAGCAGTTCTTGGTTGGGCAAGGACACAGTCAGGTCATCAAATATAACATGGGCGGTGTAGTTGTCACATTAATGGATAAAGGTCCATTGTAGGTGCAGATCAGTGAACTATTCCTACCATTTGAAAGGAACTTAAATCAAAGGCACACCTCCATTGGAGTCAGTGGGCAAATGGGAACAGAGCCAGATTGAAGACATTCAGATCCTGTTTATACTTGTCCAGGACGTGCAGGGAGGTATTGTCCTTATAGATAGAACACTTGTTCAGGAAATGGGCAGTAGACTCTGTGCAGTTCACTTGTTACGGCCAACACCCTCCCCCCTTCTGACACAGCCACCTGAAAATCCAACTAAACAGGCTTGCAGAGAAACGGCCGGTCAGACCCATCAAAAGATCAGCTACTTTAAAGACTTCTCACAACTGAGGTCACAGGCCATAACAGGGGCTACAATCTTGCTGTATCTTTGTGATGCACTGGTAATAGCAGGAGCTTTCTTTTATTGAGGGGTATTGAGAGTTTACGGTGACATCATAAACCAAGAGAGCAAATGCAGAGTGGTTTAGAAATGTCACCAGAATCCCCGAGATGGCAATATAGGGCCACATTACACGTTACCTCTCATGTATTTCTATATTAAGGGGCCGATTCCGATTCGGGCCGGAAAACGTACCGACCGACTCGGAGCCGGAATTAATTCCGACCGACACGTACAGGTGCAGGCCGACCCGCAAAGTACGATGAGAAGCGTGCAAAATCCGACCGACTCGTACGGAACACAAGCCGAACGACCGAGCCACGCGGAAAACAGCCATCCGGCCGGAAAACCACGCGAATTGAACCGACCGACACGCACCAGGAATGAACCCGAACGAAACGTACCCGCGACCTCCTACCCGCCAAGTACGATGCAACGCGTGGAAAACACGACCGAGTCGCACGGAGCCCACGCCGTACGACCGACACGCATACAAAACTGCGAGCAGAAGCAACCCAATACACCACGGCCGACGCGTACGCAGCATAGAAAACAGCACAAACATAGCGTGAACGACTCGGAGAAGCTCGTACGAGACAACTGCAGGGTCCGACTCGGTCACAAGAACGTCTCCTACATGCACAAAAAGTACAAAGGGAAAAACACACAAAAAAAGGTCAAACAAGCAATTACAAAGCCAATAAATACTGGGGGGGGGGACAGGGAACAAAGACACACCCACAACTCCACCCATATAAAGGACACAAATCCCTACCATGATCCTTTGCAAATTCAAACTACCTGCCAGCACTGAACAGACAGCAACCACACACCCACCCACAGCTCATCCATCACACAAGCCACACACCATCAGCACCTCAACAAATAGCACCCTCACATACACCCAGCTAAACACACACTCACACACCCTCACCTGCACACCAACACACACATCACTCACCATCACCACCCATCACCATGCCCCCAAAGAAGAATCATAAGTTCCTAGATAGTGAATTGGAAGTCCTGGTAGATGAGATACTCAGGGTAGAGCCACAGCTATTTGGTACACTGGTCCAACAGACACCCATGTCGCAGAAAACCAAGATGTGGGAGAGGATTGTCGACAGGGTGAACGCACAATCACCATGTTTGCGCACAAAGGGAGACATCCAGAACAGGTGGTATGACGTGCGCAGGAGGGTCAGGGAGCTGTTGAAGAAGGACTACCTCTTGAGCCAACACACCGGCAGTGGCCCTCCTGCCAAACCAGTATACCTCAGGCCCTGGGAGGAGAAGGTGCGGGCCATCCTACCACCAGTGAGCGTATATGGACTAGAAAACATCCCAGAGCCTGGTGAGTACATAACAAATGTACACAATATTGTGCGACAATACACACACATCACTGTCAAGGGAGAGTCAAACCATGCACCCTTAGCAAATACACACCAACCAGAACAGAATCATCCCAAATTGTGTATGTCAGTCAGATAAACACAACACATGCCATCTCATAGTGATATGTAACTGTGTCATCACATGTACAAACACAACTACAACTACAGCTAGGCAGTGGCAGTAATATAACTAACAAACACATCCAGACATGTAGGCACCACTACAACACCACCTCACAGTGAAGCCCACTGAAAGGAAGGAATCCTGTGTATGCTGGTCAAGTCAGTGTAGCCAATAGCATCATGGGAGTTGTAGTCACAGACATTGCCCACCCTCACAATGCGCACATCAACACCACCATGAACCATGCTCACATCACAGGGAGTGGAAAACAACTGACAAGATGGCTGACACTGGCTACTGCTAAGTATGGGCATGCTGGGAAGTGGGGTGGAGGCAATAGCATGATGGGAGTGGTAGTCACAGCCCAACATCCCCCACCCACATGGCCCAGCAAGCTCACACCCAAGCATGCACACCTCACAGGGAGTCAAAAGCCACTTCAAAGATGGCTGACACTGGTGCTCAGTTGTGGGGAGCACATGGCCCTGCTGGGAACTGGGCACCAACCAACAGCAGGACACCACTGTCAGCCATCTTGCCATTGCTCTCACACTCACACACAGTGAAGTCCACCCAAAAGCAAGTAAGTATGGGCATGCTGGGAAGTGGGGTGGAGGCAATAGCATGATGGGAGTGGTAGTCACAGATATTGGTCACCCCCACAAATGTCCCATCAACACCACCCTGAACCATGCGCACATCACAGGGAGTGGAAAAGAACTGACAAGATGGCTGACACTGGGTACTGCTGTGGGGAGCACAAGGCCCTGCTGGCAACTGTGCACCAACCAACAGCAGGACACCACTGACTGACATCCTGAAAGACAATTTGCACTCCCTGCAATGGAAGCACGTTCCATGGTGGAATATCTGGCTGGGTGGGAAGGAGGGCCGGATGTCAACCAAATACAACCAATGCAGACCATGTACACACCCCAACATTCATATAAAAATGCCCAAAGTATGCAGGACAATGTGCTACACCAATATCAACCTCTGACTGTGACAACTTAGGACAATGCAATGTACAGGCCCGCATCCAGAGGTACAGTCACAACTGTCATGTGTGTCAACCATTCATGCCTGTAGAAACATAACATACATTGTGTGTGTCTCCCAAAAACAGGTGATGATGGGGACACAGCAGCAGACGCTGAGGAGTCCCTGTCCCAGGCTCAAGGGGAAACGGAGCTCACTGGTGTGGAACAGCCTCTGCCCTCCTCGGATGACGAAGACCTACCTGGCACCTCCGGAGCAAGTCATCATGCAGCACCAGCAGGACCACCAGCTGCACCCCCTGCACCCACCCCTCCAACGACTGTCAACACACATACCACCCCTGCTGACACGGACAGACCAAGGAGCACCACCACCACCAGCACAGGGACCCTGGACCAACGTGGGGCTATGGACACCAACACCACCAACAACCCCCAAGGGGGCCCAGGGTCACCTGTGTGTGCCACCTCAGGTACTGCACGTGTCGCCAGGGGTGGTGGGAGGGGTGGGAGACATAGGTCGCTGATCACAGAGGGGTCTGGACTGCATGATGACCCACAACTGGTACGCATAGCCGATGCGTACCAGTCCAGCACCGGAGAGCTCAGCCAGGTAGTGGGGCTCCTCAGGGACATTAAACAGCAGCAGGCTGCCCATCATGCCCGCTTGGACTCGCACATGTCCCGCGTGGAGTCCAAGTGGGACACACTGCAAGAGATGACGGCGGTGCATAGGGACATATTACAATGCCTCCGCCAGATGAGCAGCAACCAGTCAACACCTCCCTGTGTGCCCACAACATCTGGTGCTGAAACAACTGCAACTGCCACAGGGAGGGAGGATGACTCTGGCGGAGAGTCCCCTGCACCGCAGCAGCCTGCACTTGAGGGTCCCCCCCAAAGAAGAGGGGTCGTCTGAGGAGGGGCAAGTGAGAGGCCGATGGCCATGTGCAACCCCCAGGAAGCTAAAACCTGTTCTGGATAATCACCTTTGTGTGCAAACTGTTCACCCTGTTGACTGCAACACAACTCCCCCACATGACATGGGGAGTACAAGTTGGACCAATGTATCAGATGACTGTGGACTTTATTCTGGACATATCTGCTACCAGAACTTCCAATTCATCTAGGAACTTTGGATTGCAATCAAAATGTACAGCACCCACCATCCTGTGCACTATACACACACATGTATGACAATAAACACACTAATACACCATACCTGCCTCTGTTGTGATTCCAACGTGGTTCCTGTCATGGAGATGATGACCTGCGAAATTACACTGTGCATGCTAACTGCTACAGCAAGTACAACACAGGCATGTGAGTCATGGTAAACGTGACACATATGAGGGAGACACACCACCAGGGCTACACAACATATACACACCTAGGCCATCTGACTCATCGCCTACATTGATGTTGCCAGGAAATACAGTGCAATGCACAGACACAACACCTATTCACAGTCTCTGTCAACTAGCCCACTGGTGCAGTAAGCAAATGTCAGTCAGATGTGTGACCACAGACAACGCACATCACAAAGTGAAGCACAGGTTTATTACACATTTGCAACATGTTGTAACCACTACAGATGCAAGGCAATCCCACCTGGCAGCGGGCACACAATCAACAAGTGTAGAAGGAAGGAAGTCCATGGGTGTGGCGCACATCACCTGTAGGGACACGACAGCTACCACCCTGGAAGTCGAATCACGGTGTCGGGGATCACAGTTGACCAAACCACTCTGAAAGTACCCTGTGAAGGACAGAAATGAAACACAGTCAAAAGCACTGAAGAACAGGACAGAACTGCAATACTCATGCCCAATACATGTCACAAGATACCCACCCAGAACCAAGTTAGCATGTCAACACTGTTGGGGAGTACAGACTACCTGTAAGGACACATCGCTACACGCATACAGTCATGTAGCACATGGACACACTCAAACAGCACCAGAGCACCACCAACACATATCATGCATACTCACATCATTGACATGACATCTCTGGATACTTACATTCAGCTGAAGAAGTTGGTGATGAGCTGTGTGCGGACATCACCATCATCATCATCATCATCACTGGCATCGTGGTCCAGGCCAGGATCCTCCACAGGTGGCGGATGTTGGTCATCGTCATCCAGGATGAGAGGCAACTCCTTCCGCACTGCCAGGTTGTGTAGCATGCAGCAGACGATGACAATCTTGCACACCTTTGCTGGGGCATATGGGAGGGCCCCTCCTGTCTTGTCCAGGCAGCGGGAGCGGCTCTTCAGGAGACCAAATGTCCGCTCAATCACTCTCCTGGTCCGACCATGTGCCTCATTGTAGCGCATCTGGCCTGGTGTCACAGGGTTCCTGAGGGGCGTCAGCAACCACGGCATGTTGGGGTATCCGGAGTCACCTACATACAGACAATTGCACATTAGCTGAGTTGGAAAAGAGGGTGGAACCCTACATTGCAGAACACACACAATGGTACTAAGTCAGTACACACCAACAAGCCAGGCACGCTGGTTCCGCATCTGTGACATCATCCTCGCGATGCGACTACTCCTCATCACGTAGGCATCGTGTGCAGAACCGGGGAAACGGGCACAGACGTGTGAGATGCTCATATCTGCAAGACATACCACCAGTGCATTGACCGAGTGGTAGTGTTTGCGGTTCCTGTATGCCTGCTCTTGGGCCTGTGGTGGTACCAAAGCAACATGTGTCCCATCAATGGAGCCAATGACATGCGGCATCCTCCCCAGGGCATAGAAGTCACTCTTCACGTCAGTGAGTTGTTGGAGTCTAGGGAAATAGATGTACTGGTTCAGGTAAATCAACATAGCCTCCAAAACATCGCGGAACACACGGCTGAACATGGTCTGTGACATCCCACCAGCAGTCGCCACAGTGTGTTGAAAGGTACCGGTGGCAAAGAAGTGTAGGGCTGCCATCACCTTCACCTTGGGGGTCAGCGCTGTAGGGTATGTCCGGCCAGCTTGCAAATGTGGGGCCAACCGCACCGTCAATACCTCAATCAGCGGCCTGGTGAAGCGGTACCGTCGGATGCAGTCCCGTTCCACCATGGTTGCAAGGTCAGGGAATGGTCTATGGACAGCTGGTGCCCTGCAGTGCATAGGTGAAGAAAGAAAGATTGTCAGTCACCCCACATATGTGGCATTGACCATACTCAATATCACATGATACATCATTATGAGGCACAAGTACATGATGTGTGCAGTTCCGTAAGGACATGTATGGCACATACATGGCCAACATCTAACATCACAGTTCAACAAGTGGCATAAACAAGTCCCAGGTTGTGCCATGGGATATCATGAGGCCGTGTCACAGTTCCCATCTCCTGCTGCCACGTTTCAAACACACCCCACAGTGACATGTGAGGACAGATGTGCCCCAGGCATCACAGCTCAACGACAGGTAGATTCCCAGGGACCCTGTATTGCCACATGGACACTGGCATGACATAGTGTATCATGAATACACCACAGCAAAACAACCATGACCCCCACAGGTAGTGGTCCCTGTTGCCTCGGCAGGACAGACATGGACGTCTGTGACACACACACGTACAACATCAAAGTCCATGCACAAACAACGTGGATGTGGAGACTGTCTCCCATTGTGCACATGGAATCAGAGACATTGTAAACACAACATGCACACAGACTGTGGAGGACCATCACTATTGTGGCAATGGGTCACCCTGGGACGTACATACCGTCACACATGGGACTCAGGGGTATGTGACATGACATACACATACACCACCCTGAAATGTGACCATGCCACATGCACAGAAATGAACAGTTGCACATCACAGTGGTCATGTACATGAAACACCAAGGATTCTGTCCCCATGAACACGTGCACAGCCTGGGAGTGGCTGCCCCCAAGTGACACCCAAAGAACAACATGTTCACCCCCATACACGGAATAGGTAATGCAGCCTTACATGCCTCAGGATACAGTGTGGACAGGGTGTGGTGTTGTAGGTGTGCCCCTCACTCCCTGGGAAGTATATGTTGCTGGCATATATTCACCTGTGACAGGCATGGTGACATATGCCAGTGACTTGTACAGGGACGCGTTGGACAGCAATGGACCGATCGGTGCGCACACATTGGCCATTGCATTCAATGTGAGCGGGTACGCGTTGTATTCGCAATACGCGTTGGACAGCAATGGACCGATCGGTGCGCACACATTGGCCATTGCATTCAATGTGAGCGGGTACGCGTTGTATTCGCAATACGCGTTGGACAGCAATGGACCGATCGGTGCGCACACATTGGCCATTGCATTCAATGTGAGCGGGTACGCGTTGTATTCGCAATACGCGTTGGACAGCAATGGACCGATCGGTGCGCACACATTTGCCATTGCATTCAATGTGAGCGGGGACGCGTTGTATTCGCAATACGCATTGGACAGCAATGGACCGATCGGTGCGCACACATTGGCCATTGCACTCAATGTGAGCGGGTACGCGTTGTATTCGCAATACGCGTTGGACAGCAATGGACCGATCGGTGCGCACACATTGGCCATTGCATTCAATGTGAGCGGGTACGCGTTGTATTCGCAATACGCGTTGGACAGCAATGGACCGATCGGTGTGCCCGGCCGGCCCATTGCATTCAATGTGAGCGGGTACGCGTTGTATCCCGGGTACGCGTTGAACAGCAATGGACCGATCGGTGCGCACACATAGGCCATTGCATTCAATGTGAGCGGGTACGCGTTGTATCCGCAATACGCGTTGAACAGCAATGGACCGATCGGTGTGCCCGGCCGGCCCATTGCATTCAATGTGAGCAGGTACGCGTTGTATCCCGGGTACACGTTGAACAGCAATGGACAGATCGGTGTGCCCGGCCGGCCCATTGCATTCAATGTGAGCGGGTACGCGTTGTATCCCGGGTACGCGTTGAACAGCAATGGACCGATCGGTGCGCACACATTGGCCATTGCATTCAATGTGAGCGGGTACGCGTTGTATCCGCAATACGCGTTGAACAGCAATGGACCGATCGGTGTGCCCGGCCGGCCCATTGCATTCAATGTGAGCGGGTACGCGTTGTATCCCGGGTACGCGTTGAACAGCAATGGACCGATCGGTGTGCCCGGCCGGCCCATTGCATTCAATGTGAGCGGGTACGCGTTGTATCCCGGGTACGCGTTGAACAGCAATGGACCGATCGGTGTGCCCGGTCGGCCCATTGCATTCAATGTGAGCGGGTATGCGTTGTATCCTGGGTACGCGTTGAACAGCAATGGACCGATCGGTGCGCACCCATTGGCTATGGCCTGGCCTGGCAACGGACTCATTTTCAAATCTTGAAAGAGTCTGATGCTGGAAATTCAGTTGGTCACCCACAACAATGTTGCAAATTCATGGGTGTCATGAAGTTGAACTTTTGAAGGATGCTGTGGGCGTGTGTAAGTGGTGCAATTCCATGGATTGGCCAGATTCAGAAGATGCTAAAGACTTGGACCTATCACTTTGGACACATGGGACAGTATCTGCCTCTGCAGCACACATATAATGCTGGCTGTTCCCCTGAGAGCTCACTTGCCTGCACTACATGCTCCAGGACGACATCTGCCACCACCACTGCTGCTGTATCTGCACCCTCTGGACCCTGCAATGGCACGTACTCTGGACAGAGCCCAAGCCTTCAGCACTGAGGATAACCAGGCCCTTCTGGACAGCCTCCTTCCACAGTACAGCAAGCTGTATGGGAAAGCAGGGAAGCAGGTGAGTGTGCTGTCCACTGCCTTACTAAATGTGCATGTTGTCTGACTAGCAAGGCTAACAGTCTGCACGCCACTGGCTAGCAGGCTCACTGAGTAGTTGTCACCCCCCATAGTGTGTAGTTACATGCACTGAACAGGTATAGTGCAGTGACAGTGCATTTAAACAAGGTTTTACTTCCCAGGCAATGATACCATGTAGTAACTGCTGGCATACTGTCCATAGCCATCGTTGCACTGCCTGTGTACATCATGTGCCCCTGTGATTGAGACATGTATATCCAACTGTGTAATGCACAGATATGTTGCATGTGTAGTAATGGCATTCTCACTTTGTCATCCTCACAGGTTGATGCCCACCAGAAGCAGAAGATATGGCTGACCATCGTCCGGGCAGTGAGATCCGTGGGGGACTACAAGCGCCGGATCCGCAACTGCCAGAAGAGGTGGCAGGACCTTCGGGGCTGGACCCGGAGGATCGCACGGGTCCAGCTGAAGCTGTCGCCTCCTCGCAGGAGGGGCGGACACCGGACCCTGACCCCCACATGCTCAGGATCCTGGCGGTGGTCTTCCCTGATCTGGATGGGCAGCTGAAGGCCAGAGAGCAGCAAGGAGGGGGTGAGTCCATGACTGCATTGTGAACTTTGTCTACCATGCTATGTGCCCTCCTCTGGCCTGGTTAAACTTCCACAGTACATCAGTCATGTGGTCCAGGACCCATGTCCCTCGATTGTGCACTGCCCACTCCTCATCTGATACCCAGGTGTGGCCCTTGCAGTCAGGGAATTGTGTCACTTGGGTACTGTGTCCTTGCAGTTTGCTTGACTCAAGGTGGGGGACAGCATCTGTTCCCCTAACTCTGTGGTGGGCATCATGGGTGGGTCCTTTGCTTACACAATGCCTGTGTTCTGACATGTAATCTGCGTGTTACTTTGATATGTGGTCCAATTGCTGAGCTGATCCACCACATGTGCCTGGGGTATCTGGCACACACCCATGCTGCGGGTGGGAACAATGCTTGGGCCCCAGGAGTGTGTATATTACGTGTGTCACACATACTTAGCCAGCTGCCTACTGTCCAGGGCTCATCCCTCATTCATGTGGGGCAGGACAGTCATGCCTACTCCAGGCCATACAATACACTCTGTACTCCCACTCCCGTGTATCAGCTGACACGTTGTGCTCAGTGATATGTCCCCTCAGGTGTCTGCCTCTGTGTCAGTGTGCTGTGGCTTCGTTGTCATGACTGCTGGGGTGTCTCTCGGTTGGGGCTCAGCATGCCACCGGAGATGTGACCATAGGAGACGATACTTGGGTGACACATAGGTGTTTGATCACCTGACCGTGCAGACTGGGGTATGCGAATGTGAAGTTCAGGCAGCTGTTTCCCATTCACAGCAGATTGTGAGGTGCTCAGGTTCAGAGGGTTGTGTTACAGGTCTCCCATATGTCCAATCGGTATGACCTGGATAGATAAGGGTTCAGATGATGTGGTGTGTGGGGGATGTACATGTGCACTTGTTCAGCTCCAGGACTTGCATTCCCCATGACCTACTATTGTGACACAGTGCAGACTGTTGTTGTCTGGCTGCCCTGCCCATGTGACTGGAGACAGTGATGTATGACTTAGCAGGCATGCCTGTGCCATGGCATGTAACTTCCTATGAGTGATCCTGCAGGGGAGTGACATGTGCTACATGCACACCATTGTGGCAATGGCTATCAGGACATGGGTGCATCATGGTGTCTGTCGCTGGTATGCATCACATGCATTTCATATTTGACTCTGGGCATCCCTTTCATCCGGACACCTGTACTGACTCAGTGGCAAGAGTTGTGATGTGTGCATGTTCACATGCTTCACCGTGTTTTCTGCACTGTCCAACTACTGTGTAGGTGGTGCATGTGTCCACACTGGGGTATTGCCATCCAACAGACACCAGACAGATGGGTGCAAGGCCAGGAGGGATGTGAGTGCCATGGTTGACCATCAGACTGACAATTGGCTACTCCTATTCTGTTTGGGCACTTTTGGCAATGTTCAACTAAGGATGCCAGGGCTTGCTCTGTAATGTGCTGTACTTACTGTGGTGTGTGCGTTCGGTGCAGGTGACTGATGTCTGTCTGTTTCCCTATTGTTTGCAGATACATCCACAGCCACAGGAGGGGACAGCTCCACGGACCAGGAGGAGCCGCAGAGCCAGACTGGGTCAGCAGCCGAGGAGTGGTCGGAGGGACCCAGTGGCACGGAGGGCGAGGGGAGCCACACCGAGGAGTCCTCAGCACCATCCACCTCAGCTGAGGACCACAGCAGCTCGGAGGATGACTCCCTTGTGGATGCGGGTGTCAGCAGCTACCACACCCCAGCTAGTGTTGCTGTCCCCGCCACCACCACCACCACCGCCCTCCCATCGGCTCCCATTCCTGAGTTCCGTGGAGGCTCCCATGTTCAGGAGCGTGTCTCCTTCGGGCCAGGCACCGCACCCCCTGCCCCTGTGTCCCCTGCTGCCCTGAGTGAGGAGTCTGTGTACCTCCTTCGCCAGCTCCATGTAGGGCAGACAGCGATGCTGAGTGTCCTCCATGCACACACCACTCTGTTGACTCAGCTGGTGTCGTTCATGGAGGGCATCTCATCGGGCATGTCTGCCCTACAGAGGGGCAATAGGTCCATGGACTCCTCCCTGACGGCAGCAGTGTCCCTCCTCCAACAGTCCCTCACCCCTCCTGCCTCTGCCCCATCCACACTCCCCAGCACCTTACCTGTCCCAAGCACACACACACCGGCACAGGCACACACCAGCACAGACACGAGCAGCACACAGACACACACACCACAAACAAGACGCACACGCACGCACAGTCAGGGGACTGAAACCACACTCACAGGGGATGGGGCCCAGGCACACACACACGCATTTCCCGAGCACTGCGCAGTCCTCAGTTGCCTCTCCCTCCAAAGCCCCCTCCCTTGCCTCACCTGCAACCCCAAAGACACAGCGGCTCTTCCTCAGTGACCTCGGCCTCTTCCCCTCCGATCCAGCTGATCCAGCATTCAGGGGAAGAGGAAGTCCACCCACACGGAGCGGAGTGCCCCTCGCCCCCGGACACCCTCCCCCAGGCGCAGACCGACTGATGCCCCCATCCGCAAGTCCCCCGGACCCGGAAGAGCAAGACCCCGCCGCCACCCTGCAGCTCAGGCACCAAGTCTCCTTCCTCCATCCCTCAGGCCCCCACTCCACAGGTGCCCCACCACACCCTGCCCCAGGTTCCCCCACCCACAGATACACCATCCCCAAAAAGATCCGGCCTTCTCCCCCTGCCACTTGCTCTTCCGGCCCCACACCCCCGCTGCGCTTGTCTGTGCCACTGGTGTGGAGACGGTGTCCTCCCCTCTGTCCTGCCCACCTTACCTGATCCCCATTCTCCTCCCCTGGAGGTAGGCACTGCAGTGGAGTCCACTACCACCCTGTCTGACTTGGGCACTGCAGTGGGGAACCTGTCCACTCCATCTGCACGGTCCACTGCAGTCGTGCCGGCACCCACACCATCAGAGTCATGCCCCCCAGTTGTGCCGGCACACACCATGTCAGACACCTCCACTGCAGTTGTCAGTGGCTCTTCAGCACCCACCACCCCTTCCCTGCCTCCTTCTGGTGAGCCCTGATCCTGTCCCTGCGGTGCCTGGCCTGCCCCCCGTATACCCTCTCCGAGGGGATTGTCCCTGGTTTTTATCAGTGCAGGCATGCGTAGGGTGACATCTGCCACTGTCACCCTGTTTTGACTTTGAGGATGGACTGGCCATTGGCCTTTGTTTCTTTTTTACTGGACTTCAACTTTTGAACCCACATATGCTGAATAAAGCGACTTTCTGTTCTCTAGTGCTTTTGCTTCTGATGTACATGATGTTGATGATGCTAACCATGCCCTTGCTGCAGTGATGGTGATATTTGGTCTCATGAAAATGAAGTGTTACTGTTCAGGAACCCATGTGGTCCAGGGGGAATGTGTCCTATCCTGTGGTGTATCCATGTCATCCTTAGCAGCATCTGAGGGTGTCATGTTTTCAATATTTGGCAATGGGATTTCCTACTTACATTAGCAATGTCACATCTGTGGCTTCCACCCCTGCACATCTGTTGTGCTTGCCATTGTTCAATTAGTCTACTTCCCTGACCGTGTGGCCATCTCCACTGGACATGCAGGTTTGGGCATCAATGGGGAAGGACTCATCTGTGTTGTCAGTGCAACTTGCTATACATGTGTGTTGGATCTGTGCTGATGATTTCGTTAACACTCCCATGACCAGGCTGATGTGACGGGAGCCTTCATTTGGTGCAAATTGTTGACTGTGTGACCAAGTGTTCTGCTGACATGATGGAGCCCTACTGTGGCAACATATGGCACAACTTTCCTCACACAGGAGTGGAGTCCCCTCATGGCAGTGTGTACTCCTGTGACATCGCCTGCGCCCAAGGTGTGTGTTGTATGAGCATGTCTGTGTGTTCACTTCCATTTTGCTGTGCATGCTGGGATCCCTAGTGGTGTTCCTGTTTGTGATGCTTGCTGAGTTGACCTATGTTCCCCCAAAGTCTTCTCCCTGGGTTCTCTGTGATGTGGGTGCATGGCACATTACTGGTCATCAGGGTGTCACCCATAGGTGTGTTGCTGTAGGGCTGAGTTTGTGGGCAGACGCAGATGGGTCACAGTCAGGATTCCCCTTGGCACTTGTTGTTTACACCTGTCATGTGATTTCCAGTTTGTGTTAGCTTTCAGTGATTGTGACACGTTGTGTGAGTGACTGCTGGCACTCCTCAGGGTCAGGGCTGCAATGTTGGTAGTTGTCTATGTGTGTTCTTTGTGGGTGACCTTGGCTTCTTCATTGGTGTGGGACTGTGGCTGGGATCCCATTGGTTGGTGTGGTATTGCCGTGATGTCCATGTACAGCGTAGTGTGCAGTGTGTCAGACATTCAAGAGTCTTGTTGAGTGGCCATGTGTGATGTGTTTCTGCACCTTGGTTCCCACCACCACCCATGGGATTGTCATGGGTGCATGTGCAATGTCACCAGTACATGTGAGCTTCACTGCTGCACATTGTTGGAGGTCGAGGTGTGTGGTGTTGAGTGTGTGCAGATGAGAGTTGTTGCACGGCTAGACCCCTGCCTCCATGTTGGCCTTGGTTTACTGGCCGTGCTGATTGATTTGTGCTTGTGTAGGTGTGATGGTAGTTTGTTGCTCAGGACACATGACTGTGGTTCACAGTGTGAATGACATCTAGCTTTGTCATCACAGTGGGATTGTAATGCAGCCCAGGGTCACCACATTGTGGGGACCCTGGGGGTAGTGCTGTGGTGTCTCTGTGTCTTGCTGTGTCAGTTGCTGTTCCTACATGCTTGTGTGACATGTGTGATTTGTGCTCCCTCTCATCTAACAATGCCTGATTGCCCACATAGGGGATTTGGATCCATGAGTTACCTTTGTGTGGCACTGTATGCACATCTGTGTAATTGGTATTCAGGCCTCATCATGTGTTGTGTGGTTGCCTGGGGACACTGGCACCCCCCCCCTCACCTGTTGTGCTTGATGTGCAGTGTGGGTCTGCCTGTTTGTGTTTGTGCATCTGCACCACTGCATTGGCATGTCTTTAGTGTGCCATTGGCTGTATGTTGTTTGGTGGGTTTTCCCTGCTGTCCCTGGGATTCCTAGGTCATCAGTCAGCACAATGATCATTGTTTGTGTGTCCCATTGCTGCCATGGTATGGTATCTGTTCACCTCACATCTACAGTCTCCACAGGGTATCTGCATTTGTGTGCCCATTGGTGCAAATATGTGGGTCTGCATTATCATGGTCACTTCTGTCATTGTGTCATTGATGAATGTTGACAGTGTCAGCCCCCATGGGTGATGTTTGTCTGCACATGGCCAAAGGTATGTCTTATTTGCACTGCAGTGTTTGCCTCCCCCAATCTATGTTGCTATGGGACACAAGCACTACTTTGCGACTGATGTGTTTGTTGTTCTGTGACCAGGAATCATCCATGCAGTTTGGCAGTTGCAGCTTTTTCAATGTCAACACTTACATTTTGGTCACTGTGATGATGGGGGTTTGAACCCCATTGCCACAATGTTCAAGATGTGCTTCAGCTATGGGCCCCACACTTACCTTTTGGTCACTGTGATGATGGGGGTTTGTACCCCATTGCCACAATGTTCAAGATGTGCTTCAGCTATGGGCCCCACACTTACCTTTTGGTCACTGTGATGATGGGGGTTTGAACCCCATTGCCACAATGTTCAGGATGTGCTTCAGCTATGGGCCCCACACTTACATTTTGGTCACTGTGATGATGGGGGTGTGAAACCCATTGCCACAATGTTCAAGATGTGCTTCAGCTATGGGCCCCACACTTACCTTTTGGTCACTGTGATGATGGGGGTTTGTACCCCATTGCCACAATGTTCAGGATGTGCTTCAGCTATGGGCCCCACACTTACATTTTGGTCACTGTGATGATGGGGGTTTGAACCCCATTGCCACAATGTTCAATATGTGCTTCAGCTATGGGCCCCACACTTACCTTTTGGTCACTGTGATGATGGGGGTTTGTACCCCATTGCCACAATGTTCAAGATGTGCTTCAGCTATGGGCCCCACACTTACCTTTTGGTCACTGTGATGATGGGGGTTTGAACCCCATTGCCACAATGTTCAAGATGTGCTTCAGCTATGGGCCCAACACTTACCTTTTGGTCACTGTGATGATGGGGGTTTGTACCCCATTGCCACAATGTTCAAGATGTGCTTCAGCTATGGGCCCCACACTTACATTTTGGTCACTGTGATGATGGGGGTTGGACCCCATTGCCACAGTGGTCATGGTCTGCTTGCATTGTGGGGGCCACACACATTTATGTGTGGCACATGTGATAGGGGGTCACATTGTATGTTCAAAGTCATGTTCAGTGTTGTAGGCATTTGACACAGTCTACACACGCTTGTCATGGTGTTGGGGGGGATATCTTTATGTTGCATTGTTTATGTTGGTGTGTGCTTGTTGTGTCATGTATTAGCCATCCTGTGAGTGGGGGTGGTAGTAGTGGTAGGCATCTGGCACCCCCTGGGTAGAGGTGGGAGTAGTGACAGGCATCCAGCCCCCCATGGGTAGAGGTGGTAGTAGTGGTAGGCATCTGGCACCCCCTGGGTAGGGGTGGTAGTGGTGGTAGGCATCCAGCCCCCCATGGGTAGGGGTGGTTGTGGTGACAGGCATCCAGCCCCCCATGGGTAGGGGTGGTAGTGGTGGTAGGCATCCAGCCCCCCATGGGTAGGGGTGGTTGTGGTGACAGGCATCCAGCCCCCCATGGGTAGAGGTGGTAGTAGTGACAGGCATCCAGCCCCCCATGGGTAGAGGTGGTAGTAGTGGTAGGCATCTGGCACCCCCTGGGTAGGGGTGGTAGTGGTGGTAGGCATCCAGCCCCCCATGGGTAGGGGTGGTTGTGGTGACAGGCATCCAGCCCCCATGGGTAGGGGTGGTAGTGGTGGTAGGCATCCAGCCCCCCATGGGTAGGGGTGGTGTGGTGACAGGCATCCAGCCCCCCATGGGTAGAGGTGGTAGTAGTGACAGGCATCCAGCCCCCCATGGGTAGAGGTGGTAGTAGTGGTAGGCATCTGTCACCCCCTGGGTAGGGGTGGTAGTGGTGGTAGGCATCCCGCCCCCCATGGGTAGGGGTGGTTGTGGTGACAGGCATCCAGCCCCCCATGGGTAGGGGTGGTAGTGGTGGTAGGCATCCAGCCCCCCATGGGTAGGGGTGGTAGTAGTGGTGGGCATCTGGCACCCCCTGGGTAGAGGTGGGAGTAATGACAGGCATCCAGCCCCCATGGGTAGAGGTGGTAGTAGTGGTAGGCATCTGGCACCCCCTGGGTAGGGGTGGTAGTAGTGGTAGGCATCTGGCACCCCCTGGGGAGGGGTGGGAGTAGTGGTAGGCATCTGGCACCCCTGGGTAGAGGTGGGAGTAGTGACAGGCATCCAGCCCCCATGGGTAGAGGTGGTAGTAGTGGTAGGCATCTGGCACCCCGTGGGTAGGGGTGGTAGTAGTGGTAGGCATCTGGCACCCCTGGGTAGGGGTGGTAGTGGTTGTAGGCATCTGGCACCCCTGGGGAGGGGTGGTAGTAGTGGTAGGCATCTGGCACCCCTGGGGATGGGTGGGAGTAGTGGTAGGCATCTGGCACCCCCTGGGTAGGGGTGGTAGTAGTGGTAGGCATCTGGCACCCCCTGGGTAGGGGTGGTGGTAGGCATCCAGCCCCCATGGGTAGGGGTGGTTGTGGTGACAGGCATCCAGCCCCCATGGGTAGAGGTGGTAGTAGTGGTAGGCATCTGGCACCCCTGGGTAGGGGTGGTAGTAGTGGTGGGCATCTGGCACCCCTGGGTAGAGGTGGGAGTAGTGACAGGCATCCAGCCCCCCATGGGTAGAGGTGGTAGTAGTGGTAGGCATCTGGCACCCCCTGGGTAGGGGTGGTAGTGGTGGTAGGCATCCAGCCCCCCATGGGTAGAGGTGGTGGTAGTGGTAGGCATCTGGCACCCCTTGGGTAGAGGTGGGAGTAGTGGTAGTCATCTGGCACACCCTGGGTAGAGGTGGTAGTAGTGGTAGGCATCTGGCACCCCCTGGATAGAGGTGATAGTAGTGACAGGCATCCAGCCCCCCATGGGTAGAGGTGGTAGTAGTGGTAGGCATCTGGCACCCCCTGGGGAGGGGTGGTAGTAGTGGTAGTCATCTGGTACACCCTGGGTAGAGGTGGTAGTAGTGGTAGGCATCTGGCACCCCCTGGGTAAGGGTGGTAGTAGTGGTAGGTATCTGGCACCCCCTGGGTAGAGGTGGGAGTAGTGACAGGCATCCAGCCCCCCTTGGGTAGAGGTGGTAGTTGTGGTAGGCATCTGGCACCCCCTGGGGAGGGGTGGTAGTAGTGGTAGGCATCTGGCACACCCTGGGGAGGGGTGGGAGTAGTGGTAGGCATCTGGCACCCCCTGGGTAGAGGTGGGAGTAGTGACAGGCATCTGGCACCCCCTGGGTAGGGGTGGTAGTAGTGGTGGGCATCTGGCACCCCCTGGGTAGAGGTGGGAGTAGTGACAGGCATCCAGCCCCCCATGGGTAGAGGTGGTAGTAGTGGTAGGCATCTGGCACCCCCTGGGTAGGGGTGGTAGTAGTGGTAGGCATCTGGCACCCCCTGGGGAGGGGTGGGAGTAGTGGTAGGCATCTGGCAACCCCTGGGTAGAGGTGGGAGTAGTGACAGGCATCCAGCCCCCCATGGGTAGAGGTGGTAGTAGTGGTAGGCATCTGGCACCCCCTGGAGAGGGGTGGTAGTAGTGGTAGGCATCTGGCACCCCCTGGGGAGGGGTGGGAGTAGTGGTAGGCATCTGGCACCCCCTGGGTAGGGGTGGTAGTAGTGGTAGGCATCTGGCACCCCCTGGGTAGGGGTGGTAGTGGTGGTAGGCATCCAGCCCCCCATGGGTAGGGGTGGTTGTGGTGACAGGCATCCAGCCCCCCATGGGTAGAGGTGGTAGTAGTGACAGGCATCCAGCCCCCCATGGGTAGAGGTGGTAGTAGTGGTAGGCATCTGGCACCCCCTGGGTAGGGGTGGTAGTAGTGGTGGGCATCTGGCACCCCCTGGGTAGAGGTGGGAGTAGTGACAGGCATCCAGCCCCCCATGGGTAGAGGTGGTAGTAGTGGTAGGCATCTGGCACCCCCTGGGTAGGGGTGGTAGTAGTGGTAGGCATCTGGCACCCCCTGGGTAAGGGTGGTAGTAGTGGTAGGCATCTGGCACTCCCTGGGGAGGGGTGGTAGTAGTGGTAGGCATCTGGCACCCTCTGGGTAGGGGTGGTAGTGGTGGTAGGCATCCAGCCCCCCATGGGTAGAGGTGGTGGTAGTGGTAGGCATCTGGCACCCCCTGGGTAGGGGTGGTAGTGGTGGTAGGCATCCAGCCCCCCATGGGTAGGGGTGTTTGTGGTGATAGGCATCCAGCCCCCCATGGGTAGAGGTGGTAGTAGTGACAGGCATCCAGCCCCCCATGGGTAGAGGTGGTAGTAGTGGTAGGCATCTGGCACCCCCTGGGTAGGGGTGGTAGTGGTGGTAGGCATCCAGCCCCCCATGGGTAGGGGTGGTTGTGGTGACAGGCATCCAGCCCCCCATGGGTAGGGGTGGTAGTGGTGGTAGGCATCCAGCCCCCCATGGGTAGGGGTGGTTGTGGTGACAGGCATCCAGCCCCCCATGGGTAGAGGTGGTAGTAGTGACAGGCATCCAGCCCCCCATGGGTAGAGGTGGTAGTAGTGACAGGCATCCAGCCCCCCATGGGTAGAGGTGGTAGTAGTGGTAGGCAACTGGCACCCCCTGGGTAGGGGTGGTAGTAGTGGTAGGCATCTGGCACCCCCTGGGGAGGGGTGGGAGTAGTGGTAGGCATCTGGCACCCCTTGGGTAGAGGTGGGAGTAGTGACACGCATCCAGCCCCCCATGGGTAGAGGTGGTAGTAGTGGTAGGCATCTGGCACCCCCTGGGGAGGGGTGGTAGTAGTGGTAGGCATCTGGCATCCCCTGGGGAGGGGTGGGAGTAGTGGTAGGCATCTGGCACCCCCTGGGTAGAGGTGGGAGTAGTGACAGGCATCTGGCACCCCCTGAGTAGGGGTGGTAGTGGTGGTGGGCATCCAGGCCCCTATGTGTATATGTGGCATTGGTGATGGCCATCCCGCCCCTATGGTGCTGCTGTTGCTGGTGTAAGTAATTTCTGCATCCCTGTGTGTGTGTGTGATATGTCGGGTACGTGTAGTTTGTTTTTGTGGTTGGTGTCTGACTTACCTTCTGCGCCGTACGCGTCCGTGCCTGTTCCGGTAGTAGATGTAGAATATTGGTAGGATCGGCACGATGTGATTCATAGTTGGTTCGTCTCGTTCGTCTTTCTCTTTGCTTCGCCTCGTCCTCGTCGCTGGCGTGTTCGTCTCGTAGCCGTGGATCGTGTTGTGGCGCGAATCGGAGCTTATGTGCGCCTCTCCCGGATGCTTTGACGTGCCGTGCGTAGCGACGGGTTCGGCGCGTACGGAAAGTGCATCGTACTTGTCCGGGCCGGACGGGGCTGCATTTTGGCTTCCGTGCGACTCGATTCTGCGTTTACGGATCCGACTCGGTCGGAGAACAGGACCTGGATTGGGTGAGTACGACTGGGTCGGAATCTATGCAGTTGTGCGCATCGTACTTGCTCGTTCGGAAGAATGTGCGAATCGGTCGGGAAACAGGCATTCGCCTGGCTTTTTTCCCAGCCGAATAGTGTTGGGTGCGCCTCCGACCGAGATCGGAATCGACCCCTAAGTGTTTTTTGAGGTAGTTATCTTGAAAAGGGGTTTTTCTTCAGACTACAGCTAACAGTGGGCAGTGATTGTAATTACAATATTTAGGCTTAGCGTTCATGAATAAATTGCTGATAATAAAATGGACAATGGTGATGGCCAGAGAATTTATGCAATTGTGTGTGTGCAGCATTTTTACCACATTATTATGGAGTTACTCCATTTGCATCATAATTTGCTGCATAATTTGCAAACTTTATAGTTTCACAGAAAACGTTGTTACTGGCAAAAATGGATGAAAATAATACTTCTAGAGAATGTGCCACATAATTTGAGATTTTTGCTGCATATAAGTTGGTTCCCCCATGCTGCATAATATTACTAGTTCAGACAATATGTGAATTTCTAGAGTTTAATTAAAGTAAAGTAATATATTACTATCCCCACCCACCGCAAGTGGCCGACACCCCAGCACAATTGCACGGCCTTCGGCCATGAACAGCGTGGCTTTGCCCACAAGGCCTGGCCTGTAGCCTGGCCCTGTGACCAAACACCCCACATTCTACCGACCCCATGGCACGTACAATCTTCTGCAGGGAGCAGTTTGTCCTTTTCACAAAGATTTTTATACAGGGCAAAGGCTGTGCGTGGTAGCGTTTGGTGGGTTTTTTAAATATTTTTTTTCTGTCCTGCATGACTCCATGGGACAACAGCTGTATCCATGCTGAGTCCTGTTGGAGTCCCACGGGACGTCGACAACATTTATTTTTTTAATTGTGCCCCAATTGCTAGGCAGTCATGGTATGCCTAACTTGCTCCGTTATATCCTATTACATCCCATGGTACCTGAGCCCTGTAATTGAGACCACAAAATGTTTCTCTTTTGTGGGTAGCCAATCACATCGGCTGGTTGGGTGGGACTCCAGAAGGATTCCTGCGGAACCAGCCAATCAGATCGCTTCTTTGCCCACGCAGACCAGCGGGAATCCCCCTGGAGTACTACGTCGCTAGATACCTATAACTTGTGAACCTTAATTTCTCAAAAACTACAGAATGATTTACCCCACATCAGACAAAGCACATTTTCAAGGAAAAGATCTAGTTTTCTGCCACATTTGGTGTAATTCCGTTCAGCAATTTTGGCTGTAGCTGTGTCTAAAGTACCTATAGAAAATTGCATGGGGAAAATGAAATTTGGGCCCCCCCCACTTTTCTCTGCCCCCGCTTAATGGATCACCCTGAAACTTTCTAAGAAAAATTTGAGGTGGATGAACCTTGTTTTTTGGAAGGCTTTGTGAATATAGTTAAACAGCGCCAAAGTTATTAGCAAACCAACAAATCCATTTCCTATGGAAACCTGTTTCTAGCTATAACTACACATATATACATATTTTTTTATCTGTCCCTTCTATCCTCACCACTTTCTTCTCTCTGTACCTCTTTCCTTTTCTGTCACTCAATTCCTCTCTCTTCCACCCTTCTTCTTGTTTGCCTATTATCTCCTAGAGACTGTTTCTGCTTACTCTTTCTGCTGTTTACTCGCTTTTTTGCTCACTTTCCCACTCGCTCCTCTTTCACTGTATCCCTCTTCCTCCCTTTCTTTACTGATCTATCTGTCTATATATCTTTTCAGCTTTCTCTTTTTCTCTCTCCCTTGCTTCTACCACTTCTTCTCTCTTTCTCTTTCCTCTCTCACCCCTGCCCCTCTCTCCCTTGCTCTTTCTCCATCTTCCTTTCATATTCCTCTTTCTCTGTGCCTTACAATCTTCCTCTCTCTACCCTAAAATTCTGTCTCTCTATCTTCACCTTTATTATTATTTCCCTGGTCTCTCTTTCTTGTCTTTTACACATCACATTTTCTCACCCCCTTTCTTCCTATTCCTGTTTTGTCCTCTCTCTCTTTCTTTCTCTCCCACACTCCTCTTCATCTTTATGATTGTCTTTGCATCTTTCTATCTGTTGCTTATTGTCTTCCCTACTCTTTATCTCCCTCTGTCCCTATTTTGATTTCTATCTTTCTTTTTCTCCCTGTCTCCTCGCCACAACTGTCCATATTCACTCATCTCTTGCTGTCTCGGTCTATCTCACTTTTCTCTATATCTTTCTCTTACTTTCTGTCTTGCACTTACTCACCCATTCTCTCATTTGCATTCTCTCCCTCTCTCTCTTCTATCTCCCTTCACCTCTCATCTTTGCTACATCACCTTCTTTCTCTTATATCACTTTGTATTTCTCTTTACCCTTCTTTCTTTTGCTTCCTCTTTTTCTCCCTCACTTTCATTCTCCTCTCTCTCTTACCCCTTTTTAGGTCTCGCCTAGCGTTGCTGCGCACATGCGCAGCTCGCTCGGCGAGATTTATTGCTTACAAGGACTTTCAGAAGAGGGCTTTAAGCCCCGCCCCTCATTTCCATTGGCTGGCGTCACCGTTTATGCTAAACGGTGGCCTGCCATTGGAAATGAGGGTTTTCTGTAGATGCCCTTTCGCCTGCAAGCCGGACTGGCTCGCCTGCTTTGCTGCTGTCGCAAAGCACTTTCTTATCTTTATGGGGCCATGTGTTTCTAAACACATGGCCCCATAAAGACAAGAGATCCCCATGCTCCGGCTGCAGCGCGGTCCTCTTTCACTTTCGGGACCGCGCTTGTTGTAAAAGGCGGGCGGAACAGGGGGCATACATTTACTTCAATGTCGACCGCTTTACACATTGACCAGTAGATTTCCCGAGTGTGCCTGAACTGTATAAAAATAACAGCGGTATGAAAGAGTTAAACAATGACGTCAGAGGGAGCACGGCTATGGAGGGGAGAGGTGTTTATCTGTGCAATTATATATAGCGCCACATGTACCGGAAAGTATTGGAGAGCGTTACATGCGCACCAATTACATTACAGGAGAACACATTCATTTGTTTTTTTAGGCACGGAGATATTAAGTAATTTGCCCAGAATCACAGGATGTTGAGCCGACGCCGAGACTGGAACAGGGTTCCCCGGGTCCTCAGGCGGCAGCTCTGCCCATTCCCTGCCCTTGAAGGCTGCAGGCGGAGGGGGCTGACGGTGGCGTGGACAAGCAGAGTGAGCCTCACAGCAGCGCCTCAGACTCGCCTGAAGGCAGGTTTCATCCAACTTTCATTCGGAGCCCTTTCTCCTATAAAGCGCTCTCTGGTTGGAAATGCACAGCAAGGCGCTAACAAGAATTTTGGCAGCAAATGCCCAAAATGAAGAAATACACACAATGAGACTCAAAAAAATCGTCTCTTTTTTTTCTGAAAATGCAACAGGATTTAATTGAAATATGTGATTTGTGGCTATAAACCTAGCTTTCCAATATGGCATTTGTTTTAATATCTGTAGAGAAGAGTGGGGTAGGCACCAAACTTTGTACAACATTTGCACCGCAGGCGTCCTACTCAGTACGGGTACTCCCTCTGCGTGGTTTTAAAGATAGAAATAGCGCCAAGACGCCAGTGTGGCACTATGAACCTGTGATTCATTTTATAACACAGCCCTATGGCTTTTGAGATAGCGTAGTGAAGCGTTATACTGTGTTTTTTGTTAGTAAAAAAACAACACAAATAGATGTAAAGCAAATTGTGATAACAGAAAAACGTGAACAGGATGTTAAGTAGAGCCATATTGTTTATGTTTATATGAAAAGCATTTTTCTGAAAGAATAACGGATAAAAAAAGACTGTGAAAGTATTAAACTGATCGTAAAGGTAACGAGCATTAAAAATGCAATAGGTCTCGCCTTTCATTAAGTAAAAGCCATTTGCTTTGCTATACAATACCATTAGCAAAGCTAATGGCTTTAACTTAATCAAAGGCGAGACCTATTGCATTTCCAATGCTTGTTATACTTATTGCCCTGTCTCTTTTCTTCTAACTCTTTTTCTCCTCCTCTTTCAGTCTCTCTTTCCTGCTTCCCCCTCTCTTCCTCTTTCTATATATATATTTCAATTGCTTTCTTTCTAGCTCGTTTTACCTATCTCTTTCCTACGACCCCTCTCACACTCCCTCTTGGTCTCCAAATGTCTAAATGTTATTTTTCAACCTGTGCTCTTCCTCTCTTCCCTTTGTTCTCTTTCTCTCTCGCTCTCTCTCTCTGTTGTCTTCCTCTCTCTCTCTCTCTCTCTCTCTCTCTCTATATATATATATATATATATATATATATATATACATATGTATACACACACACTCATATACTGTCTCTCAAGCCCTTGCTCTTTTCCTCTCTCTCCCTCTATCTCTCACAATATTCTTTCTCTCTCTCCTTCAACTCCTCTCTTTTTCTCCATATTTATCTTTATCTACCTGTCTCTCCCTCTCCAGCCTTCGCCCTCTCCCTCTGTTTTTATATTGCTCTTTCTTTCTCTGTCCCTCGCTCTCTTTTCCGCACACACTCTCTCGCTCTCTTTCCCTTTTGTCGCCTCATTTCTCTGTGGCTGTCTCGTTCTCTCCAGTGCTTCCCACCTCCTCTCCTCTCCTCTCTCTGCCTCTGCCCACTTCATTACATTGGGGGTCACACGTTTCCTTTGTTGCTCCTACACGGCGCAGAAGGGATAATGACTCACAGCTTCAGGTTTGGTTTTCTACGTGTTTGCATTAAAGATTAGCATCCCTGATAACTGCAAGGAAGGCAGTGCTGCAGGGATATGAGGTGACAAGATTTAAAATGAAAACATGCAGGCTTGTGAGGCGGGGGAGCGGTGGTTTCCCTACTGTCTGAACACCCATCTGTTCAATCCTCAAAAAAGGGAGGTGGTGTGTATCTAGTTCAAATATATATCATGATGAGACTAGTTCGGGTCATAGCTCCGTGCCCCTGATTTAGTTTTCATTTGTAGCTGCTTTGTTCTAACTTGGGACTTATTGGAGGACATTCAGCCCCACAACATGGAGGTAGATAATCCCCAAATGCTGTCATCAGTGGACTCCACCCTTAGTGGGGACCTTGGTGGTGGCAACAGGACCTTGGGGTATTTGACATAGTTTGTTACTGGTTGTTGTGTTGTCATTCAGGGATGTAATTAGGGAAACATTTTTCCTTTTCCATTTGAAGCTGACGTTCGGATGCGTGTGCCTAGACATTAGATCAGGAAAAAGAATCGAGCACATGTCCACCTCCCCACCACACCATCACACCAACCTGCCCTCCACATCTGTGCCAGAGTTGTGGGTGTGACTTACACATACTCCCCTTCTTTGAGGTGGGAAAACCTGTACCTTTTGGCATTCATCGTCTATTTTTCTCCTTTCGCACAGCACATTTTTCCAATATGAGATTTTGGAAAATGCTCTTATGGGCATCTCGAATTCTCCAAATACCCCTCTGCCCCGCTTCCGGGCATTTTAACATAACAAGCATTCTAAGTCTGAGTAAGTTTCATGTAGCAACACATACAGTGCTTGGGCCTACTGAGGTTCTCACTAAAGGAATTGTATTAATATACAGTGACAAATATTGACAAATAGTGATTTTTTAAAGATGTTAGTGTTGTAACATCGGTCAAGCTCAGGGCCAGACTGGGAACCAAAACCGGCCCTGGCAAAGTGTTCGGGTGTTGGGGGTGCGGCCGAGCTGTTTGCCAGGGCCGGTTTCGGCCAATTCTGTTACAAGGGCCGATATTGCAGCTATGCTGCAAAAACGGCCCTGTAACAAAAACGGCCCCCAGGGGCCCGTAATCGGCCCTCACCCTAGCGGCCCACCGGGGAAACGCCCGGTGCCCGCTACGGCCAGTCCGGCCCTGGTCAAGCTTGGTAGGATTTCAAGACCACTTTTGAGGGAGTTCAGGAGTTCTCTTTGAAGGTTCTCATAATTTGTAGGAAATCTTTTGAAAGTGGTGCATTTTTTCTAAAATTAGCCCACTGAGTTGTCAAAACCTTGGATTACTTAAAGACAACTGGATCTTTGGGTTTACTTTCTTGGGAAATGTGGTTGCATGTTCTGTTTGGCCTTACATAGCAATATAACACTTGTAAGGAAACAAGCTTTTGGCAGGTCCCACTTTTTGACCCCATTTGGATTACTAGCTGCTGGTTTTCTGACCCTCAGAGTGCATTGAGGCCTGCTAGTCCGACCTCATTGCCATGGTTCTTACCCATTACAAAGTGTATGTTGAACTGGCTATCCCCAAATAGCAAGTACTAACTTACTTATAAGTGCCTAGTATATTTACCCAGGGTACCAAGAGCATGTAATGCAGAGTGTTCACCCAGGACTGCAGCACTGATTGTGCCACCCTGTGTGTGACAAAATACAAAATGTCTCCTAGCCAGCAACTGCAGAGTGGAAGGGCATTTGTCACACTGCCAATTCGACTTTTCCATTAACATTAATGGCAAAGCCACCCTTTCCCTTAATAAACTATGCAAGTCTCCCCTAAGCATGGACTATAGTGCCTTATTGCAGGGAGCTGTATATTATTAAGTGGGACGTATATGTTTATATATGTTCCTGCAGCAAAATCCCTCAAATTGTCAGTTTGCTGTGGAAATGTTAGGTGCCCCATTGGCTAATACAGGGTTAGAGGCTGGCACCCCAGCCTGGCAAACTTATGAATGGGGCTACCAAACTGAGTACTGTAAGGCATCAAATTAATCAAGGCATTAAACCCGACCTGATGCCCGGGTCAAAATTAATTTCACTATTAAAGTAAAGCAACTTTTATAAAACTGCCACTCTGTGACCCAGCTGGTACAGTCACCACACACGGGCACTGGCCCACAGACAGCTTTCTGCCCACCTGGGAAGTAATGTGAATGACTCCCAGGCTTTACAACAATAGGTGCAGGGAGAGGAGTCCCCTCCCCCTTGCAGGAAGCCACTTAGGGTGTTAGACCAAAAGGTGAGCTTCAAAGGCGAAGCCGCTTTTGGTGGGCAAATGGCAATAACACTCCCAATGGGCTGCCCTTTGTTTAGGTAGACAGGCTGGAGACATGGACACCGGGGAAGACCAGTGCCCAAACCCTCCAGGTAGCCACAACTCTAGGGTGGGCTATCAAGCTCCTCAGAGTCAAGGAGAAGTACAGACATCTTGAGAGTGGCCAGAACAGTGCACTCTGGGATGGCCAGATGCCATACATTGCTGGAAGATCATCACCAAGAGGGAGGGGATCTGGTATCCCATTGGCTAGAGACCTCGTGGCCCCCTGGGGGCTCTTTCCTGGATTATGTATGGCACCCCTGTCACCCTGAACCTCAGATCACAACAGAACTGAAACAAAGACCGAAGAAAGACTGCCCTGCTGCTCCTAGACTGCACAAAAGGAGGCTGCACCGTGCCCTAGACTGCGCCTACTTCACTCTTGGGTAAGCAAAGTTAGGACTGTACCTGGCTCAGGGAAAAGTGATTCCCCAGACCTAAGCAATGACTCCAAGGGTCAGTGGGCTGGCTTCCTGTAACAGCACCAGGGATATTAAAGCTGAAGGAGCTCAATCCAGCAAGTTGGTAGCCACTGCGGAGGAAATGCAGCTGACTGCCACTCGGCACCCCAATAGACTGATCCTCAATGGCCAAAAGTTGCACCTGAGTCTGCCAGACCAGGGAGTGTCATCAGAGTCTGGACATGCATGTTTATATGTGTCCTTGCATCAAAATCCTTCAAGTTGTTTTGCTGTGGAAAATTTAGTAGTCCCATTGGCTAATACAGGGTTACAGGCTGGCATCCCAGTCTGGCTAACTTCTGAATGAGACTACCTAACTGGATACTGTAAGGTATCAAATTAATTGCTACATCAAACCTGACCTAACGACCAGGTTGAATTTAATGTCACTATTACAGTAAAGCAACTTTTAGAAAATTGCCACTCTGTGACCCAGCTGGTCCAGTGGCCTCACATTGGCACTGGCCCACAGACAGCTTTCTGCCCACCTGGGGAGTAGTGTAAATGACTCCCACGCTTGACAACAATAGCAGCCCGCTGCAAGGAGAGGTGTCACTCAGGGAGTTAGCCCAAAAGGTGAGATTAGAAGGCGAAGCCGCATTTGGTGGGGAAATGGCGATAACATTCCCAAGGGAGACAGGAATAGAGAGGGAAGACATGTGCCCAAGCCGGTATTCCCGTGGGCGTGTAGTCTGTAGGTAGCCACACCTCTAGGGTGGGCTACAAATCTCTTCACAGTCGAGGAGAGGTTGGGACATCTTGAGAGTGGCCAGAATGGTGCACTCTGGGATGGCCAGATGCCACACATTGCTGGAAAATCATCACCAAGAGGGAGGGGATCTGGTATCCCATTGGCTAGTGACCATGTTGTCCCCTCAGGGCTCTTTCCCGGGTTAAATATGGCACCCCTGGCACCCTGAACCTCAGATCACAGCGGAACTGGAACAAGGACCAAAGAAGGAGTGCCCTGCTGCCCCTGGACTGCACAAAGGGAGGCTGCACCATTTGCTGGTCTGCACCTGCTCCACTCTTGGGCTTGCGAAGTTAGGACTGTGCAAGTGGCTCCTGACTCAGGGAAAAGTGATTCCCCAGACCGAAGCAGTGACTCCATGGGTCAGTTGGCTGGCCCCTTGAAACAGCATCCGGGACATTAAAGCTGAAGAAGTCCAAACCGGCAAGTTTGTAGGCATTTTGGGGGAAACGCAGCTGACTGTCAAGGGGCGCCCAAAGAGACCAATCCTTAATGGCCAAAAGTTGCACCCGAATCTGCTGGACCCGGGAGTGTTGTCAGAGTCCAGATTTGTTGCCTAAGAGGGACAATAGCCCCACTGAAGGATTTTGTGAGTACCTGGCCTTCCAAGGTCTCAAAGAGGACTTCAAGGGACCCCGACTTCTGTGGCCAAAGTTGACCCACATTACCTGTGGACCAAGAAATCACCATGTAGGCACCCCCGTCAGCTGCACAGTAACTGGAGCATCTTTTCCTCCTGGAACCTCAGCATCAGGACCACTCCATAAAAATCTATGGCAATTATGCCATAAAGCTTGGAACTAGAGTGCAAAAATGCTTTGGTGGCCAGGTAACTGTCCAAATCTACTTCACTGCCCCTAAGACTTTCTCCCTGTCGGATTTTGTCACTAAAGCAGGGCCAGAGTAGCCAAACTAACGTTCACGAACTTTTGAAAAGTTTGTCTACTTTTTATTGACCAATGCTTGTTTGCGATTGAAATTAAAATTGATAAACCTTCAAAAGTATGTACCTCCAGTACCGCCTGGTGAATTTTTTTAATCAAGTTCTCAAATTCATAAAAATTGAATCTTTTTTTTAAAATTGGTGTTGCGTTTCTTTCTTTTTGTGTGGCTTTCTTATTTTGTTGTTTGTTACTGTTAAATGTTTTACCTTAAGTTCCTTTGTTAAAGCCTTGCTGCTTGAAGGCATAGGTACCCAGGGTTGAGCTTAAGGTTGTTCAAGCGAGACTGACTGGACCCAAGACAGTTTTCACAAGTGTATTCCACTGTAAGGCTTCACAACCATACCATATAATACACCTAAATCCACACAACACTTATGTTAGAAAGACTTTAAAAGGTCAATAAATACAAGGAAAAATTCAAACTAAGATTGAAAAACCATGAAGACTGAAGTGTACTGCACTATAAATTAAAGATAAGGGTTCATCATAGACTTCCGAAGATTGGATTTTACATAGTTCTAAATTGATCTTCATGTATGGTGCTCAGTGATATTGTTCAATTCACACTGATTCATTCAATCTTCTGCACTCAAAAGCAAGGTTTAGATTTGACTAACATTTCCGTATGAAATTAACCTGACCGTTTGAGAGCTCTGCATTGCTGTCCATAACATTACATTACTGTGGATCTAAATGGGCATTACTGGGTGTGTTCAGCTGTCAGCAAAAACAGGTAAGACATTGCAGTTTGTCTTATCCCAGCCACAGACATGGAGAGATAGCCCCCCCACCTTCTAGTGCCACCATAGGTGGCCGCCTAAGTATCCTATGTCTAGACACGGCGCTGCCACCCTCCTGAATTTGTTTGATATGTTAGAGTGGGAAAGATAGTAATAGGTACCCTTGAACCTTGCAGCCCCCCTTACCCTGAGGTGTGTTACCTATGCAGGACAGATTTAGGTTGGGTTAAGCCAAGTGAGATTTCTATGAAGAATCTCCGCTCTGCTTCACTATCAGTTCTATGACCAAGAGTGAAAGGGGATATCTGAGTCTAGAATTTAACTCATTAAGGAACACCTTGTTTATTTTCCTTAAGTCCCTTTAAAATAGTGAATAATCAATGCATCTTCACTAGCACTGCACTGAAAGGTTGCCTCGAGGAAACCTTCTGTCTGTTACAGAACTCATAGCATATTCTTAGTCTACAAGAGGAGGTAACAACCCGGGCTCTTCTGAGACACTTCAGGGGAAAGGAAGCCTCACTAGCCTCCGTGCCTCATGAGGGGTTACCAGGTGCAGGGCCGGCTCTAGGGCGGTGCGACCGGTGCCACCGCACCGGGTGCTGGCTTCCTGGGGGCGCCGTGATTGCAAGTTTATTATGTTTTTAAAGCACCTGCTGCAGCGTTCCTTTCCTCCGGCAATTACCAGGCCTCACAAAAATGTCAAGATAACTCCTGTGATTAATTATCTACCTGGAGAGAGATCAGCGTTTTGTATAGTTGAGGTTTTGACTTATGTGAAGTTAGTGCAGAGGGTTAATATGCCTGCTGCTAAGAACCTGTACCAAGTAGATTACAGAGTGCATATAATGTAAACAGATCAGCAGGTTACTGCTTTTAAAAGAGACATCCTTTTGTTACTTGCAATTTATAACTTAAAGTCCTAATATAGAACAGTGAGCTATTAACTTTCATCATAGAACTGCATACACGCTGCAAAGTATACATTAGAACATTGATTAATGTTGCAAAAAGGGTTAATTTGGCTAGAAATCGATTCTTATTATTAAAGATAACTCCCAACTATGCTGTTTCCTTTTCGACTCTGAGTTTGTGCTTCACATCAAGCACTCAAACTATACTGCCTACCAGTATGGATGACATGTGACTCCTACACTTTTAGGGGGATATTCACAAGGACGTGTGCTAAACATCTCCAAAAAATGTTAACGCAACTTTACACATCGCAGCCGATCGCGGGAAAATAACCCTGTGTTAACCTGGAATTCACAACACGGCGGTACCATGCGAAAGTCCCCCGAAAACGCGGCCAATGTCCGCGATACAACAACCGCGACCGTGATAAAAACACAAACCTCAACGCAAAAAAACATGCGATGGGCCAAAGCGCGATGAGGAAATCAGCGATAAGCAGCGCCAGGCCTGCAATACACACATGGCAGGCGGGAAAAACCACTATAAAAGTAGAAAAAACACACAAACACAAAATGACCAACACCCAAGCACCATGGAGGCAGCCGGAGCAGGCACAGAGGACGAGCGCAACCCCACAAGCACCCCGGACGACCAGCCTGGGACCTCGGGGACAGGGAAGGGCAATGACAAGAAGAAGAGGAAGACGAAGTTCAGTCCGCAGGAAAACAGGATCCTGGTCACGGAGGTGATGGAACACCATCAACAACTGTTCGTCACCTCCAACGTGTCATTGGGCACCAAAAATGGAATATGGCGGGACATCGTGGACAAGGTGAATGCCGTCGGAGAGCACAAGAGGTCAATGGACAAGGTCAAGAGGCGATGGCTTGACATCAAGCGCAAGACCAAGGAGAAACTCGCAGGCAACCAGAAGGCAGCAATGCAGACTGGAGGTGGGAGCCCAGCGCCACAGCTGGAGCTGGATGACATGGAGGAGCTGGTGTCGACAGTCATCAGTGTGGAGACTGTGGCCGGAGGCAGGGGACCGGACACTGCTCGAAGGACACAACACAACCGCGACAGGGTGAGTGACCACCAGGTACTGGGGGGACGGGTGGAGATGGCCACAATGGCACACATGCACAATCAAGCAGAGCACAGTGCACACCCACAATGACTCTGGATCATGGCCCTGATCCACAGACTGTCACAATGTACAATGCCATGCTGTCTGAATGTGAACCTGTACCATGCGGCTACTTACATGCGTACACAATGTAATACACCATCTCCCCTTCACATTGCAGGTGCACCGTCAACACCTCCTGCAGAGCAGTCCCAGCCACTCTTCACTGATGACCAGGAGGACACCCCCAGCATCGACACCCAAGCCCTCCAAGACATCATTGACATCATCCGCAACTCACCTCCAGGATCAGGGCAGCCCAGCTGCATCGAGGAGACCCCATCCACTACCCAAACCACCCAGCAGGAGGCACCCACAGCCCCGGCAGTCTCCCAAGACCCCCAGGAACAACACATGGCCTTCCAACGCTGTGTGCTGGAGGGCCAGAGGGAGACGGCTGAGCAGGTGCGGGTGGGGTTCGACCTCATGGCTACCAAACTGGACACCATCCATGGGTGTCTAGGTCCCATCAGGGACCAGCTCCAGTCCCTAACGGACACCCACGGCCCGCTCCATGGTCTCCAACGAGCCCTGACTGACATCGCTGGAGTCATGACTCGGAGACAAGAACACCTGTCCGCTCAGAGTGGCTCCAGCGATCCCACCCGTGAGCTGGCACACATGCGGAGGCTCATGGAGGACATGGTGCGGATGGAGGCGGAAAGGATGGCAGCCACCGCTGCACATCAGCGAAATGTAGCTGGGATCTACCAGGCCCTGCAGATCCTCATCATGGCACTGCTGCCACAACGCGTGGCGCAGATGAATGCTGCTGCCCCCACACCATCCACATCTCCGCCCCCTGGTGTGTCAGTGCCTCCCAGTGCAGCAGGCGTATCCACTCGGGCACCTGATGTGTCACTGCCACACAGTGCGGCCGACAATCCTCCTCCGGCCCCTGATGTGTCAGTGGCACACAGTGCCGCAGCCGGTACTGCAACTCCCACAGGTGGGGCAGAGCACACATCCGAGGACGTGGATGGGATTGAGTTCAGAAGGAGGCACTAGCATTCATTTCTGCCACCTTGCCTGTTTCTGCTTGGTGCCGCACATGGCCCCATGACCTGCCACTGACCCCTGATACACTCCGCTGCACTCACCTTGGACCGCGACATGGACTGCCATATACTGTTTGATGACCAATGACACGGCGACCAGACTGCGGACTGTACCCTTCCTCTTCCGCAGTACTTGTCATCCCCGGATGGACTCTGGCTGGCCCTCCACGGGCCCATATTGTGTGGTGTGCTTGGCATGGCCCTGTACCGCTCCAGCTGCAAAACTCCACTGGATGTGCAATAAACATCCAGAAACGCACTGCTGTGTCATGGCTTTCATCATTCATGTATGAATGTGTGGATGAATGTAGGGACAGTGATTTCCCTTACGTCAATGATGCTCATCTAGTGGGATGCCAGTCACAGTGTGCTACATTGCCTATTGTGTTCCGCTTGCCGTGGACACCACAACAGGGACACACGCATTAGTCACTCCCTTGTCCGGACATGGACTGAACCACGCCCAGAGCCCCCGAGTCATTGTTGCAAGCCCTGTGCTGGTCCGGCGTATGCCAGGCCAGACCACTCCACTTACGCTCTGAGGGGGGGCCCACATAGCTACATGTTGCAGGCGTACACGCTGGTGGTATGCAGGTCACTGGTCTAGTTGTCAGCATGTCACGGCCACTCCCTGAGGGCAGGTCTGCACACACACCACACCCATCCGGCACAGGCGTCACAGGCCATGTGACCCCGCCAATATAAGGGGCTGACAACGTCACATTCCCCACTGCCGGTTGTGACTGGATGACGGACGCTCCACGGTTCTCAATCATAAAGGGCCCATGAGTTGTGGCGCACAGGGTTGGTCGCACCCGAGGCCTTGCGCCCGTCACGGGCCTACCACTACGTGGCGCTGACTGGGGTTGCACAGAGTTAGTGGCACCCGAAGCCTTGCGCCCGTCACGGGCCTACCACCACGTGGCGCTGACTGGGGTTGCACAGGGTTAGTGGCACCCGAAGCCTTGCGCCCGTCACGGGCCTACCACCACGTGGCGCTGACTGGGGTTGCACAGGGTTAGTGGCACCGAAATAGCTGAGCGGGTGTGCAGCCTGCGATGATGACGTGTGCACTGATGTGGTCTTTGCCATTGATGCCTCAGGACTCAGCGTCATGTGTGGGACCTGCTGGGCCGCGGGGGGCGGGTCCGCATGATGTGGACCATGCCATGGTGGCGGGACCGGGGCCTGGAGCTTGCACGGGCACGTGGTGTGCCCACTGGTGGACACACCATTGGCGGCAGGTGAGCAGTGGGCCCGGGGTGCGCAAGTGGGGACAGCCAGCGCTAGCCGGCGGGAGGGGGTAGGGTGCGGCTTCATGTGTGCGCAGGGACGGACTGGCGTTGTTGCCGTGTGCTGTGTGATGGACTCTGCCATGATTGACTCTGGCCTTGATTACAGATTGCAGACCTGGTGGCTTGCAGTGTATCCCGGCACGTGGTTGGAGACACACCGGTGGCAGCAGGTGAACATTGGGGCCTGGGTGCGCAGGGGCGGCGGTATCTCTCTCTCTTGCCCTTCCTTACTTCCCTCTCTCTCTCACTCTCTCTCCTTTCCTTCTCTCTCTCTCACTCTCCTTTCCTTCTCTCTCTCTCACTCTCCTTTCCTTATCTCTCTCTCTCACTCTCTCTCCTTTCCTTCTTTCTCTTTCTCTCTCTGCCTTTCTTTCATTCTCTGTTTCTCTGTGTCTCGCTCCTTTGATGTGCGCATGGCACACGTTCTGATTTTGTGCTTTATTTTCCAGGCTGTGACATCGGGATTGTCCCGGAGGGACCCGACAGGAGTCTTCCGCATTGGTGTTTTGTGTTGTATTTCAATAAAGTTTTTGGTTGTTACTTCAGTGCTGTGTGACTGTTTCTCGTTCTTCTGGCCACACATGGGTGTTATTTTTGGACAATGTGCGTCATCATGCGCTTTTTGTGGCTCTTGTGTCGTGCACGGTATGTGTTTGTCCGGGGGGGGGGCTGGGGTTGGTGGCGGTGGGTGTTGTGGCCCTCATGGGTATCCGAGCTGCATGATCATTGTCTCCATGGCATCTGTGGGTCTTCAGGTGTGGCTCTTGGCTGGGCTCCCTTTCATACTGCAGGTGGTCATCCTGCTTAACACCAGCAAAAGGCAGGTGTTAAATCCCTGGTGCTACCACGGCTTATCGTCTGTTTTTGGTTCGCATCGCAGATCTGGCAGTTCGTTGTGAAAGTTGTGAAAGTGGTGTTGTGGTTTTTTCGTGTGTTTTTGCACGGGAATGCCTACTCTGCATCTCATTAGGGTTGGTTGGTGGTGTCCACCGTGGAGATACATTTTGGGGCAGTTATCGCGGGAATACTGGCGATGTCTGCAGTTTGCACCCGCTTGTGAATGGGGTGTTGAATCTATCTCCACTTTGGATGCGTTAAGGTGGAGATAAATCGGCGGTAGGTCCTTCTGAATATGCCCCTCAGTCCTTTGGCTTATGTAACATTTCCTATACCCTGATTTACACACGTATGATTGATTGTCTCTGTGTAATGTGTGTGTGATGCAAAGTGCTCTGACACCCTACACTGGTATGAGTGGCGCTATATAACTAATTCAATGCATCTGAGAGAGAGTGGTTATGGAGACTTGGTCACTGTTAAAGGGTGCTAGTGAGAGAATCCGTAGTGGAGGTGGTCATTGGGGGGGCGCCAACAAAGTCGCACAGGGCGCCACCAGCGCTAAAGCCGGCCCTGACCAGGTGCACCTATATCTGGGACTTTTGCAGAATTGCCCTGCCTCCGAAGCCACACGGAACGTTTTCTGAACAGGATCCCCTTGAGCCTAATTTAAGCAGAATTCTTGCTGAATCAGGAAGCCTCATACATTCTGCTGAATGGCCACTATGTCAAGCACGACAAACAAAGGCCCACTACTAATAAGAGCACACAGCTAACACTGCTTCAATCAGCTGCTCAGAGCAAGCAACATCTTCACTCCTCGGCATACGAGCGAGGCCTCAGTTAAACCTCTTCAATGTTTATAATGCTAGAAAGCGCTCACAACTTCCACACTTTGAAACCAGAATGCTAAAGAAGTCCACAGATTTCAGCTTTTTGGGAATGTTTCTTACAGTTTGAAGACTCCGAAGAGTTCTTAAACTATCACACGAGCATTTATTTGTTTGCCCTGAACGCCGCGAGCCCATCGCACCGATACTGCGCTCAGATTGGAAGTCTTTAAACCTAAGTGGCGGCTCTTGTTTCCATTTTGTTTTCATATCGAATCCACAGGGAGGCATTCTCGATCCTTACCCGTCACGTGCAGAAAGGACCATATCATGTAAAGGTAGCTTTTGCACTCGTGTCAGGCCATGAGTGCTGAAGTCATGTTGATGCCATGTGGGTGAGTTTTAAATGTTTAAATCATACGGCAATAATCTGGATTCACTGCTTCCCTCCGCCTTACCCCTTCCCTAGGCGTCTGTGCCCCGGTGCCACTGCAACTGCTTCACAATCGACAGCTACGTTCCTGACTAGAATAAGAAATGGTTAAATGGGCGTCCATAGACAAGTGCCCTTCGCTGCTCCTTCCTCTGTGTCTTTCATAGGGTTCACCTGGTTAGGTAAATGGGCGTGGTGCAGTTGTAGATTTAAACAGACATTTCCAAAAAGTAAATATTGTGTTGGGCAATTTTGCACTGAAATTTCCAGATTGTGTAAACTGTACTGATTCTTGTACCATTTTTGCGCAATGTTTTCACCAAGTGCAATGATGACATTTGCACCAACTGGCCAGAGCGCAAAAAACGTGTAGCAAAAGTTAGCCCACATGCCGGTGCTAAACTGTAAACCACCAGTGCAGTCTGTGCAATGCAGAAATGTCAGTGCAAAATTGCACAGGATCAGTTTATGGAAATCGGTGCACAGTTAGAAAATACTCTTTCAGTTTTTGCTCTCCACTGCACTAGAGGGCATCTGCAATAACATGTTTCGTAGTGCCAAAGTGGCATTCGCTATTTCCAATCATCAGAGAGAGGTCAGTCAATGCCACCCCTGCAGTTCTTATGCACACAGTTGGCTTTACCCTCATGGGGTGACTGTGGTGGGTTCAGAAATGATGAAGTCGAACCGGAAATGGTGAGATGATTGGTTCAGGAAATATGACAGAATGGATTTCTTTTCCCTAATTGTCTTATCATATTTCTGACTGCACCAGAAAATGCAAATAGAGACAAATGAAAACTGTCGAGCCCTGAGGTACAAATGCAGCACATCTGGAGCTCTGCATGTCTCTGACACCTCCCCTGCTATTTCCCGCCATGTTTATTTTCCCTCCAGCTCTTTGAAGTCGAATGACATACATTCTATATAAAGACCCACAACTAAGTCAGCCAAAATCCAGCTTCTGATCAGAACACAGGAGACCACCAAACACGGGTGGGAAGGCTCTATGAGAGTGTGACAGGGTTGCTTTTCTGTATTCAGTGGCGGTAGGACTCCTCCTGCTGTCACAAGTCAGCATGTTTCTTGTACAGCACATATTGTTCGAAGAATCGCTTCCAGGCACTTGCAAGAGTTAAAAATGTGGAGATGATCTGCGCATAAGTTGTCAGAATGAAAGCACTGTCGTCTAAAGTCCTCCATAGTAATGTTATGTTATGCTGTTATGTTATGTTATGTAAAGTGTTGATAGGTTGGGTCAAAAATTAAAACGAGTGTGCAATGGGAGCATCAAGTCATTCAGCACTCGGCCTCAACCCACGTGTGCGCGCTTGCAGCCTTAAAGTTGTTCAGACTTGACCTGAGAGCGCTAGTCTGGATTGATTTAGTGTGTATTTCTTACGGTGTCCTTACCTGTTGACGGCTTGTGCCGTCCCTCTTCATGTGCTACCTGCCCCCTGACAGCTCCCTTCTGTTTGTCACTTCTCATCATGGAGATGCACATGAAGGCTGGTCCTTCAACTTTCCACCAGCGCTTCCATCTTTGTGGGGCATGTTGTGCCAGCCATTTGTCATTGGTATCTGGTGTGTATATCAATGTGATCAGGTTGTGTGAATGGATGTTGGATGGTGGTGATCTGATCATGTGTGTCTTGACTCGTGGACTGATTTTGGAAGGACTCCAATATCTCAGCTGTAGGTGTTCTGTGTGCAGCTCTCCCATGTGGGCTTCTCCTGGCCTCTAGCAGTATTGCCAGCAGTCAACCATACCTCCTCCCCTGCTTGTTCATAGTATCAAGAGTGGTCTGATGTCATAATTGATGCCTTAGGAAATCTGAAAAGCCCTAAAATAGTAAAACACTCGTGAGGGGTGCTGAAATGTGCTGGATTGATGGTGTCTCTGTCCCTTTCCTTGTTATATTGTCTGCCATTTCTGTTGGTAACGTCCTGTATGTCACTACTTGTTTTCCGCAAGGGTTTTAAGACTTGGCTCTTTTAGGCTGACATACCCAAAATTCTCTACCTTGTTGCCTCTGCGCCAAAACCCCTAGAAGTAGCTGTGCGCATTATAAATCTTTTAAAGGAATGAATAAATTCAAGACGGAAGGTCACAAAACTAATTCTCCACGCTGGCGCCCTCCACTTTGGGCCAGCACATCACAAGGACGACAAACACCAAACAGCTCAAGTGAGTCTTTGAAAATGGTAAAAGCTATGTAAATATTCAACGAACGAAAACACATAAAACATAACATATAATCTAACATGGCATATAACATATAACATAATCTGACAAACTTTATAACATATACAACACAAAATAAAAATGTATTTCACAACATATAACACACAATAAAACACCTGACATAACATATAACACAACACAACGTACAATGTGAAGCAAAATTGAACACAAAGGGTTCCAGCTCTGTATGCAATGTGGACCAGCAGCGCCGCTGTGTCCGCACAATAGACACAGGGGAATGTCAGTGCATGGGCCCCGATATGAAGCCTGTGTAGCAATCTAGGGCAGTCTCCGTATCCATCCTAGCCACGCCTTACTGCCCAGTTACTTCTCTGAGGCGCTTGTTTGGTGCACTCATAAAAATACGTGTTAACCTGTGTGTGCTCGCGCTGGAGAGCTATATGAAAGCTGTCACTGTCAGTTATCAGCGCTGTGCAGGAACACCTTTCAGGCGTTCCACCACCCAGGATGCACACCACAAACACCTGGCGGCCCTGCAGAGAAACGTCATTCCAGGAGCCCAAACTCATTCCTTGCAAACATGCCTAGTCCTCCACCAGAAATAGTTATGCTATGTGATGTGATGTGACGTGACGTGACGTCACGTTATGTTGTGTAATGCTATGTTATGTTATGTTATGCTATGCTATGTTATGTTCTGTTATGTTGTGTTATGTGATGTGATGTTATGCTATGCTATGCTTTGTTATGTGATGTTATGCTATGCTATGTTATGTTATGTTATGTGATGTTATACTATGCTATGTTATGTGATGTTATGCTATGCTATGTTATGTTATGTTATGTTATGCTATGCTATGTTATGTTATGATGTTATGTTGTGCTATGTGATGTTATGCTATGCTATGCTATGTTATGTTATGTGATGTTATGCTATGCTGTTATGTTATGTTATGATGTTATGCTATGTTTTATGTTTTGTGATGTGATATGCTATGCTATGTTATGTTATGTGATGTGATGCTATGCTATGTTATGATGTTATGCTATGTTATGTTATGTGATGTGATGTTATGCTATGCTATGCTATGCTATGCTATGTTATGTTATGCTATGATATGTAATGTTATGTTATGATGTTATGATGTTATGTTATGTTATGCTATGCTATGCTATGTTATGATGTTATGTGATGTTATGCTTTGCTATGCTATGTTATGTTATGTGATGTTATGCTATGCTATGTTATGTTATGATAGTATGCTATGTTATGTTTGGTGATGTGAAATTATGCTATGCTATGTTATGTTATGTGATGTGATGCTATGCTATGTTATGATGTTATGCTATGTTATGTGATGTGGTGCTATGCTATGTTATGAAGTTATGCTATGTTATGTTATGTGATGTTATGCTATGCTATGCTATGTTATGTTATGATGTTATGCTATGTTATGTTTTGTGATGTGAGATTATGCTATGCTATGTTATGTGATGTGATGCTATGCTATGTTATGATGTTATGCTATGTTATGTTATGTTATGTGATGTTATGCTATGCTATGTTATGTTATGTGATGTTATGCTATGTTATGTGATGTTATGCTATGCTATGGTATGTTATGTTATGTTATGATGTTATGTTATGCTATGCTATGCTATGCCATGCTATGTTATGTTATGTTATGCCATGTGATGTTATCCTATGCTATGTTATGCTATGTGATGCTATGCTATGTTATGATGTTATGCTATGTTATGTGATGTGATATTATGCTATGCTATGTTATGCTCTGTTATGTTATGTGATGTGATGTTATGCTATGCTATGCTTTGTTATGTTATGTTGTTTGATGTTAAGCTATGCTATGCTATGTTATGTTGTGTTGTGTTATGTGATGTGATGTTATGCTATGCTATGTTATGTGATGTGTTACGTTACGTTATGTTATGTTACGTTGGTTTATTGTAAATCGTTGTATGAAGCCTTAAGACATCACAAATCACCAGAGGAGAAAGGAGACAGGCGTGGAAGAAAGAAAGGCCATATGAGATGAAAGGATGAAAAGAAGGTTCGAGGGATGTGCCTTATGAACAAAACGATCGTCTGCAAGATGCTGACACCTCACTGGCTGCCAGAGTGCATTATGGTGAGCCAATCTTAGGCATGAGGTGGACTGGACAGGAAGGTGGCAGCAGAAAAGCCAAGGCAGAGCAAGAAAGGTGAGGAAGGAACTAGAGAACAAAGATGGAGTGATTGGGAGTGGCAACGAAATCGATATGAGAGGAATACAACAATATGAGGGTACTGTTGGTGCCTGTGAGACGAATCAAGAGCAGACCGAATGAGAAATTGTAGTTAGCCCTGGGAAGGCGGTGTAACTAACGTAAGCTCCTTCTGTCCCTGAGGAGCAGGGTAACCCGTTCACCCAGGGCACATGAATACCTGGTGGGATACGGAGGCGTTAGACACCCCTCCAAACATTGTGATGCAGGAGGCCCTGTGATTTTGCTTTAGACCACTGCCACTGGGAAGACTTGGAGAAAGTGAGAGACTAAAAGAAGGAGAGAGAGCGAGAAACAGAAAGTGAATATTGGAACAATGGTGTGGGTGAGACAGAAATTAGGGGGTTAGAATAGAAATCATTGTAGCCTCTAAGAGTGATATCGAACCCTGGAGAAAGGTCAGGAGTAGGAGACTACTCAGGTCTTCCCTATTGTCTCTCCCTTCTAGACACATTTACCTACTCCAGCAAGGGTGTTGATGGGAGCTTATCCAGGAGAGTCAAGCAGCACACCTTCCTTCATTTCCTGGGTGTTCTTGCTTTTGTGAGGGCAGATGTGTCATTGTTCAAGGAGTAGAGACTTCTGCAGGGCGTTGAGCCATGCATGACAATGACACTCACCCAGAGAAGGCAGCATGGAGTAGGCCCCCAGAGCTCACAGCAGCACACTAGGATTCCTAGACCACTGCTCTGTGTAACCCACTGAGGACGTAGGCTTGTGGTTAGGCACTTTTAATATGTGAGAAGAAAAGCAGGAGGGAAGACCTGTCTCTTTCATTCAGGGAACAAATTGCCATTTCCCAACCATCGCCAATTTGTGTTCACAGAGCCTGGTCCCTGGAGGGAATGGGCCACCTAGCCTTAGCACAGGACGGATTGCATGTGTTTCCTAGTGGCCAGGATGCTGGGCCCTTGATCTGTGATAGAAAACTGAGCCGCCAAAGTCGTTTTGTCTTTAATAGTTAGTTTAAACAAGCAGTCAAAGATCAGTTTGTGAGAGGTGGTGTGAAGCCGAGCCAGATACAGCATAAAACATTGTGGAGTGTGAGTATTAGCGACGCTGCTGGGAGAAGGGAGGTAAGGCTCTACAACTATAGAGCAAATAAAGCTGGTGAAGGGAATGGAGCTCTCTGCTAATGGTGGAATATCACCTGCACTTGTACCTATGATGAGTTCAACCCTCCTCGTCCACTGGCAAGGGGTCCAGAGAGCTTGTGAGCACTCTGGGATGGCTTTGCAAGACTCTTCACAGGAAGGATGACAGGCAGCAAAAGGGGAGCACAGCCTTGGGCAGAGCTATATGCTTACTACCAGCCAGTCAGTAATGTGCAACATGCAGCTTCAGCAACCAGGAAGCTTCCAGGGCAGACCGATGAAGGCCTTGTCTATGAGGCTCACCTGGATTTACTGCAGGGACGAAATGAATGGAAGCGAGGCTAGGTCCCAACATCCCTCACCCACCTCCTTCGCCCAACTAGGTCAAAGCAAAAGAGGGAATGTGGGGAAGGAGGGAAACAAAACAAGGGTGGGGAGAAGGGGTAGACATCCACAGGATCTTCAGCGGAATAATCTCCAGGACTCCTGAAGGAAAAAACACAAGGTAAGTACTAATCAAGAATACAAGTAACTGTGGCTGTATGTGAACCCCCTCCTTATTTGCTACTGGGATACCTGTAAAAGAATATGCCAAGTACTTGGGGGAAAACAACTCCCATGGGCTGTAGAATACTCTCAGTGTCTAAATGAAAAAGACAACGTTCAGTATGAGGAAGGACTGCAGAAGTTTGACCGTAAACAAGAAAATGAACACTGATATACAAACCTAAGTTGGAAGAACCATAGGAGTACTTAGGACCCTTTAAAGTAAATTATCCGTTACTCCTGAATTAGAGAAAAACCAAAAAACTCATTTCCCTGGACAGGAAAGAGCACGGAAAAAATAGAGCAAAAAGTGCAGGGTCGCTTCACACAAAACAGAAGTAGTATTTCCACTATTAATAATATTCCTTCTTTTCCATTTTTGCAGCAAGAAGAGACTAAACAGAAACTAAGATGACCAAAAGAAGAACACCTCTAGAAGCAGACCATCAGATAAGTATGCCTTATGTCTGTAGCAAATAAACAAAATAACCCTGAAGGCGAAGAAACTGCGATTCTTTACAATACTTGCTGTTTCTTGTGTTGCAGAAACAAACTGCCAGGAAGCCAAGGGTTAACAAACTGGGACTAGCAAGAAACAAGAAACAAAGTTGCAGTTCGGCAAGAGGCTACGTGACGGAGTGCCCCGGAAGAGCACCAAAGAACCCGGGAAGAAGAAGCCCTGCACCCAGGAGCAGAGCAGAGAGCCAACTGCTGTCAACGGAGTAAAGGTAAGACGGCACTGAACTGCGGCGAAATCGGGAGGCCTAGCGGGATCCGTGTCGGAACGCGAATCGCGTTACCAACGCGGATCCCTCCCTTAAATACGCCTCAGGCGCCGCCCTCGCTCGCTGACAGAAAGCAGCGGGCGGGGCTCGCGCCTACATGCTCAGGAGCGGGAGGAAGCGCTGCCGCATGCAGCTCGTCTCGTGGAGCATGACATTGTCATAGTGAAGTACCTCAAAGCGCTAGAGATGAGCTCCAGTTTGTATTTGAGGTTTTTGCAGTTGGGCAGCAGTCCTCCACTTTCCTCATGAGAACACAGTAGCATTGGCACAACATTGCTATAGAGACAGGAAGTCTTCCAACAGCATAGACCCTTCTGTGTCACTGTATTGCTCTCATCTTCATATACGTCCTTCGCAGTCTAACACTATGAACTCACACACTTCCACGCCCAGGCTTCCATAGTCCTTTCGGTGTGGTGGTGTGTGCCACCATCTCCTTTGTGACTTCTTATTGAGATATGAAGAGGATATGCCAATTCCAGCTGTTTCTTTCAGTGGATTTTGTCTAAGCTACTCCTAAATGGACCGATGTGCAGTTGATCCTGGAAGCTTGTTCTTCAATATACTTATAACTAAATGTTGGTACAGGGAAGTTAGATATTGCATTGAGTTGAGTCTTCACATCTTCTAGGTGGACCCCATAGATTGTCAAGTTACCTGTTGGCCTAGAAGTGATCTCTCTCTTTGAGTCTTAGATTGCCTAGTAGTTTTGGAAGGTTGTACCATCTGATGGATTGTTCTCATGTTTTTCCTAGGTGGAGTTCATGGGTCATTAATCTTAATCTGTTAATCCAAACGGTGAGTTTGGAGATCTATGTCTTCCACTGAGTTGCACTTTTGCTGCTCTTTTGCTGACTCCTTACATTCCTAATTATCAGGTTTTTGAGAGTAGTGATTTTATTTGAATCCAGAAGTGCCTACAGCACCCAGAGATTCCTGGCTGCCCCAATTACAGAAACAATGTTCCTGCAGCTATTCTATTCCTTATCTCAGGCAAAATATTTGCATCTCATCCCAGGGTTCCCTCATTCTCTCTCACTTCCCTGGAAGATTTGTCATCCTGACCTCTTTAGTTCTGCTTGTTGGCTAACCACCCCTCTCCTTTTTCCTCTATTAATCACGTCTCCTCCTTTGAAACCCTTATTCCCCAATCTACTATTCCTTCTCACCTCCCAAACTTCTCTCTCTTCTATTAACTCGCTCCCTTCCTCCTCAAACCACCTTCCCACACTTCTTTACTCTCCCCAAAATGCTCCTCTCCCACTCCATCATACCCTCCCACCACCTCATCCTTTCTCACCTCCACCCTGAGCCATCTTTCCGCTCTACTCCATCCCCCTTGGCATCCTTGCTGTTTTCTGCTTATTGACCTTTCCCCTGTAACTTTGATTTTCCCCAACTGCCTGCTCCCCATTAACCCTCTCTCTCACACCTTTCCATGCTTAATTCTTGTCCCCTCATGCTACTGCTCTCTAAATGCAGCTCCAGTCTCCCCAACCCACTCCTCGGATTTTCCAAACTCCATTATCCATTCCTTTCCCCAAAGAGTACCCATTTCCCCATCACACAAAATGAAGCCTCCTTCCTGACATGCTTGCTATATGTCCCCGCATCCTCTCAGTTGCTCCCAACACTATAACTGTACTCTCTTTCACCCCCTTCCACTCCTTATCTCTATCCCCTTTCTACATCTACTAAAATCTCTTGCTTCACACCCCCACTAAGCAGGCCCATTCCACTCTATATCTCGCTTCCTTAATCCTCTACGGCCCTATTCCCTCTTTTGGAGTCCAAAGCTATGACTCTAACCCCACCTCCTGCTGCTCTGTCATCTCATACTTCTTCACCATAAATTTTCTCCCATTTAGTAATGATGGAGCGCGATGGTGCTCTTTAACTTGTAGGGGTGCATCATATTCACGAGTAGTCTGCACCTACATCTATTCCTTTGTCGTGTTAATATTTGGTCATTAGGATGTATCTTGTAATAACATGTGAAAGTGAAATGTTATAACCATTACGTGCCAAGTAAAGAAAAATGTGGCAGCTGTGTTTTAAATAATGTAGCCTTTCTGTAATTGCTTAACTTAGTTGCTCATTTATAATGTAGTGCATAGAGATAAACGTGCACCGGATTGAAGTTGTACACGGACGTGGCAACTCAAATTTAAATGTGTAAAAGTTATAGGCTGCTTATAATGATTTGCGCATTTAAATGTGCTAATGTAACATGATGACTTAGAAATGCTTAAGGAAAACCGTTCATTTATATGTATTCTCGTAGGGCCTATGTGCTTTATTCTTATGTTGGCCGATTTCTGTAGGCCTGAAATGTATTCTCCCTGACAGCTCTCATTGTGGAGTAGAGAGATGAATTTCATGTGTATGTTGGATTTGTTCTGTTCTCACATTTCTGTTGCAGGTGGAGAAAGTTGTCTTTGTTAGTTAGAATAACGGGGCATATTAGCAAGAACCTCGTTAAAATTATCGCCGTTTTAGCGGCAGGAAACTGCAGCTAAAACGGCGATAATGGGCTTGGTAATATGCGCTATAGAATTCCAATAGAAGCCCAGGTTAGATGTGCAGGACATCTAACCTGGGCTTCTATTGGAATTCTATAACGCATATTAGCAAGCCCATTATCGCCGTTTTAGCGGCAGTTTCCTGCCGCTAAAACGGCGATAATTTTAACGAGGTTCTTGCTAATATGCCCCAACGTCTTTTGTTTTAGGAGTTAGGTTCAGGGAGGAGAAAATACTTTCATGCAGGAATGCTCATAATTGGGAGCCGGTGTTCTTTCTCACTGAAGGAGGCCTGGGAATCAAGGTCATCGAGCCAGGAGCTGGGAGTATCGAAACTAAATGGGAAAATCACCTATGAGAAGTACCCCGCAGGATGAGGTGATCGAGATGCAAGCAGTGGGCGTGTTTTACGTTTTGAATTAGGGACAGTGCCCCGGGAGTTGAGTCAGGAGAGGAGGTGAGGAGATCGATGAAGAGGGAAGGAGCATCTTAGAACGAGCTCTGTAGCTTTGGCTACTTGACCCATACAACGTGAGTGTACGTCTTAGGAAGTCTTCACGAGCTGACACCTTTTCCCGATCTTGCCTGAGGAATGCTAAGTAAGGATGTCACGGTAGCGGTAGTGTAGGTATAGACTAATGCTTTTCATTTATTCTCCCCAAATGAAGACAGATCTCGATGTGGGGGCAATCATTGCCTGTGTTCTGGAATTTGTCATTCTTTTTATGATCCAGTGTCTTCGACTCGCCCGTAGATTCGGATTTGTATTAGTTCCAATGTACTTCTACAACCTCGTCTTGAGGTGCTTGTATGTCCAGTTATTTTTGACTTTGTTACAAACCCACTAACTTGGAATTCGGAGTCTGTGATTCTTCAGAGTAATGGTTCTTTAAAGTTGTTAAGCTTGTCATAATGAGTTATTTCGCCCCTCTACACTTCTCAGCAGGCAACAAAGAATCATTGACCATGGGTTCCAGAGTAAAATGGTAGTGAGGAACCCGGCCCCATCAGTAACTTCTCCACCCTCTATACCTGCCTCAGAATACATGCATGATCAGTGAGCAAGAGCACTTAAACATCTACGACTGAACTGCAGATTCCCAAATGGCTGTATGGTACATCACTGAAATCTGGCTAAATGATAACTCCGCCTCCATACTTCACAAGACACTCTCATCAACGTATGGAATCCTCAACACAAACCAACCAAAGATGTCTGGAGGACTAGCATTCATATTCAATGATGCCTTACCATCCACAAGCTTTAGGAGCTCACCATGGTTTAACTTGAATCAATTCTAGTCTGCTGGTCGCTCACCCCAGCCTTTGACTCACTTTCCTGTTGATTTACAGACCTACTCTGAATAACTGAACATTTAGAGACATGTTTCTAGAGGCAACCACCAATATCACCACAAACCACAGCAACATGTGCAATCTGTGAGGTGTGACTCTCTAGTTTGACTGACTATACCTTCACAAACTGAACCAATCTACTCAGCTGTGTTATGTTCCCTATAGGTACCCCAAAATCGGTTCAGGTAATGAATGCACCTTTCACCTACATTCCCCTGATATTACACTACATAACGGTTCTTAGTACTGACCTTTTACCTAGTTATGGTAATGTCCAAAGATGACATGGGGTATTCTCCGAAAAGCTTAAGCCTCATTCATTATGCATGAGGATTCTTGGAATCACAGCAGGACAGCAGGCCTACCATCTCCTGCATAATAACTATGTATAAGGGTCATTCCTTCCGTCATCCTAGTCCGACATGACACAGTAAGGTATATCCACAGGGGGGACCCCTTTGGGTAGATTTACACCATATCTTGCAGAGTTAGGGAGAGGAGAAAAAGACTTCCATGCTGACACACTGACGCGAGACGCTGAGGTTCCTGCACGCAGACACTCCAGCTCGCAGTGGTCTGACATCCCTTGCGGGGTGTCCATCTCAAGACCAAGACGGGGTCCCACAGTCTCTCACTTCAAGTAATGGGGTTTTCTTTATCCTAGAGGGATTCTTTTCTTTACACCCACATAGATGCTAGGTACACTTAGGTACATCTAATTAGGGTCGCATCGTAGGAGTACGCATTTACTACTGTCATGTATTTTATATACTTGCTTGTATTCATTGTTTTAGCACGATGGTAGAAATCTACCATCCTTTTACTCTGTTAGTGCTTATAATCATTTATATCTGTTACTGTCTAATGGTTGTTTCAGCACACCTATTTTACACTAGAATGACGCTGGTTCAATAAATGCTTATTGAAAAACGTCCCCACCGTTTATTCTGTGTATATCTCTGAGACGAAGTGAGCATGAGTTACTGAGCGAAAAGTAGTACACTGTTTCCACGATCCTGAGGGATCAGGGTCGTCATGCTCGATAGTTGCCAAGAACTATTCTCTCCTTGGTAAGAGGGGTTTCTAGTGGCACTGTGAGCTAGCTGGTATACAGGCTAACATACCCGCTAGGGGTGTCTAGAATCAGTCCGGACACCAATCCTAAAGTGTATGTTGTCTAAACGCGCAGACCTTTTATAGGTTTATAGGAACTATACGACATGGCGCCGCCAACGTTGGTCTTGGTACTTATTTAACAGTCAAATCTGAGTAGTTCAGTCGTGCTATTCTCAGAGACCCTTACTCACATTTCTTCAGAGACGTCTGGAGTGGGAAGGGAACTATCCGCCACAGCTGAGTAGGCATATGCTATGTATTGGCTGTAGGTTTATCAAGCTTGTAGGACAAACAGTTCCTATTGTGCATAAAACCTTATCTCAGTTTCCTTGATACTCTTCCTTGAGAAAACTTTTTTTCAACAATGACTGAAGAGAACGCTGCTGTGCGAGCACAGCCTGCTATAGTTAGGGAAGAAGAAGAGGAAGGTGAAATTAACATTTCAGAAAATGTTAGAAATGCCCTTACTCAAAACCTAACAGACTACGGAGTCACAGCTAGGGGTGGGACAGTAGCCTTCGTGATTGAGGCTCACGAATCATATAGAACAGAGGTATTCTATTCATGGGTTAAATTCCCACAAGCAGATGCACAATCAAATACATTTCATTTTTACACTGAAGATGAAACACCAGATGAATACTGTCCGTATGAGGACATTGAAGTTCCGCTCACCTACCAGGAGCACGTAAACTGGTTTAAAGGCGCCCTCCCACACACAACAGACAAAGTAAGACTAGGTACGCTCGGAAGTGATGGAGCCACTTGGCCAGTCCTTGTGGCTTATACTCCGCATCCAGACATTGATTCAATGTCAGTGGCAGACTTACGTGCACTTCACAAAGAAATAATACAACTTTACAGAAACTTGACACAGTTTGTGATGAGAACACTCACACTTCAGCCAACAAGAGCTACACAAACAAGTCAAATTCGGGGTTCTACAACTAAAATTACACCACAAACGCTATACGCAGTTATGGGTGAAATGCCCACTAAATGTGAGCAAATGCCATTCTGGATAGCTCAGAAAATAACACAGCTAGAGGCAGTATTTCCACACACAAGCCCTCAAGAAAAACACAGAATGCTAACAATCTGCTTGCCAATGGGGATAGCTCCCCAGATAAAGGATTGTACCACTTGGGGTACAGTTTTCGCTGCCATATATACCAGAACTCATGGTATCCCGTCATTAGCAGTAATACCAGACGTATTAAGACAAATACAAACTGAGTATGGAGCAGAACCTGCTCTGAACTTAGGGATGAAATTATTAGGTAATTTTGCCCAGGTATCAGCTATAATATTAGCAAATATAAAAGGGGAGGCAGCAGCAGTGGCAGTACGCCAACGCCTGAGGGATTTCACTCCTTTACAACAGGAACGTGAATTACCCTAAAATTATCACTGACACCTATGCTGAATTAGGTTGAGATAGCTTGGGAGCTAGAGCAACAAAACCTCAACTCATGGGTGGTCCTGAAAAGAATAATATGTTATGTTATGTTAAAAAGTTTCTAAAGCGCTCGAATACCCATGGGTGTCTTGGCGCTGGTTGATTGGCAGTAAGGTAATATTAAGCAAACACCTGATTCTTCCAAGAGGAAATGGGATAATAACAATAAAAACAAAAGAATAGATCTCAATCCAGGAGTAGGTCTCCTCAACAGGAGCCCTCTGAAAGGAGGTACAACCTTAGGAATAGAGATAACATTAAAAAACCTGAAAGGTATCAGGATACTGATACACATTCCTTTCGTTCCTTTCAGGGTTCACCAAGAAACTCCAAGAGGGAAGGACTGTCAAAACACAGACAAGAAGAGCGTACGAAGTCCAGAGACACGCCACGCACATCAGATTATACTTTCAAGAAAGAAGAGAAGCCAAAATCAAAACCTCAATTTAAAAAGAAGAAAGTAGCAGGTCTTAAAGTTAGACATGCCCAGAATTCTGAGGACTCAACTTCTGAACGGGGAATGGGCTCTGACGATGCTAGATAGTGCAGCAGAAGTAACAATAGCTCGCCAGAACCTGATGGAATTTCTGGTGACAGCGGAGTTGAATGAGCATATCACGGTGGAAACACCTGATACGAGGGTAAGTGTCCCACATAGGTTATATGAAATAACACTCCAAATGGAGGGGACAAACCCAGAAAAGTTAAAGGTCTCTTTTGGGAGAACATGACTTATGGCTATGACATCCTTTTAGGCGAAAAAGATTGGCTGCCTGAAATTGTTATGGCTTGCCCAAAGGGAGAAACGATAATTTTACCAGCTTTTTACGACCACGTTCCAATTTACTTAAAACACACATACGCGCAGGAGTGGGCGGTAGCCCTTGTTCAGGTCCTATATCGCAACCATGTTGGGTGGGATGCTGAGTCACCACACCATGTAATCCCAGTAAAAACTACTCCAGTTCCACAGAGACAGTACCCAATAAAACAAGAAGCGAAAAAACAAGTCAGGGAGATCTTAGATCAACTTGAATACCAAGGTGTAATTGAAACTGGCACCTCTCCAATGAATAATCCTTTGTTTCCCGTAATAAAACCTGATAATTCATACCGTCTAGTTTTAGACTACAGACATCTGAACACATGCACAAAAACATTTGCAGTACAGAATGCACATAGTGCCGCATTATTGAATAACATTGTGCCGAAAAAATACAAAACAACACTAGATATCTCAAATGGATTCTTCTGCCAAAATATAGCACCTGAAAGCAGGTGTTTAACCGCATTTTCCGCGCTAGGCTCTCAGCGTCAGGTTTGTCAACTTCCCCAAGGGTATAAGAATAGCTCCGGGTTGTTCAGCGCTAGGGTAACGGAATTACTTCAGAATTTGGATGAAGAGGCATTGTCCTATGTAGATGATATTTATCTGACGGATGATGATTTACAGGATCACTTGACCAGGGTGAGCACCATAATTTTGGGGTTTGCCTCTGAGGGCTACAAATTCAACTTTAAAAAATCGAAAATAGCCCACCTCAATGTCCTATTTTTGGGATACGAGTTATCAAGTGAAGAAAAAAGCCTTGCAGCTAACTTTTTAGAAAAGTGCGGGCTGCTCCAACCTCCTAAATCTTTGAAGAATATACAATCCATACTGGGATTTTTAAATTTTGGCAGAACATACATTTTAGATTACACAGAAAGAGTAAAACCTTTCTACGACTTAATCAGACCTGATTTTTCAGTTAGGCATTGGACACAGGAACATACATATATCCTTCGTTCCCTAAAGGTTGACATGATAGCATCAAAACACTTGCAGACATGCGTAAACGTCCGCAACCTGGTGATCCGTGTTATAGCAGGTCAATTTGGGTACACTTACCTAACCTTCAATGAAGGCCAAATGGTACCCATAGCATACAAATCACACTTGTACGCAAATGCTGAAATGCGCTTTGCTTCTACAGAAAAAATACTGACAGCAGTACAGACTGCTGTAGTAAGAGAAAGAGCACTGGCTCAGGGGAAACGAATAATTGTCGTAACTCCAGTACCAGCCTTAGAGGCTGCTTCAAAGGCTAGTGTTCCTAATGCTAAAGCCTTACATCCCAGATGGATACAATGGGCTAATTCTCTCACTGCAAAGGATGTAGAATACAGATATGACCCAAGGTTAAAAACACAAGCATTCCTGCAATATGAACAAGAATATCCTCTCCCAAATGAAATAATGCTTCTAGATCAGTATGAATACATTATTTACACTGACGGATCTGCTCAGCCGGCCGTAGGAAGTAAACAACAATATAGCGCCGCACGTGCGATTGTCAAAGGTCGTATGCAGGATGGCAAGATCCATCCCAGCGATACGAAGACACAGTCTCTAGGAGACTGCACGGCTCAGCTGGCAGAACTAAAAGCCCTATTACTGGCACTAATAAATACGGATCAGGAATTCCCCACACTGATTGTGTGCGATTCTTTTTATTGTGTCCAGTCATACAACGAATGTCTTCACTACTGGGGTCAAAATGGGTTTAAAGACCCAAAAGGTGGCACACTTAAGCATAAAATGCTATGGGAACAGGTAGCTGAGTTGAAAAACGAACTACCAAGAGCTCACGTGATACACACGCTGAGTCACCAATGTGATGGCATTCATGTTGAAGGGAATTCATTAGCCGATGAAGCCGAAAAGGGGGCAGTACGAACTGCTGCCGTAGCTGCAATCACTCGTTCAAAAACGTGAATAAACGTACAGATAATGGTAGCTGTCATTGCTTCACGCAAAAACATCCCAGCCTTACCGAAAGGATTTCCACTCAAATTCTCCTACAAGTTAGATGCAAACAACATTCCTTATGCTCAAATTCCAGGAGTGGGGGATAGAGTAATACCAAACATGGATCGCAGATTGGGTTTAATACTAGCTGCACACGAGGGTCTAGGTTCTGCACACGCAGGGATTACCGCAACGGTTTCTTTATTGAAACAACCCTATTGGTGGCCTGGTTTAGCAAAACAGACGAAGAATTTTGTCTTAAAATGTGACATCTGCCAGCAGATGAAGGGTTCCACCATGGCGCGTCCAGCGCAGACACCTTTACTAATATCAGAGAGACCACTCGCGTGTGTCTATTTGAACCACTGCGGCCCCTTACACTCAGATGGGGCTTGCAAGTATATCTTGGTGGCAGTGGATTCATGCTCAAGATTCCTATGGGTATGGCCTCAGCGCTCGGCTGACGCTCGAACTGTTATAAAAGATTTGCGAGTCTTCATAGGGACATACGCAGTTGGCACATTACATTTTGACCGTGGCCCTGCGTTTAGCTCTAGGGCTTACAAGGAAGCCATGGAAGGTTTAGGTGTAGCATTGTGGTACTCCTCTCCGTACCATCCCGAGGGAAATTTGGTTGTGGAGAGGATAAACCATTTGATATCAATAAACGTTTGGCTGTTTTACAGGATCTGAATGAATCCCGGGCACTACTAAGCAACGTGCAAGTAAAACGCACCGCCACTGGAAAAGTCAAATCAGTCACGGCAAGACCTGTCTGGATCCCTAAAGTCGGGGATCTGGTCAGAGAAAATATTGAGGACAAGAAATAATTTGGGCCATCATACAGAAAGCCTGTACCTGTCCTGGCTGTCGAAGGAACAAGAACAGTACTTCTTCCGCCTCTTGCCGGCAAAAAAGAGAAGAGATTCGTCTCCATTGATCTGATCAAATCACACTATGTGGCCAATACTGAATAGTAGGCCTCATGGGCTCCTGGGTAGCCGACGCTCTCCTCTCGCTACCATACAGGAAGTTCAGACAGAAAGACTCATAACATTTGAAGAGTCACCAATACAAAATGATGGAATTTCCAACAATGAAATGGAACTCGTTCCTCTGGAAACAGAACTTCAAACAACAAATGAAAGACAAATTTCAATTCGGCCAAACACCGATGTCTACATCAATATGCCTCAACAAGAGACACCTGCCGGTTCTACACAACCTGCCGAGCTGCCAAAAATAGATCGAACTGCATCTGGCTACTTCATTGATTTTGATACCTTCTCTCTTGATCCCAGTGAACTTGAGACAACGCCAGCTCCAGTTTCCCGTAAGCAACAAATTCGTGAATTCTACACTTTTCTGAAAAAGACTTACTTAGTTTCACCTTGGCTCCAGCTCTGGATAATATCTGGAATATTGTTTTTTCTGTACTGGATTGCCCTAGTAACTGTTTTTTGCTTACTCATAAATGGAAAATATCTCCCAGAACGCTCTGCAGTATCAAATGTGAATTTGGTTCTAAACCCTCATACATCATCTCATAGTGAACAAAGAGACTTGTTTTCCGTGAACATTACAGCTGTTCCAATTCCTGATGGTATAGTTTGGGACAAAATTGATTATGATGTATTTGGCCCCACTGAACTTTTGAAGATTTCACATTTATTTAAAATTTCTCTCAATGAGATCATTACCTCCAGTACATTTTCTGATGATTGAGATTTTGAAACTGTGAATAATATGCTGTCTGATTTGGAACACTCTGCTGCATTCTCAAACAATGAAATGTTAGAGGACACATCTGACTTTGATAGCATGTACTGTTACCAACATTATGGTCATCGCTTTTTACACAAATCCAGTATCCCAAGAAATATCTTCACATACCACCAATGGGAACATTGCCCGACACCACCAAAAGGTAGTTCAAAAATGTTTGCACGGAAATTCTCATATTTTTCAGGGTTTAACACTCCTGACCCGACCTCATATTACTATAAGGTTGCATCTACACCTGCACAGAAAAATATGCTGACTAACACCAAACAGATATATTCTGCATCCTTTATTTCCCAACTGTTTGAACATGGTTTCGACTTATGGAAGGACACTATAGACACAAAATCAGTCTGGGGTTCTAAAGAATGGCAAGTTCAGGGAACAGAAGCCCTATTTAGAGTGTGCCTCGTTCCGCAACAGATAATATTTTTGACTGAAACAGTGCAACAGCTTTCCTGTCTTGGACCAGCCAAGAACAAGGATTTGACCACACCTCGGTTTCCCACACCTTCACACATCAATTTTACATCACGTGGAGGGGATACAGTAGATGACATCATGCAGTACAATACTTCAGACCCCAATTGGAAGGGATGGTTAGTTTGGCGCACAGACACAAACAGATGTCAATCAAGATTCAAGGGTACAACCGAAGGGTTTAGTATCCATAGGCCAGACCCACGATATGTACAAAGAGAACATCCGGGGGTGGTGATATCATACAGTGTTGGGAAGTTGTGCCTCGATTAGCTAAAAACCTCGACACTGTCCCAGGTGAAACAGCACTTATCCTTACTCTCAGATGAGGTTGATATAAGGGATTTTTTATTAGGTCCCCGAAAGCCACGTCAGAAACGTTTCTATTACGCTGTCTATAATGAAATCTGGAAAATCTCTCAACAAGAAGCTGCGGAGAGACTCCGTGAAATAGATCAAATTAACCTAGAAAAGGTGTTAGCTGTAGTTGACAATGGTATGAATACATTTACATCCAGGATTTATTCACTGGGCAACATTGTTTCTTCTGCCATAGATATACTAGAACAAGACTTGTCCATACTACAGCACGGACAATCGCAACTACGTTCTATTATGTTATTGAGCTGGACGCTGCAATCATTGCGCGCTGTTTATGTGCCTTGGCGATTTATCAACAGTACGTCACTATTTTCAGCATATAATCTAACTGAAAAACAGATAACGATGGCACAAAGGGGAGCAAAATATACAATGCTGCGTGTTGAAAAACTGGACAAATTACCTTTTGCTGTGGCAGAGTCACCATCCACAGAATGGTTATTCCATGGCCATATAACACTACCGGTCACAACTTTCCAGTTCCAGCATTGCCTAGAACAACATCAGGCGGGCAGATATGAAGCGAAGGATAGGGAATTCATCAAGGAATCCCTGGGAATTACCATACAGATTTTGATGTAGGAATGGTGACATGGAAGTGTTCCTTAGAGGTACCGACTGCGAGAATTCCTTAAGTGGATTTCTCATATGCCAGGATATAATGCTTCACGGGGCCTTTAATGGTTCAGTTGCTAACTTATCCTGTCACCTGAAAAGATCCCCAGCTGCCGTGATTAATCCGGTGTTCAAGTTGCTTTCGAATGGGAGTTACTTGATGCTGAATGATCAAGGTTGTTGTGGGATGCTCCCGGGCATCGCATATCTTGTCACTGTAAGCTCCAGGGTTACTTGCTGTATGCAAGTATTGTTTCCGCCGACCCATACAGTCAGGGAGGCGCCGTTATGGCCTTCGTTGAATGTTTCCTTTATACGGTTTGATACTCTGAGCCGAATGAAAGCCATGCTTCTACAGCAAACCGCGCCCTTAACCTCCGCCCGAGAAACTTATGATCGCCAGGTTGCAAGGTCCTCGGCTGAGATACAGGCACTAGTACGAACAAACTGCCCTTTCCATTTCACAGAAATGGTAAAACGTATCTTTAACATGTCTGATACAACGGGTATTGTCCACCTATTTAAGACCATAGGTTCAGGACTGTTAAGCACCTTTCAGACAATCCTCGGAGTCGTTCCCAACTTCATACACTCCATATTCGGAAGCATTTTTGGAGGGTTTCCGCTGATCCTGTTTCTAATAGCAGGTATCCTGATTGTCCTTTTTCTGCTATGCAATGGACGTCCCAGTCACCAAGGAGATGGAAAAAACGCTCTTGGAGCGCCGATACCGTGATCGCATGGTAATCCATCTGGGCACACCTCGTCTTCGCGAACTAAGTGAATCTTGGTTCCTATCATTTAGACCAGTCTGGATCGACTGTATTCTGCCTGTCCTCCGATGCCTGTTCTGCGGACAAGAATGTGTGTTGGATCTCTGTGTAACACTTCCAATTGCGCCACCGGACGATGATGCTTTACTGGACCCGATAACGGCCCATGGTCTGCAGTGTCCTCAGCGTATTCCAATGTTGATGTCTGTATTCTTAGAGCCACCACAGGATGTTTCAGCTCCTGTCGGAAAGGATACCGGCTCCTCAACAAACACTCAGGCCTTGGATGACACTCAAACACCCCCAGCAGTGGCTGTGGTGAATACGGAGGAGCATCTGTGCTCGATTGACCTGATCTGCGAGGTGTTGCAGCGACTGTCGTCTGCGATTGCAGGCAACAGTGATGTTGTGTCTCCCAGCCAGGACACAAACATTTGGCTCATCGTGTGCTGAGAAAATTCGGCTTTTTCTAAAACAAACCAAATTTGGAATTTTAAACAAGACACTTTTTCTAAAGTGCGTGGCTTTCAGTCACTCATTGTTCGGACTATATATACGAACATATTTAGTACAGACCTCTATCGCAGGCAAATTGTTTTTCTTTTTTTAACATTTTTTAGAAATTTTACGTTTTCTAAAGTACTATTTTTTAATGGATTTATTCAATAGTTTGCGTACAACATTTAGCCATACGTTAGAACTTTTTAGTATGTCGTCCAGTCGGATGAGGAGTGGGTGTTATGTTCCATATAGGTACCCCAATATTGGTTCAGGTAATGAATGCACCTTTTACCTACATTCCCCTGATATTACACTACATAACAGTTCTTAGTACTGACCTTTTACCTAGTTACGGTAATGTCCAAAGATAACATGGGGTTTTCTCCGAAAAGCTTAAGCCTCATTCATTATGCATGAGGATTCTTGGAATCACAGCAGGACAGCAGGCCTACCATCTTCTGCATAAAAACTATGTATAAGACCGGTCATTCCTTCCGTCATCCTAGTCCGACATGACACAGCAAGGTATATCCCCAGGGGGTACCGCTTTGGGTATATATACACCATATCTTGCAGAGGGAGGGAGAGGAGAAAAGGACTTCCATGCCGACACACTGACGCGAGACGCTGACATGTTCGATAGTTGCCAAGAACTATTCTCTCCTTGGTAAGAGGGGTTTCTAGTGGCACTGTAAGCTAGCTGGTATACAGGCTAACATACCCGGTGGGGGTGTCTAGAATCAGTCCGGACACCAATCCTAAAGTGTATGTTGTCTAAACGTGCAGATCTTATATGGGTTTAAAGGAACTACACAACAGCTGAAAACACAATGTACAGAATCCTCTCTCCACCAGGCCTCACGACAGTAAAAGTAAACCTGCTACTGACTTGGAACCACCACTACATGATCTCCTTTAATGTTGTGTACTCACAAGTAACTATTACAACGACTTTAACCAACAAAACTATTTATAGCCAATCAAAAAAGTGCAACCTTGTCACACTCTCATCTTATCACATGCTCACCTAGCAACCAAATACAGAAGTAAATAAACTATCATTGGCTTACAGAAGGCTTCATCAAACTGATGCACCTCAACAACACCTCCACATCTCTTAACCATTGACCAGAGAACCCATGGCTCTAGAAAGAAAGAAAGGCCCGGGCGAGGGTAGAAAAACACAGAGTGTGACAACTGCACCAGACATCTGCAGAATGCCATCCTTATGCTTACTTGATGTTTATACAGGTCTCTGCTGGGGCATAAAAGTCTAGGATTGCTTTGGGAGAAGTAGAGCTCATTGCAGAGACAAAGAGTTGCTCAGTACACAGGCTGGTTGAACAGTGAGTGACTGACTGAGTGTAAAATACTAAACATTTCTCAAAGTTATCACTTTCATGTTTTTGCCCAATCTTGCTTTCTACTCTCAGTATGTGTATTCTATATATACACACTGGGATCCATATTATTAAATTTAAATAACATTAACACTTATGCTATCAGTTCCAACATATAAATGCAATTACAATACAATACAATATACAACAAAAACTGAACTCACTTGTAATTACGGCCCTTATTTACTGTTTAGTGGACAGGATTCTACATTAAATAGCATTGCGGATATTCCCCCTTCTATTTAGAGTCGGGAGGACTGCCATTTATCCACCAGCAAACGCTTCTGTGGCTCAGCGGTGGAAGCCTTTGACTGACAGCTTACCGTATATTGGTTCATAGTTCAAAGTACCTCAGACCATCTGCCCTCTTTACAGCAGACATTCTAATGTACTTTTTTTCTGTTCAGGGCCGCCAGAGAATGCCTTGTGGTCCTGAACAGGAAAGTTAAAGATGAGCCTCCCTCCACAAGCTGGGACAAAACTCTCAGCATGTCAAGTACATTTTATTTTTGTTTTTCAATAACACAATCCTGCTTACAAACTTTGTTTTTGAAGAACAAAACACTTTGCTAAGCGGCTTATTTAAGCATGGCAGCCACTCAGCAAACTCTCAGTGCGTTTAGCTGGCATTGGTGAAGGCACAGGAGTGAACTCCTTCCTGGTGGAGACCTCTAAATAAAGCGGGCTGCACTCCACCAGAGGGGGGGAGTACTTCCCTCTTCTGGCCTGACAAGAATGGAGTCCAGGACCACCAAACTGTAAATAGGACCCTTACACTCTTACGCCAGCTATTTACCGCCAGTGATACATTTACAATACTTTACATTATTTCACATTTCATCCACAAACTATTTACAAGAGGAATGATTGCAGTCATTTTAGGAGATAGCTTGATATATCTAGACATATACAACAAAAAAAATATTATTTTCAATTACGATTATTGGGGAGGAATTACTTTTTCATCAACTTGTAACTCCTTGCCCGAAAAATCTTTTCAATCTGAAAGGAAGAGAAAACAAATTAATTCCTACTCGTTGTCACACTGCACATATGCCTAAATTATCTTGTTATCTAAGAGTGTGAAAAATTATCATTCCAGCTGCAATGTTTTGCTAAGGTGGTAAACTAAAACTTTTCAAAGTTGCAAATTTGGCACCTTATTAACAAATCAGCCATGGGCAAAAACGATGCCGATGCACGCAGCAGTGTTCGGAGCTCTCAAGGCGATCATGCTTTTGGTACACAGCTAGTTAATATGGCACTGACGTCAGACAGAATGCTGCAATGTATCAAGGGAATGATGACGTGTCTTCCTATTACGCTGGTATCTGAACGGAACCAGGTGCAGGGCTGAATAACAGAGTGGGTGGCATGCCCAGTGGCTGAGTTTTTAGCAAAAATAATCCCAAAAGATCAATATAATCCAACAAACCAATGAAACTACTAGAGCCACGGTCCTTCCTGGACTTCTTTGTATCTCGTCTAAAGACAGATGTAGCTGCCTGTAGTTGAATAAATGCTGGTTTTGTAACATTAACATATATACATACAGTGGCTTTGGGTCAAACCTTTGCTCTTGATTGGATGACTTTCTTGTTTATGTCATCTCCCTGCTTCTTATTCGATGGCTTTCCACCCTATTCTTTGTTTCTCCCATCTCTGGAGCCTTTTTTCTTTACCATGTTGTGACTGGATGACTTGTCTCCTTCTACTGTTTACATTCAGGAACAACTTTTTTCTCTTCTTTTAGCATCCCATGTGAGTGCTTGTGTTTTCTTGCTCTATATCCATCTCCCCTGTGTGATGCCTCCCCCTTCAAGAACCATCCCCCATGCTCTCTTTGTTTTTTCCCCTCACCAGATCTCCTTGCTTCCCCATTCCTCCCCATCTCACTCTTTTTTGCAATAAACCTCCTAATCTCCTTTGCTCCCATGAACCCCACTTTTGGCCATCGCAGTCACTGTTCCCCCGTATGCTCACTACTCTGTTCTGCCCCAACCTTTCTTGTCCCATTTTTCTTTTTACCTTTTTGGAGGGCCTGGCAGCATCGATTTCCTACCAGGCCACTCTTTTCTATAAACACACTTTTAAACACCTTTTATTTATGTTTTTTTTTTCATTTACTGCTCATAGAGCGTCTGCCATCTTGGAACTGTAAATTAAAAAAAAAAAAATAAGTCCACCATGTTGTAACATTTGTGCAAGGATGCGTGTTGGCACATGGATATGTATACCTCATCAAGCTGGTGTCACTGTAGGGTCACGACAATTACGGGCATGTGTGTGTTGATCCATGTGTGTGCATAGCACTAGTTTTTTTTTGTTTTTTTGCTGTTTAGCACTGCAAAAACCATTTTTTGCCAATGCTGTCCTGTATTGGCAAGAACGCATTGGCAAGGCCAATAGGGCTGCATTGGCAGTGCCAAGAAGCGAGACAAATTCGGTTTTTTAACTTTATAGATAGTATATAAAGCCATGTACATAATCTATTTGACATACATCTCATTTCCAGGACTATATAAACACATCCATATACTAAACAATAAAGCATCTGGCCACATCATCACTGCCTTTGCGTAATTGTAACCACTGAAGCCATATTTTCTTCATCATGCTAACGGTGCCTAAAGGAAATACCCTTCTATGATCTGTTAGAGCCTCTCTTTCAGATCTTGTCTCTTCAAATGAGAACGTTTTGATTTGTTTGCTCGGTCTAAAAAGTTTACATTTGTGTGACAACTGAATTTCATCTCCTGCCTTTTTCACAACCTCGCTCTCCTGTACCTGTGTACTCCCTTTATTTTCCAAATAAACGTAGGGGCATATTATCAAGGGGCCGCGATAAAATTATCGCCGCTTTAGCGTCCGTTTTCGGGTGAAAAGCGGCGACAATTTTATCGCAATATCATCAAGGACACGCTAGCGCGTGTTTCCTTGACTTAGCGCCCGTTTCCAGCACGCCTAACTTCGCATCTCTAATGAGATGCAAAGTGGGCGTCACTGGGCGTACCCCTGACGGACTACCTTGTTAAATATCGCAAAATGTACATTGCGATATTAACAAGGAGTCCCACGCATTTTTGCAGATGTTAGTTTTTGGCGAAAACCGCGGTTTTCGCCAAAAAATAACGTCTGCAAAAATGCTGACTTACCTATACCTAACAATGGGGGTGGATTGTGCTGATATGACCACAGGGTCGTATCAGCAAGGTTATCGCCGTTTTCCATGGAACATCGCTGGAAAACCAGCGATGTTCCATGGAAAACACCGCTATCGCTGGGAAATTATCGCCATTGCGCTATGCGTTGTTAATACAGCGATAGCATGGCGATAATTGCCAGCGATAGCCGGCGATAAAAAAAACTCGCTAAGAGCGGCCAGCGATAATTATCGCTGCCACTTGATAATATGCCCCGTAATTCCCATTGTCTACCTGTTTGTAAAATACTATATATTTGTGATTTGTCTTTGCTAAGGTGCACTCATTTTTGCACAGCAGATATATTTGCTTTTGTTAATAAACATTTTGAGACTTGAATTGGTATGTGCAGAGTATCTTGGACAGAACTGGTGCACTTGTGCTGGGAGGTGTGCGCGCTTGACTAGTGTGGGGGAGGAGGGATTTGGGGGGGCAGAGATAGACTGACTCCAAATAACAACTAAAGGCGCCAGAGAAACCCGTAGGATTTTCCCAGGGGACTTGGGTGCAGCATGGACCAGCATTTGAACTGCCAAGCAGGTCAGCCAACGCTATGGTATTTAAAAATGCTTGAAATATGAGGTTTAATCGAGCTTATTGACTGTATAAAGATTAAGAATTGAAAAGTTGAAATTGCCATGTGTAGCGGCGACAATGGAATAAACTGACTTTCAGTTAGAAATGTGAGTGCAATCCACCATATATAGGCGGAGTCCATAGTAGAGTGTGGAGAGGAGAGACAGGGGTGCCTTCAATTCTCAGCATAGGCCATAGCAGATGAATGTGTGAATGAAAAGGTGCACAGATCTAGCTTCCCTAGGACCTCTTCGAGCCTGAAAGGGTTGCAGATATTTCTGAATCCAAGAGGGACAGTGTACAGATGTGAAATAACTTTCCTACCTGCCTCCATGAGTACAGACAAACTGAGCTGTTGTACACACCCTCACCCATCCGTCTCTTCTATGCCACCCCTCCCCGGGATGAGCTGCAGCACCAGGGCTGCAGATACCTAACTGTGTACCTGGCAGTGCATAAGGATGCAGAGACGAAATTGGGGAAACAAAATCTGAAGTAGAAAAAGTCCCATCACTATGAAAAAAGAGCACGCGGGTACATTGAAGACTAGGTAAAGTGCACAAAGGAGAGGATAAAATGTGTTTTCCAGAATAAGGCACTGTAGGTATTGAATGCTTAAATACCCTTAAAACTATTGACAAATAAAGTCTAGAACAGCTTTCTTAAATTGGTATGAAGAAACAGGTCCATTAAGACAGCGATATCCGGAAATCTTGCAGTGTCCTACACGAACCGCTTTCCGCCCTGATGAAGACCTTCACCCAAAACAATCCTTTGGTCCCAGTATGAAGGTTGAAACGCGTTGGCTGTTTCACCTTGAGGCCAAGAGTAACCCCAAAAGGAATCAACACATAGATGAGTGTGATGTTTGGGCTTGAGTAGACAAGCACAGACATAGAGTTTTTTGATTAGTACTCTGACCCTCTCAGGACCTAGAAAGTATATAGTATTGAGGATCGAAAAAAAGCAGGTCCCGGCACCACTTAAAAACACTGTAGGACAGAAGAGTCTTTTTTCAGCCTTGTTTGGTTTATGTACTATGACCAACACTGTATTGAATGTGTAATGGCAAATAGGCCGTATTTGTTTTCAAATATTAGATTCAGGCCGTGTATGCTATGTAAATAACACACTGTAATTTGTATGTTATGTAAATAATGTAATGTTTGTCTTTATTGTTTTGTGTAAATATCACAAATGACACTGAGGTGTATGTTTTAAACTCAAAGACATGGGTAAAATTTGATAAAAAAGAGGAAAGGAAAAATAATTGCCGAAACTCAGAGTCAATAAAAAGGACTTCTGAGGACAAATGACTGGCGTCTGATCTATGGTTGGGGAGGCTTTTGTGTATTGTGAATATGAAATGAAGGCAAGAATCTCGGGAAAGGGGATTGAAAGTTATGCTTGAGAAAATGAGATACAAAATTGGCCAATTGACGGATAAGATTAGGGCTGGTGCCCACACTGCGATGCTTCCTCCTTACTTGTTTCCTGAAATCACTAGTGAAAACTCAGAAGAGATAGAAGAAAAGGAGGAGGACTTGCTAGACCTTCTGAATTTCCCCAGCAGGAGATGCCAAGAGGGTGTTACAGGATGTACCCAGAGGTGACGCAGGTGTGGCCAATGGGCTAGAAGGCGGACCACAAGCAAATCCAACATGTGCAAATGGGAGACCATGGCAAGCGAAAGCAACACAGGTATATGGAAAAGACAAGAAGCTGACACGACAAACAGCCTTTTTTGCCCCCTCTAATGCAGTCTCACTCTGCACCCCCACCATTCAAAAGACACATATTGGAGTGGTTAGGCTTGCAGCCCAATTATGACCTGAGATACATTAAGGAAAACTGCATGACGGAGATCAAGAGGATCTGAGAGAACACCCTGACTGGAAGAGTACCCCATCTAAGGTATAAAGGAAGACAGGGGCAAGTCCAATGATACTGCGCATCTCCAACGGGAGAGCCTCCAACCCCTGAGAGTATTTACTGGCCCTGGTAGAGGAGGCTTAGTGACTGTCTATGTTCCCTGGGCTATTGCTGACCTAGTAAACTAAACATGAAACAGAAGTTCCTCAGTATATGGGATAATCCTCAAAAGTTTCATGAAGAAGTGAAAACTGAATTTGAATGCTATAAACCTAATTGGGCTCTTGTTAATTAACTTTTATGTAATATGATGAGTGAAGTGAAAGATAATTAGGCAAAGGTAATTTTAATGCAAAAAAAAATTCCTACTGAACATTCCAAGCACATTTTGATGTAGTTGCTTTTATTGGTGCTGGAGATGCATGTAATCAGGGGCGCAACTAGACCCGAACTTGAGGGGTGGGGGGGCTAACACTCCCCGCCAGGGCTGGCCCTAGCACTGGTCGCACACGGTTTAACAGTCTTTTTTGGCGCCCCTCCCCCATTTCCTCCTTCTCCATGAATTCCCTCACTACCACTCACCAACAATGCACCTCATCGCTCTATAGCACCTTTCTGACAAACATTTCATTTTTTTTATAGCACTACTCCTGGTTTACCCACACTCAGTTCTGTGATCTGCATGGTACACATTCTTTGTAGCAGGCACATTAACCCTCTGCGCTGTGTGGGTGGCAGGAGTGCCCATGTAAGTGCACGGTGCATGATGCAACAGTGTGAGAGTAGGGTAAGAGGAGTGAATGCAGGGTGAGTGAGGTGACCATATGAATTTGGGTGCGGATGTAAGTGCAGAGTGGGACGAATGAATGCATGGTTAGTGATGGGCTTGTTTGAGTGAGATTGCAGATTGAGCAGTGAGGGGGACAGGTGAGTGAAGTGTCAAATGAGTGCAGGGTGAGTAGTGTGCTCGTGTGAATGCAGGGTGAGGTACAGGGTGAACAGCACAAGTGCATTGTGAGTGAAGAGTGATCACTGTGAGTGCAGGGTGAGCGGGTGAATGGTGTGAATGCATGGTGATCAGTGTGAGTGCATTGTGATTGCTGAGAGTACAGGGTGAGCGTGAAAGTGAAGGGCGAGAATGAATATGTGATGTTACAACGCGATCAAAATGATCGCGGTATGTAACATCGCAGTTTTTACAACGCAAGTCGTTACAACAACTTGCGCTGGAGGGCGCTGGACTTACGAGTAGTAAGATTTACTATTCCAACACCAGTCTACGTACAGTAGGGAAGGTGTTGGAATAGTAAATCTTACTATTCCTTAGGTTATAGTGCCCTTCAGTGCAAGTCGATGTAACGCTTGCGTTGTAATGGCAGCGTTCTAAATGCATCGCGGTGTAATCACCGCGATGTAAAGGATGTTTCCCGGCGAGAATGAGGAGTGAGTTGTCTGAATGCAGGGTGCATTCCCAGACACTTGAAGTAACTCAGCATGTTATTGACGGCGGCGTAGGGTTTCATATATAAGTTAAACTATTGCTATTATGGCATTAATCAGGGATCGAGGGTGGAGGAAATAAATAATGTGCTGATCCTGCAACAAACTTCCAGTCTTATGATTAGGGTTGCCAGCTCATTATTTTGATGTCCCAGAGGGTACACAATTTAAACAGTCACATAAAGCCTATTTTCAGCACTTATCTGTGCATACTTCGAACAACTAATATAAATAGAATGCACATTTAATTGTGTTCTAGGGCTGCCTGAGTGATTCATGACTGATAATTAAAGGGAACAAAGACAGAAAAGTCACATTCCAAATGAATACATACTTTTTTATTTATAGCCCTATTTAGTGTCAAGGCGAGGTCTTTGCAGGCTCTTTAAACAACACATGGCTGCCATTTTTCTTTTTGCAACCCTACTTTATATTCCTTTTCATGAAATGCATTTTCACACTTCGGCAGTAAATGTAAAATCCAAATGTAAGGAATAGACAGAGTGGGGGCCCAGGGGGTACTGGAACTGAAAAAAAAACTACGCCTCGGTAACCAGTTTACAAAGGTATGTAAATATGCAAATGGTCTTTCAAAGACCTGTGAAAAACTTGGGCGTGCAGGAGATAAGACTCCAGACACTGCCCAGCCAAGCCCACAGCAGCTCGAGCTGGAGCAGCCTGGGCTGAGACACACGACTGGGGGTTGAAGCCCTTTGAGCCCTATGGGCTTTGCGGACCTGCATGTAATAGACGTATTCTGATCAAAACATGTTGAACCAAGATTGATAATTGTATACAAAACAAAGGTAAAACTCCAACTGATTATCTTTGTTGCTTGAAAAAGGTATTTGATCGTTATTCTAGCTAATTATGCTAAAAATGCTAAAGAAACTTTTAGTGCTGCTGCATTTGCGCAGAGGTAACTTCTTAAGATACAGGAGGACTACACAGCATCTGCATGTGAGGCCGGGCAGACGCACTGGGTGTATCCGAGCCACTCCCAGTTCCCTAGAAAAGCATCACTGCAACTCTGACGTTACTCTGCCAGCTCACTTACTGGCAGTGCCCCGGGCTTGCAGGCGGGTGCAGCTTCCCTCCGGGGTGGCTTCCGCTGGGGTAGCTCTTCTTCCTCGCTGGGGAGCATGGCGCTGAGGATAGAGAGTCAGCCATTCGTTTTGACTGCGGATTGAGCCCACGCCTCAGACTCTGCACACAAAGGTGGTGGGAGCTCAGCCCAGAACTTCCTCCTCAGCTCTCCCCTCCAGAACTGTTTGGAAAGTGCAGCGCTGCATGCGCTGCAGGGCAGACAAAAGTGCTCCTCACTCGCTTTCAAAAGAAAAAGAAATGATGGGGCAGAACACAAGGTGATAATCACTTTATCTGGAGAAATAGACGCGCTCACCATGCGCAAGTTAATTTTTCCCAGCCCTTCCTCAGCTGGGGATTAGAAATCCAGCGCTCCACACACACTTTTGAGGAGGCCACAATAAAGTGTACACCCTGCCCTTTTCTTTTCAATACAAGGGGGAAGAACAGTCCAGTGCTTCCCCTGCTCCAGTCAGGAGCAGCAAGTATCTTTCTTGAGGTCTTTTGTATCCCTGAGACTTCCAACAGGAGGGCAGCACACACATGCCCTTGGAGAGTCCTTCACAAGCAAGATACCACAGCAGTGCAAAAAGATTCAGTCCTTTTCCTCCACCACAGACAGAAGCAGCAACTGCAGGCCAACTCACACCTAAAACAAAAAAGGCAGCGCTCCTCACACAGTTCTTCCGCTCTTCTTCTTGGCATGGTCCTCTTCTTCCTTGAAGTAATCTAAAGTCCTATGGTTTTAGGTCTAGTGCTTATACCCCATTTTGTCATTGTTCTCTTTGCTGTAAGGGTCTCTGAACCCAGTCCAAACCAGTCCTGTCCTCCCTGGTGCAGCATGACCACAGGGGGCGGAGTCAGCATTGTGAAAAGAAGACACAGCCTATTCAGGTGCAAGCGAAACACCTCCCACCACTCTAAATGCAGACCAGGTCAATTCAGGACAGCAATGAGTCGCAAGGCAGGGCACACCTCAACCCCCCCCTTGTGACTGTCAAGAGTCAGTGCACATCTCCGGATGCTCCAACACCAGACGCTGAATACACAAACAGTCAGAGGCACATGGGATGGTAAAGTAAGAAAATGGCCATTTTTTAAAAGTGGCATTTTCAAACACAGATTTTAAAAAACACCTTTACCAAAAGGTGTGTTAATAAATTCTGAGTTCAGAGAGCCTAAACTCCATTGTTAGGTCGAGCTAGACAGTGCAGCTGTTTCTTCGAGACCAGCTGTAATCGGTCTGTGGGCATCAAGTCCATCCCCGATCTTACAATTGCTTTCATTTGTCTATGTCAGTGTCCTTGAAAAATCATTGCTTTCTAGTGGTCAGTCCTGCGTCTTTGTCCCTCCTTTCTCTCTTCTGTTCCTCTCACAGAGTAGGGGCTTGGTACTGTCTCATTCTGCTATGGTTCTTTATTTGATCTCTGGGGGACATTTTTTTTCTTGGTTTCCTGCTCTGTTACTGTCTGTCTGTGTTCATCTTCAGTGCCCTAGCTGCTTACATTGAAATATAGCATTCTTCCTCCCACTTCCTTTTAATGCCACAGTTGTGTTACTGCTGCCTTCCCCACCGTGGCTCCCACTCTGTTGTTTGTATTTTTTTAATGAGGCTTTTTGCACCTTTCAATCTCTACCGTCAGTTGGGCTTTTCCTAGTAGGATATTTGCTTGGTTTGGGCTTTCTTTTAAGGGGGAATTGGGCTTGTTTTTAAGGTATGGTTGACATCCCACCCCCTCTCTTTCCTGGCTTTTCATTGGTTCCTGTGCGGGCCAACTACTTTTCCTCTAGTTCTATTGGTTGTAGCATAATTTCCTGCATTGACCAATGCTTGTTTTGTTTATGTACACTTTAACTTTATTTAACATTGGCGCCCGCGTGCCTATTGGCAGCAGTTCACCGTTGCCGCTTTTCAAATGTGACCCTGGCCGCATTTGCTTGTTTAAGTACGCTTTAACTTTATTTAACATTGGCGCCTGTGCGCCTATTGGCAGCAGTTCGCAGTTGCCCGCTTTTCCTACATGATCGCGGCTGTTGTGTTGCCTGGACGTAGGTAGCGCCAACATCCCTGGAGCCCCTACACACATCACGGACTGAGGCAGAAGGTTTGCTTACTTTAGCTGATCCTTTCATCGGAACCTCTCTCCGAAAGCGTGTTGCTAATGTTTGGGATTTCTTGTGGCAGCTTAAATGCATTGTCTTTCAGGCCATCTCCCTTATTCGTGACAGTGCTTTTCGCTTTAACCCCTCTGACCTCTTCTGTTTCTTCACTACTGCGATACATTCCTTAGTAAAGTTGTTTGTTTGTAAAAAAAAAAAAGTTGCTTTGCCAAAACAGTTTTGAATTGGCTATACCATTCTGTAGCGGGGTGTCACAGGACCTGAACGCAGACGGTGTTCATCCTTGCAAAAACGCCCCTTAGCCGTAATTTAGCATTGTTTCAGTGGCAGCTGCTTCTGTGTCTAAGTCGAGTTTCACACCGCGCCTCCCTTTTCACAGTGTGGGCTGCAGCGCTGCCTGGATAACACGGACCGCACCGGAGAGCCCCACCCCTCCGCCGCCACAGGATCCTGATCCTCAATGGGATGTAGTCCTAAAGATTCTGTAACCAGTCGCGGCTCGCAATACTCGCGGGTGGGGGGCTGGGGAGTCACGCGGGGGATGGTGGGTGGGGTTAAAAGACAAAAAAAAAACTTACCTGACTGGGTCCCGCGCCGCCTCTGCTCCTGGGCCGGGTCCCGCGGAGCAACAGGAACAGGAACAGGCATGCTCCCTCCCCTCCCTAAGCCAATCACAACGCTGCAATGGCAGCGTTGTGATTGGTGTGGACAGCGCCCAGCCGGGCACCTGTAGGGAGGCCATTTTCTCCACATAGAGAAAATGTAGAGTGCGCATGACTGCTTTGGTCGGCCCCAGAGGGCTGACAAAACAGCCAGGGTACTCAGAGTGGTGCAAGCCACTCCCCCCCGACCCGCCCACCCGTCTGCCCTCAACCAGGCATACCATCCCGCCCTCCCCCAACCAGGCATACCCTGCCTTCTGCTTTCTCGCAGTGCGAGAAGCGGAAACATAAAATGGTATTTAAAATACCATTTTATGTTTCTGCTTCTCGCACTGCGAGAAGGCAGTGGGGCGACACTCCTCCGCCCTAATGGAGGAGCCGCCCCTGTCTGTAACTCATTCTTTGCTCTGTGGTGGCGTTGATGTAACTGGTACCCTCTATTTCATTTTTATTTCCAGGGAAGTGATTCAGAGTCCGTTTGGGCGGCCTGGCTACGAAATTGATAGAGCTATTAAAATACGTGTACTTCAATTAAATGCTCTAATCCATGCTGTGTGTAAGCAGATGTGCCGAGGAGAGTCCACATTGACAGAAAGAGGAACAGTCACACTTAATCTCTCATCAGTTAGCGTTAGCACACCCTCTGAGCTGTAAACCCCCACTGCTAGTATTAAAATGGCTGTTCTTAAGGCTTCAAAGAGGAGAGTTCAGCACCTCCAGTTGGAAGCCGAGGTAGACGAGAGGGCACACCCCGCCACCTCGGATGTTCTCTTCATACTAGGGTGGGGTGGAAGGGGTGGGATGAGAGGTGGAAGCGGCTCGTGACGAGAAGTGGCACTTTTGCATTTGATGTGGAAAGTATGTTTTTGGCACACTTGCCTACATCAACGTGCATCAAAAGAAGTGTCTTCAGCTATCAGTATGAAATACATAGTCTCTCTTCTCCACGAAAGCACCTGTCACCTTTTTGACAACATGCTTGCACTTGCTCCGACTCCTGTGGCAGCTGGTGGTACCGGATGAGTACTAGAAGAGAAAGCACCTTATAGGGAAATAATGTCTGTAGATGTTTAAAAGAGAGAAGACGAAGGTTGAAAAAATAACTTTGTCACTTTGATGCTGTACGCTAGATAGGTTTGCCTGAAGTATGTGAAATCTTATATATGCGTCATGCCTGCACCCAACATGGCTATATCTGTCATCATACAAGGAGCCAACCCCCAGCGTAACCACCTCCTGTGGCCATAACCAGTTCTAAACAACTGCTCCAGTCAAGAATATACTTTTCCAGCATAACATGCTCCATCATAGCAATCGCCTTCATAGACAATATATTCTCCGAGAGAAATGCTAAAACCTCAGACCTAACACCCATCCACTTTGACATAACCAACCCCTCTGACTTAACCAACGACGTAAACAGTTCCTCCTGCATCTATGGCTACTGTGACTGACAGCTTCTTCACTTTTACCAGTTGTACTTTTCTGATTACTTCGTTGCTCTGGAGTAATTGTTTTAGCATCATAACCACAAATAAGACTAGAGTTAAATTTATTTGATGAGGCAGTCTGTTTAGGGAATGCTGTTATTTCCTTCTATCGGTTGTCGTCTCTGTAGGCTGACCCAGGGACATTAAATGCTCTGATTTGGATAGAGATTGTGCATAATAAGGGGTTGGGAATACCTGGGATTAATTTTAAGGCATTCCTAAAATTAGTTACATCTCTCAAACGTGGGCTCAGCTGGGTACATGTTTACATTTAAAATGGAAGCCACGTCACAGATAGGAATTCTGTCTTGGGGAAGAATTGGACAGAGTTTAAAAGGATAAATTCTTGGAATTATGTCAAGGAATTCCAAGAATTATGCTTATGCCAAGCACGCCGGGACACTGGCGGCTGCTTCTTTGAATAGGTTTCGCATTTGCGAGAGTTTAAGCTGTTGGCATTGCAAATGACAATGCTTTTTATTTATGTGTTGTCAAAACAGATAAATAAAAGGCATTGTCATTTACAATGTCAACAGCTTAAACTCTCGCAAATGCGAGACCTATTGCATTTCAAATGCTTGTTCTATATTGTCCCAATTGAAAGCTACACATATAGAATGTTACATCACAGCCCCAATGATAAGCCTATGGGACAGACAGCCTTTCAATAATGAACAAGCATTGGCATAGCCAATAGGTCTCGCTTTTGGGACCTTATAAGTATTTAGTTATGCAGCACAATATCCTTGGTGCAACAACATCAACTGTTGCATGGCTAAACACTTATAAGATCCCAAAGGCGAGACCGATTGGCGATGCCAATGCTTGTTTTAAAGAATGTCAGAGTGAGCAGGGTCTTCGTGTAGCGCTTCATGCCAACGTTGGTTGGGCCTTTGGGCACTCATTGAAAAGCGGTTTTTTAACGGGCTGAAGATGTATGAAGCGTATTTGTGAAGGGTGCTCTTCTGCTGGGATATTTTCACACCACGTCACGGTTTTGTGGTGGTGATGGGTCTGAGGGTATTTCGAACCTGCCTGCGCATCCCTTTACTGGGTGGATGACCTTATTCTGAACTGATTTTGATCCTGGGCTAACAAGATATATTAAGAAATACAAAAGGGAAATATGTCTGAAGACCAAATGCAGTGTATACATATCCTCTTTTTTATTGTTTGAATCTGTTTATTGGTTTTTCATTGTACAATAATAGTGCAGGTAACTAGTCGGATGGTTCACAATTACAGGCGTAATGTCACATAATCGAAAATTTTATACTACTGATTGTAGTTACTGCTTGTATATAGCGCTTAAAATGTCAAAAATATGTTTTAGAGGAATAACAAAACACAAACCATGACCACAAATCTCTACTCAAGTTAAACGTTTTTTAAAATTCATCCCAGGCATCAACTTGCTTGAGTTTGAAATAAAAATGATAATCACATAAGGGTGAATGTGTGTGCATTTTGTACAGAAGTCTGTGTGCGCATGCGCTGAGAGGAGGTGGTGTTACTGCACGCAGTCGGTCATTTTCGCCTCGGCCACAAACACTTTAGGGCGGGCCCTGCCTTCCATGCTATCTAAACCCACCTTTCTGTGCTGTTCTTCCCTCTCTGGGGGCGCCACCGAGCTAATCTTCCAGGGTTGTTGCACGAGCCATTAGTAAAGCTATGTGAGTTGGGTTAAACGATGAAGGATACAACAGCGCGTTAATGGAAAATGCGAAAAGAGATTTAAAGCCCAGCTGTAGGTGCTCCCTGCAGTATTCCAATAAAAAACCAAGCACAAGCGCGCGCCTCGCGCGTCAGCAGAGGGAGGGGCGAAAGGAGGGGGCCAGCGCGATTCCCTTGCGGGAGCGAGCGGCAAGGCGCGATAATTAACATATGGCGCCAGCTGCTCGCTCCCGCAAGTGAATCGCCAGACGTGCACGCGTTGCCATTGGAAGCAATGCAACGCGTGCACGTTTTTGCAGGGAAAGCTGTGCCGATTTCTAAAGGTCTCTCCTATGAAGCGCATGCGCGCTGCGTAGGCGAGACCTAAAAACGAAATACACAGTATTTCACTATTGGGACATGTCACACACACCAGTACATGTCCTACCTTTCACATGCACTGCACCCTGCCCATGAGGGTACCTTGGGCCTACACTCAGAGGTGCCTTACATGTGAGGAAAGGGAAAGTTAGGGCCTGGCAAGTGGGTGCACTTGCCAGGGCAACATTGCAGTTTACAACTGCACACGCAGACAGTACAGTGGTAGGTCTGAGACACATTTACAAGGCTACTCATGTGGGTGGCACAAACAGTGCTGTAAGGCCACTAGTAGCATTTGATTTACAGGCCCTGGCACACACCGTACACACTTTACTAGGGACTTACCTGTAAATAAATTATGCCAATCATGGATAACCAATCATATTCATAATTTACACAGAGAGCATATGCACTTTAGCACTGATCAGCAGTGGGACAGTGCCCAGAATCCTATAGCCAACAAAAACAAGGTTAGAAAAATAGGAGGCAAAAGGCAAAACGTTTGGGGATAAACTTATCAAAAGGGCCAGGTCTAACAGCTGGCAATTCAACAAAGTAACTATTTAGAGTCTTAAATGAGTTCATGAGGGCCATTGCCTGCATTCCTTCCATCCTAGATTCCCATGAATTTGTGTAACAGGAAATCGAGACTGCATATAGGAGCCTCGCTTACCACACATCACCCACTGACTCTTTTCCCACCATTCCCCCTACCCATAAGTCCTTGTCGCCTTGGAGTACCTTGAACCCATAACTAAGGAATTAGCTTTAGAAATGATGAGCACAATCAAGTCAGGTTCCCCCTCTGACCTATCTGCACCACACGTTATGGTTACACTTGCTAACACTCTGCTCCCAGACTTCACAGCACTGTTTAACCTCTCTCTAACACTGCTACTGTACCTTGGACGTGGAAAACAGCACAAGTTATGCCCATTCTGAAAAAATCCAATGCAAACCCTCAGAAACCTGCCTAACTATAGGCTCAAATCTCTTCTTCTTTACCTCTGTAAAATTTTAGAAAGCCTAGTCAATCAGCAACTTTCCCACTATTTGGAATCCACTACCATTATGGATCCATTGCAATCAGGTTTCAGAGCCTCACACAGTACAGAAACCGCACTGATGGCAGTTCTGAACACCATCAGACTCTCCCTTGACGAGGGCTTTCCAGCCATGCTGGTGCTACTTGACCTGTCTGCTGCCTTCAACACCATCTCACACTTTATCAAGGTCCAAAGACTTTCCGAGATTGGTGTCGAAGGCAAAGCCCTTGGCTGGTTCAAAATTTCCGTAGCAATCGTACTCTAACTATTAACTTAGGTCCTTTCAAATCTCGTGTCATGCCACCAGACAAAAAGTACCAAGGGCTCTTCATTAAACCCCACGCTCTTTCACATATATGATGCACCACTGGCTAAAGTAGTAAGGTCCTGCGTCCTCGATTTCATCTCATATACAGATGACACTCAATTGTTCATTTCCATGGACCCAAACCCAGAATCTACAAAACCCAAATTCAGGGGAATGTATGAGGAAAACTGTATCCTAGATGTCCCAGAACTGCTACTGCTTAATAGCGATAAAACTGTGATTGTGCTGTTTGGCAAGACCCACGACTACAGGTCAGATGACTGGTGGCCGTCCAAACTGGGCACCTCAACTTAACCCATAAAGGAGGTCAAGAATCTTATTATCATAACTGTTGGACTTGGCCCTTTTTGCAGGGTTATCCCCAAACTTTTTGCTTCTTCCTCCTATTTTTTCCTGACCTGTTGTTGTTGGTTTTAGGACTCTGGGCACCTTACCACTGCTAATCAGTGCTAAAGTGCATATGCTCTCTGTGTAAATTGTGAACATGATTGGTTATCCATGATTGGCATATTTGACTTACTGGTCAGTCCCTAGTAAAGTGCACTAAGTGTGCCAGGGCTGGTAAATCAAATGCTATAAGTGGGCCTGCATCACTGATTGTGCCACCCACATGAGTAGCTCTGAAAAGGTAACTCAGACCTGCAACTGCAGTGTCTGTGCGCAGTTGTTAACTGCCATGTTGACTTGGCAAGTGCACCCCCTTTCCAGGCCCTAACCTTCCCTTTTCTTACATGTTAGTCACCCCTAAGGTAGGCCCAAGGTACCCCCCTGGGCAGGGTGCAGTGTATGTGAAAGGTAGGACATGTACTGATGTGTGTAACATGTCCTGATAGTGAAATACTGCCAATTTCATTTTTCACTATTGAAAGGCTATCTTGCCCCATAGGACAGAATGGGGAAGGCTTTGTAACATTTTACAAGCATATCTTCCCATAGGGATAAGATAGAAAAATAAAGTTTAGGCTCTCTGAACTCAGAATTTAATAACACATCTTTTACTAAAGATGGTTTTTAAATTGTGTGTTTGAAAATGCCACTTTTAGAAAGTAGGCATTTTTTTGTTTAACCATTCTGTGTGCCTCTGCCGGTTTGTGTATTGAGTGTCTGGCTTTGGAGTGACAGGGGCTGGGGAGGTGCATTCTCTCAGACAGCCACCGTGGGGGTTGATGTGTGTCCTGCCTTTCCTGAATGAGTCAGGGCTGGGCTGAATAGACCTGGGCTGCATTCAGAGTAGGGGGATGAGTTCTTACTAGCACCTGAATAGGCCCGGTCTGCATTAGAGTGGTGGGATGAAATTTCCCTTGCACCTGAATAGGACCTGTCTGCCTCACACAATGCTGTCTCCACCTCCTGCCGGGCAGCTGCACCAGAGAGGACAGAACTGGTTTGCACTGGGCTCAGAGACCCTTGCACAAAGAGAACAGAGACATTTTGGGGTATAAGTATTAGACCTAAAACCCCTGAACTGTAGACTACTTCTGGAATCAAGAGGAACCTTTGCCAAGGAGAAGAGCTGGAGAAACTGAGAAGTACTGCCCTTGCTGTGTGTCTGGGGTTGGCCTGCAGTTGCTGTTTCTGCCAAGGAAAGGAGAAGGACTTTGCTGTGTGCTGTGTCCCCTGCTTGAGGAAAGTCTCCAAGGGCCTGAGTAGAGCTTGCCTCCTGTTTTGAAGTCTCAGGAACACAAAGACTTCACCCCCAGCTCCCCTGAACTTCCTTGCTGGGAGTTCGGACCTGCCAGGAGTGCCTGTGGCTGTGTGTGGCCTCTGGAGGTTGTTTCTGCTACTGGGAGCTGGAAAGCAACGCAACAACAAGAAAATCGACGCATCGCTCTTCTTGCGGCAGTTTTTCCTACGCAACGCCGTGGTGCGAGAAGAATCTCCCAGCACCGCTGCGCCGCTGCTGTAACCGACGCAGCGCCTGTCACCGAGGCAAGAATCAACGCATCAAGGGATCGTGGCTAAAAAGGTCGACGCAGCGCCGCTCGCCACCGCCGCATCGTTTGCCGACGCATCCCGGATTTCCGGCATCGTTCCTGTGCGGCAAGTTTTCCCCGACGCGTCGCCCGCGGATCGGAGTCATCTCAGAATCGACGCATCGCTTCCCCCTACAGACCGGACCCGACGCATCGCTCCCCTGTGTACAGCGGAACTGTCGCATCGCATCCACAAAGGTCTCAGGAACGACGCATCTCTTTGTTTTTCAATGCTTCTCATCGCTGCGGCTGTTTGGCTTAGTGAATTTTGTTGCAACAACAGGTACTTTGCAAGAAATCACGCATCCATAGTTTTCTATGGACTCAGTTGCTAAAACCATTTGAAAGTAATTTTTCTTAATACTTGTATGTTGGATTTTTGTCGTTTTGGTCTTGTTAAGTTTAGATAAAGATACTTTATTTTTCTAAACCAGTGTGGTGTCCATTTGTGGTGTTATCACTGTGTTACTGTGAGTGTTGGTACAAATACTTTACACATTGCCTTTGGGATAAGCCTGTCTGCTCGTGCCAAGCTACCAAGGGGGTGAGCAGGGGTTATCTAAAGTGTATATCCCCCTTTCTCTGACTAGAAGCAAGGGTCCCTATTTGGACAAAGGTACCTACCTCTGCCAACTAGAGACCCCCATTTCTAACATTGGTGGGCCGCGGTGAGGATTTGAACTTGTATTTGTAGTTGACCCACAGTGATTGGTGTACATCACTAGTTTAGCGCAGACCACTACGCAACCACATACTGTTTTATTTTTGTTCTATTTTTGATCTGACCCATGAGTATCCATGCACCATGTCTCTGAGTAGTAAACCAGCAAGTGAGGCTGCAGAATTGGAGTTTGACATTGAAATGTTAAGTAGTTACAAAGTAGAGCAACTCAAGCAGTTCTGCAGGAGCTTTGGATGTTCCATGAGGAGCAACTCTAGGAAAGAGGAGCTACAGAAGGCCTTAGCGGCCTGGTGGGAGGCCAGAGAAGCTGGGGAGACAGATGATGCAGATGTGGATGGGGTGTGCCAGAAGGCCGTTTCAGATCCCAGGATTGGCCTGTTGGGAAACCAGCCTCTAGGGCTGACAGCAATCATTCTTCCAGGAATTTTTCTCCAGAGGATTTGGAGGAAAGGCAAAGGGCCAGGGATCATGAATTGGAGGCCATGAGACTAAAGGCAGAGGAGAGCAAGAACGCTCGTGGCTTGGAAGAAAGGAAGTTGCTTTTGGCACATGAATTGAGAATGGGAGAGATTGATATGGAGCTCGAGAGGTTTGAGGCCATGAGTGTCTTAGCCAAGAAAAAGGAAAAGTGTTTAGCTCATGAAGTGAGCTTGGCTGGGTTGGAGGCAGAGGTGGAGTCCATCGCAGATGGAGGCAGCAAAAATGTAGTGTCTAGTGCTGAGAGAGTAGTACACATACCCAGAGATGTGGCGCTTGACTTGAAGGAGGGGGTTGACATACACCAAGGGGTTCAGGGTTATGAGGTAGCTCCATTGGTGCACAGTGTCCCTAAGGTGGATTGGGGAACTGACACACGGGTTCTTATTCCTAGTGGTGGGAGGGACACTCTACTGACTCTAGATGAGAGGTGCAGGGAGAGGGGTTCCCCCATGAAAGAAGCCTTGGTATGTGAGTATGGAGACCGCCCAGAAGAGTGTGGGTTGAGTGACAGAAACAGCCAGACACTGTTTTGCCAGTCTCAGGAGGGTGATGTGAGGTACTTGTGTGAGGCACTGAATGGTGAGGCAAAGTGTAGCTTGGTCAACACTTGTGTGAGGCTGTGTGATTCAATTGTTGGAGAGCAAATTTTAAGTCCCTGTTTTCCAGAGCTATGCCAACAGCCAGTGGAGTGTGAGTTCTCTGACCCCAGGGAGCTTGCACTGGAGGTAGACCTTTTGGTGGATTCCAGAGGGTCTGAAGAAGCTTTTGGGAGTGATCCTGAAGGGGGTGGCTCAGGTTTCCCCCAACCAAGTGAGGTAGGGGAGGTTTGTGGAAGCCCAGATAGGTCCTGGAGTAGTGGGAGGGGTGTAGGGTCCCACGTCTTGTCTCAGAGGAGAAGGAGTGGGCTGTGTCCCAAGGTGCCTGAAACCCAGTCCCCGGGCCTGGTTGGTTCCATGAGTGAACACCAGATGGGGGGCCTAGTCTGTACTGAGAGGCCATCCCCTGAGGGGGATCCCAAAGTGTCAGGTAGACTGGGGGGTACTGCTGTAGCAAGCATCCCACCAGTTCTGGTGTCTGGCTGCACCGCTCCAGTGGGGAGGGTGCATGAGTCCAGAGATAAGGGTGCGGGGGGGACGCTGTCCCCAGTGGAAGGACCAGTCGGTCAGAGGTTGCCAGCTCTGAGGTCATAGCACCCCAGGACTGACCCTGGTGAGGCCACTTCTAGCCTGGGGGGTCTTCATGCTCTGTCAAGTGGACAGGAGGCTGAAGACCTGCGCCAGGCACACTGTCATACAACTCATGAGGAATGTTTTTCCCTTGGGGGGGGTTGGTGTACTCCCCCAGAAGTCCTGGGTTGCCAGACACAGGTCCAGCCTTAGGGCACAGACCCTGGGTTGGAGGACCAGGTTCAGGGTGTCCCCCCTGACCTGGAGGAAGGGGCGACTGCTAACAGTGCCCCTACCAAGTTGTCTTCTGGGGTTACCACTCCAGGTGGGAGGGTGTAGAGTCCCAGGGAGGAAGACAGGGTGTGGGAGAGCCCACCCCAGTCTCTTGTCCAGCCACAGGGTACAGACCCTGGGCTGGTGGGCCAGTGTCAGGATGCCATACCAGACTTGGCAGGAGGGAGAGTGGAGAAAGGGTACCAGGCACCTGGGGCTACCGCCCCCCACTTTCTGATGCCACAGAGGTTAGAGAGGCCTGAAAGGCATGAGGCCTGGCTCTCATCACTGACAGCTGTCATTGGCCACTGTGACTTGCTGTCCTGGTGGACAGAGTTGCCCCTGGGCGGGGACAGGAGTCACCCCAGGGGTGGACTGGGCCACACCACTGCGTTGGCCATGTGGGTACCGTCTGCCTGTTGGGACACATCTGTGAGCAAAGTAAGTTTAGGCGCTGCACAGATGGGGTCCACAGGTGAGGAGAAGGATTCCCCATGGGTAAGCTTAGTGGGCCCTGAGAGTATGGATAGAGGGATCCAACTAGGTTCAGGAAGGCGTAGAACAGGAATAGACACCTGCTGCTGCAGGCCAGGTTCCATGTTCTATCGCCCCCAAGCAGGGAAGCCCATCGAGGTATGGATTGGTCTACCCTGGCTTTAGTCTGGAAGGGGGTTGTGTTGGACTTGGCCCTTTTGCAGAGTTATCCCCAAATGTTTTGCTTCTTCCTCCTATTTTTTCCTGACCTGTTGTTGGTTTTAGGACTCTGGGCACTTTACCACTGCTAATCAGCGCTAAAGTGCATATGCTCTCTGTGTAAATTGTGAACATGATTGGTTATCCATGATTGGCATATTTGACTTACTGGTCAGTCCCTAGTAAAGTGCACTAAGTGTGTCAGGGCTGGTAAATCAAATGCTACTAGTGGGCCTGCAGCACTGATTGTGCCACCCACATGAATAGCTCTGAAAAGGTAACTCAGACCTGCCACTGCAGTGTCTGTGTGCAGTTGTTAACTGCCATGTCGACTTGGTAAGTGCACCCACTTGCCAGGCCCTAACCTTTCCTTTTCTTACATGTTAGTCACCCCTAAGGTAGGCCCAAGGTACCCCCCTGGGCAGGGTGCAGTGTATGTGAAAGGTAGGACATGTACTGATGTGTGTAACATGTCCTGATAGTGAAATACTGCCAATTTCATTTTTCACTATTGAAAGGCTATCTTGCCCCATAGGACAGAATAGGGAATGCTTTGTAACATTTTACAAGCATATCTTCCCATAGGGATGAGATAGAAAAATAAAGTTTAGGCTCTCTGAACTCAGAATTTAATAACACATCTTTTACCAAAGATGGTTTTTAAATTGTGTGTTTGAAAATGCCACTTTTAGAAAGTAGGCATTTTTTGTTTAACCATTCTGTGTGCCTTTGCCTGTTTGTGTATTGACTGTCTGGTTTTGGAGTGACAGGGACTGGGGAGGTGCATTCTCTCAGACAGGCACCGGGGGGGGGGTTGATATGTGCCCTACCTTTCCTGAATGAGTCAGGGCTGGGCTGAAAAGACCTGGGCTGCATTCAGAGTAGGAGAAGGAGTTCTCACTAGCACCTGAATAGGCCCGGTCTGCATTTAAAGTGGTGGTAGGAGATTTCCCTTGCACCTGAATAGGGCCTGTCTGCCTCACACAATGCTGTCTCCACCTCCTGCCGGGCAGCTGCACCAGAGAGGACAGAACTGGTTTGGACTGGGCTCAGAGACCCTTGCAAAAAGAAAACAAAGACATTTTGGTGTATAAGTATTAGACCTAAACCCCCTGAACTTTAGACTACTTCTGGAATCAAGAGGAACCTTTGCCAAGGAGAAGAGCTGGAGAAACTGAGGAGAAGTACTGCCCTTGCTGTGTGTCTGGGGTTGGCCTGCAGTTGCTGTTTCTGCCAAGGAAAGGAGAAGGACTTTGCTGTGTGCTGTCTCCCCTGCTTGAGGAAAGTCTCCAAGGGCTTGAGTAGAGCTTGCCTCCTGTTTTGAAGTCTCAGGAACACAAAGACTTCACCCCCTGCTCCCCTGAACTTCCTTGCTGGGAGTCCTGACCTGCCAGGAGTGCCTGTGGCTGTGTGTGACCTCTGGAGGTTGTTTTTGCTACTGGGAGCTGGAAAGCAACGCAACAACAAGAAAATCGACGCATCGCTCTTCTTGCGGCAGTTTTTCCTACGCAACGCCGTGGTGCGAGAAGAATCTCCCCGCACTGCTGCACCGCTGCTGAAACCGACGCAGCGCCTGTCGCCGTGGCAAGAATCGACGCATCAAGGGATCGTGGCTGAAAAGGTCAACACAGCGCCGCTCGCCGCATCGTTTGCAGACGCATCCTGGATTTCCACGCATTGTCCCTGTGCGGCAAGTTTTCCCCGACGCATCACCCGCGGATCGGAGTCGTCTCAGTATCGACGCATCGCTTCCCCCTACAGACCGGACCCGACGCATCGCTCCCCTGTGTACAGCGGAACTGTTGCATCGCATCCACAAAGGTCTCAGGAACAACGCTTCTCTTTGTTTTTCAACGCTTCTCATCGCTGCAGCTGTTTGGCTTTGTGAATTTTGTCGCAACAACAGGTACTTTGCAAGAAATCACGCATCCATAGTTTTCTCTGGACTCAGGGGGATATTCACAAGAACGTGCGCTAAACATCTCCAAAAAACGTTAACGCAACTTTACACATCGCAGTCTATTGCGAGAAAATAACCCCGTGTTAACGTGGAATTCACAACACGGCGGTACCATGCAATAGTTTGCCGAAAACGCGGCCAATGTCTGCGATACAACCACCGCGACGGAGATAAAAACACAAACCCCAACACCAAAAAACGTGTGATGAGCCCATTCACGATGAGCAGCGATAAGCAGCGCCAGGCCCGCAACACACACACGGCAGGCGGGAATAAGCACAACAAAAGCAGGAAAAAGGAAGACAAACCAAACAGAAAACAACAGCGAAGCACAATGGAGGCAGCCGGAGCTATTACACAACCCCACAAGCCCCATTGGCAACAAAACATTGTACATGGCAATCCATCGTGGACAAGGTGAATGCAGCCGGAGAGCGGAGGAGGGCAATGGAAGAAAACCAGAACAGCTGGAATGATGCGAAACGCACAAACAAGCAGAAACACGCCAACAACCAGAAGGCAGCAATGCACACCGGAGGTGGGAGTCCAGCGCCACACCAGGAGCTGGATGACATGGAGGAAATGGTGTCCACCACATCAGTCTGGAGATGGTGGCAGGAATCGGGGACCGGAAACTGCTCAAAATCTACAGACACAACAGCAACAGGGAGAGGAACGACCAGGGACTGGGGGACGGGGGAGATGGGCACAATGGCACACATGCACAATTAAGCACAGCACAACTGCAGACAAACCATGCCCAAGAGTAACAACACCAACCAAGAGCACAAGTCACACAACTCGGCAATATCACACCACTGAACAAGCACAGAAGTGAAAACCACACTGCCTGAAAGGGAGAAGGGTGAGCCAAATCAGAGCTGAAGGGACATCTCACACACAATGCAGCACACACACATAGGAAGCAGAGCACCCCAACATCGAACACAATGTGGTACAAACAGCAACATTTGCACAACCGAACACAGGACACAAGTGCACCCGCTTGTGGCCGGTAAATGGCCATACGCATCTGGCAAAGCATGAAACAGCGACATGATAATGCACAAATACAAACCCACAGCCCTGATGGGGTAGCAATGCATGTATGGCAGGGACCCAGATAGGCCGTGACACACACATTGGCATACAAATCAACACTCATCACAGTTGGATACAAGTGAAGGTGCAGAAACTTTATCAACAATTGCATGTCAGTACGGCCAAGAGAAGTGCCACGACATGCAGACCAATGCAGCAGCATGTCTGAATGAGGAACGTTGGAAAGCGCCCATGTCCACCCCGGGGGAGTCCATCACCCACACAAGTGAGTGCCAACCCGCGTTGGTTGTCCGCGCATGGATCCGGAGTCCAGGCCAATGCAGCCATGTCCACTGTCGTCTTGGGACATGTGACCAGATCCCCAACATGCAACCAGGCGTCAGGACACGTGCAATGGGTCACATTAACCGCTTCGCCGCGATCGGAATTCCGCCCAGGTGCTGGACATTCCGATCGCGGGTGTGGTCGTGACGAGCTCAGCTCGTCATGCGCACAGCGCGACCGCGCAGCATGACGAGCTGAGCTCGTCATGAGCATCGAAGGGGTTAAGTTGTGGCTGCAGGTACATTGTCACTTGTCCATGAACGCGGGTGCAGCAGCGTAGGCCAACATTTCCAATGAGAGCTCGTTGTCGACTAGATCTAACATGTCGGCGACGTAACCCATCAGCTGTCCCGGACAGATGTGCTGACTCCAACCCCTGGCCCCAATTGGCACTAGAGCCCAATAGGGGAGCGGCTCAATGTGGTCACTGCACACGACAACTCGTGCAATCTCCCAGGTCCAGTTGCCAGCATGCATGCCAATCATCCAGGCATGCCATAAACTGGCATCACGGTGACACTCCTGGTCGTGGGCCAACAGGGGGCGCACACACACGTCGAAATCCAGGTCAGCTACCGTTATGTTGGAGAGGAAGACATCCATGGTCCACTCGAATGTGCACGAGCGACAATGCAACACAGGCTGAACGCAGGTGACGTTGGCAAGGCGGAAGCTTATCCGGTAACTGATCCGCAGCACTGCCAATGGCAGTGCCCCCAGTACATGCAGCAGACGTGCACGGTACCAGTCCACGTGACTGGAGTTGTGCATGTGTCCGGGATGGTCTGCCATTGCATCAGTGGCTCTGCTTGAAGCGGAACTGTGCTGACCCGCGCCAGTCCTGTGGATGAAATGGCACAGCTCGGATCAATGAGCAGTGTCTGTGTGCAACAGGTGCAGGCCTGGGGTGGGGTGGGAGTACGTGTGAAGGCCATTTCACGCACGCTAACTACAACCAAGGACTTCTGTGTGTGGGATGTGTACACGTTGGTCTCACGTCGGGCAGTGCGTAGTGTGGGAGTCGCCAGCAAATGCTATTGTATCTGTCAGGGGGTGCTGGGCACATGCAAGTCCCAGCTCGGAGCTGCATATGTGCTACCGCCTGATAGTTCAGACAAAGGACCCTTCATCCCTACAGTAATTTTACCATCTGCTTGCATACAGGAGATGTACAGAGGCCTGTTGTGGGTGGGGTGGGATGTCTGCGACCCAGGGATTCATGGATGATATGCCGAGCACGTGGCACATAAGCGGCCTCTCTGTGTGTTACGTTGCCTCACAGCTGCTCCTCCCTCCCACGAGCCCCCACACTTGTGTGCGCTGTCCTATGGCACACCATTGTCATGCCTGTCTGCGCATGTCCAGCGGCATGCCAACAACACCGTGAAGCTGGCTGTTGAGAGTATGCGGCCACGTGAGTGTAGGCCAATGGTCCGGACAGGGCGGACATAGGTGTAGAGTCCATGGCTGGCTGTGATCGCGCTGCGATTGAGGCTACACATCTGACTTATGCAGCCGCAGGACTGATACACATAACACTTGGCATGCATGAGCCAAGACCCCGAGCGGTCTTGCACTCCTACATTTCCCCGTACGTGCGGGCCCGCCCTCCGGGTGCATGCTACATTGCAACATCGACTACTGTGGCCCTGGTGGCGACAACACTCCAACACAGAGACACGCTTACCGCACTTCCTGCTCAAGGCCAGACCAGAGCCACGCCCTGAACCCCCTGCCAAATCAGCACACCCCTGCGCTGACCTGACGTACGCCGGACCAGCACATGCCGCTTGTGCATGCAGTGGGGGGCGGGCGAAGCTACATGTCCAAGGTCTCAGCCACTGCTGAGGTGACATGGTATCGTCCGCTGAAGACAGCACACTGTGATGTTGCAGGGCTCGGGCCCATCATGCTGACATAATGACCACACGGACACACTTGCTTAGATGGTGTGAATAGCTACGGGCACGTGCGCCCGGCCACTTTTATTAGCAGGCTCACATGTCGAGTGACACCTATGTTGGATGTGTGTGGGGTGTGTGTACACCAGCCGTCATGGAGTGCCTGGTGCAGTCAAAAAACGACAACATTGTACATCGTTAAGGACACAACCATTCAACCATAAAGGCCCCATGATTTGAGCTGCACAGAGTTAGTGGCCCGAATGCACAGCGTCCTGCACGGGCCTACCGCCACGGGCCGCTGACTTGCGGTGCACTGGGGCAGGGTCACGAGAGCAGAGCAGGTTCTCGTAGATGACAAAGGGGGTTGTCGCGGAGTGTCTCAGTGGACAGTGGAAGGTGTACCCCCAGGGCATGATGCAGAGTGCAGAACCACGCTGAAACAGTCACTATGGTGGAGATGAATGTAACAGACACATGTCGAACACCAAGTCCGGCCCAGCCAGATGATGATGCAGACAACCCCCAGGCCATGGACTCAGACGCCACCAAAGTCCAACCAGAAAGTGCCAATGACTCATTGCGCACAGAGTTAGTGGCACCAGTGCTGATAGGGGATGCCGCCTGCGATGAGGCGTGTCCAATGGTGTGGACTCCTCCATATCTTACCCAAGACACAGTTCAACATGTGTGACCTACTGGACCGCAGTGTAGGCCTGAGGCAGCGGTCAGCAGGGGCCATTCACCAAGTGTCGCCGGCTTACGTTGGATGGTCCCACCGGCCTGCGTAGTTCAGGTTCAGTGGCACCACGGGACGCGGACTTGCGGTGAACAGGGTTGGTGGCACCAGGTCAGTTGTTGCTAGTGTTCGGTCACCTCCGTGACGAGGATCCGGCTTTCATCCGGACTGAGCCGCATCTTCCTCTTACTCCTCTCCGTGCGTTCACTGGTATGGACTCTGCCATTCATGAAGCACGACTAAGTGCTGGATGTGGGAACTACTGGACAGCAGTGTAGGCCGGGGGCAGCGGTCAGCACGGGCCCACAGACACGTGTCGTGTGCTTGCGATGCAGACTTTGGCCTCACTGATCGGAGGGAGTTCAGTGATGTGGACCCTGCCACGGACTTGGGGTCACTGCCATTCAAGACTCAGGACACAGTTCCACATGTGGGATCTACTGGACCGCAATGTAGGCCTGAGCCCTCATCCAAGTGCCGCCAGCTTGCGTTGAACAGGGTTAGTGGCACCACGTGTCTCCGGCTTGCGTTGAACAGGGTTAGTGGCACCACGTGTCGCCGACTTGCGTTGAACAGGGTTAGTGGCACCACGTGTTGCAGGCTTGCGATGCAGACTTTGGCTTCACTGATCGGAGGGAGTATAGTGATGTGGACACTGCCACAGACTTGGGGTCACTGCCATTCAAGACTCAGGACACAGTTCCACATGTGGGACCTACTGGACCACAATGTAGGCCTGAGCCCTCATCCAAGTGTTGCCGGCTTGCGTTGAACAGGGTTAGTGGCGCCACGTGTCGCCAGCTTGCGTTGAACAGGGTTAGTGGCACCACGTGTCGCCGGCTTGCGTTGAACAGGGTTAGTGGCACCACGTGTCGCAGGCTTGCGATGCAGACTTTGGCTTCACTGATCGGAGGGAGTATAGTGATGTGGACGCTGCCACAGACTTGGGGTCACTGCCATTCTTAACTCACGACGCAGTACAACATGTGCCAACAACTGGGCCGAAGAGTACGCCGGTGGAGTATGTCAATGAGAAAGGAGTACTGTGGGCCAGCGTCGTGGAGGCCAGCGATGGTCTGCAGAGGCTGCAAAGGTCGCGGGACTGGGGCTTGGAGCTTGCACCAGCACGTGGTGGGCCCTCTTTGACACACACAGGTGTCGGCAGGCGAGCGTAGCCTCCTTGGTGCGCTGGGGCAGGCATGATGGGTCTGGGGACCAGCGGCCCGCGGTGCAGCAGGTGCACAGGGACGCAGGCCCCGCCGCACACGGCGCCGGCCTCGTGGCGGGCTGAGAGGCGCCGCCCTGGCAGACACATTGGCCCTTCCGAAAGAGAACCACGCCCAGTGCGACGGGGTTTTTATTCACACCCCTACGCAGGCCTGGCGTACGCAGGGCAAACCCACTCCGCCCGCGCATGCAGGGGGGATGTAACGTGCGACATTTCCGCGTTCTGCCCCACAGCCTGTGGGGACATGGTAGCGTCCACTGGCCACTACACTCCATGCACCAGCAGTTAATGTCCACATGGCCGTTTCCGTGGTTTGCACATTGGAGTCTGTCTGGCACCTCCACGCCACACCTGGCATTGGGTAGGTTCTCATTCATTAGTCACTTGCCGCTCTCGCACATGCCTGTTCCAAGCCTCTCCTCACATTCTGCTATTGTGTGGCTGTGGTGCCATGCAGTGGCTGGGTTGTGTGCATGGCAAGCCCAGGTTCACAATGGAGTCGTGTTGTCGTGTCTGGTCGGTTGGCATGTTGCATGTAGTTCTGCTGCGTGCCCATTGCCAGTGTCGTGAGTTGCATGACTGTGGGGTGGAGGTGTGTGGTGTGTTCATTTGGTACTTACCAACGAGCACTGCATTTCCATAGGTGCCATCCTGGGAGCGCTGGTTGATGATGGACTGTTGGGAGATGTAGGAATCATGCACTCTGCCTGGGGAGTTGGCCACAACATTGTTGAGGAGTCCCGGGTGGTCCACTATTGCCTGCACATTCATGGGATGCATGTGCTTTCTGTTGCAGTAGTTGTGTGCAGTGTCGGCAGGGGGCACGAGGGGTACATGGTGCAGTCGATTGCCCCCGACACGTGAGGGAATCCAGCTGTGGCATAGGAGCCTTGCTTGGTCTCCAGCTGTTCCTGCGCAGTGTGGGTGAAGTGGAGGTGCTGGGGTGCCAGGCTGATGATAGCATCCAGGACAGGTGTGATGAACTTGGATGGGGCTGGCCGTGAGGCTCCTCCGACTCTGGCAGTTGTGGGTTGGAAGGTACCAGAGGCCAACATGTGCAGCACAGCCGGCAGCTTTGTCTGCGGAGGGATGTTGGTTGTCCGCTGTGTTGGTACCGTCAGCAGGTGGGCGATGTGGGTCAGGATGCGGGGGATGGTTGTCCTTTTGGGCCTGTAGTGGGCAATGTCCTCCTCTGGCATTAGGTCTGTGCGGCTGGTGCGTTTAAGGTGGGTCCGCTGTCTTTGTGTACGCTGCCTCTGTGGTGGTCCGGGGGGGGCGGGATGGGTCCTGGGGGTGGTGGTGGGTCTGGGGGTGGTGGCGGTGGGTGTTGTGGCCCTCATGGGTCTCCGAGCTGCATGATCATTGTCTCCATGGCATCTGTGGGTCTTCAGATGTGGCTCTTGGCTGGGCTCCCTTTCATGCTGCAGGTAGTCGTCCTGTTTAACACCAGCAAAAGGCAGGTGTTAATTCCCTGCTGCTACCGCAGCTTATCGCCTGTTTTTGGTTCGCAACGCAGATCTGGCAGTTCGTTGTGAAAGTGGTGTAGTGGTGTTTTCGTGTGTTTTTGCATGTGAACGCCTACTCTGCATCTCATTAGGGTTAGTTGGTGGTGTCACCCGTGGAGATAAATTTTGCGGCAGTTATCGCAGGAATAATGGTGATGTCTGCAGTTTGCACCCGCTTGTGAATGGGGCGTTAAATCTATGTCCACTTTTGATGCGTTAAGGTGGCGATAACTCGGTGATAAGTCCTTGTGAATATGCCCCTCAGTTGCTAAAACCTTTTGAAAGTCATTTTTCTTAATACTTGTATGTTGGATTTTTGTTGTTTTGGTCTTGTTACGTTTAGACAAAGATACTTTATTTTTCTAAACCGGTGTGGTGTCCATTTGTGGTGTTATCACTGTGTTGCTGTGAGTGTTGGTACAAATACTTTGCACATTGCCTGTGGGATAAGCCTGTCTGCTCGTGCCAAGCTACCAAGGGGGTGAGCAGGCGTTATCTAAAGTGTGTATCCCCCTTACCCTGACTAGAAGCAAGGGTCCCTATTTTGACAAAGGTACCTACCTCTGCCAACTAGAGACCCCCATTTCTAACAATAACTGATGACAATCTCATAATGAGAGAGCAGGTAGGCTCCATATGCGGTACCTGTTTTGGTGTAATGCGTATCCTGAGAAGATTGTTTCAGTGACTGCCTCTCTAGACAAGAAGAACTCTTACGCAGTCTCTTGTGGTCATCCGCCTGGACTATGGAAGCACCCTATTGGCAGCAGCTAGTAAATCACTTTATCAAAACTATAGGTGGGTCAGAACACTGTGGCTCAACTTGTCTGCAAACTTCCTTTTTGCAGTCACTCGGAACCTACTCCTCCCTTATATCCCCACCAGAAATCTGAGATCCAAGGATCAACTCTTGCTCTGCCCACACCATATTCACAAAGCCAGATACAGCGGCTGATCCTTTTCCTATCTTGGCCCACATCATTGGAACAGACTTCCTCTTCATATCCACTTGTGTTCTGATTTTGTTCATTCAAAAAAATTTCAGAAAACTTGGCTTTTCTAACCGCTCCTTTCTTCCTTTCGTCTTTTCTCTGGGTTTGTGCTGTAGCGCAAAGATGGGAAACAACCATTACATCGCATGCGTTTCAACGCATGCGATTACAACGCGGTCGTTACAACGACCACGTTGTTACATCGCAGTACATTACAAAGCAAGTTGTTACATCGACTTGCAGTAGGGGGCACGCTAACCTAAAGAATAGTATAATTTACTATTCTAACACCTTCCCTACTGTTGCGCACACTGGAGTTGGAATAGTAAATTATACTATTCATAAGTCCAGCACGCCCCCTACAGCAAGTCAATGTAACGACTTGCGTTGTAATGTACTGCGATGTAACAACGCGGTCGTTGTAACGACTGCGTTGTAATCGCATGCATTGTAAACGCATGCGATGTAAGGGGCTATATTCCGCAAAGATACCTCTTTCAGGGTGATTCGCGACACTTTATTAAGTTTCAGTACATAACATAACATTAGGACCCTACACTGTTTTCCTTCCTTAAAACGTACAGTGTTTTGTACCAGGGATGCTGTCTATCTGAATGTGCATGGTGAAAGTGAGATTGACATTTTGGCCATAATGGTCTTTGGTCTTAATCCTTAATGTCAATCAATGCCCAATATGTTTAACAAGTTCCTTCCACGTAATGGTCTCGGTATGCTAATGATGTAGATTGTCTTCTCACTGCCGAATCAGTAAAGATCTGAGTGAACCCCATGCAAATGCTTATAGGGATACCCTAGAATCTCTTATGTCCTGTAGCTGGGGCTGGAGTCCGCCCAGTCACTGCTGCTGTACTGAAGCTGGAATTCTAGTTCTGTAAGTGTGTGTGTAACACTCCTATGTTATCAATAAAAAGCTTGTTAAATAAACCTGGCAAAGAAATGTATCTTTTTATATAAGACGTGATATAATTGCTGTTGTGTTGCCAAGCCTTCCTGTTGAACCCAATACTGCTCCTATTCTGTCATGTTGTGTTATGTTAGAAAATGTATTGAGAGTGCTAGTACCTATACAGGTTTCCTGGCTCTGAGAGACTAAGAAAGACACACCTACTGGGAGACAGCGGTGTGCAGTTGTAGATTTGTGGTTTCCTTCCTTCTCTATCCAAATCCATCCAGAACGTCATTATCCTTTCGCCATTTTCTGGTGGTCAATTAAGTGGCCTCAACTTCCTTTGTGGAACACTGAATCGCCTTCTATCTTCTTACAAGTGCTCAAGAAAGATCTGGGCGCTCCCAGAATGATCTACACTGGTTCCACGGTTGATGATTTATTGTATCTGCTCACTGAAACAGGTAAGAAGAAGCACGAGGCTTCAAAAGAGAAATTACAATGTCTTACCCTGTATTCTATATTTAGGTCACAACATCTTGGCGGGGGAGAGGCATCAGTCTGCAGACCAAATTGAGGGTCTTCATAAACTACCCAGACTTATTATCGTCTTCCAGATTCCATTCTCAAGTACACTCTGCAGGGCCCCCTGCCAGACCGAAGCCTGCCATCACATGCAACATGGTGACTGGGTCCATGTGAAAGTACAGCAGACTTCAGCATTCCGGCCTCATTAACAAGGCCCCATTCGAGTCTGACTTATCACAAACCCTGCTGTGATGTGTCTGGGGTGACGGGCTTTGATGCACAAATCGCATTGAAAGGAGGGCCACTGAAGTGAAAGCGTGGGGACCTGCCAGCCAATGTGCTTTCTGATCTGCTCTTGCTTGCTGAGGAGCTATAAAGGACCTACTGTGAAGGCCTGCCATGCTTACTCCATCCAGCAATCTTTGTTCCAATGTGAGGTAGTTGGTGTGGCCTCAACAGGAGTGAATCTGCTGCTGCGAGGGTTGCAAAGTGCACAACTAGAACTGCAATGCCTTCCAGGAGGTGAAAGTGGGGCTTAGTTTGCGATCCGAACGAGAGACTAGAGATATTTCAGAACAATGTACCATGGGGTATATTCACAAGAACGTGCGATAACTACCGCAAGAGTAGCGTAACTCAACTTTCAATATCGCAGCCTAGCGCGGGAAAATAACCCTGTGTCAACGTGGAATTCACAACAAGGTGGTAGCAAGCGATAGTCTGCCGAAACCGCGGACAATGTCCGCGATACAACCACCACAATGGAGATAAAAACATAAACCACAACACCAAAAAACATGCGATGGGCCAAAGCGCGATGAGGAAACCAGCGACAAGCAGCGCCAGGCCTGCAACACACACCTGGCAGGCGTCAAAAAACACCATAAAAGTAGAAAAAACAGACACACACAAACTGACCAACACACAAGCACCATGGAGGCAGCCGGAGCAGGCGCAGAGGACGAGCGCAACCCCACAAGCACCCCGGACGACCAGCCTGGGACCTCGGGGACAGGGAAGGGCAAGGACAAGAAGACGAGGAAGACCAAGTTCAGTCCGCAGGCGAACAGGATCATAGTCACGGAGGTGATGGAACACCATCAACAACTCTTCGTCACCTCCAACGTGTCATTGGGCACCAAAAATGGAATATGGCGGGACATCGTCGACAAGGTGAATGCCGTCGGAGAGCACAAGCGGACAATGGACGAGGTCAAGAGGCGATGGAATGACATCAAGCGGAAGACCAAGGAGAAACTCACCGCCAACCAGAAGGCAGCAACGCTGACCGGAGGTGGGGGCCCAGCGCCACAGCTGGAGCTGGATGACATGGAGGAGCTGGTGTCGACAGTCATCAGTGTGGAGACTGTGGCTGGAGTCGGGGGACCGGACACTGCTCGACAGGACACAACACAACCGCAACAGGGTGAGTGACCACCAGGTACTGGGGGATGGGTGGAGATGGCCACAATGGCACACATGCACAAGCAAGCAGGGCACAATGCACACCCACAATGACCCTGGGTCCTTGCCCAGACCCACAGACTGTCACAATGTACAATGCTATGCTGTCTGAATGTCAACCTGTACCATGCGGCTACATACATGTGGACACATTGTAATACACCATCTCCCCTTCACATCGCAGGGGCATCTTCAACACCTCCTGCAGAGCAGTCCCAGCCACTCTTCACTGATGACGTGGAGGACAACACCAGCATCAACACCCAAACCATCCAAGACATCATTGACCTCATCCGCCACTCACCTCCAGGAGCAGGGCAGCCCAGCTACATCGATGAGACCCCACCCACCACCCAAACCACCCAGCAGGAGGCACCCATAGCCCCGGCACCCTCCCAAGTCCCCCAGGAACAACAAATGGCCTTCCAACGCCGTGTGCTGGAGGGCCAGAGGGAGACGGTCGAGCAGGTGCGGGTGGGGTTCGAACTCATGGCTACCAAACTGGACGCCATCCTTGGGTGTCTATGTCCGCCCCATGGTCTCCAACGAGCCCTGACTGACATCGCTGGAGTCATGACATGGAGGGAAGAATACTTGTCCGCTCAGAGTGGCACCAGCGATCCCAGCCGTGAGCTGGCACAGATGCGGAGGCTCATGGAGGACATGGTGCGGATGGAGGCGGAAAGGATGGCAGCCACCTCTGCACATCAGCGAAATGTAGCTGGCATCTACCAGGCCCTGCATGTCCTCATCATGGCATTGCTGCCACAAGGCGTGGCGATGATGAATGCTGCTGCCCCCACACCATCCACACCTCTGCCCCCTGGTGTGTCAGTGCCTCCCAGTGCGGCAGGCGTATCCACTCCGGCACCTGATGTGTCACTGCCACACAGTGCAGCCGACAATCCTCCTCCGGCCCCTGATGTGTCAGTGGCACACAGTGCCGCAGCCGGTACTGCAACACCCACAGGTGGGGCAGAGCACACATCCGGGGACAAGGACGTGGATGGGATTGAGATCAGAAGGAGGCACAAGCATTCATTTCCGCCATCTTGCCTGTTTCTGCTTGGTGCCGCACATGGCCTCAAGACCTACCACTGACCCCTGATACACTCCGATGCACTCACCTTGGACAGCGACATGGACTGCCACATCCTGTTTGACGACCAATGACACGGCGGACAGACTGCAGACTGTACCCTTCCTCTTCCGCAGTACCGGTCATCCCCGGATGACACTGGCTGGCCCTCCACGGGCCCATATTGTGTAGTGTGCTCGGCATCGCCCTGTACCGCTCCAGCTGCATGACTGCAATGGATGTGCAAATAAACATCCAGTGACGCACTGCTGTGTAATGTCTTACGTCATTCATGTATGGATGTGTGGATGAATGTGGGGACAGTGCCTTCCCTTGCGTCAATGATGTTCATCCTGTGGGATGCCAGTCAGAGGGTGCGACATTGCATTTTGTGTACCGTGTCCCGTGAACACTACAACAGGGACACACACATCAGTCACTTCCTTGTCCGGACATGGACTGGACCATGCCCAGAGCCCATGAGTCATTGTTGCAAGCCCTGCATTGGTCCGGCGTACGGCAGGCCAGGCCACTCCGCTAACGCCCTGAGGGGGGGCCCTCTTTGCTACCCGTCGCAGCCATACTCGCTGGTGGTGTGCAGGTCCCTGGTCTAGTTGTCAGCATGTCACAGCCACTCCCTGAGGGCAGGTTTTCACACACACCACACCCATCGGGCACAGGCGTCACAGGCCATGTGACTCCGCCAACATAAGGGGCCGATATCGTCACATTCCCCTCTTCCGGTGGTGACTGGATGACGGACGCTCCACGGTTCTCACTCATATAGGGCCCATGAGTTGTTGCGCACAGGGTTAGTGGCACACGAGGCCTTGAGTACGGCACGGGCCTACCACCATGTGGCGCAGACTGGGGTTGCACAGGGTTAGTGGCACACGAGGCCTTGAGTACGGCACGGGCCTACCACCACGTGGCGCAGACTGGGGTTGCACAGGGTTAGTGGCACACGGGGCCTTGTGGACGGCACAGGCACCCCGCCATGGGACGGTGACTTTGGGTGCACTGAGTCAGTGGCACCTTAAGCTGCTGAGCGGGTGTGCAGCCTGCAATGATGCCCCGTCCCGGTGGTCCGGACAGCTCAGGTTTTGTGTGCTCTGCTGGACCGCAGTGTTGGCCAGAGCCAGCGGACAGCTTGGGCCTACCGCCACGTGGCGTCGCTTCCGGGATCCCAGAGTTGGTGGCACCCATTGGGCTGAGCGGGTGTGCAGCCTGCGATGGTGCCGGGTGCACTGGTATGTCCTATGCCATGGAGTAATCAAGACCCAGCACCAAACGTGAGACCTGGTGGCCTGCGGAGCGGGGCTGCATGATGTAGAGGGTGCCATGTCCACGGGCCCCGGGCTTGTGGCTTGCAGCGGCACGTGGTGGGACCTCCTGTCTACGCGCCGGTGGCGGAAGGTGAGCATTGAGGCCTGGGTGTGCATGGGCGGGCATGCTCCGATGGGCGGCGGGAGGGGTTGGGGTGCCTCTGCCTGGGTGTGCATGGGAGGGCAGGCAATGTTGTCTTGTGCAAGTGTGTGTACTGTGCCAGTCATGTATCTGGACTCTGTTTCAGCTGACGGCTCTGACTCAGATGTGTGACCTGGTGTCCTGCTATACATACCGGCACGTGGTTGGAGACACACCGGTGGCAGCAGGTGAGCAGTGTGGCCTGGGTGCGCAGGGGCGGCACTCTCTCTCTCTCTCTCCCTCTCTTCCTCTCTCTCCTCTTCTCTCTCTCTCTCCCTCTCTTCCTCTCTCTCTCCCTCCCTCTCTTCCTTTCTCTCTCCTCTTTTCTCTCTCTCTCTCTCTCCCTCTCTTCCTCTCTCTTTCCTTCCCTCTCTTCCTCTCTCTCTCCTCTTCTCTCTCTCTCTCTCTCTCCCTCTCTTCCTCTCTCTCTCCCTCCCTCTCTTCCTCTCTCTCTCCTTCGCTCTCTCTCTGTCCTCTGATGTGCGCAGGACACACCTTCTCATCATGTTTTTTGTCTTACAGGCTGTGACCTACGTATTGTCCCGAGGGGAGCGGCCATGTGTCTTCATTTCATTTCGGTGTTCATTTTAATAAAATTTTATTTGTTGCTTCGAAAGTGAATGTGTGCTGCTCATTTCTGTGACGACACATGCATGTCACCAGTTGTGATTGTGCGACATCAAGCGGAATATTTTGTACATGTTTAGGTGTGGCTGATGTGGCATGTCTTTGGTCGGGGGTGCCAGGGAGGGGTGGTCCTGGGGGGGGGGGGTGGCGGTGGGTGTTGTGGCCCTCTTGGGTGTCCGGGCCGCATGATGGGAGGCTCCATGGCATCTGTTGCCCTTCCGATGTAGCCCTGGGCTGTGCTCCCTTTTGGTTTGCAGGCTGCCGTCCGACTTTACACCAGGTAAGAGCAGGTGTAGATTTCCTGGTGCTAACGCGCCTTATCGCCTGTTTTGTGTTTTTATCGCCGATGTGGCTGGTCGTTGTGAATGTTGAGGTGTGATATTGTCTCGGCTTTTGGCACGGGAACGCCTACTCTGCATCTCATTAGCGATATTTGCGGGGGTACTCTGTGGCGATGTTTTTTGCGGCTGTTATCGCGGGTAAACTGGTGCTGTGGGCTGTTAACACTGGCTTCCGAATGGGGAGGTAAATTTATCACGACTTTGGCTGCGATAAAGTGCCGTTAATTCAGCGATAGCTCCTTGTGAATATGCCCCCATGTGTCTTTAAGACTTTTGTCCTTGGTGAATGCAAGGGGTGCGGGAAGGGTTGTACTTGGACCAGTTTGCAGAGACATAGTTGGACTCCAGGACACCACTGGCAAACAACTTCAACCACCACAATTGGGGCCAGTGGTCTCTGTTTGCAATGTGGCCCCCATACGGGGTCTGACAAGTGGAGTAGTCCAATTTGCATCATTCCCACGTAACTGCTTTATTGTGGTTGACGAGATGTTCACTGGCACTAGGGGGGTCTGCAGTGCTTTCATTGGAGGCTTTCCTCTTTTGAAAAAGCCAGCATCCACCCATTCTCACCCTGATCAAGCATCGGTCAGTGCTGAAGCCACATATCCAGGGTCATTGCTCCTCCTTGTAGGGGAGTGGATATGTCTGCAAGGCATTGCAGTAAGGGGGAGCAATGTCTCTTTTAAAAAGATTACTGCTCGGGGATTGTGTGGCTACCACAATCCCCAAGCAGAAATCCCTACTAAGTGTCAGGGAGAATTTATTTTGGGTCATCCTTCCCACGCATAAAAAAACTCAGCATTCTGCCTCATTCCTTTTTATGGTCACAGGATTCCTCAGTGACTTGCAATATTCTTAAAATGTATGGCAAGGGGTACTTTATCCCATATGTGTCAAATTCTAAGCTTGAAGTAACATCACCCAGGGACAGAGGCACACGATAAAAAGGAACAGCAACAAGGCTGCTCCCTTTGAAACTGCATTTTGAAGTATTAGGGCCAAGACTAATCATTTCAGATCTTCCTGTCCCAGATGAGTCTAGTCACATCAACGCTGTGCTAGTAAAAATGCAGTCAGCCAGCCTATGAAGAAGTATTGTATAGTTATGATTAATGGTCTTGAATGCTACAGATGATTAATGGTGTCAAATGCGACAAAGGGTACATGGGCCGGGGAGGGTATGAAGGACTTCTGTACTGGAAGACTGGGAGAGGCGGCTGGCCACAGCACACACAGGCTGTAATAGATGTAGGGCATGAGGCCACCAGGTTTCTTGGCAGGAAAGGGAAACTGACTACTCTGACTCCATTATGGTGCAGCGCACTCCTGCCAGAGGTAGGAGGGCTGCACGGATTTTGAAAATGGGGGCTCATTGGTATAGAACACCTGGGTGATGTCTGGAAGAATCAGACCTACATAAGGTTTACTGACCTGCAGGAAGAGTTCGACCTGGCAGAATCTGAACACTTCCGGCACACACAGTTGGGACATGCGATGCACTGTCACCTGCCGGAAGGTGAACAATTGCCTGACTCTTCGCCATTAGAAGATCGAGTGCTGACTGAGGCCCTGACGCAGAGCGGAGTGTCACCAATATATAGGAAACTATTCAATAATTCCCCTGACTTACTGGGCCCCCTGAGGATGGCCTGGGAGGGGGACCTAGGGACGCTGGATGATGACGATTGGACGGAGGCCCTGCAGGGTCCCCGGGAGATAGCCATCAGAGTGCGCTCAGACTGGCCCAATTTAAGCTACACCACAGATCATACTATGCGCAAACACTTCTGCACAAACTAGGTAAGGCAGAGTCCCCACTATGCAGAAGGGGCTGGAGGAGCGAGGGGTCATTCTTTCACACCCGTTGGGACTGGCAGTTGGTACAAGACTATTGGGCCCAGGTGACATCAATAACGGCGAGGGCGACAGAGGTAGAGATCCCCCTTGAGCCCAAATGGTTACTCCTGGGAATAGAAGGGGAACAAGACTGGCCCAGGTGTAAAGAAATCTGGCTAAGACTGGAAGCGGGGGTGGCAAAGCAAAACATAGCAAGAGCATGGGGGGGCCACGGCCACGCCAACGGTTACGGATTGGGAGGCAGACCTGTACTGGTGCCAGAGGGCGGAACAAGTGGTTTACACAGCAAGAGGCTGTCCCAGGAAATGGGAAAAAGTGTGGGGCGCTTGGAGGGCCTACAGGGGGCAGGGCTGATAGGACCAGTGGGTGGGTTGCTGCGAAGTAAATGTAGATAAGGGGTAATCTGTATATTGATCTGATTGGCCATAAAAGCGCCAAGTCTATATGTCTGGACATTAGAAAGTAATGATTTGTGAAGCACTAAGGCAAACTGTTCAAGTGCTGTAACCTCATTGTGTCATTATCGCATGGTTTGTGAAGCCTATGTTCTTGGTTTTTAATAAAAACACTTAAAAAAATGGTGTCAAATGCATCTCATTCAAGCAGCACATCACCAGGAAGAGCGAGAAATCTTGGTTCCAACTCTTCCTTTTTAAGAAAGTGAAGCCATTGCTCTTGGAAAATGATTTCAGATCAACTATATGACCCTTAGTCCTCTCCAATCTGTATAAAGGCAAAGCCCTGCTCAGTGGTCCCTCCCGATGCCACCCTAGGACCCCTTGAAAGTATCCTATATGCAGCAGTATGGCCCAATAAGAGCTTGATGAAATTCAGCCACATCACCCCCGCATTTAAAGACCTGCACTGACTTCCCCATCCAGCCTGGATCATCTTCAAGAGCAGCTGCATCACTTGTAAAACCCTCAACGACAAGACCCTGGCTTACCTGCAAACGAACATGTGAGGGACAATACCAGACTAGGGGCCTCATTTATTAGGTTTTACCGTAGGGCAGCACCACAGGCCTCCCTGCTGCGCTGCCCTACGGTAAAAGAAAAGGGCAGGAATGCACCGTATCTATGAAATATGGTGCATTCCTGTCCTTTTCCCTTGCGCCGGCGCACAATGGGCTGCCGTGCGCCAATTCAGGCACCTTTGCACCATGGTGCAAGGGTGCCTGCGTTGTGGGGATGAATGTTTTTGTGCAGGAAGGGAAACCTTCCTGCACAAAAACAATCACAAAAGGCTTTTTCCTTTTTCTATGTGTGCTGCAGAATGCAGCAAACACAGAAAAAGGAAAAACGTGGCGAAATAAAGATATTTCTCCTCGAGGCGTAAGTTTTTGACGCTGCCTCAGATTTATAATTTCTCATAAATCTGGGGCAGTGTCAAAATGCCATGGATGTTGGTGGGAACGCCCCCAGCAACACCCATTGCATGCCCCTTTAACGCAGAAAACTGCGTTAAAGGGGACAATATTTACGAGGCAGCATTAAGCCAAAAAAAAGGGCTTAGTGCCGCCTCGTAAATATGGAGCAGGCTTCTGAGCCACGGAACGTCACAAAAAGTGACTTTCCGTCCCTAGATGTCTGGATGTCACCAGACTGGAGACAAACTATTGGACAACGGCTAAAAACAGAAGGCAATCCTGCTATGTTCCTTCACCCAGGATGTGGAACAGCATCTCTATCAACACTGCATCTCCTACAATACAGAAAAAGCTGAACATATAGAAATACCAACATATACTGACGGATCCAAGAAAATCAGGGCTTGGACATCACTATTGTGTGCCAACAAAGTAGCTGCTTGAATTGCATGTGCTGCGATTGAGCAGGCATACATGTGACAAGGTTTTTACAAAGTGGGAAATGGGACTGTGCATCACTGATGCTAAAATGTGAGTAACAAAGCACAGAAACGCAGGTCAGGAAGGGGTGAAGAGGGTCACATGAGACCGTCTAAGCCCTTGGAGGATGGGAGACAAGATCTACAGCAGTCATGAACCTGGGCAGTGAGGATGCCAACGGGCAACTACTGTTTGCAAACTTCAGCCAGGGGAACGCTGAATTATTGTATTTATGGGGAGTAGGCAATGTAAGGCATGGCAAGTCCAAACCATGGTGGGTGCAGTGCTAGTTGCTAGTTGGCTATGGAAAATCTTGGGAATAACCTGTCAGGGGAAAGCAAAAAGCGAAGTATCAGACGTTTATAAGTAGTGATAATGTGGGGGATGGCGTGGGGGACGTAGTTTCCAAGTGTCCGCATAGCATGCTTTACTCCCTTCAGTTAGGGACTTTTTAAACCTCAGGACTTTGTCCTCTGGGATTTGCAGTTTCACCTTTACCATTAAGAGCACAGGCTTAAAATGTATGGCAGGCAAAGTACTAAAAACAAGGACAGCCTCAAAGTGTCAGTCATTGGGTAGCTATGGGAGGGTTTGGGGAGGCAATTGTTAAAGAAGGGCAGAGGAGGAGTACCAAGAGAATAGCAAGTATTAGAACCATATTGATGGCATCCAGTGCGTACACAAGGTATGGCAATGGACTGAGTACCCGGAGATGGAGCAGTAGCAGTACCTAAGGGATGACAATGGATTCAAAATACAGAGGATCAGGATCACCGATGCAATACCTCGAGGCGGCACTGGGTGAGACTCTGAAAATATCATGTACTGGTATGTGCAAATAGGACTTGCACTTGCAAGACTAATCAGAATTTCCAGGTGAGGTGTTCATTGGACAATCATAGTGGGTTAGGAGAATCCATGGGAAAAACCTAGATGATCACACAACAGACAGTTATCATCCCCTCTCAGCTACCTTCTCATAACTGAACTTTCTATTCATGTGACATAGATTTCACTCACTCATGTACTCTACAGAGGAAACTGAGTGAAGGAGAAATGTAGCATGCATCTCTCTTTACCCATGTGTGCATCACAACCAATTTCTAGCAATAAGAATTCATAAACCTTACTTTGAAGTTTGAATTTTAGGTTTTAATGTAGTATCATTTACCTGCTTTTCACTGCACTGTACGTGTTGGAAGTGCATTATGGAAATAGCAAGTTGGCAGGTGGCATTCAGAAGATGGCAAAAAATGGTGATGACATCAGACAATTTTAAAAGGGCTGAGTGCATCAACAAACAAATGGCAAATGAGTTGGGGGCTGAAAAAAAAAGAAATGATTGAGAATGGGGAGAGGATACTTACCTGAGAGCAAATGAATGAGGCATTTAAAGGAGATCAAGCTGGATGATTGAAAGAAAAGATGCAGATTGGATAAAATAAAGCTAAGTAGACACTTTGTTGCTTGGCATTTCTTGCACTTTACGCGTTTATTAATTTTAACATTGTTATGTTTTTATTCTGTACTTGAGATTTCAAGGGTTTCACAATATAGGTTCAGTTCTGAGATTTCAAGCCTCTTTCTTCTTCTTTTTCTCTAGGTCAGTCCCTGAACTCTGCCTGCCTGCACCCTCAGAAAAAGGACAAAGCACAGGTACGTTCTTTTGTATTGCACTGTTTTCTTTGCTACCTGTCTTCTATTTTCTTCCAACTACTATCCTCTGTATTGACTTTCAGCAGACTACCTCCTCTTACTTTCTTACAGAGTTTCCTCCTGTTTTCCCCAGTGACAAAGTAATCTGAAAATCTCATGAATATCCTTTCCTATGGCTAAACTTTGAAAACACCAAACACAAGGTTCCTCAGCTATGCTCAACTAATATATATGATAACACGTTACTCAGCATTGGTTTTGGGTTTTGTTACTGTGAAGCATCTCTTGCAATTGGCTTTGGATTTGTATGGAATGTTATAAGGTTTTTGTAGCATGGTTTTCCCTGCCCAACACGCTCGCTGCCTCCTCCTGTCCCCCCTGCCTGAATTGCAACCTTTCACACACCTGTTATAGCCACACTCCTCCGTGAGCATGGTGGGGCATAGCGCATTGCCAGCAGCTCTCTGCTGAGTTGCTCGCAACCTCTTACTTTCTGGCTTGCAACCAGGGTCTTCCAATGAGCTCTTGCTGGCTTCCTAGCTCGAGGTGGGGTTCCATTCAAAGTGCTGCTTTCCTTTCCGCTTCCACTGTGCTCTCTCTGGGGTTTTCGCTGGGTGGCTTTGCCTCCTCCTCCTTCCTGTTGCACCCCTGGAGTCTTTCCTCTCTTTCTTTTATGTCTACCTCGAGTGCCTGTCCTTATCCTTTTAAGGTTGAGCCTGACAGCACGCATACGCTGTCTGCAAGAGATGCTGTATTCACAAAAAGGGCTTTGATACTGCCTGCTGCTTACTATAGGTTGACTCAAGTGTCGCTATTCATTTCTGCCTCCTAATTGGTTTGCGCACCCGATACATCACTTCCATTTGTAGCTGTGGAGCACCGCTCAGCTACAGATGAATTCCCCTAAGTTAATGCCAGTCCGCTTTGATGCAGGTACTATTTCCTTGGGCCGCAGAAGTCCCCTAGCCACAGATGTAGTGACAACAAGCTTCAGTAAGGTCACGCCCTGTAATGGGGTTGAATCATCCTCTGTGCCATGCATGAATATAAATTATTTCTAAAGACAGTGGTCCCTAGACAAGGATTAATGAGAGCAAACAATAAATATAGACCCAATCAGTACTATATTTTACAGCTGTCCAGCCGGACAGGTGTTTTTAATATATAGTTGCTGAAATATACACAAAATTCAGCAAGAAACAAATAAAGTGGGACACAAGCCTGTATCCAACTTAGTGGGATGGACATCCAACATGAAACAAAAAGGCTCAGGCAGAGTAAATTGTTTGTATGAGACACATTTTGGTAGGACAAACAAATTATAGTGTAGACACCATTACACATAATAAGTATTAAATAAAGAGGTGTATATGGCGTACAACAAGTTGACGGCGTTTCGATCCTTACAAAAGATATAGGATCATCATCAGGACATTAACAATGGTATGCCTGTATACATCTTGCCTGTAATAAATAAAACCGTAGGAGGGAATAAAGGATGAAAAAAGAAAAAGAAAGTTAGCTAGGGCGGAAAACAATTTGAAAACAACTTGGGTGCTTGTGAGGGCAGTGTATGTCAGACCAACGTAAGAGGATCGCACGTGAGTACAATGATACCGGAGAAGTGAGCAGAACATATAAAATTGCTAAGCAAGAGTAAAAGAATTACGCAATAACGATCAATGTTTGCTAAAATCATAATCATACGCGTGCGGTGATAAAACGCGCAATACGGTAGAGAGCTTGGTGAGTGGTGAAAAACCCGCGAAACTAGCGGAGTGCCAGTAAAACGCCGGTGTTGAAAGCAAAATGGGCGTGGGATTGCGTCAGAGAAACAAGGAATAATTTAAAAAGTGGCAAACGCATGCACTGGTGAAGCGCGTGTGAAAACAGTGCCACTGGGTAGAGTGCTTGAGGGCAGCGAGCGAAAGATAGTTATAATAATACCTAGATCCAGGTCAGAGTGACTTGGAGGAGGTTTGTTTCAGGCGAAGACCGAGTAGAAGTCCAGGCCAAGTACAAGGAGAGTAAAGGATACAGACGGCCACGGTCTGTGCAGTTGGATGCTGGGTCAGAGTCGAACTACGTGAAAAATGACAAGTGATGTGGATCTAAGAGAAGATCGTAGAGATTGGCGGGGCGCCGAAGGAGGAAAGGATCTTACCTAAGAAGGGCTGTAACAGCTTAAAGGAGGCGTTTGAATTGTTCGCGCTGCGAAGCGGTCTCGAAATCAGAGTGGCCTAAATGAAGGAGAGTGGCGAATTAAAAAGGGTGAGATCAAGGTGGGACAGTACCAATTGCAGGCGCAACGGGGCTTACCTATTGCAGTGGGCTGCTGTATATCAGGGACAGCAAGCCAGTAACCTGTGAGCCGCGTCCGCGGTCTCTAGTGACAAGGAATGGGGTCGAGGCCAATCTAAACAAAAGTTTGTGGAGATTTAGTATTTAGGTAGTAAGGAGGTGAGGCAAGGGGAATTGGGTGCAGGGCGCGCTTACCTGTGAAAAACCTCTGTTACAGCATGTCTTGCCGGTCGGGATCAGGGATATGAAGGAACGAGTTGCCGGTGAGGAGGCAGTTTAAATGGGCAGGGAGCTAATTGGGTGATGAGGTCATGTGACAGAATCAAGAAAATAAAGGACAGACAAGGTTACGTAAAGGAGGCAGCCATTTTGTAGTGGTGAATGAGAGAAGGAACTAGTTTAGCGTGAATGCTAAGGAAGTGATAATTACGCTTAGATTTATGCGAGACACTACATAAAAGAGTCAGAAAGTGATGTAAGAAAGATAGAGGAAACATAATTAACCACCAGGGGGTTTACAGAACAATTACTGATATTGTACAGAGAGTTTGGAGTTATCAGAGAGAGGTGACAGAACGGCACAGTAAGACAGGTTAAATTAACGTAGTCCAATTCTCAAGATGATTGAGGCCAGTGTGCAGGGGCGGTGCGTCCATTAGGGCGCTGGGGCGTTGCCTCACCAGCCGCCCGCGCCCGCAGCTCCCTCGGCATCTCTGAACTTAAGTAAACTCTCAGTTTACTTACGTTCAGAGACGCCGAGGGAGAACTGACAATGCATGTCAGTCAGCATGACGTCAGACCGCCCACCCCCTTCAGAGTCTGAAGGGGTGGGCGGTCCGGCGTCATGTTGACTGACAGGCATTGTCAGGGGCAGGCAGCAGCACAAGTGCGCATGAGTGGGGAAGGTCAGCGAATTTTTCGCCCGTGCCAGTCATGCGCACTGGTGTCTGCTCAGGCTGGTGCATGCCCATTAGGAGAGTGAGGGTTAAGCAAAGGCTCAAACCTCGGTCTCCTAATGGGCTGGCGGGCGGAGAGTTAGCGTGCCCTAAGTCAATCCTGGCGCTGCTCCAGCGCCAGGATTGGCTGAGAGGGGTTTCCACTCACTTGCCAGCACTGCGCAGTGATGCGGCTTTTGAAGGCGCCAACGGACCCGAGGCGGCGCGGACCGGGTAAGATTATTTTAATTTTATTTAAACCCCCCCCCGGCCCCCACCCCCGTGCGACACGCACCCCCCCCGAGCCGCGACTGTCTAATATCGGTCTCCCCCGACCCTGCTTACTTGGCTTAGCTCGTATTGCATGCTGCTTTTCTTAGTGGACACTCCGTGAATTAAACGAGATGGCCCCACACTCACGGGATCAGTTAAAAAGAAACACGCATGGAGTCTGAGTCCAGTAGTTTCCTGGCGAAGGCATGCATCGTCCATATCAGGTTACACATTGCTGGATATTTATGTGTCTTCGTAATGTTTTTCTATCGGACTACGCCGTTGATGTCTGTCTACACACATACCTTGAGATGCCTATAAACTAACGGGGCCATTCAGGAATGTGCGGACTGCACTGAGGCATTATGGTATGGGTAGTCTTTGCAGGGGTGGCAAAATATTGTTTCAGTTCCATATTCACTCTGGTACACACAGTTTCTAGTTATCAGCAATTATGTCTAGAGTGTCTCTTGGTGATTCATCTGGACTAAATCCCCTGCGTTAATGAGCATTATTGCCATCTTAACACAATGAATTGTCAATGCAATTATGATGTTACGGACTCTGAGTTGTGGTGCTCCCTTTTAGAGAAGGAAGTAAATGTACTCCAGCAAGCCATATTTTAAATGCAGCATGACGTAGTTTTAACAGTGTTCATTTTAGCATTAGCGTACTTGGTTTTTTATTTTCAAGATTTTATTGAAACCCTGTTTCTGATTACAATATGGCAATGCTTTCTCTGTACAATTTGCAGGGGTTTGGTTATGCACTAGGCATTTAAGGGGGGCAGCATGATGCACTATGCATTTTTCAAGTTACCTACTATATTTTCCACGTAGCACATTGTTTATGTCAAATGAGCACTTTGCATGCCTCCCTCTCTCTCTAGCAACCACTTTCGATTGACAGGAGGGCGTCGTTTGTAACTAGCATCCACGCTAAGAGATCTCCTGTTGTTCCTTGTCTGATCTAAATAACGTAACACTTTCTGGCTTTGGCTGTGCATTCTGGTACGTGTCATCTAGATATTCCCTTTAGGAATGCAGGACTACATTTAACGCCGGGACTGACTGAACTCCTCACACCTGACACAGGGTTGCTTGAGATCTGTGTTAGTCTTGACATATATGTAAAGGTCAGTCAGTGTCTTACTGCTACAGAGTACAATGCTCGATAGACCCTTTATTTTAGCTTTAAATTAAAAAATAGTAAGGGGCCTATTAGCAATAACCGGCGATAATTATCACTAAGCGCAGTTAGCGCTAGGATAATTATCGCCGGCTATCGCAGGTTTCTATCAAGGAGATAGCGTGCTATCAGCAACGCTTATCTCCAAAGCGATAGAAACCCTGGAGAACAGTGTGAATATCGCTTGAAAACAAGCGATATTCGCACTGTGACCAGTGTTAGCTTGCTAATAGGGAGAGGGGGATTTAGCCATGTAATCCACCTCCCATTGGATTACATGGCTAAGTCAGGTCTGGACCAGGCGTTAACAAACCAGCGCTAAACGTGTTTAGCGCTGGTTCGTTAATCACCTCCCTGCCTCGCTAATAGGCGATAGCGACCTTAGCAACTGTTTCCAGTCGCTTTTAGGTTGGGAACGCCTACTTTGCATGCCATTAGCGATAAATATCGCTGGCATGCAAAGCGGCACCCAACCCGGTCGCTATCGCCTAGAAGCTGTCGCTAACAGCAGTTAGCGACAGCTTGCTAATAGGGCGATTGAATTATCGCCGCTTTAGCGGGAAAAAGTCCCGCTAAAGCGGCGATAATCACGTTGATAATATGCCCCTTAATTCGTAATGTTGAAGGGAACACCTTTAGGAAGTTGCTGGTGGCGTTTTCCAACTGGCATGTGGTATATTTCCAACAGATGTACAATTCTAAAAAATAACTCCTTGCAGATAATTAGAAAGGTAAAGGGCTGTGGGGAATCACTGCAAGGCAGGTTCTGGATGGAGTGGCAGCACCACTATGTCTGTCACTGCGAGCTTTGTTCATTTTAATGCATCACTGGCCCATCGCGACAGAGGCATGGTGTCCAATGCAGGCCTCCGTCGCTGTTTTTGAGACTGTGTGCAATGAAGGGTACAGCCGGTTCACGCCATGCAAACATCCATTCCAGCAGTTTGTCTGTGCACATTTGGCGACTAACACATGGGTTCCGGAGTAGCGTGCTACTGTGTTTGCAAGCTACTGCTGTGTTCTGTATATTGTGCCGAGACCCCTCATCATGCTTACCTCCCCCACTGACACCCCAGGCCCTCCTGCACAGCACATTGCTCGCTCCTTTAGAAGTGGAGCTGCATCATTTGCTCCCTTGTGAAATGGATCCAAATATCCGAGTCAGGCCCAAAGCGAGAGAAATGTGCTTACTGTGCAACATGTGCACTGCTTACAGTGGCCAGTCCTCTGATGTATGGCATTAAAACTGGCCTTGTGTACATGCCCCTAAGTTAACACTGATGCCAAAAACATGAATTGACTTGCAAACACAATGAATGTTAAAACGTCGAGGGAATGCATTTTAGCGATTTAGTTCCTCTCTTATTTTACATGTTTTCTTAACCGCTTAACCGCGGCGGCAATTCTGCCGCGGTGCGGCGGTTTAGCGGAGTGGGCGGGGCCGCGTCGGCCAACGGACGTTCGCAGCACTACAGAGGTAGTGCTCGCGACGGCCGTTGGCCGACAGACGCACGCAACGGGTTAATCTTGCATTCCCCACGAGTTAGCTATTTTATAATGTTGTTGTTTATCTGTTTTTTTTTATGTGCATACTTTGAGGCTTGAGCCATGCCAGGTGTTTATGAGGGGCTTTGATTGAGCACGCAGGCGCTAAGGCTAAAGTCAAACAAAGTGCCTGTCAGTTGTTGACCTCTCTGCAGAGCACACAGAACAATGTTTGTATTCCATTTGCAACTGAAATTCTGTGGAAATGTGTGTGAAGGGGGTACACTAATGTCAAAATATTTAAGGCACAAGTAAGAGAAATTAAGGTGCTTATATTTGAGGGAGTGCAGTGCATGTTGGGGGCAGTGAAGTGACAGATGTGAGGACGGGCATTCGGGGAAGAGTGAAAAGAGGATGCTGAAGAGGAAAAAGAGGGGGTTGAAGATGTGCAGATGGACAAGATATGTAGAGAAAAAGAGGATACATATCTAACATAAAGCACACATAATTGAAGGCCAAAACTCCTTCCACAGGCCTCAATGCTATTTAATTCACAGACTCACTATTTCAGAATTTAAACATTTTCAATGTTAATTATTTATAAGAAATCGTTGTTGTTACTCATTTATCTTAACCCGCTAACGCCCAGTGACAAAGCCAATCATACTGACAGGCTTTAGGCGTATGTCAGTTGCTGTGCCATTCATCTGGATAAAATTACATCTCAGAGAGAAACCAAAATACCGGTCTGATGGCACACTATGGGAATCACAGAAATGTATTTGGCATGTTCCTTTATAGGGAGCACCCACTTTTTTCATCTCACTTAAAGACCTGTCTGCACATATTTCTATATGACTGGTTACAGCCAGCAGCTGTGGGTGCTTCCCGAAGTCTGGTTAGAGCATATTTTTCCAAAGTTAATGCTGCATGCAGTGCAAGACACTGGGCAAGCTAAGCATACATTTTAAAGGGCTAAAGTTGTCATGCAGAACAATTTACATATTACAGTAACTGTTGAACAAATTAATGCAAGAAGATACAGGGCAGTTTTTAATGTGTTTAATATTTCAAGACTATACGTTCCCACTGCTTAATAAGCCTTGCTTTATCACTGCATTCATTTTCTTTAAAATGCACCATTTGCCAATCTTTTTAAATTTCTTTCTCAGGAGAGGGACTCTCCCTAGACCCCAGGTTTGTCCATTGAACTTGTTCACATCGCTAACTAGTGTCTTCTATTAGAAAGGGTAGAGCCAAAGCAGTCTTGCTTAGTACCCTAGCCCTCTTCAGAAGTCAGACTTGCTTGGCATCCCAGAAATTCTCTGAAATAATGTTTGAGTTTTCTTTTATGAATGCCTAGAACTACTGAATTTGTAGTCCATTTATCACAGATATAGTGCTGAAAATCGCACCAAAAAGATGCCAATTTTTAAAAAATTTCTTCACGGGGAGAGAACCCCCCCGAACCCCCCTTTTTGCCGTCGGGCACGCTCGCTGCGCTCGCTCGCATGCGTTGATTTCCTCTGCATACGCCCCACCACTTTCAAATTCCACCAGCCGCCCCTGTCAGTGTGTATGCTGCCAGTTCGTAAAATCCACTTGAGTTCCTCCTTGTTGAGGAGCTGTGAGAGATCCGCGCCTCTTGGAGGTGACTTGATCACGCTGATGATGGTCCAACGGATGTCGTCCTCTGAATGGCTTGAAGCCAGAAAATGTTCCACAACGGGGGCATTTGGTGTTCTGCAACGTAATCGGCTGCGATGTTGGCAGATCCTTATTCATGCTTTTTGTGTGGTTTGGCCAATATAGATTTTATTGCAGGGACATAGAATTGCATATATAACATTGCAAGTGTTGCAGTTCGAAAAATCTTTCAATCCAATTTTGATTTTGCCAAAGACAAATTCCTTGCATTCAATAGTAAATTTGCATGCAATACAGTTCCCACACTTTACATGCCCAGTGAGTGGGGCCAAGTCCCAATGGTCATTGAGTGTACCTGTGCATGTTGAAGTTGGCAAGGCTGCTCTGACCAAATGGTCCTTTACGTTTTTGTTCTTTTTAAATGCAAACAATGGGCGTTCCAGTTTCAATATGCCTGCATTGATGACCTCCCAATGTCTAAGAATGCTTTTACGTATGGTATGCGAAACAGGGGAGAAGGTTGTAACACATACTATGCGGTTCTGTGAGTGTTTAGTATTGGGTTCTAGGAGGCAATCCCTTGGGCAATACCAGGCTCTTTTCAGGGAGTTGCGAACTAATCTGCGAGGGTAACCTCTTGCTGTCAATTTTTTACTTAGGACTTTGGCTTCACGGAAGTAATCCTCTTTCAGTGTACAGTTCCTTCTAATGCGTAGGAACTGTGAGTAGGGTAGTGAGTCTCTGAGAGCACGTGGGTGGTTACTGTCGTATCTCAGGAGCGTGTTACGTTCGGTGGGTTTCCTGAACAGACTTGTGATTAGTGTACCTTCCTTATGTTGGATGTTGAGGTCAAGGAATGGAATCGTGGTCTTGCTGTGTGACAGCGTGAAATTGAGCCCCTCACAGTTATTGTTTAGCCAATGAAGGAATTGTTTCATAGTAGTCTCAGAGTCTTGCCAGATCATAAAAATATCGTCAATGTATCTCTTCCACACTAAAATAGCAGTGCGGAAAGGATTCAATGGAGACAGAATCGATCTGGTCTCAAGGGAGTCCATATAAAGTATGGCCAGGTTGGGGGCAAAAACGGCCCCCATTGATGTCCCTTTAATTTGCTGGTAATATTGGCCATCGAAGAGGAAGAAATTCCTCGCGAGGCAAATTTCCAATAGTTGTAATATAAAGATGGTGGGTACCTCATGAGGGCGGGTACGTGTATTGAGGATTTGTTCAATGGCCTGTAAGGAATCATTTTGGGGGATGTTTGTGTAAAGCGACTCTACATCAAGAGTGCATAGAGTGTCAGAGGCCGGGTCAAATGGGTAATTTTCAACAAAATTGATCATTGCCATGCTATCACGGATGTAACATTCAGTTATCGGAACAAATTCCCTAATGAAAAAGTCTAGATATTGGCAGAGCGGTTCTAAAATAGAGCCACAGCCTGAAACAATGGGGCGGCTGGGTGGGTTACCTTGATTTTTGAGTATTTTGGGTAAAGTATAGATTACCGGCGTACGGGGTGACTTGGTATTAAGAAACTGATGCTCAAGTTTACTCAGAAATCCTTGTTCTAAACCCTCATCAGTCACTTGAAGGATCATATTTTGGAGTTCTCTGGTGGGGTTAGTAGGCAATTTACAATAGTGGTCGGTGTTTGCCAATTGTCCATGTATTTCACTTTTGTATACGTCTATTTCTTGAAGAACTATTCCACCCCCCTTGTCAGCTGGTTTGATGACCAGAGTCTCATTAGATTTTAATGTGGTCAGTGCTGCTTTCTCTTCAAATGAGATATTATATGGAATGAAGCGGCGTAAAGTTTCGAGTTGTGCGACGTCCTGGAGTACCATTTTTTCGAATGTAAGTATCTCAGCAGGAACCATGTCTGAGAAGGGTGAAAAAGTGGAGGGTGGTCGTAACGGAGTATTAGGAGTATGAGTGGGCTTAAGATTGAGCAAGAAATAGCTATGCAGTCTTATTTTGCGAAAGAATCTCAGTAATTCGGTTTGTAAATCCAAAAAGTTGGGATGGGTTGTGGGAACAAATGACAGAACCTTACTTAATAGTGATTGTTCAGGGTCTGACAGTTGGTGATTAGAGAGGTTAAAGATGGGTATCAGCAAATTATCGCTCATAGTTGTTATTACCGTTGGGTTGGTTACCACTGGTAGTATTTGTGACGTGTCTGGCGTTCCCCTGGTGGATTGTACCAGCGTTGTTGCTGTTTGACCTGGCCTCTCTTTGGGGGTTCGGGTTGGCCTCGTCCTAAAAAAGAAGTGTTAGGGGTTCGGTTAGATGTACTTGGGCCTTCTCCCTGGTCAGAGTTGTCTGATGAGTCAGCAGATGTATCGGAGAAGCCTACAAGGTTATTCCGTCTATTGAATCGGCCCCAAGGTCTGGCGTTTTGGGGATTGTTATAGGATCTATTAGTATAGAAATCCTTATTCAAGTAGGGGTATGCCCTTTCTTGTGTGTAAGATTTTTTATCTTTCTTGACTTTTGTAGATTTTTTGTTTTGTTCTAAACGATAAATCTCATCTACAGTTTTTTGTACTTGCTCTAATAGTTTTTTGCAATCAATTGCAGGGTTGCTATCTTTGATCTGTTTCTCTAGGTCATTGATTTCGTCGCTTAGTTTTTTGAGTTCTTCAGTGGCTGTATCAATACCGAGCACCATCCAATTTCTGGAGCATGTGGTGCCGATGTAATTGAGATTGCTAATATATTTGGCGATATCGATGAATACCCCAGGGATGTTCCTAACCTGTAAGCCTGTGGGGATAATGTTAGCTTTCAGATATTCAGTCAGCATACGTATCATAAGCTGTAGTCGGACTGATTTTTTCTTGCATTTTTCTAATTGCTCAGAGAGGGAGGGGTTGGTATCTACTGCAGTGTCACCAGAGTGAGTGAATAATGACGGGCCCTCAAGGATTTTCTTGATGTAGTCGTCTGAGTACAAAGGTGTGTGGTCTGACATCGCCCACGTAATGTGAGAGAAAAAGAAAAGGCTAGAGAGAGTGTGGAGCTAGGGAAGTGACCCACTTAAAAAAGGGGAATCAGAGTACAAGCCCTTGCAATCCTGCGATTGCGCTTAGCATGTTATGAAGAACAAGGGAACCCAAATAAGGTTGGTCAGGGACCTTGGGTAATCAATTATTTCTAAAGACAGTGGTCCCTAGACAAGGATTAATGAGAGCAAACAATAAATATAGACCCAATCAGTACTATATTTTACAGCTGTCCAGCCGGACAGGTGTTTTTAATATATAGTTGCTTAAATATACACAAAATTCAGCAAGAAACAAATAAAGTGGGACACAAGCCTGTATCCAACTTAGTGGGAAGGACGTACAACATGAAACAAAAAGGCTCAGGCAGAGTAAATTGTTTGTATGAGACACATTTTGGTAGGACAAACAAATTATAGTGGAGACACCATTACACATAATAAGTATTAAATAAAGAGGTGTATATGGCGTACAACAAGTCGACGGCGTTTCGATCCTTACAAAAGATATAGGATCATCATCAGGACATTAACAATGGTATGCCTGTATACATTTTGCCTGTAATAAATACAACCGTAGGAGGGAATAAAGGATGAAAAAAGAAAAAAAAACATACGAATGTTAGCTAGGGCGGAAAACAATTTGAAAACAACTTGGGTGCTGGTGAGGGCACTGTATGTCAGACCAACGTAAGAGGATCGCACGTGAGTACAATGATACCGGAGAAGTGAGCAGAACATATAAAATTGCTAAGCAAGAGTAAAAGAATTACGCAATAACGAGCAATGTTTGCTAAAAGTCATAGTCATACGTGTGCGGTGATAAAACGCGCAATATGGTAGAGAGCTTGATGAGTGGTGAAAAACCCGCAAAACTAGCGGAGTGCCAGAAAAACACCTGTGTTGAAAGCAAAATGGGCGTGGGTTTGCGTAAGAGAAACAAGGAATAATTTAAAAAGTGGCAAACGCATGCACTGGTGCAGCGCGTGTGAAAACAGTGCCAGTGGGTAGAGTGCTTGAGGGCAGCGAGCGAAAGATAGTTATAATAATACCTAGATCCAGGTCAGAGTGACTTGGAGGAGGTTTGTTTCAGGCGAAGACCGAGTAGAAGTCCAGGCCAAGTACAAGGAGAGTAAAGGATACAGACGGCCACGGCCGCGGTCTGTGCAGTTGGATGCTGGGTCAGAGTCGACCTACGTGAAAAATGACAAGTGATGTGGATCTAAGAGAAGATCGTAGAGATTGGCGGGGCGCCAAAGGAGGAAAGGAGCTTACCTAATAAGGGCTGTAACAGCTTAAAGGAGGCGTTTGAATTGTTCGCGCTGCGGAGTGGTCTCGAAATCAGAGTGGCCTAAATGAAGGAGAGTGGCGAATTAAAAAAGGTGAGATCAAGGTGGGACAGTACCAATTGCAGGCGCAACGGGGCTTACCTATTGCAGTGGGCTGCTGTATATCAGGGACGGCAAGCCAGTAACCTGTGAGCCGCGTCCGTGGTCTCTAGTGACAAGGAATGGGGTCGAGGCCAATCTAAACAAAAGTTTGCGGAGATTTAGTATTTAGGTAGTAAGGAGGTGAGGCAAGGGGAATTGGGTGCAGGGCGCGCTTACCTGTGAACAACCTCTGTTACAGCATGTCTTGCCTGTCGGGATCGGGGATATGAAGGAACGAGTTGCCGGTGAGGAGGCAGTTTAAATGGGCAGGGAGCTAATTGGGTGATGAGGTCATGTGACAGAATCAAGAAAATAAAGGACAGACAAGGTTACGTAAAGGAGGCAGCCATTTTGTAGTGGTGAATGAGAGAAGGAACTAGTATAGCGTGAATGTTAAGGAAGTGATAATTACTCTTAGATTTATGCGAGACACTACATAAAAGAGTCAGAAAGAGATGTAAGAAAGATAGAGGAAAATAATTAACCACCAGGGGGTTTACAGAACAATTACTGATATTGTACAGAGAGTTTGGAGTTATCAGAGAGAGTTGACAGAACGGCACAGTAAGACAGGTTAAATTAACGTAGTCCAATCCTCAAGACGATTGAGGCCAGTGTGTATGCTGCCAGTTCGTAAAATCCACTTGAGTTCCTCCTTGTTGAGGAGCTGTGAGAGATCCGCGCCTCTTGGAGGTGGCTTGATCACGCTGATGATGGTCCAACGGATGTCGTCCTCTGTATGGCCTGATGCCAGAAAATGTTCCACAAGGGGGGCATTTGGTGTTCTGCAACGTAATCGGCTGCGATGTTGGCAGATCCTTATTCGTCCTTTTTGTGTGGTTTGGCCAATATAGATTTTATCCTAAGTAAAAAATTGACAGCAAGAGGTTACCCTCGCAGATTAGTTCGCAACTCCCTGAAAAGAGCCTGGTATTGCCCAAGGGATTGCCTCCTAGAACCCAAAACTAAACACTCACAGAACCGCAATGTATGTGTTACAACCTCCTCCCCTGTTTCACATACCATACGTAAAAGCATTCTTAGACATTGGGAGGTCATCAATGCAGGCATATTGAAACTGGAATGCCCATTGTTTGCATTTAAAAAGAACAAAAACATAAAGGACCATTTAGTCAGAGCAGCCTTGCCAACTTCAACACGCACAGGTACACTCAATGACCATTAGGACTTGGCCCCACTCACTGGGCATGTCAAGTGTGGGAACTCTATTGCATGCAAATTTACTATTGAATGCAAGGAATTTGTCTTTGGCAAAATCAAAATTGGATTGAAAGATTTTTCGAACTGCAACACTTGCAATGTTATATATGCAATTCTATGTCCCTGCAATAAAATCTATATTGGCCAAACCACACAAAAAGCACGAATAAGGATCTGCCAACATTGCAGCCGATTACGTTGCAGAACACCAAATGCCCCCCTTGTGGAACATTTTCTGGCATCAGGCCATACAGAGGACGACATCCGTTGGACCATCATCAGCGTGATCAAGCCACCTCCAAGAGGTGCGGATCTCTCACAGCTCCTCAACAAGGAGGAACTCAAGTGGATTTTATGAACTGGCAGCATACACACTAGCCTCAATCGCATTGAGGATTGGACTACGTTAATTTAACCTGTCTTACTGTGCCGTTCTGTCACCTCTCTCTGATAACTCCAAATTCTCTGTACAATATCAGTAATTGTTCTGTAAACCCCCTGGTGGTTAATTATTTTTCCTCTATCTTTCTTACATCTCTATCTGACTCTTTTATGTAGTGTCTCGCATAAATCTAAGCGTAATTATCACTTCCTTAACATTCACGCTATACTAGTTCCTTCTCTCATTCACCACTACAAAATGGCTGCCTCCTTTACGTAACCTTGTCTGTCCTTTATTTTCTTGATTCTGTCACATGACCTTATCACCCAATTAACTCCCTGCCCATTTAAACTGCCTCCTCACCGGCGACTCGTTCCTTCATATCCCCGATCCCGACAGGCAAGACATGCTGTAACAGAGGTTGTTCACAGGTAAGCGTGTCCTGCACCCAATTCCCCTTGCCTCACCTCCTCACCTCCTTACTACCTAAATACTAAATCTCCACAAACTTTTGTTTAGATTGGCCTCGACCCCATTCCTAGTCACTAGAGGCCGCGGACGCGGCTCACAGGTTACTGGCTTGCCGTCCCTGATATACAGTAGCCCACTGCAATAGGTAAGCCCAGTTGCGCCTGCAATTGGTACTGTCCCACCTTGATCTCACCCTTTTAATTTGCCACTCTCCTTCCTATAGGCCACTCTGATTTCGAGTCCGCTCCACAACGCGAACAATTCAAACGCCTCCTTTAAGCTGTTACAGCCCTTATTTGGTAAGCTCCTTTCCTCCTTCGGCGCCCCGCCAATCTCTACGATCTTCTCTTAGATCCACATCACTTGTCATTTTTCACGTAGTTCGACTCTGACCCAGCATCCAACTGCACAGACCGCGGCCGTCTGTATCCTTTACTCTCCTTGTACTTGGCCTGGACTTCTACTCGGTCTTCGCCTGAAACAAACCTTCTCCAAGTCACTCTGACCTGGATCTAGGTATTATTATAACTATCTTTCATTTGCTGCCCTCAATCACTCTACCCACTGGCACTGTTTTCACACACGCTTCACCAGTGCATGCGTTTGCCACTTTTTAAATTATTCCTTGTTTCTCTTACGCAATCCCATGCCCATTTTGCTTTCAACACCGGCGTTTTACTGGCACTCCGCTTGTTCTTCATAACATGCATGAATTTAAAGGTTTACCATGACCCACTGTGTAGACTGCAAATGCTTTCTCCAGTTCTCGGACACATCCTTGATAACTCGAAACACACACCAATGCGTCACAATATTTGCTGATTGAATGTGGACGTCTGAAAAAAATAAAAAATTGAATCAGTCTTAACACTTTACAGTGTTACACCTTCCGATCTTCTCAAGAAAGACTTGTGTGTATAGGGGACGCCTCTTACGTGTTGTAAACACTACATGTTGTAAATGCTGAGACCACTTAGCCTACAGAGACATACAAACCATCTAAAGAAATAATAAGCTACCACAGCCCGGAACCTTGCAATATTCAGAAAAGCTTTAAACCTGCTATGTATACATTTTTTTAAGTGTAAACAATTTTGCTTTGAATAATTGGCATTGTTACTTTCGAAAATTTTATATTGAAAGAGAAAATCACTGCTTTGCTAACTGATGGCTGCACTGCTTTATGTGATCCGATGAGGTGACCCCTACTCCCAGACCCATTCCGAGCATTCGTACTAAAGGCATCTAAAGTGCTACTCTAACCAGAGCCTTCACTCAGAGCACCAGCAAAAGAGCAGAACCTGTGGCAGCACCTTAAGATGGGTGCCTGTGTCAGTTCAGTTCTGCTAGGTAAGGGCAACGCAATGAAGGCACTTCTGCACTCCGCTCTTAACATGCAACTTGTGTGTTTACCTCTGATTGGACTGGGCTCTGCCTATGACCCTCTGCGCGATCTTGAGCGTCTCCATTGACAGCCTCCCACCCCCTTCTAAGCCTGACTCTGACCTTCTACTTTTCCTTAGGTGACTGGTCAGCTTTCCTTCCTCTCTCTAACCCTGGCTCTGGCACTGGCACTCTGTGTGACCTTAGGAGAGACCCTTCCGCTTCTTGTGCCTGTAAACTGTACTCTGCCTCTGATTCTCCATGAGACCCCTCGACAGCCTCTCTCTCTCCCAACCTCTAGCCTGGAGACTGAAGCAGAAGCTTGGTGTGACCTTAGGCAAGGCTCTTCACCTGCATGTGCTCTAAATTGTATTCTGCCTTAGATTCGCTATGTTTCCTCAAGAGTTCTCCATGTATCCTGGTGTAATCTTGGCTCTGTAAATCTGTATTAGCTCTACGAGTGGCTTCAACAAGTCTCTTCATCTTTCTGTGCCTTTAAACCCAGCTCTTACATTGATTCCATGTGTGACTTCAGGCAGTTCTTACCTCTGCCTGTTTCCATTCTAAACCCTACTCTGCCACTCACTCTGTTTACCCCAGGGGAATTATTTACCCGCCGTGTACCTTTAACTGTGGCTCTGCCACTTACTTCGTGACTACATACGCATTTTTTGTGCTTCAAATTCCGGCTCTGCCACCAGCTTGTTGTGTTTTCTCTGGGGAGTCACCTCGCCGCCTTGTGTCTCTAACTACACCCTCAGTACCTCCAACCACACCTCTGAAACTGACTGTCGCACTGACTTCAGGTGAGTTATTGCTTGCTGTGCTACTTCGGGTGATCATAGCTGCCAAGTGACCTCATGTCATGTGTTGCACAGTTAGCCAACAACTACACTGCATTCTGGGGCTTGTAGTTTAGTTGTTGGCATTTTAAGTATGGGCAGAAAATCTGTTTCTTGTTTTGTTTTCTTTTGGACTTGTGACATTTATCTTTGTATTTTAGACTTGCACTTGTCATCAAAGAGTCATGATGGTTTATTTTTATTTTAAAGGTTTTATATAGCGCGAACATGACCCTTGCGGGTATCAGAGCGCTTTACAGGGGGAAACATAGAACAAAAGTACGATGTATGCCGTTAATATGTCATGCTATAGATAGTTACAGAGGTGTATGCACAAAGACATAAAATACAGAGGCATCTAAAACAAAGTAGGAAACATCCGTTATGTGGGTCAGATTCGTTGTTCATGTAAGTTTACTCATGAGTAGGAACTTTACTTCTTTCTTGAAAGAGGCAGTAGAGGGATTGTTAGACCTGTCAGCCCTAGGGTGGTCTTACCCCGTTTTTTTCTCTTTGCGCCTCATTTTTTTGCCACTACTTTTTTGTTGGACCTAGGTCTCTGGGCGCCTTACCACTGCCAAACGGGGCTGAGGTGCAGGTGCTCTCTCCTAACAAGATGGCTGCCACAGGCCCCTGCTACTGCGGAGTGGAAATTGCACGCACCAGTAGTCAGGATCAGGCTGGGACATAATGATACTGTATCCATGCCGTCCCGCCTCTGGGCCTCATAGACAGACACGAGGGAAGCTTCTAGAACCTTCCAGCTCAGGGAGGAGTTATGTTTTGCCGCCTTTCAGGAGGGTCACCTGACCTAGGGGTATAAGAGGTTTGGAGGGAAACCTAGTTAGTCAGTTGGGGCACCACTGGACCTGGGGGAACCTCTGCCGGAGTACAGGCTGTTGGGCCTAGGGGGAAACCTACACTACTGGCACTGACTGGGCTTAGGCACTGCTGTACCAAGATAGCTGAGGAACACCTTCCACCTGCTGACCTTGCCCAGCGTGAGGGGACCCAGGGAACCACCTTCAGTGTGCCTGCAGGGCACCATCCTGCCTCTTGTGCCTGCCAACTCAACCCCTTCCCTGTCCCTCAAGTAACTGCACCCACGAACTGCAACCAAGGAACCACCACTAAGAAGCTACAACTTTCTGCGCTGAGGTCCCTGTAAGCGCTACTGCTACTGGGGGATCACCAGGTAAAGCGCTGGACTGTCACCTCTTTATGTCCTGCTGCAAGCGCTGTTCTCCCCTAGTGCGGTGCTATCCAGAAGCGCTGCCCGTCAACACTCTATCAGCTACTGCAAGCGCTGTCCCCCCAGGAACTGCTGCTGCCTGCTGGAGCGCTGTGCCTGAGGAACGCTCCAGCGCTGAAGTGGCCTCTTCCCCCAAGCGCGGTGCCCTGCGCGCTCTACATTGCCCGAATCGTGGACTGCCCCCGAGCGCTGGCGCTGTGGCCGGAAGAAGCGCTGCTGTGTTTAAGTCACCGCCGCCGCCCGGGCGCTGCTGCATGACTAAACCACCGCCGCAGCCCAGGCGCCGTTAAGTAAATGGACGCTGTGGTCGGACTCACCGCCGCCGCCCGGGCACTGCTGCCTGTCCCAATCACCGCCGCGGCCCCCGCGCTGTGCGGGAGAGAGGAGGAGCGCCGGCCGCCCAAGATCACTGCTGTGCACTGCCAAGGCCGCGTGGGCCTGGGAGCGCGAAGAGGGGTGTCGCTAGGCAACCGGGGCGCCGCCGCGTCATCGGCCGTGCCCCAGGAGGCCGCGCACCGATTGGCTCCCGGCCGCCGGACCCTTTGGGAAGCCCGGGACTCGGCCAGGCACTCGCGATAGGGGCTCCAGGAAGTGGGGAGAGCCCCCGGAGCCACCGGATCGTCGGCCCTAAAGAAGAGAGCCTGAGATCACGCGGAGAAGATCCGCCCCCCCCCCCTCGTCAGAGCCCTGAGTGCAAGGAGGAGCGGGCTGACTGGGGGTAGGGGCGTCCCGCGCCTGCCAGAACCGGCGCGGAAGCAGAAGACGGATCCCTTCTCCCTCCGGGACTGAGGTGGTGAGTGAAGGGGATCGGGGCCTACGCTCACTTGGAGGCCCCCTTCTACGGACAGCGGGGAAAGCCCCAGGGGACCCTGGGGCCGGGAATGTAAGAAGGCCTAAAACATGTTACCTAAGAAGGCCTAAAACCTGCTGCCTAAGAAGTCTAAATGGTGTAATGCAGCCGAGTGATTACCAATGTTTAACCTCTGCATGAGGGTGTTCATCTATGATGCCTACAGTGATTACACACCTGCCTAAGGAGTAGGTACGATAGTTAGTCTCTGCCTAGGGATTTTTGCATGTATTGTAGAGGTCTGCCATAGCCTGGTTACCGGTGCTTCCTGTGTAGGTGAATCTGCAGAAGTGTTATCCACGTGTTACAATACCTGCTCTGATTAAGAAATGTTGCCCATGTGGAATGCCCACCTGCAGTAAGGTCTCCACTGTACTAAATGTGGTTATGCCTAGGTTGACACAGGCCCTGCATGATCTACCGTGTCAAGTGTATACATGCATTGAGGTTCCTATTGATTGAATGCACCTGAGTACCCTTGAGTTAATGTTTGACATGCAATTCATCACCTACGGTGTTACCTGTTTCTAAGAAGATTCTTGCGACTGCCTTTTACCTGTATGTGGGCCTAATGTTCTGATTTACTTGAATGAATTTACTCCTGTTTTAGAGTGAAATGAATTTACTGTTGCCCTGAGATTACCTACCTTATCTACTGCCCTGATTTAAATTAGATAAAGAGTCTTGTTTTTACATAACAGCCTGGTGTGGTGTCTCCTTATTGCGTGCGCATTACTGAGTCAGTGTGAGTGTGTGCTGCACAACTGCTTAACACATTGCCTTTGGGTGCCTTCCTGCCTCGCGCCAAGCTACCGTGTCGGAATCGGTGACCCCGGTTCTAACAGGGATTCAGTCTGGTTTCTGGGTGCAGTGCATTCCAGATCCTTGGGGCGATTCCAGAGAAGGCCCGGTTGTATGTTTTCTTTTTGACAAATCTTTGTGGTTTCAGAAGAAGAGTGCTGGAACTTCTGGAGGATCTGTCACCACAAGAGAGCTCCAGTTTCTGGGACAGATATCTCAGGGTTTTGTGGTGAAGGGCTTTGTGAGTCATGCAAGCGATTTTTAGTTGAATTCTTGCTTCGAATGGTAGCCAATTGAGAGCTCTAAGGTCGGGGGAAATGTGGCAGTTTCTTTTAGTACCCATGATGAGCCTGGCAGCTGAATTGAGGGAGGCTCTTAGAGGGCCGTTGTAGACCTGGGAAGTCCTCAGAGAGTTGCACTCCCATAATCTAGTCTGGGGATTACTAGAGCTTGTACTGCCCATTTAAAGTCATTAGTGGGAAGGAAGGGTTTTAATTTTCTCATAATGTTTATCTGTATGTTTGCTCATTTTGTTGCAGCACTGATATATTTCTGCATGTTTATATTCCTGTCAAGTGTTATTCCCAGCGATCTCGCTGAGTCGATAACTCAAGGCTGGCAGTTGAGCGCTGTAAGTTGTTTGAGCCATTCCTCTATGATGGTTGTTTGGTTGGGGGGAGCGATTAGGAGGAATTCAGTCTTGTGGGTGTTTAGTTTCAGGTGGTTTTCAGCAAGCCAAATCTGTGTTTTTTTGTAGAGTTAAGTTAAGAGATCTGGGGCCAGATGTACGACGCTTTTTAGCATGCGCAAACGGATCTTAGACCCATTTGCGCACGCTAAAAGCATGGGCCCATCTACAAACAGTATTTTGCGACACGCAAATAAACTGCGACTCGCAAAATACTGTTTCGCGACTCGCTATTAGGAAGGGGCGTTCCCTTCCTAATAGCGACAGCAAAGCAATTTACCAATGTTTTGTGACCGCAATTTCGGTTGCAAAACACTCGCAAATTACCACCTAGGGGACCCCTTCCCCTTTACAAATGCATGCAATATTATTTTTTAAGGGCAGGCAGTGGTCCCAGGGACCACTGCCTGCCCTTAAAAAATTAAACAAAAACGTTACATTTTTTTTTTTTAAATGCATCCCGTTTTCCTTTAAGGAAAATGGGCTGCATTTAAAAAGAAAAGCTGCTTTATTTAAAAGCAGTCCCAGACATGGGGGTCTGCTGAGCCCAGCAGGCCACCAGCCCTGGGAGGGCCTGTCATTCCCAATGGGCTCGCAAATTTCGAGAGGCTCATTAATATTCCTGAGCCTCGCAATTTGGGACCCCATTGGGAATCGCAAACAGTGTTAAACACACTGTTGTACATGCCAAATAGCGCCTCGCAAATGCGACGCAATTTGCGAGGCGCTATTTGGCAGGTCGTACATCTGAACCCTGATGTCCTCCAGAGAAGAGACCTTTGGTACAGTTGTGTATCGTCTGCGTACATGTGATAGTGGATGTTGGAGGAGCTAAGAATTTTGGTAAGAGGTTCCATGAATAGGTTAAAGAGAGTGGGTGAGAGGGAGGAGCCCTGCAGAACTCCTAATGTGACTTCGATGGACTTAGATAAAGATTGATTGACCTTGAATCTTTGTGATCTATTTTGGAGGAAAGAGGTGAACCAGTTTAGTGCGGATCCTGATAGGCCCATCCTATGTTTCAGGAGGCCTAGAAGATTGTCATGTTTGACGGTGTCGAATGCCGAAGATAGGTCGAGCAGGATTAAAAGACAAGCTTTGTTTTGGTCTAGGATTTTTAGTGCATCATCCACTATGTGGGTCAGAGCCGACTCAATACTGTGCCCTGCGCGAAAACCGGATTGGTATTGGTTTAGCAGGTTGAATTGTTCGATGTGGTTGCCAAGTTGGATGTGTACACATTTTTCCAGGAGTTTAGCCAGAGTTGGGATGTTAGAGATCAGGCGGTAATTATTTAAGTACGTGTGGTCTGCTGTCTTTTTTTAGGATGGGGGACACCTGCCCTGATTTAAGGTCTTCTGGTAGAATGCCTTGAAGCAGAGAGGCATTGATAATCTTGGTCCATAGTGGTAGTAACAAAGGTTTGAACTCATTTAGATAGTTGGCGGGTAGAGGATCGATGAAGTGGTTAATGGGGTTCAGTGATGTGAGCACTTTTAAGATTGCGCCTTCATTAAAAGTTTTGAAGGAGGACCATGCAGCGTTGTTTTTGAAGGCGAACTTTGGTGTGCATATGCTAAGGGTTGCCAGAAATGGTGATAGGGTGTCTTTGGGGATGTCAGAATGAAGTACTACGGCCTTCTGTAGGTCCAACTTCATGTTTTCTGTCTTCTCAATGAAGAAAGAAGCACATTCTTTGCATCTGGGTAATGAGCTCAGACCAGCATGAGGGGTGTGTGGTAGGCCATTTGATTGTGCTTTGACTAATTCAAATAGTTTTTTGGGTCGATTTTTAGCTTGGTCTAACTGGTTACTAAAAAAGTTTGCTTTAGACCTTCTGATATTTTTATAGTAGGAGTTTCTGGTAGCTCTTAGAAGCTTAACGTGGTCAAGGGACGGGGATGCTCTCCATCGACGTTGAATTAATCTTAAGGAACGTCTGTCCGCATTGAGGCTGCCATCGTACCATGGTTTGGAATCTTTTGTGGAGAGCCTTTTCAGTTGTAACGGTGCAACTGTGTCTAGTACCGTAGTCATGGATTTGAAGTAGTGGTTTGTGAGAGCTTGTACATCAGATAAGTCTTTAGGGGGAAGCAAGAGGTTGACACTGGGGGATGTTAGTAGATTTGTGTTAGCGTTTTTTAGGTTCCTTTTCCATATTTTAGGTTTTGTAGGTTGGGCTGAGTTTGGTTTTACCTCTTCATTAATGAGGAAAATAATGGAGTGGTGGTCTGAACAATCACAAGGGACGATTGTGTCAAGTTGGATGGAGTCTGCAGTGGAGATGACCAGATCTAGGATTGAGCCCTTGTCATGTGTGGGGCTGTTACAGATTTGAGTAAGGTTGAGGTCCATAAGGAATGCTTTGAGGCTGTTTACAGCAGAGTCATTTGGGTCGTTCCAATGAAGATTGAGATCACCAAGGAAGATTTGGGTACTTTGTTGTCCTGAGTTTGTAGTCACAATGTCCATAAACTGTTCAATGAAGGTGAGGTTATCACCTGGAGGGTGGTAGAATGTGTGCAAGGAGCAGTCTGGTCTGTTGTTACTTGTAATATTAATATAGAGGTATTCACACGAGGATAATATAGGTGAATTAGATCGGTTCACTGAGAGACTACTAAGATGTATACAGGCAATACCCCCACCTGATCTATCAGTTCTGTCTAATCTAGTGATGTCATGGTTTGGGGGGACCAGAATATCGAGGATAGGCATAGACGATTCATTTAACCATGTTTCGGTCAGAATTAGAAGGTTGGGTTAATGAGCGAGTATGAGATCAGCTATGACTGCCGCTTGTCTTGAGGCTGATCTACAATTTGGTAATATACATTTGAGACAGGGCTTGGCGGGAACTATACGGTCCTCTGTGAGGGGGACTCGCGTAAGATTGTCTTTAATTATTCCTCTATTGTTGGGTCTTGGAGCTCTGTGTGGATTAATGGTTTGGATTAGGGTATGGCTATTTGAGTTATCAGGGTGCGCTGTGTTGTGATTGTGTTGCGGGAGATCATAGGAGCGGAGTAGGGAGAGTATATCTTTGGTCGATAAAGGATCCCTCATTCGGACTGGTCGGGTAGGGGCATTGGGGTAAGGTAAAGTTCTCCATCTTGGGTGCAAGTGCTTGGGAGAGGGTGATTGCATAAAGTGGGGGTTTGGAGAGAAGTTACTATGATCATTCGTAGCCGAATCCTTATCGTGCCATCTGATCTTGGGTGACTGTAGGATAAGGCCCCGTAGAATTTGGAGGTCTACTTTGACTTGTTGTAGTGGAGTAATATCTCATCAAGTCTGGAATCTAGTGAAGGTTGTGTACTTATTATTTGGTCTTGGGGTAGGGGAATGGTGGGTAGGCTAGATGTGGGGCTTAGGGGGTTACAATAGCCTGGGCCTATGTAGGGAGGCCGGTAGGAGGGGTGGTTATAGGGAGGGGAGTGGGTGGGATAGAGGGAGAAGGAGAGGCGTGTACCGGGTGGATGTGTGAAGGGGCTAGAGCTATGGTGTTGGTCAGAGTTAGTGGACCAATTTAGAATATGTGCTACATACTAGAGGATTAGATGTAGGCTGGGTATTGTTGGTGGGGGGGTGACTTTTGCAACCGAGAGGATCTGCTGGAGCTGAACTGGGTGTGTATATAAGTTGGGGAGTAATAGGTGACTGCCTTGTAGGGGATTCAGGTGGAGTATGGGGGGGCGTTTTCGGGCTGAGAAGGCCTGGGGTGGGGGAATCTGGTCTCATAGCTTTCTTGATAAGAGGAAAAATAATGTCAAGTAAATCCAAGTTACGGTCTGATGACTGTATGAGGATGATCCCATTATGGTATATGGTGATTGTTGCTGCTGCTTTATAAGTTGGTGAGGGGGTGATCGATATCCTGAGACCGTGTGATGTTTTCCTAGAAGTGGAGACCGAGAGCAGAACGAAGAAGGCTTTCCTCCATTGGGCTCTTCTCTTCGTGTAAAAAGTGAAGTCCCTAGTTAAAGCTCCTTTGTTCATAGAGAAGTTGGGGTCCAAGATCAGGGTCTCAGGGTTTGATTGAAAAAGTTTGTGTTCTAAAACATTTGGCTGCTTTTTTTGTAAGGTTGGGTGGGTGCTTAATGGTGTAGGTATGTTGTCCTGCCGGCTCCATATTGGAGACAATGCTTATTTGGAAAATCTTATCCAGTGTGGCAAGTGGGAGATGAGGTGAGGATAGGTGGAGAAGGGAGGGGGGGGGAATTGGGGAAAATATGAGAGGCCTTGAGTTTGAGGCCAGTTAAGGGGCGTAGTTTATGTAGGCTGGGATGGAGTTGGGCTGATTGCTGTAGAAAGTAGTAGAAGGAGAAGTAGTGAACGCGGGAGAGAGGCTGGAGGGACGTGAGAGAGTAGGGGAGAGAGAGGAGATACTAGGGCTAAGCCCGTGCAGGTGCAGAGGTGACAGAAGTACGCAGCTGGGTAGGCGAGATGAGGCTAGAGGAAATCTCTCCTGCGTGCTTATCAACTAGGGTTTCATTGGATATCATCTGGTTCTGCTGCAAATGTAATAAATACTGTATATTTAATACCTATAATGTAGTGTAATAGATACAAATATATATATAATAACTAGGATGTATATAAGAAATACCATATGAGTAAATATTTAAAGTGCACTTGCCTAGAGATTAGTCCATGGCCATGATACAGATCATTGAAGTCGATGCCTGGTAAAGCCATTCCAAGATGGCCGCCTATTATCAGACTAATGTTCAGCTCTGAGACGCAGTCCTATGTCTCTTTCCGTGTTCAGGAACAGATTGGTCCTTTTTTCATTTTTGTGGTGCTGTCCGCCATTTTGATCGAAGTGACCAGGGAGAGAATATGGCGGTGGTCATAAAAATTATAGATGGGTCCCTGCGATGCCTACTACGATTGTTAATAAGGCCATCGAGCCCAGAGCACGACACGAGATTGCCTCTGTTAAAAAATGAATCTGCGATGGGGCCGCCTCCCAGGCAAGCGAGATCATATCTGTCTGATCTCATCCAGTTGGGCCCCCGGACATCAGGATTATGTATGGAAGTGCGGCAGCCGCACTAAGGAAGAAGAGAGAAATCCAGCAGCGGTATAGCTGGTTCTATTGTAAAATATTAACTCTTCCCCAAAGTATAGATACTATAGATTTTAAAAGTCCACTTCGGCTATGTTATTTGCACATGATAGATTCCTGGGGAAAAAGTTATCACGGCGTCATCTCTTCAGCACAATTTTGTCATGTTTATTAAAAAAAAATGTGCAGTAAGAATTCATTCTATTGCTGCTCAAAATGTACCTGTTTCTGTCGTACCCACTTCCTTCATCCTTGACTACCTTTTCTTTGTGGCATTAGATGAATAGTGTCATCTTTGACCTGCAGGATTCTTGTGATCCATTCACATCCTTTTGATAACCAACCAAGAACACAAATCCACTCCACACCACACAATTCCACCCAGCACAATTTTACAACTAACAATTCAAATCCACCCACATAATTACACTCCACTCCACACCACATACATCCACTCCGCTCCATGCCAAAACACATTGGTAAAAGACATTGCAGTTTACAACGCCAATATCTCTGACTCTCGCAAATGTGAAACCGATTGCATTGCAAATGCTTGTTTGTGTTTATTTCCTTCGGAGCCCTATCCTGCAAAATGAAAATGCTTTCTTTTCTTTTCATTACAGGTACGATATCGAGAGCGGACCAGTGCCATACTTCAGGCAGGTCCTCGCCTTCACACTCCTCATCCTGACAAACTGCTTAGTTTAAGGCCATCACACTCCTCATCCTGACACACTGATTAGTTTAAGGGTTTTCCTTCTTGAGTGACATTTTATTATTTTGATGAGTGGTTAAGAACTTCCATTTCCAACTGTCAATAGTGACACATGGTGACCAACATCTCAGGGTCCTATGCATATTCAACCTGCACTGTTGAGAAGAAAGCTGAGGAAAGAGGTGGACCCTGCAGAAGGTAATTCTCTTTTAGATCGGGAAGTACGTATGCATTGTGTAAGAAATTGGAGTATTATTTGAGGGAGTGAGAACCCACTTCAAGTAATAATCACAATCCTTGTCAGGGTGAGCCACAAAACTCACTAAACAAATCTATGTTTAACCCTCTGGTTGATTGACACAAATCAGCCAGGCTTCACTTAGAGGCAAAGTGTAAAGTAGTTAGGCAACCCTTCGGAGCTCAGGAAGGGGCTGAGTACCACCCTCCAGGCCATCCTTCTCAGGAGAGGAACACCCTTCACCAGACCCAAAGCTCTTTTGCCCACTGTCTGTAATGAATGCACATCACACCGCAGGAGAGCCATTAACAATCATGTGGCCCTGGATAATGACAGAAAGGAACATTTGGTTAAGGCAGAAAAATGCCAACTTTCTAAAAAGCTTGTTTTCAAAATAGTAAATTAAAACCTGACTTTACCGTCAAATAGCATTTTAAATTACAATTAAAATGAGAGGGGAAAGTATTTTTCAAGCTGCTCCCATACTGAATTTATCACTTTTTAAATGCAATAAGGCAAATGAGTATTAGTCCATGGAAGGCTAACCTTGTCACAGTTGAAGACGACTTGGGGTTTTTTCACTGCCAGGACAAGTAAAACTTAAGTACACGTGTTCTAGTTTTTTAAACATCATGCACCCTGCCATGTGAACCTTTAGGGCCTGCCTTAGGGGGTGACTTATAAGTATTAAAAAAGAAGGGTTAGGCCTGGCAAAATGATTATTTTGCCAGATTGAAATGGAAGTTTTAAAGATGCACACACAGGCTGCAATGGCAGGCTTGAGACATGTTTTACAGTGCTTCTTTAGTGGTTGCACAACGAGTGATGCAGCCCACTAGTAGCATTTAACTTACAGGCCCTGAGTACATTTACTACCATTTACTTGGGGCTTAGGATTAGGTTTAGGTTTAGTGATTTATAAAGCGCATGGCTACCCGCAGGCATCCCAGCGCTGAACAGGGAGGGAAGATGTCATGCGCGAAATTTAAGGGAACAGCCACGTTTTGAGTTTATTTTTAAAACACTGCTCATTTTTGATTAGCCGTAGTTCTGGATCCATACTGTTCCAAATTTTGGGGACCAGGTGTGAAAAAGATCTTCCACCCCATCTTGCTCTCTTGACTTTTGTTGTGTTCATCAGAAAATTTGCTCCTGACCTAAGGCATCTACGGGGGGATTAATGGGAAATCAAGGTTCGTAACATAATGGGGCCTCTCCCATGCATGGCTCTGTGAGCCAGGCAGAGGGCCTTGAATTTAATCCTGGCCTGAACTGGCAGCCAGTGTAGCTCCCTCAAGGATGATCTTACTGACTGGTGCCTGGGGATATTGAGAAGCAGTCTAGCTGCCGCATTCTGCACCACCTGTAACCTATCTGTGACATATTTGGGGGAGCCGAGGTATAGAGAGTTGCCATAGTCAAGTCTCGAGACTACCAAGGCTTGTACTACCGTCCTTCTTGATTTCTCTGGGAGTAGGCTCAGTATTTTTCGAATCATCTGAAGGATGCCAAAACAGGTCCCCGCCAATTTTTTGGCTTGCTTTTCCATGGTTAAGTTCTGGTCCAGCCACATCCCCAGGTTTTTTATGGAGGTTTTAGGGGTAGGTGGAGGTCCCCAGTTTCCTGGCCAATTGATCTCAGTGCGTGGGCCTGGACTGTTACCTAAGATCATGAGCTCAGTTTTGTCCCCGTTAAGCTTGAGGCTGCAGTTGGCCATCCAGGTTCCTATTTTTTCCAGGCAGGGGATTAGTTGCAGGTGGTTGGAGTAGAGGGTTTCTGCCACCGAGACCACCAGTTGGGTATCATCGGCATATGATACGATGGATAGTCCGAACTCCTGCACTATATGAGCTAATGGGCTCAAGTAAATGTTGAAAAGGGTAGGGCTCAGGGATGATCCTTGAGGTACTCCACACGGGGCCGAGAATGTATCTGACAGGATACCTGCTTCCATACATTGAAAGAATCTGTCACTTAGAAACGAGGCCACCCAATGGTTGGCCGTGCCTCTGATCCCAATCCCTTTAATCTCGTGGTCTACCGTGTCAAAGGCCGCACTTAGGTCTAATAGCAGAATAACGGCGGCTCTTCCTTGATCAAGTATGAATTTTAATTTTTCGGTGACTACGAGTAGGGCTGACTCAGTGCTATGTTCCGGGCGGAACCCCATCTGGGTCTGGTGTAGAATACCGTTATCTTCCAGGTATTGTGAGATATCGCTGTTCACATGTTTCTCTGCAATCTTTCCCAGAATGGGCAGCAGTGAGATGGGACGATAATTTCCCATGGAAGCGGGGTCTAGTTGTTTTTTGTTAGCAAAGGCTTTACAATGGCATGCTTGCATTCTTTGGGTACTAAGCTGTTCTCGAGGGACAGGGAGATGAGACTAGTAAGTTTGGCCAGGATGAAGTCACCCCCTTGAGCGAGGATATGAGGTGGGGCGGGATCTATTGGAGACCCTGATTTGATGTTCCTTAGATGTGAACCGGCCTGTTCTTTGCTCAGCTTAGGAAAGGTAAGCAGAGCCGGGGAAAGGGAAGTCTTGAACTGCTCTGAGCCGGAAGGGAATTCCGGAGTGTCTGTAGGGTCTTTTGTTACTTCAAAGGTCTGGCCTGTATTTGAGTGAAGGGAGTTGTAAATGTTTTCCACCTTACTCTTGAAAAAGGTGGCTAAATTGTTGCATCTCTCCTTTGACGGTTGGGGAATGTGAGTGCCTGATTCAACTATTGTAAGAGATTTTACAATCTTGAACAGCTCTTTCGAAGAATTGGAGGACTTCTCGATCCTTTCTTTAAAAAAGGCTGCTTCTACTTTCCTAATGTCCTTGTGATATTGCTGGATAGCTACTTTATATGCTGATTTGAGATCAGGGGCATACGTTTTCCTCCAGCTCCTCTCGAGCTTTTTGCAGTGTTTCTTTTGAGCAGCCAGTTGTGGGCTGAACCAGGTAGATCTATTAAGATTTCTTAGCTTTATCGGACCGGGCTTCTTAAAGTTCCTATCCACGGATCTGGTAATCCAGTCTGACCATCTTTTATGGGCTTCCTCAAGATCTCCTATGTCTTGTGGAGTGGTAGCCTCCAAGTCTTTGGGCCAGGATTCAGGGGCCAGCCTTGGCCACTTGCGTCCTAGGACTGAGCAGCCCCCTAAGGGCTTGACTGCAGGGGATTTTCGGTACAGAATGGGAATAAAGAAATGGTCTGACCAAGGAATCCGAGTAGGAGTGAGGGCCTCCAGTCTAGGGTCATTAGAGAAAATAGGGTCCAGAATGTGACCTTTTTCGTGTGTTGCCTGGCTCACCAGTTGCATGAGTTGTAAGGCTTATAAGTACATTAAATGTACCAATCAGGTGTATACTAATTTTGCAAGCACTTTACCACTGGTTAGCAGGAGTAAAGTGCATCAAGAGAGATGGTCATTTCAAAACATTGGTTGCAAGCACAGAGATGAATTATAGCATGATTGGCTGAGGTATGGAGAGGAAAGCTGTATGAAGATTGATGCAAACAGTGAGGTGAATCTTTGGTTTAGGTTAGCTTATCCGATGCCTTAGTTGTGATTGATGAGGTAGCATGAGAGGTTATTGGTATGAGTGAGAGATGGGGAAACTGTGGGAAAGTCAGCTCCGGGCTATCAGTTAGGAGGTACTGAAGATAGCAGCTTGAAGACTTCGTTTGCGGTTGCAGCTAGAGTTTAACCTGTTTTCGCAGGAATCTGAGGACTGGATCTCTTTCTAGTTGATATCAGGTCAGGTCCCAGGGAGATGCCCACTACAGAGGTGGACTCATGGAATGTGTTTTCTGCTGTGGGTTATATAAGGGATAGGTTTTAAAGTAAATCTGAGCAAGGCAGGAGTAAGGATACCCGCCGGTGTCAAGATGATAGCAGAAGAGAGATTGTGTGTGTGTGTGTGTATGTGAGAGTATGTTTGAATATTCTGTCTGCTGCCCAGCCCTAGTACAATTCAGTTATTCCTCCACATGCCTAAAAGATAATGTTGTGTGTTGTCTGGAAAAGCCCTTTTTACCTGAATGCATAATAGCAACGCTGTGATTTTAGCAGATTAGACACTCTCTAACCAGGCTGGAGTGGTCATAATGGTTATCTTGACAGAGCTCTGACAATTCTTGATATTTTGTGGGGACAAGAACTGTTAAGCACAGTGATTCTCACATATGGCATACTGGTGGTCCTCACAATATACTGGCAATACTTGCCATACAGTGAGCATCCATTGCACAAGTGTGCCCTCCACTGGCCTAATGATGACATTGGAACAATGGTGGCCATTCCTATCATATTATGGGCATATATGTTGGTCCTGGCAGAATGGTGATAATTCCTGGCATATTGGGAGCATCTTTGGCACAATGGTGTTCACTCTGGAATTATGGTGTCCACAACTGGTATACCAGTCCCTTCATTACCGGGCTAATTCTTAAGCTACTGTAGACATGCATGGCATGTTGGCACCCACTCTGGCATAATACTGGCCCTGGATTAATGGAATATTGTGGGCAGCCATACATAACTGTTGGAAATGCCCTTTCATCAGGGTCACCACCAAACTTGTTGCCTTCCTCCTTCATTTTTTGCTGAATTCGTTTTTGTTGGCTTTCGGACTCTGGGCACTTTACCACTGCTAACCAGTCCTAAAGTGCATGTGCATGTGCTCTCTGCTTAAAACATGGTAACATTTTATCCACAATTGACATATTTAATTTACTTATAAGTACCTAGTAATGTGCACTACCTGTGCCCAAGGTCTGTAAATTAAATGCTACTAGAGGGCCAGCAGCGCTGATTGTGTCACCCACTTAAGTAGCCCTTTAAACCCTCTTGTCCCCAGAGGGCACTGAAAAAATGCTGCCACCATCATTGCTGGACTCAGTCTGTCTGGCCGTAATGTCCAGCTCCTTCAGACTCAGATCATGAGCCAATATTAATTTCCTCTCCTCTATAACAATCTCCTCTCCTCTAAGGCTCTTTACTTCTCCTCCTCTTCTATTTTTAACTTTGCCCTCTGTATTTTGAACTCTCTCACCTCCCTCCTTTCAGCCAGCTCCTCTGGGGAGAGACAACAGGGAAAGACACTGCTCCTTGCCCTGGCAGGAAGCTTCAGTTTGGGGGGTCATTTCTTCCCCCTCCTCTACAGGTGTTTCCTGAGGATGGACCCCCTCAGGTCATCCAATTCCTCATCCTCTCCTGGGTTCCATTCAAAGCAGCACGAGTTCTCCCCAGGCCCTCAGCGCCTTTTGCAGCTCCACCTTCCTGGTGGTGCTCTTTGTAGGAAGCCCAAATCCCCTGCAGAAATTCTTAAGCTGGACCACAGTATAAACCTTCAGATAGGAAAACTCAAATTCCATTTTTTCAGGTGCAGATGTAGATCCTCCAGTAAGAGACATGAAAAAATTAAAAATGCCAATCAGGAAGAATTGGAAAGAGTTTGAATTGGTCCTTGGTATGGAGTAGTAGTGTATACCAAATTACTATATGGCAATGCACAAACACAAGTCCTATCCTCACCGCTGATCACCAATGTTAGAAATTCTGGTTGGCAGAGCTACTAACCCTGTCTAAAAGGAACAACAATCCTAGTCAGGGTAAGTTGCAAACACACCCTAAATTAACCTGTGCTAACCCCCTGGTAGCTTGGCACAGGCAAGTCAGGCTTAACTTAAGAGGCAATGTGTAAAGTATTGGTGCAACACGTCAAACAGTTAAACAGTGAAAACACTACACAAAAATATGCCACACTTGGTTAGAATAATAAAGCTTAATTTAGTTAATAAAACAAGACCGAAATGACAAAAATTGAATAAGTAGAACCGGAGTTATGATTTTTAAATAATAAACCAAAATGTAGTGCAAAGCATAAAGCACCAACCAGGGCAAACTGGTTGTGCTAGACCGGGTTAAATCCAAAAATTCGAGCCGACTGCGATGAAGCGTGGGTCGGATACAGGTACCAGCCTTGGCCTGCTGCAAAGTACCTTGTTTGCGTCGACGTTGAGGACGAGGTGTGAGGAGCAGAGAAAGCAATTTACTGTCGTCAAAGACGAGATGCGAGGTGCTGACGAGGCGATGCATCGTCAACGGTCCAAACAGGTAATCGATGCATCGGTTCGAAGCCACGCAATGGCAGGGATGCGTCGAGAATGGAGTCAATGCGCTGCACAGTCGGTGATGCGTCAGAGTTGATTCTCGCAACGGCGGCGATGCGCCGGTTCTGAGTCCTGTGGGTCGATGGCGATTCGAGGATTCTGCTGGAGCAGCACTTTAAAACCACTTCTAAAGGTTCAGGACTGGATTGACACCACTTGGCAGGGCACACTCACAGATGGCAGAGTCCAGGTGCTATAGCAGGTGAGGTAGAAGTCTTTTATGTCCCTGAGACTTCAATCAGGAGGCAAGCCAGCAAGCCCTTGGAGTCACCCTGGTTCTGGGTTGGAGAGATGCAGGTCTAGTCCTTCTCACTCCCTGGAAAAACAGCAGTAAGCAGCAGGTCAACACAGTAAAGCAGGAGTCCAGCAGAGTAGCAGTCCAGCAGAGTGGCAGTCCTTGTAGCAGCACAGCAGTCCTTTTTCCTGGCAGAGTATCCACAGGTACAGAAGTGTACTGAAGTGGTGCTGTCTGATGTTCAGTATGTATACCCAGTTGTGCCTTCGAAGTGGGGGAGACTTCAAAGAGATGCCTTTGAAGTGCACAGATTCCCTGCCCTTCCTGCCCGAGCTCCACACTCACTACAGGAGGTTATGCAGCCCATTGTGTGGGGGAAGGACACAGGCTATTCAGGTGTAAGTGTGAGGCTGTGCCCAGCTCCTCCCTCCCATCCTTCCCAGGATGGCCCATCAGGATGATGATGGCCCATGAAGTCACACTTAAGTACCCTTTGTGTGTGGCTGTCTAGAGGGAATGCACAAAGCCCAGCTGACACCCACCCCAGACGTGACTTCAGTGACAGGCAACAGGCACCAAATGTTTAAAGGACCAGACAGCCCCTGTTGGCAGTTATGCTTTTAAGCACTACATTTCAGTTTATTCTTTAAAAATTCATAACTCTACTTCTACTTATTGGATTTTTGTGGTTTTGGTCTCGGTGTGTTCATTAAATTGTGCTCTATTTTGTTTAACTAGATGTGGTTGGTTTTTTTTAGTGGTGTTTTCATTGTTTTACTGTTTGACTTGTTGCACAAATACTTTACACATTGCCTCTTCAGTTAAGCTTGACTGCTCTGTGCAAAGCGACCAGGGGGTGAGTACAGGTTAATTTAGGGTGTGTTTGTGACTTAGCCTGAATAGGATTGTGGTTCCTGCATGGTCAGTGTGCATACCTCTGCCAACCAGAAACCAAAAGTCTAACAATAACATTACATGGATTGATTGTGCCAGTGCACAGATGTAAATAATACATTAAAGTTCAAGTAGGCTCAAAGAAGAGAAGGATCACTACTAATGAACCTACCTAAAGTCTATGCTATTGTACATGCTTAGCCATCCATGTCTCCAAAAGCTCAGGATGGTACATCTTTGGGTTTGGAGAGAGTGTTGGCCAGGGTGAAACCTATGCGTTTGTAAATAGTTATTGACTATTATATCTCTCAGCGTGCTCTCTGTCTGCTTATTTCTGTTTCCTGCTCATCAATCTTATGTCTCTTTCTTGCACCCTTCCTCTTTAGTTCTCTGTCTGGCTTTCTCTTCCCCTCTTCTGCATTAATTGGTTCCCACTGCTGTTCTTTCTCTGTATCTCACTTGTTACTGATCTCTGTATCCTTCTTTCCTGGTTTCCCTTTCTTGATAATTCTGTCTTTCCTTCTTTTGCAGCCTTCACAGTCTTCATTTTTTTTCCTTTGATTTTACTCTCAGCTGTCTCTTCCTCTTCAGTTCTTGACTGTCTCAGATCCCACACCACTCTTTATTTCTCTCTCTCACAGTTCCTTAAATTCTCTTCCATTGATTTTGTCTCATTCTCCTTCTTCTGCTGTGCTATTTTTGTCTGTTTATATTGCCCTCTTTCTTGTTGACTCACCACTGTTATTTTTCTCTTTGACCTTCTTTCCTCTAGGTAACATTTTTATATCCCTTTCTTTTTCTTAATCCATTCTTGGTATCTATGAGCCAGATGAACGAAGCATTTTACCGGTTGCAAATGGCCCATCAAGCCATTTGCGACCGTTAAAATGCATTTTGCCATGTACAGAAGGCAAAATGCGACTCAGTAACTTATTAGCGAATAGCATTTTGCTTTTGCCATTCAGTATTAGTAAGGGGTGCATTTAGGGTGTCTCTTCCTAATACCGAATAGCACTGGTATGTATGAATGTTTTGCAACCGGGAATGCGGTTGCAAAACATTCGCAGTTACCACCGACTTCAAGTTGGCGGTAACCCATTCGCAAACGGGAAGCGGTCCCTAAGGGACCCCTTCCCCTTTGTGAATGTGGGTACCAACACTTTTTTAAGAGCAGGCAGTGGTCCTATGGACCACTAACTACTCTTAAAAAATGAAAAGGTAGCTTTTTATTTTTATTTTTGAAATGCATCCTGTTTTCCTTTAAGGAAAACGGACTGCATTACAAAAAAAATATTGCTTTATTTAAAAAGCAATCACAGACATGGTGATCTGCTGACCCCAGCAGGCCACCATCCCTGTGATTTTAGCCATTCACAATGGGTCTCAAATTGCGACCTACCTCAAGAATATTGATGAGGCAGATCCATTTGCGAGCCACTGCGAATCGCTAACAGTTTCAAACACACTGTTGTACATCGCAATGTGTGATTTCCTAATAGCGTAATGGCTAAAAGTCACTATTAGGAAATCGCAAACACATGATTTCGTACTTCTGGCCCTATGTTTGCTGTTCGGTCGCTGCACTATCCTGACTCATATATACATGTATCTCTGTCTCTTTATGTATTTTCTCTTTTTCTCTCCGGGTCAGTGGCAGCTCGCCTAGGGCGTGCTGCGGGGCGGTGAGGCGGGGCAGGGGAGGGGTAGTAAACGCGGACATACGACGGAACGGAGGAACATAATAATTACTTCCCTCCGTTCCGTCGTATGTCCGAGTTTACTACCCCCCCACCCTGCCCCTCCCCTGCCCCGCCGCACTGCCCCGCAGCATGCCCTATGGGACCCGCCACTGCTCTGGGTCTCTGAATCCCTATATTTTTATCTCTTTTCTGCACAGTGGTTATCCCTCTCCCTACCTTTTCTCTCGCTTTCTCTCTCTCTCGCTCTCTCTCTCTCTCTATAGCGCCCTCACTCTCTATGCTAACTTCTCTATTTCTCTGTCTCTCTCTCTCTTGCTGTCTGCTAACCTCTCTCCATTTCTATCCATCTATTTTACCCTTATTTATTTTTATATTTTTTCTCTCTTTGTAACTGTCATTTCAGCTCGCTCTACCTCCACTTATATCTCTCGCTTTCTGTCCCTTCAGGTTCCCTCTCATTATGGTCATATCTCTCTCTCTCCCGTAGCACACTTGCCAACCCCCCCCCCACCCCCTCCCCTCGGGCCCCCCATCCCCGCTCACCACCACCACGTCTGTCGCCATTTTCTTGCCAGGGTTAGGAGTGAAGGACCATTCCAGCCACCACAAAGCTGGCACAGTAAAAATATACCTTTATGACAACTGGGAGCACGCTGCCTGTGAATCATGTAGATGTATTGAAACTATTTAAAAAGCTGATATGACTGGAACGCGCAAAAAGGCCTTTTTCTTTTTTTTGTCATGTGAAGCGCTGCCTGCGCCAGGGTAAAGTATGTTTAATACCAATAAGGCGCCCTCGTGGCAGTACTGATGTTGGCTTCCAGTGGGTGCCCGAAAAGATGCATTTCTCGATCCATGGACCGTTCATCTTGGCACCGACACGATAATCTCCCAGAGTTAGAGATGCGAGGTACGCCATAAGCACCGACCATACAAATAGGTCGCAGCAGAATTCCGTTTTTTTCTAAAATACATATATTTTTCTCGCCTTCTTTTAATAGCTTGTGTTTGGCAGGTATTACGATCTGCCGGAGGAAAGAGACGGCAAATATTTGTCATCCAGGGAAAAAGAAAAAAAACGTAATGGGTTTCTGTCGAAAATGGAAGCTGAATTTTACAATCTTTCTTTATAGGCAGCGTTCTCCGGAGTTTGTCTCTCTCTTTGTCTCGCTCTCGCGCGCTCTCTCTCTCTCGAGTTCACGAGGCGCCTTTCGAACACTCCATTCTGCCAGTAATTCCCTGCTGTTTGCGGGGAGATGGTCTGGCTGCAGTTTATTTCTTTTCTGTTGCACAGCAGAATACAGAATTTACCCTTTCTCATAGGTTATCACCTCAAAAATCAGACTGAAGGCACGTGTGAGAGCTGTTCGTGTGCGCATATTCACCGAGGAGCACCCACTTCTAAGGGCCTCAGTGCAAGCAGCCTTTGTTGGATGCCATAATTAACGCACCCTGCAAAACCCAATAGGTGATGTCCATATATGGGGTGCAATAGTTACCGCACATTTTGGGGCATATTTACAAGCCCCTTGCGCCACTTTTGCGCCACCGTTGCGTCACGCATGTGACGCAGCGGCGACGCAAACCATGCACCGCGTTGCGCTATATTTACAACGTGACGCATCTAGGGAGTAGTCACGTAGTAAACCCCTGCGCCACATGAAACCTGCGTCAGGTTTCATGTGGGCGTACCGGCGCAGGGGGGGGCGTTCCGGCGCAGGAACGCCTCGGAAAAGTGACGTAGTGAAATCTACAAGATTTCACGCAGTCACTTTTCCGGACGCTGGTGCGTCAAATCCTTACGCCTGCTTCAAGCAGGCGTAAGGATTGACGCACCATGTTAGGGATAGGGAAGGTTGGAACAGTGCTGGAGTTGCGTCGCGCTTGTGACACAACTTCAGCACTGCGCCAACCTTCCGCCGGCAGATGCGTCACGCATCTGCTTATCCTTGCGCCACGATGCGCCGCATTGTAAATGCGGCGCATCGGACGTGGCGCAAGGGTAAACTTGCGTGACTCATTTTCCCTGGCACATCCCTGCTGATATGCAGGGATGCGCCAGGGAACGTAAATATGCCCCTTTGACTTTTGCAGATAACATATGTATTTTGATGCTCACTGCACCAAAAACTTCATGTCCCGGTAAATATATTTTCCCATGTTACATTCCTACATTACTGCACGTATCACAATTATGAGCTGTGCGGTAAGCCCTGCGTCTTCTGTAACTTTCTCCAGGTAGATTTAGCCATTCTCATGTTGTATCCAATTTTTCGGACAATAATCATAGTTCGTGATGTTTACCACTCCCAATAAACTCTAATCCCCCTGCTGTTGGCTGTTTCTGATGCCTTTTTCTTGCCTAACATTAATCAGGGCCTTCTCTGTGCAGCACAACTTTGCATGAATAGTAATGTAAAAAAGCTTTCTCTGGAAGACTTTTCCCTCAATGGCTTTTTATGTTGGAATAGCTGTTGAACGTAGATTTGACCCTCTGTTGTTCCCTCAAAACCTCTTTATCGTGGAAGTTTTTCACTCACGTTTGTTTTCTAAACTTTTCAAAGTTCACTCCGGTTTTTTTTTTAGTTTTATTAAGGTTTCGAGATAATAGATAATGAAGTTTCACAAGTTCCCTAGCCCTCAGCAACAATAAGAATTTATTTAGCGGCAAAGGGTAATTTAATTGCGCTAAGGGAATGATGGCTTTTATTTACCGGTGGAAGTGCGCATTGCCCGTCAATGGTAAAAACTGAACATAATGGTGGACCGTGGGAGGGATTTTAGGGCTGCTGCTGGTCAGTAAGATTAATTACATCCACAGCAAGAGTTGGGCGAGGTTTTAAATGTCATTTTATTGCTATGTAGATACATTTGTATAGTGTTTCTTCTAAATTCTGCGGTAAGGTAGCAAGCTGCTGTATAGGTTGTACTTGTTTGGAAGAGCATGTGTTTTACAGTGTGACCTAGATGGGAAGTGTTTGGTGTTGTGCTGGTCTGATGTTAGCTCGCATGTTTCAGTGCAAGCTCCAGCATCTCTTTCCTACTAACCTACAATGTTTTGAGGTTTTTTTGGGAGGGGGAACGTCACTAAAACTGACTCTTCAGCTGTACTTTTCTTCACCTAGCTAAGCCCAGGTTCGGTTGTGAGCAGTGGCGGTTGCTTCAGAGCAGGAGTGGTGTGGGAATGGATAAATTTTTTTTTTTTTTTTAAATTAACTTACCTTTTCCGCTGCGCCACCGCACGCCTCTCCTCTGTCCTCTTCATCTGCTGGAAAGCACCGGAAGCACCCAGGCTCCAGTACTCTCAGCCAATCACGACGCTGCATGAGCAGCATCGTGATAGTGCCTGGGAGCCTGGGCATGTTCTCCACAGGGCTGTGCAACACAGCCTCGTGAAGAACATACTAAGTGCGCATGACGGTTTGGCCGGCCCAAGAGGGACGGCCAAACAGTCATGCGCACTTAGAGGACTGCAAACCACTCCTCACTCACTATGCTCTGGCGTCACAGAGCCACACCCTGCCCCGACCTGGCTCCGAGTCCTGCCATAGAAAAGTAAAATGATAATAATGTCCTGTTATTATCATGTTATTTTTTGCACTGCTGAAATAGCAGTGGAGCGACGCTCCTCTGCCTTAGTGGAGGAGCTGCCACTGGTTGTGAGTAGTGCTTCAGTTGAGGACTTTGTGGAAAATATTAAGACCATCTTAACCTAAAACTAAGGGGCATATTTACAAGATACTGGTGCAGCATGTCGCTGCAAGCCATCTTGCTGCGCTGAACTGTGTCATTAGGAAAGTGCAGGGATGTGTCATATTTACAACAATACAACGCATCCCTGTGCTTTCCTCTGCGCTGGAGCACAATAGGCTGGCTATCGCCAATGCAGGTACCCTTCCACCATGTTGCAAGGGTGCCTGCATTGCAGGGATGATTGTTTTTCACCTTCCTGCACAAAAACAATTATTGATGATGTTTTCCTCCTTCCATGTGTGCTGCAGAATTCAACACACATAGAAAGAGGAAAAAACGAGGAGAAATAAAGGTATTTCTCCTCGTTGCACCACTTTTATGCCCCACCTGGGGAGGCGTTAGAATCTGAAGCATTCCTAGGTTGACGAAACCTTGTAAATCTGGGAATGCATCAGAAACCATGGGAGTTGCCTGGGAACACCCACAGCAACACCCATGGAACGCTCCTTTCATGCAGAATAATGCGTGAAAGGGGGCCATTTTTACAAGGCCATGAAAAGCCACGCAGGGTGGCTTTGTGTGACCTTGTAAATATGGGACAGCACACTGCACCACTGGTGGCGCAAGGGGCTTGTAAATATGTCCCTAAATATCTAAGATTATGATTCGGGAAGGGACAGACTTACATAGCTTGAAATGTTTTCTGGTTGTAGCGCCCAGAAGTATTTTTATATGTTTGTCAGGCCTTTGTTTTCCTTCAGTATCTCCAGGAGTACCTTTTTTCGTTTTCTACCCCCAGAATGTAAATTTTGCAAATCCAATTAGCTTTGCCTTCTATTTTGTCCTCAGGCTTAAAAAATGACAGGGTATTCTTGAAAGTTTTTGAAAGTACTGAGCAAGTCTGCTCTGGTACAAAATGGGCATGCCCACTGTAGATGTGTGCAATACAAAGGCCAAGCAACATGATTAAATATTTCAGTGTTAACACTCACATATCCCAAAAATTTGACCAAGGAGCTGCTGTGACAATAGGTCTTTGGGTAGTGAGGGAGAGGTGGGTGGCATCCAACTGACTTACATTCCTGACTAGACTCCTCATCAACATTGTTGACGCGCAATGCGCATGTAAGCAGGGTAGGATTGGGATTACAATTAGGCCCGGGCATCCACAAAAAAAGTGGGCCACATTCCCCAATGGTTAGTATTTTTTGTGGTTTTATTTAGCGCGAACGTGGTCCAAAGGCATTTTAGCTATTACCTAAGCTCCTGAGACGGCTGCAACGCATCCAGAACGCCTCTGCACGTCTTATCCTCGACATCCCCCGACGCAGCCACATCACACCCCACCTGAGAGACCTGCACTGGCTCCCTGTCAACAAGAGGATAACCTTCAAGCTCCTCACCCACGCACACAAAGCACTCCACAACTCCGGACCAGCCTACCTCAACAGACGACTCAGCTTCTACACCCCCACCCGCCAGCTCCGCTCGACCAGCCTCGCCCTCGCCACAGTCCCCCGCATCTGGAAAACGACCGCCGGCGGCAGATCCTTCTCCCACCTCGCCGCCAAGACCTGGAACACCCTCCCCACCAACCTCCGACAGACCCAAGACCTACTGGCCTTCAGAAAACTCCTCAAGACCTGGCTCTTCGATCAGTAGCAGCACCACCCCCCTCTTCCCCCAGCGCCTTGAGACCCTCGCGGGTATGTAGTGCGCTTTATAAGTGACATGATTGATTGATTGATTGACCATGAGCACCAACTACATTGCACAAGATCCAATTAATTTTTATTTTAGGTAGGGAGATTAAGTGATTTGCCCAGAATCACTGGATCTTGAGCTGACCCCAGAACTCAAACGTACTTCCCCTGTTCCATCGTCAGCGGCTCTGGGACCATAACTCTACACCCTATGTTTTTTTTTTCTCTGGGATAGGGGACTTCACAGCAAGGCCTATGCAAACACTCCCCCACAAGGCCTAAAAGACACTGAGGCCGAGGTGACAACACCTGGCCCCTATCGAGGTCATTTCTCTACCTAACCCCCTCCCCATCCCATTATAGCCTCAGGGTATGACCTGGCAGGGGAGGGGGGTCAAAAAAAGCACACAGCTGCTGCTAGTCCAGGAGGGCTTAGGTGAGAATAGCCACCCTGCGAAGCCCCTGCATACTCCAACCCACCCCACATCCACCATGGCCTGAAAGTGATGGCCCTGCGGGGGAATGACACGGCTTCTGGGCTGGACAGGGCTGGCCACACGAGACAGGGGGCTGAGGTGAAAATCCCTAAGGCCCAGAACAACACCTGGCCCCCAGCCTCAGTTTGACAGCATGGCAGGGGAGTGCCCATGATACTGGCAATACTTTACAGTGGTCTGGCAGGGACCGGGGTAGACAGAAAGTTTCTGTGGGCCGCTTTAAAGAGGCCCTAGAAAACCGACCAAGAGATGACCCTGATGCAACGGCTCATCGCCCAATGCCCGACTGCCCGCCTTCCCAATCCGACCCTGCCTGTATGATTCAATGTCCTCAGTGGTCCAACTGCGGGTTATGCAGAGTAGGCATAGGACCATGTTAGTGACGTCACTTGAAGGCTCCCTCTTGGGTGTATCTTGTATTTGTTATTGTGTTGCGGTTCTTCATTTGTTTTCCCTGGAGCACCAGTGTCTTCAGTGTTCTGTCAGCTAATATTAGAATCTGTATTCAGAGCCCTGGCCGACTGCAAGTGTTGCCCTTGTCGTGATTGTTGTGCGTTGAAAATGGTAGGTAAATGGAGGCTGATTGGGCAGCGTTATTAAAGGAAGGTTAGGAGAGGAAGTGGAAGGGAGAAGTGGGCCTTCATTCCTAGGGGTGAGTGTCAACTTTTGTGTTTAAAGTGGGACTGATGGTGTGCAGGGGCGGCTCCTCCACGTGGGCGGAGGAGCGTTGCCACACTTCTTTCTCGCGGTGCGAGAAGCAGAAACATAAAATGTTACTTTAAAGACCATTTTATGTTTCTTCTTCACGCACTGCAAGAAAGCAGAAGGGTATGCCTGGGAGGGGGGGACGGGCGGTCCCGCAGGAGTCCAGGGGAGGAGTGGCTTGCCCACTCTGAGTGCGCTGACTGTTTGGTCGGCCCCAGGGCCGACCAAACCAGTCATACGCACTCTGCATTTTCTCTATGTAGGCTGCATGCAGCCTACATAGAGAAAATGGCCCCCCATAGACGCCTGTGGGGTCGGCGTCCTAGCCAATCACAACGCTGCCATTGCAGCGTTGTGATTGGCTTAGGGGAGCGGAGGGAGGCTGCCTGCTTCCTGTATGGAGAGGAGAGAGGAGAGCGGGGATGCAACGCGACACAGGACCGGAGGAGATGGTAAGTTTATTATTATTTTTTTTTAATTAAATAACCTCCCCGCGTGACCCTCGCCCCCCCACCCTCGAGCCATGCAGGCCGCGACTGATGGTGTGACACCAACAACAACACCAGGGGTGACTGTCCAATCAGGTTCTCTGTTACCCAGGACCGTAGCTATCATTAGCGCAGCAGGTACAGTGGGACGAGAGTTCAGGTGGTCCAATGGGTCCCAGTAACGACAGTGACATAAAACCCTGCCATGGCAGAACACGTGTCCTTTGCTTGCTTTGGGGTTCGAAACACATTTACTACAGTACTGCTCTTCGACCCAGCCTACACGGTAAGGAAAACAACATACCTCTGCAGACATGCATTGCTCGGCTCGAACTTTACCTTTTCTGTATGTGCGTGAGGTGTGCATATATTTACTGTCTCCTGCAGCGACAGCTCTATTACGCCGTCGAACGCCCTTCAGGAATGTCAGTGCCGGAACGTCCCTGCGTTTGCGTCTCCGGCACCGAGCGATGCCTATCGCAGCCTTTTCTTCCCGCGTGTGTACCGGTGACCTCACAAAGAGATGCCATCAGCGCGACACTGGCTGCCCGCCGCGATAAGGCCGCGAACAGGCGGCCGCTGGCGGCAAAACAATTGGCTATTACAGCTGCCAGCACAATGGGGTGCCGCAATTTTAGATGCATCTCTATTGAGACAAAAGACAGGCGTATGTATGCGGGCAGCTACTACCCACGGTGAAATAGTTTTTTTTTTTTTTTTAAAGTTTACCGAACACCATTCTTGGGGTGTAGTACTTTATTCAAAGGATACACCTGCCTTTCTTCATCGCCCCTCCCCGCCCCCTCTTTCTGCACCCTCTCCAGATTCCACTGCCGGAATTAATGACTCAATAATACATTTACTTCAGTGTAGCTGCCCACAGTATTAGAAAAGCGTCGACAAACAGGAGAAAGTGAATGGAAACAAACAATATAATTGGACCGTTTCCTGACATTCGCAATGCACGGAGCGTTTGACAACCTGTAGGACAAAGCACATGTTTGAATTGGAGCAGGGACAACTCAACATCTCATTCTTCGCAGGTGGTTGTGAGACAATTCAGTGTGCGCTGTTAGGTGGTCACTATGCAATCAGTCTCCTGTCCTGGGAGTTTCACGAATCATTGTTGACATTTGACCGTACCCATATTTGAGGAGCCGAAGTGGACATTAAAATATTATGTCCTATAGGTTTTTCCCGCCATTTCCCTGGTCCCTTCTCTGTTTTAGAAGCAGACTCTAACGTTACCCCAGGGTGGATTTCCAAATGACTGGACTTTCCAGATTCGAGTTCATGCTATTTACAGACCAGCCACTAGGCGTCACTCTGGAGCTAGCCTATGTCACATGCAGCAAGTAAAGGCAATATATAGTGACCCTGTGACCGAGGAGAACACTCTAGGCCTATTCCTGGACCTCGGCCAGTGACACTCCTTGATGGTTCTGGTGACACTATTTCACCTGTTTCCTACATTGTCTCTGTCTGCAGATGCTACTGTTTCATCAGTGTCCCTTCCTCAGGGGCTCGTGCCCTGGGAGACCTTGACTGACCACGAGCTTTCACTTTTCCACTAGTATCCGCTCCATCAAGGACCCGAGAAATTGAATGCACTGACCAACAACAATATTTCACTGCTGCAGAAACACCTGCTTCCTCTAGGAACTCAGCCATTAACATATTCTTTCTGGTCCCTAGGTATCTCGGTGAAACCTGGCCTGGACCGCGATATATTGGCCAGCAGATGGAAGAACCCGGGAGAAGATAAAGAGGGGCCATTTTCAGATCAATGTGTGGGACCCTCTGAACACACCTGAGCCACAATCTAATGGCAGAGGTTCGCTATTCAAATACTGATTAAAAGATATACAATTACATGGAAGAATACTGCAAAAGACAGGTTAAACATATCATTAATAACTAATTACTATCTGAGCAACCGGGTGGAAAACAAATCATATTATGAATCCTTGCATCCCACCTTTAGATACAGCCACTTTCAGTTGAAAGGGAAAAATGCTCTGATCCTGACACTGTTCGCGTGCTCCCTCCAGAGGCACCGATGGCTACTGCATAGAGTATCTTGTAAATAGCCAAGCATTAAAGTCACTCTTTCAATGCCCTTTAAAATACATAGAGGTAAATATCATACATTTTCACCAATCACAGTGGTACTACACAAGATAAACTAGGTGTGCTTACAAGTGTTCCAAAGGAAGAAATATTAATGATAGGGAAAAACACGCTGTTAGAATAGAAATGATCACTGTGAATTCCACTGACAGTACAATTCAAGAGAACAGCACTAAAAGGAACAAGAACTGACAAATAATTTCTAAGCAACGTGTAGAAGAGTCGGGAACAGCAGCAGCCAAAATCCACATTAAAAATACTTTAAATAAAAATAAATATAAGGGAAATTTAGTGACAAAAAAGATATAGACTAGAGGGCCAAGCTCGCTGACAAAAGTGGACCGGGAGTATAGCCACACACCTTCCATTTGCAATTCAGGGCCATATATACACCAGTGTAAGCTATGTAACAGGAAATTCCTCTGATAGTACACACACAAAAATATTCTGACAATAAGTATATAGAGGTAAGCACATATTTATTATTCTTAACTCTGCGTCTGTGTGCCCGGAAAATATATCTATTGACAAGGTACGTGTAGGTGGATTTAAGAATAGAAAAGCTATACTATCCTTTATATATATATATATATATATATATATATACACAGCACAAAAACACAAAAGCAATCATTAATGGTGTTTCCTCCTTCTATGTGTGCAGCATGCACCACACATAGAGGAAAAACGAGGAGAAATAAAGATATTTCTCCTTGTTGCGCCACTTTTATACCTCCCCTGGGGAGGCATTAGAATCTGATGCATTACCAGGTTTACGAAACCTTGTGACCCTGGGAATGCACCAGAATCCATGAGTGTTGCATGGGGACACCCACAGCAGCAGCCATGGAATGCAGGGTGGTTCTAAGTGCCCTTGTAAATATGGGCCAGCACACTGCGCCACCTCAGCCTAATAAAAAAAAATGACGAACTGGTGGCGCAAGGGTGCTTGTAAATATGCCCCTTAGAATTTACAAAATAATCAAATAGCTACTTATAGGAAACTGTGAATATGATAGCTTGCCAGGAATACTTCTGGTATCCTCAGTGAATTCCAAAAATGTTGAGCGTTTACTCCAGATGTAAGAGTAAAGATATGGGTGTGTGAATCAGGCCTTTAAATATTCGCTTTTATTGTGTCCAACAAACCAGCACCCATTATTTTGTAGAAGATTTCTAAAGGTTTATATTTTTGTGCATCATTAACAATGTGCTAAAAACATTTTCACACTCAATTTCACAAGTACAAACTGATTTAGTACTGATGATTTTGAAACAAATTCTCTATAACATGTAGTAGTGAGTTGTCCTAATATGTGTGAACTAGGCCTCAGTTTAGACATAAACTCCATCTTGTCCAAGATGAAAGCCACCCCTGCCACTCACGCTTCTTTTCCCCTGCCCACTTCTCTCCTCACAAACTCTGCAGCATGCATTCAAACTGAGATGTATTGGTTTATTTCCATAGTTATTGCTGCCCTGATCTCGATGAACTTTCATTCACAACTTGAAACATCCCAAGGTCCTTCTGCTGGTTCACTGTAGCTCCTTCATTCACATAACACATTATTGTTTATGAATGTAGTTATGTTCTAGCCTCTCTGGGTAACATTAGCATAGAGGGTGGGGAATAATTATTCATGTAGTGGGATAGTGCTTGAGTGTTAAGGCAATGTGACATTTATTTTCCATGTGCTCCCTGATTTGCTGATGCCATACTACATTTGCTTACACCACAGCGAGTCTGCAGAATCTGTAATTTCTTATGCAGAAATAATGTATAAAAATCCTCGATTTTGGGGGTGAGCCAGAAGACTTTCCTGTTCTCATAGGAATGCTCAGTTACACTAACTATTTTTGATGCCCACTTGAGATTTAGAATAATTTTTGATTTGTGCATTCTCTCTGCCTTTTACTTGAGAGCATTCGTGACATTGACTTTGTGCCACTTTAATTGAAAATCTGTAATAAGACCCATTAAGTTTTCTATTGATCTAGAATTCAATTATTGAGTGGACCCATTTACTTCGAAATTGAATTTTTATGATTTTGATGTTTTGGGAGGTGCATTAACACAGGCACACATTACCTCATGCAATTGAGGTTCAACACCATGTCCTGATCTAGTGAATGTGGGCATTCTATTTGAGGTAAAGGTTTGGGATGTCTAAAATGACGGGGTACCCTGCTCCAAATTTGGGGTGTCTAAAATTTTGCGGTACCTCGCGCCCACAGTTCCCTCTGCAGAAAAATGAAATGCAAAGTAGTTCCTATCTCTAGCGGAATATGTGACATGCAGTTTACGCACACGTCAATATTCACTGAGCTATCACACAAACCGATGCTGTCAATGCCCTCTTTTGTTGGCACTGTCTGACTGCAAGCTCACAGCTTTGCCTGCCAGGCCTTACATGTTGCTACCCGAGGTAAACACACACCATTTACATGGTGGAATTAAAAATCTTGTGAAGACTTCTGAGTGCTGGTTGTGTTGTCAACCGTTTGAAATGTAAAGGAAAACATCATGTGAGCTTTGCATTGTATAGCCCAGGCTGTTTGAGGATGAGTGATACTGTGTGACTGGCATCCGGTTCTTGAAAATGCTACTAATGGGAGGATCCGATGCCCCTCCAGGCACCGCACTCCTGATCTGCTGAGGCCCCTCCACACTGCTACGGTTCCGAGACATCCCTTGCTTCAGCCAAAGCGCCTTATTACTGATCTAAAATACATACCCTCTGGCGCTTACGCTAGGACCAACATACTAAAGTCCAAACATCTCACTCCTGTACCACAGTGACCCCTCCTGCTCCAGTAGTAAAACCGACACCTTAATCCTGACAGTGAGTTCTGCCCCCATTATTACAGCACAGTGACCCACATGCTTCACTCACCTATAACACCCACGCTACACTGATTAAAAGGATGATCACGTGGCATAAGGGTCAGAGTTGCCCACTTTGGAGCTGGGGAACCAGGGGGCTCATTATGATGGCGGGAGGATCGCCAACGCCGGGCTGGCGGTGGCGATCCTACCGCCATCATAATGTGATTCACCCAGCGCCAAATTAGGATGGCGGTGGGAATCACATTGGTTCCGCGGCGGACAGAAAGTCCGTCCGCCATGTTCCAGCAAGGCGGTCCTTTTCCGCCCGCCTTGCGGGACCCGAAACCAGGGCATCATTGCGGCGGTGCCGTGCAGGCACCGCCGTAGTGATTATGATGAGCCCTTCCACCTGTCTTTTTGCGGCGGAGATCCCACCGCAAAAGGACAGGCGGAGACTGGCTTTGAGGACCCGTTGCCGGCTCCCTCTATGGGGGGGTGCACTGGGGGGGTACCCATGGTACCCCCCTACATTTCCATGCACAAGGTGGCATGCACTGCGTGGTGCCTGCCACATTGTGCATGGAAATGCCCAAAGTGGCATTTTCACATTGCGGACGGTGCTGCAGCCAGCAGCACCGTCCGCAATGTGAAAAGGCCAGGATGCGCCCGCCAGTGTGGCGGGCGCATCCTAATTGGGCTGGTGGGACCGCCGCACGTCTGGCGGGTGGTCCCATCACCGTTATGATGGCGGGCGCACTGATGTCCGCCCGCCATCATAATGAGCCCCCAGGTTCGAGTCTCGGCGTCGGCTCAACATGCTGTGATTCTGGCCAAATCACGTCATTTCCCCATGCATACCAAAAATTGATGTGTAGAGTACAGGGGGTAAGGCAGGGAGGCGCCATTTTAGTGTGGGTGAGGATCCCTGGGTCCTGGGCTCACATCTGTATGGGTAGCACTGAATAGGGTAGGGTGTAGAGCATTGCCAGTGACAGGCAGCGGCCAGTGTCACTCGCTATACCCATGCTGTCAGCAGCTGATGACAAGTAATGGACATATTTTTTTAAAAAATGCTCTCATTTATTACATGGGATGCCACCCACTGTGGGGCTCTGTATTAATTTGGGCCATTGCCTCATTCCTGCCAGTGCCTGAACACAAAGCGTTAAATACATTCAATCACTTACAATCTGATTACATTTGCACCCATTGGCAGGCACTCCAGTGACCAATGACGTGAAAGTATGCCGTGCAGTGATTCAGTCCCTTCGGGTCAAGTTCGCGCTAAATAAAACTGCAAAAAAATTACTCCATCTCCCCAAGTATGCGCACACTTCTGCTCCTGTCCTTGGATCACACCTAGAACAGCTAATGAAGGTAATTCCCGACTTGCAGGCATTAACTCCTTCCGGTGCAGGCCTGGATCCCACACACATGACTTTGCACGTAGAGACCCCCACATTCAGCCCATGCATCTTAATCCAGACCTGCGATCCGCGTTGGTACTCAGTAAGTACCCAAGTATCTTTACAAAAGTCCAAAGACGCAATAATCGAAATAATCAAGATTAAATCACAGGAACGAGCAGAAACAAAAAACGCTTTGAGAATAAATACGAAAGGGGAATTTATCACCTTTTTTCTTTCAATCCCAGGGATGGCTTTTTTTCTGCACACGCGCTCGGTGATTCCCTGGGGCTTCGCTAAAAGGAGAGAAACCACAACCAAGGGCGGCAAAATGGCTTTTATCCCACAAGTGATGGATCCCCGAGCACTGTCCATAAAACTCCTTTGTTTAAAAACGAGGAGGCCACTCCGGGCTCCAGTGAAAGCTTTTATTTACCCTTTTCGCACTTGACATGCCAGTAGTCAGGGCAGCGTCCTATCGATTAAGCGTCTTGTGTTTTTTTGGTTACTGTCCCAGACGCGTGGATCGATGCTCGCGCGCTCCGTCTTCATTACTTTCCAGGCAGCGCTGGCAAGAACCCTTCCTCGAACGACAGCACCTGCCGGGTCTCAAGGGCGCGTGTAGGGTACAGGGGCAAGACGGGGAGGCGCCGCCATTTTAGTGTGGGTGAGGATCCCTGGGTCCTAGGCTCACATCTATAGGGTGGCGCTGGACAGGGTAGGGTGTAGAAGCATTGCCAGTACCTCCTGCCCTGTGATCCAGCGCGATATTAGCAAACAGCATTCATACACTAGATACTCATTTGGGCCCATACATTCATACTACGCTAATACTTACGCTGGATTTTATCAGTTGTTACTCTCTATCAAAATCCCTGCTACCAATTACCTTCTGATTGAAGAGTAATGACTTACCAATGAATCCTTTGCTAATTGGGAAGTTTAAAATGAGTGACATTCATTATAGTACATAATCATGAAATAACCACTGAGTCAGGAAGTTTTAAAATGTTTATCTAAAGATTTAGCAGAGTAAAATACAGAGCCACATGGTACTTAATCGCAATACCCAAGATTAAGCATAGAAATGATTATTGCTAATCAATGACGGTTTTAAAGAAGAGGAGAAAATAGAGACAGCAGCGCAACTAAAGGTTGCATTATATTTACCTAAGTGCGAGAACCAAACCCCTTAGCCAAGGAGTTGAAAGAATAAGACCCAGGAAGGATGAAGAGCAAAGACCTCCTCCAGGAACAGGACAGGACCGGTGACCTCCCTACAACGACACCTGCGTTGTTCCCCTCTCTGATACTCAACTTCTCCTCGATTCTCCCGTGCCTTCCTTCTAATGGACTCCGCCGCCCCCTCCTCAGGACCTCTTCTGGACAGGGATTCAGTCTGCAATTGATCAGCCTGGCGGTCTGGAGCTAAGAGCGCTCTGGCAGCATGGACGCCTGTTCTTCGTGAACGCATGCTCTGACTAATTAACTAATGCTATATTCTATTATACCCTTCTACGCCCATGTACCTCCCCTTAATGTTGCTAAAATATGGGGCCACTACTTCTGATTGGACAAGGACAGGGGTGGATTCTCGCACCATATCAATTTGGCCTAAATTGTAAAGCCTATTGTCTTTACATTCCCACCCCTTCAAATTAATACATTCGCTTTATTTCCCACCCGTCTCATGACAAATGTAAACCAATTTTCATAGACAATGTGTCAATATGCAACAGGAAAGCCAAAATACAGCATCTTCGGTCATCGGGTCGCGGCCTTGGACGACGTCCAGATTGACTTCATTTGGCAGGCACACAGGACACATGCGCAGAACCATTTGTCTCTCGAGTTTCAGATCACCAACCCAGGCCCAAGTTTACGAACTAATAAAAGTGCAAGAAGAAAATATTAAAATCACAAATAAAATGTTTCACTGTATGCCCACTTTTTCTATTCTATTCCCATTTAATTATATATTCTAACCCGCGTTAGTAGCGTTAGGAAACGACAATTTAGTAATGACATGAGGGCAAGCTGAAGCATGTGAAAACATTAAACAGCCATTTTAATGCACACTGCGCAGAAGCAGAAGTTTCCCACCAAGCAAAGAAAGACGTCACACCATGTGATATGGTTGCGACATGCGCATTTGAGCTTTCCCGCGCATAGCGGCCATTTTGAATTACAAACAAGCATTATTCATTAGTAAAACACATAGGCAAGCTTCCTTTTCTGTCGTGTCGTGAATGCAAAGGTTAGTATTAACAATACAAGTTTAATAAATTAATACTGTGAGGAGGATTGAATACAAGCAAGTTTCATTTATGAAACCTTGCTCCATCAATCCCTCTCTGATGGCGTTTCTGAGCCATCAAAACACTACCCTCAATCAGATGCCAACTTCTAGCAAATTACTCCATTCTCATCTTTACACTTTCTATTTTTACAATCTCCTTTTAATTTCTTGTATAATTCACTTCTCCATTCTTCAAGTTCGATTTCATCTACCTTTCGTTTCTTTCCTCTTCCTGTCACCTTTTATGTTCCATTCTTTTTACAGCATTTGCACCATATTGTTATTGCCAAAATTATTATTGCTATCCCTGCTAAGGGTACTAATATTTGACCTATAAGTCCTTTCCCTATATTAGCAAACCAGGTTCCAATTGACGAGATACTATTTGTCAATCTTTCCCATACACTATCAACTTCCAGTGGTTTAAGTTCTTTCTCAAGTTTAGTTATATTCTGTATATACGTTCCAATTTCTGCACTCTTATCAGGAATATAAGTGCAACAATGTTTCGTCTTGAATAATTTAAGACTCCGCCCTCTTTTGCCAATATAATATCAAGAGCAAGTCGATTTTGCATCACCATAGATCTAATCACAACCATTTCCGTATTCATCATTAGAAAACCTCCAGCAGTATCCGTTGATAAACGATCAACCACTGTAGACAATTTACATATTTTCCTTGAGTTCAGAATTATTCCCACTGAAGGTATCAATGCACCAAATATATCACCTACAATTTCTGAAAAACTAGCTCTTTTACTACGTATTAATTCGCTATTGTTTTCATTGCTCTCAGTGTTTCTTTTTACGTGGTATATCTTTGGAAATACTATTCCAAAATAACAACTTCCATACCATCGTGCAGGAAGCCTAATGTAAGCCTTATTCCCACACACATAATAGATTCCAGGAAAAACCGAATCTGTTCCTCCTTTGAGTCCCCAACCTCCAAGAATTAAAAAATTGTGTTCGCATTCACTGGTACCGATGAAAACATTGTTATAATCAGTCTTTAACCTATGAAGACAAATTTTTCCTGTCTTTACAAAATCCAGAGCCATAGCAGCTTGAGCTTTGCCAGGTGTGTAACTCCCTTCTTTCTCAGCCCAAGGTGGTAAATGAGCCTTATGCTCAGAAGCTTTCTTTTGAAAATCTTGTCTTCTATCTTCTACTAAATTCAAAAATATCTTCTCTTCTTCAAGTAAAGAACATGTTAGATTGTGTCTATGTGCATGTGTTATGTCTATTGATTTCATTGTTAAGAAAAATTCTCCCATAAACTGTGCGTCTTGACTACTAAGCACTGGGTTCATACTCTTTCGAATCGGAACCTCAGAAAATATCACATGTAAGTTTGAATAATAATACTGAAGTTTCCCTGTTCTATAAAATAAACTAGACAAAACACTACATGATATACCATATGTCAGTGGTAAGTGATGATATGTTAATCCTTCTGCTACTGATTCAGGTAACTTCATACAGACATAACAATTACTAACTTCCATTGTGTCTACATATTGAAACAATAACTTTGTGAAAACGTTTAAACTAGTGTCGTTGTCAGCTACTTCATGATGAATTTCTGGTTTCCTTTCTGCCATTAGTTCTATTCTATTGCCCTTCATGTTTGCTGTCCTCCCTTTAGTTTCATTATTAATCTTTTTATCTATTATCATAAGGTAAGGAACTGCTACAATCAGGACTAACCATACTATAAGCATCATTACTAGACTACATATGCATATTGTACAGCATCTTCTACAACATTTCTGTTTTGGTCTCCCAGTAACTCTATCATCAGGCATTTTTCGACAAGGAAGATTGCTCTTCTCATCTTTTCGTCTTTTCTTTAGCTTATTCTTTTGCTTAGTCAGGGTGGTCTTGTTTCTTCTTCGTACGTCAATTCTGCACTTGTTCCTTCGCCACCATTGTCACTTGACTCTGAGCTTTCAAAATCTTCAAGGATGATATAAGTCCAGTCAGGACCCTTGAATTTGTTATTCACACGTTTCAGTCTTTTGCTTCTTCTTTTCGCAGTTTTATTTTCTTGTTCGGTTTGACTTGATACTTCAGGTACTTGATCTGGATCTTCACTTCTGGTTGTTATGTGGTACTTTACTCTTTTAATGACACTTGGCCAATGATCTCCTTTTCTTGTTTCTTTGTTGGCACTGTTTATTTGTTTTCGTCTTTAAAGATCTCGTTAATTTCACTGCTTAGCACTGTTTCGTGTTCTTCAATTACTGTGTTTCTTGTTTGCTCCTTTTCAGGTCTAATTGGTTTCTCTGTAACAGCTCCGCTGTGAGTTTCCAATAACTGACCTTGTTCTTTATTTATTTCTTCAAGTTCATGTTTTTCAAGGTTTTCTTCTTCTGTGTACTCTTCTTGATCTAACTTGTTCTGATCAGGGCTTATTGCACTGTGAACTTCTGCAGCCTGACCGGATTCTTCTAGACCTGTCTGTCCCTGTTCAAAGTCTATTAGGTCTTCACTGTTTTGAGTCCAGTTTCCTTTCCCTATCTGACCTTGTTCAGGATTTCTTAGTGTCTTTTCTTCTTGTTCCTGAACTGCTTCTTCTTCACCTATCTGATCTTCTTCAATTTCTTCCAATTTCGCTTGACTTCTTGTTCTGTGGTATACTTCAGGAACTTCTACCACTGGTATCCAATCCTGACTTGTGCTCGGTTGTTCTTCTTCAGCTTCTCTGGAATCTCGAACTTGAGATCCTACAGCTGGGCAACCTTCAGCTTCTTCAGTGATTGGCGTTGTCTGAGGATTCTCTTCCTCTGGATCTGGTACTCTCTTGGTGTGACTTACATGAATCCAATTAGGAAATCCGGCACACTTCACTGCTGTATTCGTTGTCAGTATGACTTGACACAGTCTGCCCCATCTAGGTGATAGACACGTTTCTCTGGTGTGATTCTTCACTACCACCCAGTCACCAGGATTCAGATCATGTTCTTGTTCGGGCTGCCTGGAAACTGCGTCTTCTCCAACCTGATGAGAGACAGAACGCACTAGGTCAGCCAATCCTTTGCAATAGTCCAGAACCATATCATCAGATATATTCACCAGTTTGTTTGTGGGAACATGTGTTTGTCTCATTGCTCTTCCCATCATTATTTCGTGGGGGCTCAATCCTGTGTTCCTGTCAGGTATACTTCTGAGTCCCATTAGAACAAGTGGTAATGCATCTGGCCACTCTAATGATGTTGATGCACACATTTTTCACAGTCTTGACTTTATAGTGCCATTCAATTGTTCAACCACTCCAGAAGCCTCTGGACGATATGCACAGTGCAGTTTCTGTTGGATTTGGAATGTTTCACAGATTATTTGGATCACTTCACTGTTAAAATGTTTTCCTCTATCTGATTCCAAAGTTACTGGAAAACCAAACCTAGGAATGAGCTCTCGTAGCAACAGTTTTGCAACTGTAATGCTGTCATTTCTCCTAGTAGGGTAAGCCTCCACCCACCTTGAAAACAGACACACTATGACTAGTGCATATTTCAGCCCTCTACATGGTGGTAACTGTATGAAATCAAACTGAAGTCTCATAAATGGACCCTCTGCCTTTCCAATTTTTCCAAATCCAATTACTGTCTTCCTCCCCGGATTATGCATCTGGCAAGTTAGACATCTCTGGCAAAGACTCTCTGCAACAGCCCTGAATTTGGGATTGTACCAATTTTGTCTGAACAGCCTAATCATTGCATCTCTCCCTATGTGTGTGTCTCCATGATGCATTCTAGCCATTTGTGAGAGTAAACAGTCTGGCATGACTGGTCTGCCATCAGCACTGATCCACACTTCATCATCTCCTCTTTGGGAACAACCCACTTTGATCCACAAATTCTTCTCACTTTCATCAACCTCATCTTGCAATTTCTTGACGTCATTCCAACTTTCAGGTGGCATATACAACATAAGTTGGCAGCTGATTCCCATTCTTTCCACCCTCTTATTGACTGACATTCTGGTTTTGGCACAATGTTGAGCCACCAGATCTGCATATCTGTTGCCGACTACCACCCAGTCATCTCCTGTCTGTTGTGCGGCACATTTCACCACAGCCAATTCTTTTGGTGATTGTATTGCTTCTAGCAATTCCCTTACAAATTGTCCATTTTCAATGGGGGATCCTGAAGAAGTCATGAAATCCCTCTGCATCCATAGTTGGCCAAAATCATGCACAACCCCGTAACCATATTGGCTATCTGTAAATATGGTTAGTCTCTGATTCCTCCCAATTTTGCATGCTTTTATCAACGCAATCAATTCAGCTACTTGTGCAGATTTGACTCCTGGTAAATAGAATGCTTCAACTATTCCAGTTAATTCACATACCGCATAGGCAGCAGTTAGTTTACCGTCTTCATGTCTTTGACATGAACCATCAACAAATAGCTCCCTGTCTGGCTTTTTAAGAGGCTGTTCCTCTATATCTGGGCGTGGTTTTGTGCATAATTCTGTAATTTGTATACAATCATGTTCATCGTCTTCATCATCTTTAATTCTCTCATGATATGGGTCTGGTAGTAAGGTTGCTGGATTTATTATAGTACACCTTACCATGTTCACATTTTCAGCTCCCATTATTATTCTTTCATATTTAGTCAGCCGACTAGGAGTAAGATGTTGAGTTCGGGTTCTTGTCAACAGAATGACAACTGCATGTGGAACATACACTTTTACAGGGTGTCCCATCACAATTGACTCACTTTGTTCAATGCTCAAACAAGTAGCCGCCACTGCTTTTAAGCATCCTGGCAACGCGGCTGCTACTGGGTCCAATGTAGCAGAAAAATATGCTATAGGACGTCTTTCTAGTCCATGTCTTTGAGTTAGGACAGAAAGTGCTCAATTTTCTCTCTCATGACAGAACAATGCAAATTCTCTTTTATAATCAGGCATGCCTAAGGCAGGTGCTGAACATAGGGCATTTCTCAATTTTACAAAAGCTTCTACACTTTCATCCTCCCACTCCACAGGGTCCTTTGCTTTCTTTTTTGTCATGTTAATTAAGGGCTTAGATAACATGGAAAATCCTGGTATCCATTGTCGACAGTAACCTACTATTCCTAGGAGCATTCTCACTTGTCTTTGTGTTACAGGCATTTGCATTTTCTTTATTAAAGCTACTCTTTCAGCTGTTACTCTTCTTTTTCCTCTCTCAATTTGGTGTCCCAGATACTTAACAGCTGTTGTACAGAACTGCAACTTTTCAGGTGAGACTTTATGTCCTTCTTCTGCCAAAAGATTTAATAATGCTATGGAATCAACAACACAGTCCTCTCTGGTGTTCGATGCCACCAATAAGTCGTCGATATATTGGACTAAGACTGAGCTTCCTGGCATCACTAGTTTTTCAAGGCACTTTTTCAGTATCTGGTTGAAAATAGAAGGACTTTCTGTGTACCCCTGAGGAACACGATTCCACACATAGACCTTGTTCTCAAATTTAAATGAAAAAAGATACTGGCTGTCTGGATGTAATGGTATTGAAAAGAACGCTTGACACAAATCAATTACTGTGAACCATCCTGCATTCCAAGGGATCTGGTATAGAATTACTGCAGGATTTGGTACTATGGGACAACATGGTTCTACAATCTTATTTATTTTCCTCAGGTCCTGAACAATCCTATATTTTCCACTAGGTTTCTTTAATCCCATTATTGGTGAATTACATGGGCTACTCATTACTTCTTTTAGTATGTTTTGTTCTACCATTCGATTTATTTCTTCAATGACTCCTGCTTTTAATTCTGCACTCATTTTGTACTGTCTGGTATTTGGGAAAATTGCATCTTCTTTTACAGTAATTTTAACTGGATCTATTTTAGCCATAAGTCCTACTTCCTTTCTGGTGAAATCCCATACTATGGGGTTTACTGTATCTTTTAATTCTTCTGGCAACTCATCTTTTGTTATTAATGAAAACATCTCATCCACTTCTGTACCTTGTTTTGCAATCAGAATTTTATATATATGGTCTTCTCTGGTGTCTGAACTGCCACACCATCTGGTGTGCAGAAAATTGTACAATTCATCTTGCACAACAAATCCCTACCTAATAAGTTTACTGGACTAGAAGCACACACTACAAATTGATGCATTTCTCTGAAGTTTCCAATTTTAACTTCCATTGGTTCGGTAAGAGGTGTTCTAATCCGCTGATTAGCTACCCCCACTACTTGGATATTTTCACCAGAGAGAGGAAGATCTGGAATGTCTGCTGTTCTCACAGTAGACCGGGTAGCACCAGTGTCCAAAAGGAAAGTAATATTATTACCTTTCACATTCCCTTCAACATATGGACCTGACTGATCTACCTGTAAGGATGCGCCAAGTATGCACTCCTTCTTCCACTCTCCTAGGCACCGTCATGGACTGTATTGACAGAAATCGTCCTGCAAAAGAAATTGTGATGTCATATAATCATTCTTACCACTTCCTCCCTGATATCCGATGTCTGTACTATGCTTTGCTCTGCTTACATTACCCTGAATAGGTGCAGGTGGCAACTGACTCTGAGGATTTGCACCCTGCTGTGAGTCATTCTGCGTCTGTGGATTTAAATTTTGATTCGGGCCATTATTATTCCGGATCTTTTTACATTCATCCTTCCAATGCCCCAATTTTCCGCATCCATGACAAGGAAATTTCTTTTTAGCTTCTTCTCTACTCATTCGTCCTCTAAATTTTCTACCATTCCCAGTATCACCATTCGTTCCAGAATCTTTTCCTGGATTTTCACTGGGATTTTCCAAATTAATTCCCTGTTTCTCAGCCATTTTCACCTGAGCCCACATTACTTTTTCCTGCAATTTCTTGTGTCTATCCTCAATATCGTCTCCACAATATTTTGCATACTTCAAAATCTCGTCAATGGGCTTTCCCTGCCAACACAGCATATGCTGTTTAATCATCTGGCAAATTTCTGGCTTCAAACCGTAAACAAACCGGTACACAAACTGACTCATGTTTTTGTCTCCAATGTCCTCAAATCCACTATACTGTTTAAATACCTGCAATAGACGCTCATAGTAGGAATGTACTGATTCATTAGCTTCTTGGGTAGTTCGATCTATTTTTACCCAATCCGTTTCTTTCGGGGGTATTTTCCCTTTCAGGTATGTTATCACTTGCTGATACTTTTTCATCACATCATTTGACGGGGCACCTGTTTTCGGATCTCTAGGATACTCGTCACTAGGCCAATCAACTGTAATTTTACAATCTGTCCATAAATCGGCAGGTACCACTATGTCAAACAAACCATCCAAATCCTTCAACAATACCTTTGACACCTTCACAAACCTGTCAACCTGCTTGTACCATTCAGTTGGTTTTTCTCTCAATTTTGGAAAATCATTCGTAAATGACAAAATATCCTGTCTGCTCCATGGGACATGTACATATCCTCCTCCCGCAACTTCTCGCATGGGATACATTTGATCTGCTTTCCCTGTTTCCTTCATCACATATTCTGATGCTGTTCTACTTGTTCGTGCTTCTTCCTTTTTCTTGGCCCACCTAGTTTTCCATTTATCTAGGTCTCCCCATTTTGCAAAACTAACATTAATTCTCTTATTTGTAATCTTCTTCCAGAGGCATTCATATTTTCTAAATCTTTGTCTGAAAATTCTGCTCTATAGGGTTTCTGTAGTACCTTTGATCTCCCTATTTCTATTCCCATCTGTAGTGCTAAATTGGATAATTTTTCATGGAATATCCTTACATTTCTGGTGATACTCCTACACAGGAACAATAATTCTTCTTCATCATAGGTATTTAAGCGTTCTAGTCCTACATTTCCTGCTATTATTTCTTCTAATTCGACTTTCAATTTATGAATGTCCATTATTTTCGGAGGTGTGCACTGTTTAACTGACCCTTGCACCCATCTTTCTAGATCTTCAGGTGTTACTATGGTGGCACTTTTTGCTCCCGATGAAGTTATTAAACTTACATCTTTTGAACATCCAGGTACATCTTTTCTGGGAGTGCTATTTACAGAACCTCGAATAGGCAAGTCCATGAGTGATATTGTGGATCACTAAATTGATCCTCAATTATAACTGGAGCTTCAGGTTTTGGATTATTAGCAGGAGTAGGTGTAAGTATCGGTGGAGGACAGCTTCCCGGAGTACCATATAATGGAACTACTGGACCAATTGTTACAGGTATGGTCAAAGAATCAGGATGTACTTTAATCTGGGTTATTTTCTGTATTAATTCTGCTCTGGTCTTTTCTAGAGCTTCCTTTTCTTTGTCATGAAGTATTCTACTCGGGTTGAATTCATGCATTACCTGTGGCACTAATGGAGTTTTTGGTGATGCACTTGGGGTGCATCCACTTGTCCCTTCCTGATATGGTGGGGGGTTTCTTAACATTTCCTCCATAAATTAGTCTTCAGAATCCTCATTTCTCATTAAATGGTTTGTCTTTTCTGTGCACTTACTTCCTAATTTCTCCTCTGCTGAGAACAATGGATATAATCCTTCTGTAATCATTGCCCTTCTCCATTGTTTCATCTGACCGTCCCTAGACTCACGTAGATATCTGGGAAAAATCCTGGATAACTCCTATTACTTCTAGATCTATCCCGCTCAAATGCCTCGGTTTCCCATTCTTCTAGAGCTTCGTACTGAGTTAATAGGTCTGGGTTCTAAGTCATTCATCCTCAATCTCAAGTTTTGAAGAATCCTTCCATTGAAGGTGCCATTCTCGGGAAATGCTAATATTCCATCATTTTTGGTATATTTTATCCAATTCTCCATCCATACACAAGTATGATAACCTCTCTCCATCATCATAAATGAAGTGGGCGTTTTAGCTGGTGGAATAATAATTCCTTCTCTAGTTTTGATTGGTTTGTCCTTTTTAAAATAATTCTTAATCTTTTGTAAAAATGACATTTTTCTCCTTTCTCCGTACATCTTGGGTAAGTACCGATGTATAAAATTATATTCTGCAAAGCCTAAAAATCTCCTATCCTGACGAATTCCTGTTAAAGTCGGATCGCGTTTTAACATGCAATCTTTATCCACTAAGAATTTCGCTTCTATAATTTTGATCAATCAAATGTCTGCTATCTTTTATTTCCGAGCCAATCCTTGCGCGGCCTTTTGGTGACGTTTATCTGTCAACCCCTCCTTTACAATCTGCTCTTTTCTGTCCTTGCTGGTTTAACCAATCCCAGCGCGGCACCTGTGACGTCAGTACTACTCCTGACTACTGACCCCTCCTTTACAAGGGTTTTTCCACACCCGCTGAATCAGCCAATCTCAGCGTGGCGTTTTGTGACGTCAGCTCCCTCTCCGGCAACTGACCCTCCCTTTACAAAAATTTACGCAAACTTATTTTCTCTATAAATCTTAATTAAATTTCAGTAACAACATAAAACATTCGCTATCGTGCCAGTTTCTATAAAATAGGAAAGATAGTTTTTCTCTCACACTTAGTAAAACCTTTCCGTTTACTAAACATACACTACGAGTAAAACACTTCCGTCTACTCTTCACACAAGCTCCAGAAGTACCTGTTACTTCTCCAATGTTACCCTTTCTAGGTGATATAACATAAATTTTTTACCAGCGTACTCTTTTGCTATTACTCACACGCATAGAGTCCCTAACGAGTACTGAAAGTCCTGCTTAACTTTTCAGTACTAATTCTGCCTGACAGATAACCTCACTGCAGTATGGCTTCCACTTACCATCCGCTATTCCTTTTACCCCGGGGATTCTAGACAACATAAAACAAAACTTTGAATACACGGATGTTAGTTCATAAAAATACAAATAAAAATTCTCATTACCCAATTAACAAAGAGTAACCATCCTCTGATTACCAGAAAACTGATCCAGCGCGATATTAGCAAACAGCATTCATACACTAGATACTCATTTGGGCCCATACATTCATACTACGCTAATACTTACGCTGGGTTTTATCAGTTGTTACTCTCTATCAAAATCCCTGCTACCAATTACCTTCTGATCTAAGAGTAATGACTTACCAATGAATCCTTTGCTAATTGGGAAGTTTAAAATGAGTGACATTCATTATAGTACATAATCATGAAATAACCACTGAGTCAGGAAGTTTTAAAATGTTTATCTAAA